>JAPDNY010000005.1:32481607-33681607 GCA_029375565.1 Gekko gecko | reverse complement strand
GTTTTTTTAAGTTTTCAGATTTTTCCACAAACCTGGAGGGGGGTTTACCCAAGTTTGCTGAAAAACTTGTTTGGGGTAAGTATGCCCCCTACCTGTGGAAATAAGTATCCACACATAGGGAACTGTTGAAAATTAGATATATAGATGTTTTATAAAACTTTTGAGGTCACTTTTATGTTGGGTTGACTACTGAAGAATGGTAGCCAGAGGGAGGCAAACAAGCTGGGTTCATTCCTGTCACAAAGAGAGGTTTGTGAACTGAGAAGGTGGTGAGTGTAGACTTGGGGTGATAGAAGAAGACAAGCAGAATGACAAGCTCTGCTGACTGGCTGTCTTGCAAAGGGGAATACAGAAGCCTCATGTGGGCAAGAGTCAGGCTAAAGTGAAGATGCGCTGCTAGAAGAAGGAGCTTCAGAATCTAGTCCTGGCACGTGAGGGATATTTTAATAAGGATACCAGAATGCTTTAAACATTATGTTAATCCAAAGTTTTTTTAAAAAAACACCATAATGTTTATGTATGACAGACACCACTGATAGTGTGAATAAAACTTATTTATTTGGCAACAGATGTAAGAATGCTCAACCAAATAAATCATCCCTCTAAGCCTCTAATTTTGTAGCATTATGTTGTCAGTGCCTAGAAAAGTAGTTTAAATGCTTTCAGTACATCAAACATGTTTGGTTAATGACAATGAGCAAAGAATGTCTAAAAAGTATAAAGTGGCATTTGTTAAGTCAGGAAAACAAATGAAAAATGAAATCCATTCTTTTTGGCCTTTTATAACAGTGCAGGGGGGAAAAATGTGTTATGGGTCCCTAGGAGAACCCTTTACAGATACCATTTCTAGTGCATTTGCTCCTGTGCCCTTTGAAGATTAGCATTCCCAACCACAAGGATGAAGCCAATGCACATAGAGTTTGTATACATGTTAGTGTTGTCTCCATATGAAGAAAATGTGCATAAGTGAGAATAAGGCTGGTACGTTTGATCTCACATCCTCCCAAGCATGCTGATCCTGTACATATACATGTTTGCATGTAAACACATTGTTATGTACCAACCGAGGACCACACACACAATCGCTTTTGCACATGGTCATGCGAACGGGCAAAGCTTTGCTTTGTTAGACAATAGCCAGCACGGATCCTAGAAGAAGAAGAAGAGGAGGAGGAGGAGGAGGAGGAGATTGGATTTATAGCCTGCCTTTCATTGCCCAAAGGCATCTCAGAGCGGCTTACAAACTCCTTTCCCTCCCCCTCCCCACAACAGACACCCTGTGAGGTGGGTGGGGCTGAGAGAACTCTAACACAAACAGTCCTTGAGAGAACAGCTTTGCCAGAGCTTGTGACTGACCCAAGGTCACATCAGCAGGTGCAAGTGGAGGAGTGGGGAATCAAACCCGGTTCTCCCAGATTAGAGTCCGCGCACTTAACCACTACACCAAACTGGCTCTCTTGGACCTATTGGTCAGGCAGGATCCTAGCAGTAACCTATGAGGAATTGGAGCACTGTGAATAAACCTATCATGGGTGTGGAGTGTGGTTTGCAGCAGCGATTTAAGCAGGCCTCTGGTCCTGCTGAGTTGTCTTTGAGCTGAGCTGAGAATAAACGATGGGCTGAAATCACGCGTCTGAATCCAGTGCTTTACACACATCATGTGTTTTTAAACTGAGAATTGTCCATAAGGTGAGAAATCCATGCAATTTTCTCATGAATTCTTATCGCTGTGAATATGCCCACACATGTTAGAAAAGTAAACTGTGTCCAGCTGGTCCAGCTCTTTTTCTGGCTTGATTTAGCATGTCAAGGAACCTAGCTAAACAGAGTAACAATTAATGCCATCCTAAGAACAGTTACACCGTTCTAAGCCCATTAACTACAGTAGACTAGCAAGGAGTAACTCTGCTTGGGATGGCACTGTAAATGACTTAACCTGGAGATTCTTTTATTATGTTAAAATCCATGCATCAGCCTAGGGTTGCCAGGTCCCCCTGGCACACACACCCCGGTGCCAGCCAGCTGGCTGGCAGGGGAGTGTTACCGCCCCAAATGTGACGTGGCTACATCACCCAGAAGTGACGTAACCATGTTGGTGACATCAGGGGGCAACATTCTGGTTTTGGGGCAAAACTCTACAATAGAATTAGCTTCAAACCATAGAGTTTTGCCCAGAAATCAGAGCGTCACCCCCAACATCCCCAATGTGCCAACGTCACCCGGAGGCAATGTAAGCATGGCATGCTTATTCCCCTCTCCTCTCTCAGAGCATCCTGGTAACTCCCCCTTCACCTTTTCGTTTGGACCTAGCAACCTAACATCAGCCCCATTTTTTAATATTCAGCAAGAAGTTATTATGGTAACACTCACATTTTCAAACGTTCCAGGGAGGCCGGAATGTTAATCTGCTACAGAAAAGCAACATCTTGTGGCAGTTAAAAACTAAGCAGTTTATTCTGTCCTGGGTTTTCCTGGATTTGTTTATTTATGAGGATTCAAAGCAGTTTACTTAATTCATAGAATCATAGAGAGTTGGAAGGGACCTTGCAAGTCATCTAGTCCAACCCCCTGCACTCTGCAGGAGCTTAGCCGAAAGATAGCCCTACAACATACCCAAAAGATGGTCATCCAGCCTCCACTTGAAAATGTCCAGCGAAGGAGCATCCACCACCTCCCGAGGCAGTCTGTTCCACTGCTCAATCACTCTTACAGTCAGGAAGTTTCTCCTGATATTTAGCCGGTAACAACTCCCTTGTAATTTCCACCCATTAGATCTAGTCTTCTCTCCTTCCATTTTTCCTCACAACAACCCTGTGTGGTAGGTTAGGCTGAAAGTGTGTGACTGGCCTGAGCAAGTTTCCATGAGAGAGTGGGGAATCAGACTTGGGTCTCCCAGATCTTCCTATGACACTCTTAACTACTTCAGTCATTTTGGTCAGATGCATGTACTCAGTTGGCAGATATATGTATTGGGGAGGAGTAAATAGTGAGGTCAACATGCAGCCAAATGCAAAAGATACAGGCTGCAGTGCTGTGAGGGAGAGGAGGGGCTTCCTGCTTTCCCTCCCATTGTTGAAAATGGGATGCGAGGTTGTTCAGAAACCCAAGCCTGGGCCCCCTGGGTTATTGCTCCTTGTCCCTTGAGCAATAGTCCCTTCATAAGGTGAGTTAGTGTGAGCTAGCTCACAGTTTTTTAGCCTCCGGCTCACACATTTTTGTCTTAACTCAGGAAGGATGGCTCCAGAACAAACTAATTTATGCAGTAGCCAAATCGCTCACTCACAACTTCAAGGCCAGTAGCTCACAAAGCTACTGCATAAATTAGTTTGCTCTGGCTGGGAGGGCAGGAAATAAACGTAATAAATACATTTATAAATAAATGAATAAAGTAGCATTTTGGCTCACAAGGCTCCAAAGCTTAGAGGGAGTATTGCCCTTGAGCCATACCCAGCCCTGTGGGCCCTCAAGGTTGAAGGCACAAAAGTAAAATAGACCTTTAAAAATATATAAAGGTTTATTAAAGATTTTAAAAGATTTCACTATGCACTTGCAGTAGAAGCTGACTGTTCTATCTAATTAATGCACTGAATACCTGATGTTAGATGGCAAATCTTCTTGCAGCATAAAATCCAAGCAGTAGCATACAAACATTCTATACATTGCAGTCCATCATGATGAAGGATAAACATATCATAGTGTACCATGAGCATAAAGTTATTACGGCTTCCTTTTGGCCTATACCCTTATTATAGCCTTTTGCCCTCTGGCATCAAGTAGTCCCTTAGATCCAATCAGCAATCTCTCTTGATGGAACTTTCCAGAAAACGTTAAGGTCCTCTCTTAATTCCCCTTTCCTATCTGGTTATACAGCTGAGCACAGGTTCTCATGATTAACCAATTACCTCATTCCTGAGTCAGGCCTTGAAAGCGATAAGGATGGTAACTAGGTTGCCAACCTCCAGGTGAGGCCTGGAGATCTCCCAGAATTACAACTGGTCTCCAGGGGACAGATCAGTTGACCTGGAGAAAATGACAGTTGGACTCTATGGCATTATGCCCCCAAACCCCACCCCCTCAGGCTCCTCCCCTAAAACCTCCCAATAATTTCCAGCCCGGAGCTGCCAACCCTAACAGTAATTGCAGGAAGGCTCAAATCATGAATACCTGCGAGCCAGACTAGGCCCTCTAATAATTTCCCTTGAGGGAAATTCAGGTGCTTTGCCTCACAGAGGGAAGCTGGAATCCTCTCTTCGCCCCTCACAGTGCTTCAAAGCCAAACAGTGCAATGGAGCACTGTTAAGGTAAGTTTTTCTGTGTGACAATGAGTTGAGATGAGCACCTGTGTCTCAAGCTGTGTAAGATGTAACTGATATTTCTGGCCAAAGTTCTATTTATTCATTTCTTTAAATATTTATGTTCCACCTTTCTTCCTGGCTCAAGGCAGCTTACAAATCATTATTTAAAACCCACAAAATAAAACCCTACTCCCACCCCCACAGGATACTCCTTAAGATCTTGGCAACCACCATGTCAGACAGCCCATTCCACAAAGTGGGAGCTACAATGTAGAAGACTTGGGCTGTAGTTGATACCAGGTGGTCTAACTTCAGTAGGTGAAAGGCCAGTAGGAGGCAGCCTAAGGGCTGTAGTTGACGCATCTCTCCTTATATATAATTGTGAAGTGGGGTGGCACTTTCTGAACATTCCACATGCTCCTAAATCAGTTGGCTCCATGATGTGTCACTTAGAAGCTATCCACTGGCTGTGTTGCCTGAATCCTGCCTCCAACAATCCAAACAGTTTGCTGTCGTGTCCCCCCAATAGCCAGTCAGAACACAGAGGTCGTTTACATATGTGGCCTGATTGGCCTTTGCCTCTAACATTCTAAACACTTTGCTGTTGCTGTTGGGAGTCATTGAATGTGTCCTGAGGTAAAATACATATCCCAATCTTCCCTTGAATGGTCACTGGAGTTGCCAATCTCCCTGTGGGGCCTGGAGATCTCCCAGAAATCACCATGTTCCCCAGCCACAGCACATCATTTCCCCTACAGAAAATTTCCCAGCTATTAAAACTGATCTTCAGATGACCAGGATCAGTTCTCCTGGAGAGTATTAGTCTGCTTGCTGGTAGTAAGTTTAATTATTGTTTTGCATGACAATGTTGGTCTCTATTTTATGCCTTGTATTGACCTACCAGTTTCTATTACTGGTTGCAGTTTCCTGAATTTGTACTGTATCTAATTTAAACTCAATTTTAAAAAAGATCAGTTCTCCTGGAGACAATGGCTGCTTTGGGCAGTGGATTCTATGGCATTATATCCTGCTGAAGTCCCTCCCCAGCCCAAACCCTGCCCTCTCCAGGCTTTACCCCTCAAATCTACAGGTATTCCCAACCCAGAGTTGGGAACCGTGTAATTGGCTATGGAACCACTTTCCAGACCCTTGGAACCCAGAAGACATGGCATAGGAGGAGGTACTTTTCTACCTTAGCTGCCACTGCATAGCCCCAAATTAACATAAGCCAACCTCCAGGTGGCACCTGGAGATCTCCAGCTATTACAACTGATGTCCAGATGACCAAGATCAATTCTCCTGGAGAAAATGGCTGTTTTGGCCAGTGGACTCTGTCATTATATCCTGCTGAGGTCCCTCCCCAGGTTCTATCCCTCAAATTTACAGGTATTTCCCAACCCAGAGGTGGTAACCCTGTAACTGACTATGGAACTGCTTTCCAGACCCTTGGAACCCAGAAGACATGGCATAGGAGGAGGTGGTTTTCTACCTTAACTGCCACTGCATAACCCCAAATCAACATAAGTCAGGGGTGGAGGGAACCATACCATGAGGCTGTCCTCCCATACTACCCACTTGGGGCAGCAAAATGACTTGAGACAGCCCTGCCTTAGAGCTAAGCAGAAGGAAATTAACATGGCTTGCCTCCCTCTATTTTCCCCTTCCCTCTGCCACCCCACCAGTTGTAGCCAGCACACTCACCTACTGTGGCAAGCAGTAGTAGGATCTCAAGCAGAGAAGTGTCTTAAACCAACACAATCAGTCTGGGGCAAGTCATGACCTGTATTCTTGGTGCTTGGGGGGGCAACAATGGGAGGGCTTCTAGTGTTCTGGCCCCACTGATGGACCTCCTGATGGCACCTGGTATTTTTGGCCACTGTGTAACAGAGTGTTGGACTGGGTGGGCCATTGGCCTGATCCAACATTGGCTTCTCTTACGTTCTTTTGTTCTTAACACCTAAGATTCTTTAACTGGAACTACCTGGAAATAAAACCTGGATCTTTAAAGTTTATGCTTTGATTTATAACTTCTCCTAGCCAAGTACACAACAGCCAGATGGTAGCTGATTGACCAACAAGAATACCTTGGCCCTGGTTTTGAGGAGTACCTGATATTACCATGACAAACACCATAACACATTTTCTTAAATCCGATATTCAATTCTAATGAAAATCTGGGAGAAAGTTTGCCCAGCTTGGACTGGAGCCGGTTTGCCTGTCATATTAGCTTCTTTTCAAAGGCTTGAGTATTTCAAGGGTTCCTGGCATTTCAAGAAAATAATGAAAAATGGGCATAGTAAATGACATGGCATTTCAGTAATCAACTTTCAGTTTTTCACCTCTATGGCTCTGTGCTTCAGTCAGACATTTTAAGTATTTCCTTTAAGGATTATGTAGGCTACTAGATTTCAATTGGAGGTAAAATATGACCTTATAAAATATTACAGATGTCTGAAAGGATAGGAAATGTTCTCTAAATACCATACTTTATATACGCACTCGTGCATACTTACACACACAAAGCCATGAGAAAGGTTATAGATAGGGAAGTACGGAAATGGAGAGCCCTATTAGTTTTTTAATTAAGTTAAACGTCAAATCTAGACACTGAGAATTAAGAAAAATATGGTTATTTTGGATTATTTTAACTCCCTTTCTTGGAATAAAAACTGCAGTTTGAAATACAAGGTAGCCATGGTACCTAAATGGAAGCTCCATAATACATGGCAGTATATCTCTGAATATTCTGGAAGCAAAAGACCATGGAAGGCTATCCCCTGTGCAGTTAGAGCCAGACTTTCCCAGGTGTCTTTTAATTCCACTTCTATGGCAGAGCATCATGAGTTGCTGATGACTACAGGACCTTTCCCAGATGTTGCTGTCTGATTGCCTCCTTTAGATCCATCAGGCATTCGCAGCTTCATCGGACCTAAAGGTGCACGTGATCACAGCCTAAGATCCTCTGGCCTAGCAAACTCAAAGGCTTGGGTAAATCTATCTTTTTGCTATCATATCATTCTGTCTCTATTAAGGCATATATTTCCCTGGGGCTTTCAAGAGGAAGTAGCCTGGCTGCCGTGAGAACTCAGAGGCACATTAATCAGGGTTCTTTGGTGTGGTCCTCCAAACCCTGGCAGTATGTAGCAATCCACGTTTGCAGGACAATTATCCTCCATCTCAGAATCTCCTTCACTATGCAGACTCTCTAGAAATCTAATCAAGATCTAATCTAATCTAACTCAAGAAGGACCATCTACCCATCTCCTAACCATTGGCAGCAGCTATGAGTCATGCCTGCTGTCCAGCTAAACTCAGTCATTTGCAACACATTCCCCTTCCCGTTATATCACTTATGACTTTTCCTTCTCCCATTCTGCTTCCCTTCTTGAAACTCATCCTTTACATCCTTTACCCATTCCTGTCTCTCAGCTTTACTCCCTTGGTTTGGTTGATCAGCCTTACACCCAAACTGTCTTCTCCCATAGCGTTCCTAGGGATTCTTTGCCTTCCTGTCCTTAAAAACCCTTCCCTGCTAATCCTTCTGCATCTTCTGGCCCCTTTGGTGCAACCCTTACACTTTTCTCTGCTCCCTGGGTTGGTAGTTTTCTGAACTAGTGACATGGCAGGAACACAATTTGGGCCAAAAGTAACTTTGAGTATCAGATTAAAGTGGGAGTCAGATTATGCAAAAGTGAATGGCTTTATTGGAGGTTGCTGCTAGGCTTATTTATTTATTTAGCTATTGAATAGAATCATAGAGTTGGAAGAGACCTCCAGTGTCATCTAGTCTAGCCCCCACCCACACACACATCCAGTGATCCCTGCTCCATACACAAACACACACACACACACACAAACACACACAGAGTGTCCTCTACTCCATGGCCAGAAGATGGCAAAAAACCTCCAGGTTTGGCTGCCATGAGTAGTTCAGTCTTCTATTTTGTCATTTTGCTCGGGGCAGACTGGGAAACAAAAATAGCCCTGGAAAGAGTTTATTTATTTGTTTGTTTGTTTTATTCGACTTATATCCCACCCTCCCCACATGGCAGGCTCAAGGCGGGTTACATCAAATTTGATTAAAAAATACAATATACACAATTAACACAATTAAGACACTAGTAAAATACCACTATGACCTTCATCCGGTGCCGTTGTCATTGACTTTAAAACCTCACAGATGCCAACTCTGGTATGCAGTTCTGACCCGCTGAGGGGAGGCCCAGTAAAGAGGGAGGGACATCTGTCGCCCTAGTTAAAAGCCTGTCAGAAGAGCTCTGTCTTGCAGGCCCCGTGGAACAGTAAAAGGTCTCGTATGGGAGCTCATTCCACCAGGTAGGGGTCAGGGCTGAAAAGGCCCTAGCCCTAGTTAAGGTGAGACGGAGGTCCCTGGGGGCAGGGACCATGAGAAGATGTTGATTGGCAGATCGTAAAGCCCTTTGGTTCTGAGTCCCCAGCCCCACCCTCCCAGCTAAAGAGGAGAGAGGAGAAAAAGACAGGCTGCTCACAGAAGCAGTTGCTTACCCGCCCTCCACCAGGCTGGGGCAGCTGATTCACAGCAAAATTACTTGAGACAGCCCTGCCTTATAGCTAAGCAGAAGGAAATAAACATGGCTGATTTACTTGCAGCAGTAGCTGCTTGCCTGCAGGCTGCTCCACACTTGGGGCTGGGGTACTCCCAGGGTTGCTGTCGCCTGGCAACCCTACCCTTAGGCCATCGGCCCATCAGGATTTTTCCTGGTGGCCTTAATGGCCAATCTGCCCCTGGTTTTGCTTTGCTTTGATATCCTGTGTCATGGTTAAGACAATAAAATTACTTTCTCATTAAAAAGTCTGCTCCCTCTTCCTCTTGTCTGGGAGGCTTATTAAGCTAAGCCTGGATCTGTGTATACAACAGACTCAAAAGTTCCCTCAGAATCCATGTCTAGTTCTACACAAGTGGAGGATGCCCACATGTGCCAATATCAACACAAGTAGCCATTTGGGTGACAACTGGTTTGGGGATAAAATGGAGGGTGAGAGAGCTAGGTATGTTGTCCTGAACTCCTTGGAGGATGGGTAGGATAAAAATTAGATAGAGCTTTCTAGTTTGGGTTTCTTGCATAGAACGGGGGTGAACACATGAACACACATGAAGGTGCCCTATACTTAATCAGACCATCAGTCCATTAAGGTCAGTATTGTCTACTCAAACTGTCAGCAAGGTTTCAGGCAGAGGTCTTTCACATCACCTACCATCAGATCTTTTAACTGGAGATGATGGTGATTGAACCTGCGGCCTTCTGCATACAAAGCAAAGGCTCTTCCACTGAGCCAGGGTCCCTTTCCACCTCTGATTCAACTATCAGTTTTCAAGAAACTATATCTTTAACTCCCAAAGAAGAGTTATAGGAAACAGGATGACAAAAGGTACAACCATGCAACTAAGGGAGTGCATTTGATAAACCCAAAACAAAAAAACCCCAAAAAAACTTTTTCGGCATTTTTTGGGTATTTTGCATACTGAATTGAGCTGATTCGGCTGCTGAATGCCAAAAAAAAAAAAAAACGCAAAAAAAAATTGGGGGGGTCGGCTTTCTGTGGGAGACACTGCTGCCTGCATTTCTTCCAACCCCATTGGAAACAATGGAGGATTGGGGGCACCCTCTTTGGATGCCCTTAGAATTGGACCCCCTGGTCCAATCTTTTACAAACTTAGAGGGTCTTTTGGGGAGAGGCTCCAGCAGCTACAGTACAGATTTGGTGCCTCTACCTCAAATCCCTTCCCCCCCCCATCCCCCTGAATAATTGTTAGAAGATTTTTGCCACTGACTACAATGGCCCCATAGGATATAATGGAGCCGAAAATTTTCAGGAATACCAAAAAAATTGGGGTACCAATAGAATACCAGTATTGGTATTCAGGTATATTCAGGAATTCCAAAAAAATCCAGCTTTATTATACAGAATTTAAAAAAGAAAAAAAAATTCCCTGCCCACCCCTACATGCAACCTTTCTGATAACATACGTTAACATACAGATTTCTTTTTACTTAGCCCTAAGCTCTTGCGCCCTCTTCCACTAGTGCAAGCCCCAACAACACCTTTTTTTTTCTTGCCACTTGTTTGTACAACTGCAGTCCCTGACTACCGCAGACTACAAAGTGTGCTTGTGTGTGCAGTAACATTTTATTAACAAAAGAAGTCTTACAGTCTGTTCAATATTTAAGCAAAACTATAATTTAAGAAACTGTTAATCAGCTCAAAACAACTCTACATCATTCTTACAAAGTAGCTCAGCTGAAGTGTTTTTCTCCTTGGAGGATTAATAGTAGAGCAGTTTCTTCTCTATTTTTGTCGCACAGTGGTTGCGAAGACATATGCTTCTCTGTATTCCCATCACTACTTGTGATTGTAGGGAAAAAAAAGAAAGGACAGCGTATCAGGCTGAATGGTCTGTCTGAGATTTCAAGGCCTGTGCTATGGGAGTTTTTTGAGCACTTGCTTTCGTCCCTGAGGTCACTACATAGATCTGTCAAGTCCCTTGGCAGACATACTGAGGCTTCAGAATGGGCAAATGGATGGAGAGGCAGTCCAGCACTGGGCTTGCTAGACAGGACATCAGCAGCTCCGACATCATCACCCCAGCCATTCGTCTCTTGAAGATTTTGTTTGCCCTTCCCTAGGGTCTCCTTTCCACAGTTTGCAAGTGTATGCTATTGGCTTCCTCCTCCTAAATATGTATCTCGAGATCTCTGCATGTGGCTCTGTAGAATTACAAAGATTTTTAAAAAATATTTTAATGGCATTGGCTGGGTTCAAAAACCATTTTGTTTTCAGCAGTCCGGGTATTATAACAGTTGTGCATGTACAATTGGCTATTTGTAAAATGACAGCCTACTTTACCCACTGTATGACATATTGCTGAAGAACTAGACGTATAGCTGCACTTTATGGCTTCCCTGTGCTCCCACTTACTTACCAGTGCAACCCAGTACATGGCTGATCATTGAAGGTAGCTACCTATGAGTAACATTAGGCCTGCACTAGCCTTGAGTGCCTCAACCCTGTTTGCCTGCCAAATAAGCCCCCTGGCAGCCATTACCATCCTTTCTTTTCCTTTCTAAAAAAAAAGTTCTTGCTCAGTCTTAAATTGCTTTAGAAATGTGAGATGATAACAGCACATCGTGCCTGTCCCAACTGCTAGCGCAAACAATCAAACACAAATAACATATCTTTGTGCTGGTTCAAGTCCATAAGAATGTGCTGCCCAACAGATACCATTGTAATTATCCAATGAGATTTATTTAATGCATCCACTAGTTTTATTTAGAAACGGTGCACAGAGAAAGAAATCGATGGATCCTCATGCTTCTATTGATTAGTTACATGTTCTCTGTTATACATCGGGATAGTCATTTGCAAGGGCATTCCTTACAGCAATGGCAGAGCTGTTGACTATTCCTGGACTCACAACAGAGAAATAAAGGGGAAAGCCTGAAACACCTCAGTGCTGTTAAACTTGTGAATACCCACAACACCAACAAAAGCAAATATTGTTTGGTTCCCCTTGAACTTGAGATGTGGCATATGTAGATCTTAGTTCGCTGTACCAAAATTGGAAAAGTATCACATGGTCTATATATACGATTCCAGTTTTAAGATGAGCCCTTCTGGGCTTTTCTAAAACACACCCTGCTCTATTGAGCTGGAGGAATGCCAGGATGTTTTGAAGAAGGAAGCAGAGGATGCCAAGAAAGATTTTGGTGGGCACTGCATTGGAGGTCAGGGTGAAAAACAAGCTCTTTGTAGGTTTTGTGTAGAGTGTGGGCTTGAAAATGTATTGTGCACAAACAGATTTATGGGCTGGCCACCAACACACAGCAGCAAATGGGAGACAATCTCTTGGTCCTCTATTCTGATTGTAGTGGTTTAACCAGATCTGCTTGGCTAGCTCTTAATAAATTTGTTAGGGTAGTGTGTAAATATTTACCATAATGTTCCTCACTGGTTTCACTTGATTGAACCTCTGTATCCAGTGCCACAGATAGAATCCCTAGGACTGAATGAAAAAGTCAGTGCTATATTGCAGCAATTCTAATGAGAGAACCATTTTTCTGTTGTAACAAAGGTGCTGGCTCTTTAAACCTGGGCTTCACTCCGCAGGCTGTCCTTTTCAGCCTTCCCACTGAGCTCCCCTCCCAGGCTTTCTCACCTGTGCCCTCTCTTACACTTTAGTCCCCAGAGCTGCCTATGCCTGCCTCACTTTCTATGAGTGTGTCACAGCTCTGGTCACACTTTAGCCCTTGGAAGCCATGGAGGAGCTAAGTGTCAACAGGGATGAGCTCCTCCCGCCAGAAACCTCTGCACCTGACAATGCAGCAAGCTCTGAGCCCTGCCCAGCAACAGCTGGGGCAGACCGTTGCTCGAGCGACACGCCCCCCCCGGCTCGCCGCCACTGGTGTCGCGTTTACAGGAGCAGCGCCGGCGGGATATGGCAGCCCGACAGCGTGAAGCACGCATGCACACCCGGCGTTTGTTTAGCCCAGAGTATTAGTGGGAGCAGGGCCGTGCTCGGAGTGTGCTAATTACCAGCTGCTGGGATTACTATTTAGCCCGTGCTGGAACGGCATCAAACTTGTGCCAGCAACTAGTCACATCTGCGAAGGTCTGCGCCACACCACTCCAGTTCCTGATGTCTCATTCTTGCTTTGATCCCTCCGGCTCCTCAACCTCGGCTTGTCTTGACCTCGCTACTCAGCACCTCGCACCCCTGGACTCCTGACCCTCGGGTCTTGGACTCTTGACTCATGGCTCTCGTACTCTGGACTCTCAACTCTCGGACCTCCTGACCATGACTTGGTGACTTGGACTTGGCTCCCTGGTTTTCTCGGCTTGCTCGGCTCCTGACTCTGAACTATCTCTCAACCACCCCGTTAGTCTTACCCCTTGAACTTGGTTAGTTGGTCCCGGCCGGCTCTGACCTCAGACTGTGTCTCTCGACCACTCCACTCGTCCTACCCCTTGAACTTGGTTATTTGGTCCCAGCCAACTCTAACCTCGGACTGTGCTCTGACTGCCCCATGCTTGCCTGGCCCCGCACCCCAGCCCATGACACAGTGAACCCTGCCGCCTTCAGTGACCACTGCAGCCTTCTCTTGCCCTTCCCAAGGTTTTTCCTGCTGTAATAGCCACACAGTTCCCAGCTGTTTCCAGGCCCATAAGTAATGCAGGGCCCGCAGGGCCTGGCCCCCTAATGTTTCTTCCAGGGCACCAACCTGAGCCTTGGCTTCTCCTCCCCCTGAGCTCCACAGTAGCTACATGCCTGTCAATCAGCCCCATTTGAACTAGCACAATCTGGGGGTAGGGAGAATGCACATGGTTCCATATAGACATATAATGGCTGGCCCCCTGAGCAAAAAATTAGGGCCCTCCCAGCAAAAACTTGCTAGTTATAGGGCAGGCTGTTTCTCTGCTCTTCCAGCCCCGTGCAGATTCTTGAGTGTCATCTCCACACACACTCCCAACCTGGTTGGACTTCGTGTCCTTGCCTCTGGCTACTTTGAAAATGTTGTTGGGCACACAATGCTCTTGGTGCAATCGTCTTTGTGCAGATGTTTTCTTTCCTGGATGCCATGATGAGACACATGACTAAGTTTATCTCATTCCCCAATGATCCCACCTCACTTTCAAAAACCAAGACTGCCTTCTACTCGGCCATAAACTTTCCTTCCATAATTGGAGTTGCAGATACAACCCCTTATAGCTGTGAAACTGCCAAGGACTTGTCAATCAACATATTACAAACAGAAGAAATGTCACAGCTTAAGTGTTCAACTCGTATGCAGTGCTGATAGTATCATCACACATATCTGCTGTGCAGATTTTGAAAAAGTACACAAGACTCACACATCTTTAAAATGCCGAGCCTATGCCAATTTCTTTCACAATAACCTCACAGCTATGGACGGTTCATAGGTAATGTTCCCTAATTTCAAACTGATTTACAAACTGATGAGAGTACAGTTACTTCTGTGTTGTCTCTTTTGATTGCAGGTGACTGTGATTATCCATTACTACCTTTTCTAAAAACACTCTGTAAAATAACACAGTTTCAGTGCAGTCTATTGGAGGGCAAAAATAATGATTGAAAGGAATATTCGGTGCATAACGTCACAGTTCAGGCCACTGCACTGCACTGGGGGCACATCCCTGTGTAGTTCAGTGGTCAAATGGGTCAATATGGGCGCTATGCTCCACGCAAAAGCCTTCATTTATCTCCAATTTATGATCCATGCAAAATCCAAAAGGTGCTCCTAAATAGGGATGGCCAAATTGCAGCTCGGGAGCCGCATGCGGCTCTTTCACACAGTCTAATTTAATGTTAATAAAAAGCAAGTTTGCATGTTTTTCAATAAAAATGTGTGTGTGATATCTGTTCATGTCTTGTGGCTCTCAAACATCTGACGTTTATTCTGTGTGGATGTTACATGAAGCAAGTTTGGCCAGCCCTGTCCTAAACGGTCATGCAGAGACCGTAGCTTCTTTTAAAAGGCGGTATTTCTCATTATTTCAAAGAATTGCTGGAATTCAGCCTGTGTTGAAGGTCTATTAACATAACTACAACTTAAGAATGGAGTCATTTAAGTCTGTCTTTTAAGAGAGAGTGCAATTTGGCTATATTGCTGTGACCTAATTCCTGATCTTTTATAATCTGGTCAGATAATCCATCATGGAGACAAAGGGGTGATTAAAGTTTCAGATGCATTTTCTCAGTATGCTTCTTGTGCTTCAAGGAATTGCAGCTACTGAATAATTATAGAGAATGTAAGCAAAATAGCAGGGTTAGTATTTCTCCAGTTAAATATAAGTAGAGTCCTAGCTGGTGTATTTCAAATAAATTTGGAAATGTCAGGTCTCTTGATCAGGTCTCTTGATCTTCTCTTGGTCCCATTTCCTCTGCCAGTTTTCCTTCTTCCCTTAGCCTCCCCCTTCTTGACACTCTGTTCTTCTTGCCATTCCTCTGAACCACTCCTTCATATAATACACTTTCCCCCTAAATTCTACATCTCCTTTTGACCTGCAACCTTTCCATTCCAAACTATACAGGGATAAGACAAGGATCAGCCTATCACATTTTCGATTCTGCAGTGTTAACGTCCACCTCAAGAGCATGTTTATTCAAGGCATGGAGTAATAATAGCGCTTGGCATTTTTGTTCCCTTGTTTTTACTTCAAAGCACTTTGCATACATTGTCCCAATGAGGACAGGGCCTTTTTGTGGCAGCACCCAGCCTTAAGAATTCCCTGCCTCAGGACTCTGTCTTGCCACA
Source organism: Gekko gecko (assembly GCA_029375565.1). Classification (NCBI taxonomy): domain Eukaryota; kingdom Metazoa; phylum Chordata; class Lepidosauria; order Squamata; family Gekkonidae; genus Gekko; species Gekko gecko. The sequence goes on along the minus strand of JAPDNY010000005.1, from coordinate 33,666,000 downwards.
TCCTCAATATCTGTTGTTGTACTTTAAGAAAGAAACTGACATGACACTCCAAAACAAAGAAAAATTATCATTTTAATTCTACATTAAAGCAGAAAAAAATGATTCTATCTGGGAGGAGGAGGAGTCTGAATTTATACTTCATTACCAGAAGGAGTCTCAGAGTGGCTTACAATCTCCTTGCCTTCCTCTCCCCACAACAGACACCCTGTGAAGGTAGGTGGGGCTGAGAGAGCTCTGAGAGAACTGCTCTTGAGAACAACTCTGAAATAACTTGTGACTGAACACTGCAATAGTTAATAAAGCCTTTTTTGTAAACAAAACCAAAAAGCTCCTTTGCATTCTAGCATGGATCTCTTCAACAAACGGTATCCATTTCTATCTCATCAAATGCCCTTACAGCTATACCCTTGTCCAGCACCCTGCAAAGCCTCAAGGTGGATCTGAGTCTTTTAATGCCTGATGGACAAAGGAGGAGTCCTGAGTAGCCAGCTGTACACTCCATCATCTGAGCTGGCCTTCCAGCCAGGCTTTCCATCTTCTACATTCCTGGGGGTTGGGGAGCAACAACAGGATCCCTGGAACTAATGCAATAATAATAACAATAAATGCTAATAATAAATAATAATAAATGCTAATGCAGATAATAAATGCCAATGCAATCTTAAGATGCATTAACAGAAGCATTGTGTCCAGATCATGGGAGATGGTAGTTCTGCTCTATTCTGCTATGGTCAGGCCTCACCTGGAGTACTGTGTCCAGTTTTGGGCACCACACTTTAGGAAGGATGTTGACAAGCTCAAGCGTGTCCAGAAGAGGGCAACCAGGATGGTGAGAGGGTTGGAATCCAAGTCTTATGAGGAAAGGCTGAAAGAGCTGGGTAAGTTTAGCCTGGGAAAGAGAAGACTTAGAGGGGACATGATTGCAGTCTTCAAGTATTTGAAGGGCTGTCATGTAAAAGATGGAGCAGATCTATTCTCTCTTGCTCCGGATTGCAAGACTAGGGCTCTGGTCACACTGCAAAGGTAATTGCACTTTGTTCCCGCTTTGTTTAAATCAGGAACATTTTTCTTTGCATTGGGTTGACTAGATGCAGCCAGCCCCTCTCTTACAGCACCCGCTTGCCTGCTGCTGCGCCGTCCCTCCAGGCGATCCTGCTGGCCATGGGGGAGGCTCGGGCGGCTGCTGCTTCTGCCGACACTTTGAGCTAGGCACTGGCTGCCTGGGGGTGGGGGGACTGTTAAAGCACAAAGTGAAGGCTCTCCTCCTTGCCAGCCCCCCAGAAGAAAATGCATTTTTTCACAATTTGTTCTAAAAATGCTATTATATAGATAAAGATGAGGTACTAAAGAAGAAAAACTTTGCATCTTCTCTTAATGCATAACTGAAAGAAGATATGTTGATGTCATTACATATGTTTCCACAGACTTTTAAACTAGAACCTAAAAGGTTCACTCTTTCAAGTTAATGGAGTTGGTCCATCTAACATTTAAAGACCAGGTCCATGATTAGTATGCATCATATATATTGTGCACATAGAATGTAATCATTACAAGACTCCACGCTATCTCTGTGGCTTTGTCTGCAGCAGACGCAAACTACTATGAATTTGGATATGTTCCAAACTAGCCCAATTTTTAAAAAATACAAATTCGGTCAATTATAATACTAATTTACTTTTTAAAAGAAAATGAAACCTGGGAAAGCAGAGAACCTGCTATACCTACTGGTACAATGGTACATCGCTATTAAAAAGCCCCCCAGTGTTGGGAGAGAAAATGGCTGCCATGGGGACAGGCTCAGGAGAAATGGCTGCATTGTGGGCCAGAAAATCTGGATTTAGCCACCCACAGAAGCTTGGATGGCTTTACTCTGATCTTTCCCGAAACTTTGTAGCAAAGCAGGTTTCAGAAGGATCGGAGAACAGCCAAGGAAACTCCCAGAGGCACACAAATATACCACGATGCTGGGAGGAAGCAGGTAAAAAACTCACTAACCAAACACATTGAACTTGGGGTAGATAGTCTGTGTGGGAGACCCTGAGCGTACCTGTGTGTTACACACAAATGGTCCTTCCTTTTTAGCTAATAGTATTTGTAATTTTCCTGCCAAATTTGTAGAGTCTCACTAATATCTGGCCTTTGTCAAAGATTCCAGTAGATGGGCTACTAACTGAATAGCCACCAAGCTAGATTCAGAAATAAGACAATTGTTAACTAAATCATTACGATCACATGTTGTGATCTGATTCAAAAGTCTCCTGGATGCCTGCAGGCTTTCCCTCATGTCCAATAGTCTTGAAGATGCCACAAAACTCTGCTTCATTTTGTTGTAACTGTTAAATTTATGGTTGCAGATCTGGGTTTCATCCATGGAGGCAGGGCTATTTTTGGGCCTGAACGCACCGGAACAGCATTCCGGCTGGCCTCTGAGCCTCCCCCCCTCACAGCGTCCCCACCCGCGCAGGAGCACTGGGCCTGGGGACACTGGAAAGCTCCCCCCCGCCCCTCTTAGCGTCCCCAGCCCATGCAGGAGCGCTGGGCCAGGAGATGCTGGAAGACACCCCCCACACCCCTGCAGCATCCTGGGCCCGCGCAGGAGCGCTGGGCCTGGGGACGCTGGAAAGCTCCCCCCCCCCGCCGCCCCTCTTAGCGTCCCCTCACCAAAAGCCCTGCTCCGCCCCGCCCTCAGTAGAAGAAGTGGCAGCGGCAACAAGCACCAGAGCACGTGCTTCTTCCATTGCTGCTCGCTGCTGCTCTGCTGTGTCTCCCCACCAAAAGAACTCCAGGCCAGTTCCTCTGGCAAAGGTAACTTAGTAGGAGCCTGGGGGGTGGAGGTGGGAAGGCCCTGGCACCCTCCTTCTCCTCCGCAGTGCAGCCCTTGTGTATGTAAGGAGGGTGGGTAGGCCCTGGCACCCTCCTTGCCCTCTGCAGCATGGCCCATGTGTGTGTGCAGGCAGGCTGGCTGGGTGGCTGGCTGGGTGGGTGGGTGGGTGGGAAGACCTTTGCGCCCTCCTTCTCCTCCGCAGCGTGGCCCGTGTGTGTGTGTGCAGGCAGGCTGGGTGGGTGGGTGGGAAGACCCTGGTGCCCTCCTCCTCCTCTGCAGCATGGTCCGTGTGTGTGTGTGTGTGTGTGTGTGTGTGTGTGCGTGCGTGCGTGCGCAGGCTGGGTAGATGGCTGGGTAGACCCTCTGCAGCGCGGCCTGTGTGTGTGTGCAGGCAGGCTGGGTGGGTGGATGGGTAGACCCTGGTGCCCTCCTCCTCCTCCGCAGCGTGGCCCGTGTGTGTGTGCATGTGCGTGCGTGCATGCGCAGGCTGGGTGGATGGCTGGGTAGACCCTCTGCAGCGCGGCCTGTGTGTGTGTGCAGGCAGGCAGGCTGGGTGGATGGGTCGACCCTGGTGCCCTCCTCCTCCGCAGCATGGCCCGTGTGTGTGTGTGTGTGTGCGTGCGTGCGTGTGCAGGCTGGGTGGATGGCTAGGTAGACCCTCTGCAGCGCGGCCTGTGTGTGTGTGCGCGTGCAGGCAGGCAGGCAGGCTGGGTGGATGGGTAGACCCTGGTGCCCTCCTTCTCCTCTGCAGCATGGCCCCTGTGTGTGTGTAGACTGGGTGAGTGGGAAGGCGCCTCTGGCCTGCCATGGCTGGTGTTGGGGGAGGCGGGCAGGCTGTGTGTTTGTACAAGCGGGGGTGGGGGGGTGGGAAGGTGATGCTCTAGGTGTCGACCGACCAGCAGGAGAAGCAGGCTCCGCTGCTTGCTCTGCCTCACCTCCTTAGCCCCACCTGCTCCCAGCAGTCATTTGGTGGGTGATCTGCTTGCTGGCCACTTGCCTGCGTTTCTCCCCTCCCAAGACTGCAGACCAAGATCAGCAGCAGCAGTTTGCCATCGGGCTGGCTGGTTGGGCGGTTGAGCCTCTTGCTGCTGGGCAGCATAGCTACCCCCTCTTCCTCCGTGCTGTTCTGCGCCAGCTCTGATCTCAGGCCCCTAAACAAACAGCCATACGCCTTCTCAGAGTTCAGCCAAATCGACCCCGTTGACTAAAGAAGCTCCCTCCTGCCCTGGCTGTCTTCGAGTCCTCTCAGCCTCTAACAATCCCCCCCATCCTCACCTTGGGGCAGAAGTCACAGCATTTGCCAGCTGCCCCTGTGGGCATCTGGTGCTTTCTCAGCGTCTCTTGTGGGTCCCTGCTTCTCCGCATACCTGCCTGCCATTTCCGGTAATTTCCCCCTCCACCATCCCTGCACAGCCAGCCACTCACATCTCCCCTCTCTCCTCTGCCAGAGCCCTCCACAAGCAGGCAAGGGGCACAAGTGGGGTAGGCTGGGCAGCAGAGGCTTCGCTCAGTGTGCAGACTGCCCTCCTCATCACCTTCCTTCCCTGGGACTCTGCATTTGTTCCTGATCTACAGTCAGAGCAGTGAAAACAGCCCTGATTGCTAGCTGCTGGCTTCAGACCACGGCAGTTGCTGTGCTGGAACTGGGCTTCCATATTTAAAGGCATCAGTTTCTACTTTCTATACTGTATCCCTTTATTTTTGTGAATTCTAAAGGTATAGAGCAATTCTCAGTCCTTCAGAGGCAGAGTGCAATGTCAGCCATAACTATTTAACAGACTGTAAACTGTGAAATGCTGAACATAAAGTGTTGCTCAGTCTTGTGTGATCTGGCTAACCATTTTGACAAAAAACAAGGAAAACAGAATAAGAAGCAAAAGGTGGGTGTGGCTGGATGACCACAGGTCTGGTAACATGGGGTGTGGCCTAATATGCTAATGAGCTGTGCTGTCAGGGGTGTGGCCTAATATGCTAAAGAGCTGTGCTGTCAGGGGTGTGGCCTATTATGCTAATGAATTCCTGCTGGGCTTTTTCTACAAAAAGAGCCCTGCATGGAAGTATGGAGCTTTTTGTTTGTGGGTTTTAAAAAATTTTCATTCTGATGCTGGGGAAAGCAACACAACTGTTGTGTACCCAGTGTGACCGCACACACGGTCGGGTCCACACATGGCCAGGGAAGAGCCCTAGCTTCGTATCTGAAGACAATAGCCCGAACGGATCCTAGAGCACACCTAGCGGAGAGCTAGGATCCAAGAAGAGACCTATGGGACCCAAGGGTGCACTGTAAATAACCTATCACGGGTGTGGGTGGGTGTTTGGGTGTGGTGAATCACAGGGATATAAACCGGCCTGCGAGCCGGGTCATTCATCTCAAGACCTGACTGTACTTAATAAAGTATGAGCTGTAATCACTCTGCAACGCATCAGCCTCAGTACTTTATAATGATAAACCAACATTCATCTAAACCTGGGCTATCTCTACAGTAATATCTGTGAAGGAAGCCTGGCTCAGGTACCATTAAAGGGCAGGATTTCTAAAATAACTGGATAATCATGGATATTGCTTCCACCACTATAGGGAGCCATTTGAATTTCCCACCTCAAACTCTGACATGCTTTAAGCTAGCTCTCATTTCCCTATGTAGAAAATGGGTGTTTATTCAACAGTGGCAACAGTGATCCACGCTACGGTCACCTCGAGATTAGACTACTGGACACTGCCTACATGGGGCTGCCCTTGTCTCAGATCCAGAAGTTGCAGCTGGTGCAAAATGCGGCAGCCAGGCTGCTGTTGGGTCTCTCTATACGAGATCACATCCAACCTGCGCTGAAGGCATTGCACTGGCTGCCAATAGCATACCGGATTCATTTCAAGGTGCTGGTTTTGACCTTTAAAGCCCTATATGGTCAGGGGCCTGCCTACCTGAGGGACCACCTTTCTTCATATGTACCTCAGAGAGTGCTGAGGTCAGGGTCACAAAATCGCTTGACTCTCCCTGGCCTGAAAGACACCAGACTGGCCATTACAAGGACCAGGGCTTTTTCAGTGGTGGCTCCACACTGGTGGAACAAGCTCCTGGAGGACATCAGGGCCCTGCGGGACCTTTTTCAGTTCTGCAGGGCCTGTAAAATGGAGCTCTTCCACCAGGACTTCAATTAGGAGCTGCCACTGACTAATGAACCATCATAATCTGAATATGCCACGACCTTGTCATAATGCCAGACATGGCCTTTTCTCTTCAGACCATGTATAGAAAATTGCCGCCATCTGTATATACTAGCACCTTATGTCACTGTTTTATTATAAATTTTATCATATTTATTGGTTTTATTGTATGTTAACTTATGTAAGCCGCCTTGAGCCAGTTTGCACCGGCAAGGCAGGATATTAATTGGAAGCAAAAAGTAAATAAATAAAAACAGCTGAACTGTTTCTTGAAGATCTGTTTCATACATCAAGACTGAAGACATATGCAGATGTGATGTGGAAGAATTATTTGCCGATGGGCATTAGAATGAATGTGTTCTCTGGACCAGCTCCATTTAACTCATTGTGGAAGTCCAGGGTCACTGCCCAGAGGCAGGCAACAGCAAACCACCTCTGAAAGTCTGTTGCCTTGAAAACACTACTGGATCTAATATTCCCTCTAAGCCGTGGAGCCTTGTGAGCAAAAATTCTCCTTTGTGAGCTACTGGCATTAAAGTTGTGAGCGAGCGATTTGGCTGCTGCATAAATTAGTTTGCTCTGGAGCCATCCTTCCTGAGCGAAGACAAGAATGTGTGAGCTGGAGGCTAAAAAACTGATCTAGCTCACACTAACTCAGCTTAGAGGGAACACTTGACAGCATCTTCCACTACCACTCATCCCTTTGCTTAGGCTGCTGACACACACCAACTGCCAACACTGAGCGGAAACTGAGGGCAGGGGCGGGGAGGAGTCCAATCCATCCAGCTCTTGCATCCATACTTCTACCTTCCTGCCCATTTCCACAGAGGTGCTCCTGGTTCTTTAAGTATGTTTTGTCACCACTGCAAAGAAACAGTTTGAAAAGGAGCAGAGGGAGCTGAGTCATACATTGGAAATTGGGCAGTGCAGAGATGTGAAGGAGAGAGGCACAGTGGGGCGGGGGGATGAGAAAAGGGTAGCCACGGGGGAGGTGAGAGAGTAATTGTGTCGGAGACTTGGAACTTAAGACTCAGACTAGGCTTGCCAACCTCCAGGTGGGGCCTGGGGATCTCCCGCTTTTACAACTTATCTCCAGCTGACAGAGATCAGCTCCCCTGGAGAAAATGGCTGCTTTGAAGGGGGGACTCTATGGCACTGTACCCTGCTGAGACCCCTCCCCTCCCCAAACCCCACCGTCTCCTGGATCCACTCCCAAAGTCTCCAGGTATTTTCCAACCCAGACCTGGCAACTCTAGCTCAGACTGAATTTGTATAACCTGTTTTGTGAGGAAATGCCACCATGTCTTCCTTCCTGCCTTTGCCGTGCCTTCATTTCTTACTCTGGAAGATAAGAAGATGTAAGGTATCGGTGTTATCCTTGCCCATGGAGGTCGAATTAGGAGGGAAAGAAAATACCTTTAGTGCTTTGAGGGAAAAGAAGCTGCTGTTTCAGTTTCACATCTCAAGTTTCCTTAATATAAACCAAAAGCTCATTCTGTCATGAAGGCAAATTTGCAGGATTTACTCTGGGATTTAATTATCTCTGCTTCTAAAGAGTATGATGCAGCGTACCTCTCTGCAGAGAGGAAGGGGGCCATGCTTCTGCTACCAACTAATGAGGGTATATACTGTGTCACTGGGTCTACAGCAAGGGCTTATCACTCCTGCGGTGCTATTGAAGACATCCGGCTGCTTCATAGAGGGCAAAAAAAAATTAAGCCTTTCTGTCAAGCCACGTTGATGATGGCAGTTTGAGCAACCAAGGACATACAATGTCCTTCCATGACTGTCCTAAAAAAATTATCATGGAACATTGTTAACTTTAAAGGTAAAACTGCTTGCAATTTTCTAGAGCCATTTGGTGTTCTTAAAAGAAACAGAGCTTCTTTTGGACGCTGTTTTTTAACACAGAGCATAGGGCCTGTTCCACACACGACAATCACTGCGGGAAACACAATTACATTTTTGAGCACAAAAGTACATGTCTCTGGGGAGCCTGAGCAATCTAGGTTTTCGTCCCTCACACTGATATCGCACTCTTCCTCCAAAGAATCCACAGTGGCATAATATGGATGAGGCCTCCTATTTTCCTGCTTAATCAATGGAACTTAGTTCGCATTTCTGTAGGGAGGGAGAAAGCCAGGGTGACTTTCCTTGCTGGGAAACTCCCTTGGGGCAAGAGTTCCTTGGAAAGAACCCATTTAACCAGCTGCCACCACTAAGGGGCCTCTTAAGAACATCCAGACTAACCCAGTGAGTATATATCCTTCTAGCACAGTGCTAGTGTTTGTGTGTAAAATGCCTTCAAGTTGCAGCAAATGTATGGTGACCCCAGCAAGGGGCGTTCAAGGCAAGTGAGAAGCAGAGATGGTTTGCCATTGTCTTCCTCTGCAGAGTATCTCTTGGAGGTCTCCTTTCCAAGTATTGACATTGCTTAGCTCCCAAGATCTGACAAAATCGGGCTGTACCATACCGCCACCCCTCCCTCACAGTACTAGACCAAAAACAAAATAAAAAGGTGGAAACCCTGGAAAATACCTTATAACAAAGTCTCTAGAGCCCATGCAATCTAGCACATGGGGAAAAGATTAAGAGAAATATCCCAAAGAAATAAGTTGTACTAAACCAAGCAAAAAAAAAATGTCTTTAGAAAAAGAGTTATTGTAAAAGATGGGGAAAAGGTGGTTGGATTGAAAAAGGGGTGAAGAAAAGGCAAAATAAAATACAGGGGGAAAGACACAATAACGCAGCACACAGACATTCAAGTAAAGAGCAGTCTCGTTGATCTAATTCAAGTATACATTACCAAGGCTGTAGCAGGTTCTTCAGAGCATGTGCAGAATTCCTTGCAGCAGCAAGATGTTGGAGGGGTCTTTAACCCTACCCAACCTTCTGTGGATCCCAGTTTTTGCCAAAGACTGAAAATAAAGGAAAATCTCAAATGTCCAGATTTTTATGGTCAACAGAATTTGATCTTAGCCAGCCTCCTCTCTAACAGTGAAGAGTTGATTTATCCAGTCCCATGCAAACCCCGCCCCGCGATGTCAAAGGTTACTGTTATCAATCAGAAGACCATAGACAGTCTCAGGAACAATCCAGATGTTATAATTAAAGAAGCAGACAAAGGTGGAGCTGTTGTTACCAGGAGTAGATCAGACAACATCTAGGAGGCTCAAAGATAGAGTTGCCAGCTCTGGGTTTGAAAATACCTGGAAATTTTGGGGGTGGACCCTGAGGAGGGTGGGGTTTGGGGAGGGGAGGGACTTCAGTGAGGTACAATGCCATAGAGTCCACCTTCTAAAGTGGCTATTTGCTCAGGGGGGAGGGACGACTGCTCTCTGTTGCCTGGAGATCAGTTGTAATCACGGAAGATCTTTAGCCAACACCTGAGGTTGGCAACCCTACTCAAAGACAACTTTCAGACAACTGGACTCAGATCCCCCACAGGAATGCAAAAATAAACTAAACAAGATTATAAAGGAATTACCCCTGCACATTCAGAAGCAAATCCTTTCAGACACAACACAGGAAACTTGACCGGGTACCTTTTATCTTCTACCCAAAATACACAATCCCGGCAACCCCGAAAGCCCCATTGTCTCAGGCAGAGGCACTATCACTGTGGGGGTATCAGGATACATGGACTCTGTTCTAAGCCCCTATGCCATCAACGCTCCTAGTATTTTCTGAGGGAAATACAATCTGGACGCACTTAGTTATCACAGCTCTGTGTTGACTCTTTCGTTTGTATGCTAATTTGCTGCTGTTCACAGGTCTTACCAACTGCTTTAATCCAATCTTAGCTATAGTTATTGCCCATTTATTTATGCATCTTGACTCTAACCAGCCCTTCCTGGCAACTAAACCCCACCCCACCATCTCTCTACCTTATATGCAAGGCTTGAGGAAGTCTCGTATCGGAAGAAGCGTGCATGCACACAAAAGCTTATACCCAGAATTAAACTTTGTTGGTCTTAAAGGTGCCGCTGGACTCAAGCTCTGTTCCCCAAGCATCTGTTAATGACTCTGAACTTCCATGACAAAGAGGTGGCCTGGCCCAAACTGGCTCGCCCTTTGTTCACAAAGGATTAGAGTTGGCAGGATGTCCCAATGCGGAATGGAAAAGAATGGGTTATTCTAATGTAAACTCCAGGGTCCAACATCTCAGATATTCTAGGTAGCACTCTTGAGACCTAGTAAGGTTTTAGGGTTTCTATCACAGTTAGCATATAAAATTGTGTTCATTGTTATATTTATGGAATCTAAAAGTTCAAATGCCTTACTTTTCTACAAGTAAAAGTGCACATATTACCAGTACAAATGGGAGGGGCTACAAGCTGCTGTAACCCATGCTATTTTAGCACATTTTACAGGGGTTCATGCAGTTCTTCCCAAGATTTCCCATTTTTTCCAGCAGAAGAATTGAATGCTATAATTTTGACTGAGCCAAAGCTGTAAAAGCATTACTGAGCCAATTTGGTGTTGTGGTTAGGAGCGTGGACTCTAATCTGGGAGAACCAGGTTTGATTCCCCACTTCTCCACATGCCTCTGCTGGTGTGACCTTGGGTCAGGTACAAGTCCTTTCAGAGCTCCCTCAGCCCTGCCTACCTCTCAGGGTGTCTGTTGTGGGGAGGGAAAGGGAAAGGGATTGTAAGCCGCTCTGAGATTCCTTCAGGAAGTGAAGTATAAATCCAAATTATTATTCTTCCGGTATAAATCCAATGTCATCTTCTTCTACTACTTCTTCTTCATCTCCTACAAATGTGCCAGAGGGAGGGGCTTGGAGTGACAAAAAGGATCTTCCGAATTTTTCAGGTCTTTACACCTCCAGTGATGAGCAGTGAGTCCCCACGTCTCCTGACAGATGAGACAAACTGCTAGAGTGGCAAACCTGGTGGCTTGGCTAGGCCTGTTTTATTTACTTGAGGGCATTGTTTTATTGTTTAGTTGAAATGAGCTGCCTCAAGAAGTACCTGGAGAGGTGGCATATAAACTTTCTGCATCAATGTATCTAATTCTCAGTGTGGCTATATATGTGGATACTTAGATCCAGAAATTGGATCTGTGACCAGACAGGACAGATTTCTACAAACCTGAAGAACACTCCAGTTTTGCGGCGTGGGGTGGGGGGAGATCTGAAATCTTAAGAAAAACACATTTTGGGTTAACCTTTCCCAAAAATAATAGAAGCAGTGCCTGTAACTTTAAGAAAGTAATGCCCTCCATGGCTTTTGCTAAGAAACCACACAGCCTTCAAGCCTTGGTTTCTGTCCACAAAGGGCAGGGGCCCTTGTCATGAGTCCTGCTGAGGATGAGCTCCCAGCCCCAGCAGAACCCACACCTGACCTTGATGAAGCCCCGGAGCCCGTCAGTGTATCCTTGCTGCCCGTCTCAGCAACAGCTGAGGAAGAACAACGCCCGGCAGACAGCCCCCCTGATTCACCTCCACAGGTGGCACGCTTATGGAGCCGGCTCCGTCAGGACTTAGCATCCCAGTGAAGGGAGGCATGCCTGCACAGCAGGCAGTTCCTCAGCCCTGAGTTCTAGCAGAAGCTGGGATGCACATGCCGAGCACTAATTGACAGCGGCACCTGAGGGGTATTTAGCTCACCACCGGATGCTGGTTCCTTGTGCCAGCAACTAGTCAACTTGACGATGCTTCTGCACCCACCTTGGCCGTGTTTCCGTTTCCTGACTCATGCTCTAAACTCTTGGCTCCTCGACCCTGGCTTTGAACGACTCTGCTTTTGGTTCGTGCTTTGGACTCTTGTGATCAGGCTCCTGTTTTGCTACCCCTCGGCTCTGACCTCAGGCTGGACTTGGACTCTCTCTCTCTCTCTGCCTGCACCCCAGCCCATGACAGCCATTCCCAAGGCATATGATCTTTTTTTTTTTCCCAAAAAAATTTTATTATCAGGATATAATAACATGTTCCATAAATGGTAACCAATTCTTAACATACCCTTTTCTACATTCCCCCCCCCCTCCCCTGGCTCCCAACGATGCTCCTCCCCCATAACAATTCCAAACAATCTTCTCTTGCATTCACCTCATATTCAATAATCAAATCTTCTATTAAAACATTTTCCTTTTCTGTTTCTCTCTCTTAGGTAACATTTTAAATACAATCCATTTCTTACTATACTTCTAATCTTAATAGTTATCAAAGCAAAGTAACTTATTTTTAACATCCCAGTTCAGTTCTAAGTAGTCTTTAAAGTCTTTCCAATCTGCTAAAAATTCTTGATCTTCTTTTCCATTAAGTTTTTTTGTCAATTTGTCCATTTCTACCATAAAAATCATCTTCTTTATCCATTCCCATTTATCTGGTATCTTCTCCTGCTTCCAAAATTGGGCATAAGTCATTCCCAAGGCATATGATCTTGGTGTCCACTATTGAAGATATTCACTGGGGGCTACACAGCCAAAGTAATGAGATGACAATAAAAAAATACTCAGGCTCTCCTTAATGAATATCAAAGAACTCTCCTCACCACCCCTTTCTCAGTTTCCACTGTTGCTGCTGACACTTTAAAACAAAACAAAACAAATAGAATTATAGAGGGATGTTGAAATGCATCCTGAAATTTTATCTTTGTGTTCGTCTCATTAGGAGAAAAAAGAATTGGAGCTTTTCAGATACCCAGGCGTCTTTAATCTCTAATGAGACATTTTATGGCATTTGGAAATCAAGCTCATTCGTGTGGTGCTTTGGACAACTTCATTCCCTTCCCCCTTCTTTGTGCTGACAGTTTTTCCACACCCGCTTGGTTTTTTACATCAACATGTAAATTACTGTACATGATGAACATGGTACGTGTTTTCCATACACCATGGCTGGACATGCACAAACAAAGACCCAGGTGTAATAAACATAACTTTTATCTCCCTGGCTTTATCTATACAAATCCCTGAAACCATTTCTGTTCTCATTTAAAAATGAATTCTCCCCCAAAATGCTCTAAAGCTTCCACTTCCCTCCATAGTCCTTACATGGCTTACATGGTGTGTTGAACAAGTTTAGCAAGACAATGAACAGCTTTGTTGTACCATGAAAGCAATCAACAGCACCAGCCTCACTATGAAGCACCATGGAGCAATAGGTCCAGGGCTCATTTCCTGCAGAAGCGCACAGGAGCAAAGCTCCGGCAGTAAGGAGTCCAGGGGGCAGGCACATGCAGCAAGCCCCCCTGCTCCCAGCAGCCCCCCTCACCTTTCCCAGCCCAGAGGCTAAGCAGCTCTGCCACTGCGTGGGCCATGGCACCCAGCCTGCCCAGGCTGTGCCCGCCTCTGCAAGGCGGGCCCCAGCAACTACTGCAAGGAGCTCTGCCCCAGCCTCCTGTACCTACTCAGCCTCCTCCTGTGCCTCTGCCCCACCACCACCCTGGCCCCCTACTTGCTCAAGGTCATGTGCGTCCTCCATGCCGCCCTCCTCGACCCACAAGCAGCCACGCACTTTCCTGCACTTGCTGGCCATCCAAAAGAGTCCAGTGGCACCTTTAAGACCAAGGTTTATTCAGATATAAGCTCTACTTCCTCTGTGAGGGCAGATCTGCACGCTTCCCCTCCCCCATAGCGAGCAATCCAAAACAGTCCAGTGGAGCCTGAGCAGTGGGTGATGTCAGGGGGTGTGGCATATGCAAATAAATTATGCTAATGAGTTATGCTAGTGTGCTCCTGCACCTCTTTTTCTACGAGATGCCCCCTGAATAGGTCACACAACAGACTCCAGAAAGGAAACCAGAGTCAGCTTGATCTGGCATCTGCTAAGGCCCATGGGCTGGTAGAAGGCCCACTTCTCAGCAGAGATGCTTAGCCCATCTGCTCCCACAAGAATGGCCCAAAGGTCCTTGTGACATTGCAGGGGCTTCCAGGTCAATCTCATACAGATATATGAAAGTTCCAGACTGTCTATCTCAGTATTGTCTACTGTCCTGACCAGTGTTCCCTCTAAGCTGAGTTAGTGTGAGCTAGCTCGCAGTTTTTTAGCCTCCGGCTCACACATTTTTGCCTTAGCTCAGGAAGGGTGGCTCCAGAGCAAATTAATTTATGCAGCAGCCAAATCGCTCACTCTCAGCTTTAATGCCAGTAGCTCACAAAGTAGAGTTTTTTGCTCACAAGACTCCACAGCTTAGAGGGAGCATTGGTCCTGACCCAGACAGTCCATGCTAGCCTGATTACATCAGACCTCAGAAGCTAACCAGAGTTGGCACTGGTGGTTAGTACTTGGAAGTACCAAAGAAGTCTAGGGTCGCCAGCCAGAGGCAAGCAACGGCAAACCACCTGTTTGTCTCTTGTCTTGAAAGCCCTTTTGGGGTCACCATAATTTGGCTGTGACTTGATGACACCTTACAAATACATTGTCTACTGTGGCTGGTCCTTTGGGCCTTGCTGAGTGTTTAACCAGGTTAATGGATGTACACTTCTGGCACCTGGGATTTGGCCACTGTGCCACACAGTGCTGGATTAGATGGGCCATTGGCCTGATCCAGCATGGCTTCTCTTCTGTTATTATGCATCTGACAAAGTGAGCTCAGACTTAGGAAGGCTTCCATTGAAATAAATTTTGGTAGTCCATAAGGTGTTACTAGACCCTTGTACAATTTTGTGATCAGCAGTAGTTCTCTTTCCCAAACCTGAGACCCTGCAACTGAACCCTGTGATAATAGCTGTCCATAATTAGTTGAGCAGTATGGAAACATCCATTCAGTCTTTAGGCCCTGTTGCTGTGACCCAGCCACTTCTTTCCTTGCTGATATCCTATCTATCTCCTTGCTTGGCCTCTCTTCAGTTTCCACATGCTCGTCCTGTTTCTAACTGAATTTTAGTACAATCTCATACACAGAGTTACTTCGGCCTAAGAGCTGAACTAGACATGATGTTTAACAAGTGACCACCACAATGAATAGCAGTCAGATGACAGCTGTATTCCTTGTGGGAACTCAGTACCCAACCATTGCAGGGGCTCAGTTCAGGTTTGGACCACAGTGTAGGAGAAGGGCTTCACTTTCCCCTACATACACTTTTTCCCCAGCACAAATTGGCCCTGATTATTCAGGATGGGGGGATTATTTTGCCCTATTGGGGGCTACACATTTGCATGAATATGCAAACATCTCTCCCCCAGGACAACGGAATAGACACATTTTAGGAAGGATGCTGACAAGCTCGAGCATGTCCAGAAGAGGGCAACCAGGATGGTGAGAGAGTTGGAGTTCAAGTCTTATGAGGAAAGGCTGAAAGAGTTGGGTATTATTAGTCTGGGAAAGAGAAGGCTTAGAGGGGACATGATCGCAGTCTTCAAATATTTGAAGGGCTTTCATCTAGAAGATGGAGCAGATCTATTCTCTCTTGCTCCAGATTGCAAGACTAGATCTAACGGGGGGAAATTACAAGGGAGTCGATACCGGCTAAATATCAGGAGAAACTTCCTAACTGTAAGAATGGTTGAGCAATGGAATAGACTGCCTTGGAAGGTGGTGGATGCTCCTTCGCCAGACATTTTCAAGCGGAGGCTGGACGACCATCCTTTGGGTATGTTGTAGGGCTATCTTTCAGCTATGTTCCTGCACAGTGCAGGGGGTTGGACTAGATGACCTGCAATGTCCCTTCAAACTCTAACATTCTGTGATTCTATGATTCTAAGAACACATGAAGATGCCTTAGATGGAATCAGACCCTTGGTCCATCAAGATAAGTATTATCTACTCTGACTGGCGGCAGCTCTCCAGGGTCTCAAACTGAAGTTTTTCATATCATCTAATACTAGATCCTTTTAACTTGAAATGCCTGGGATTGAACCCGTGACCTTCCTTGTGTAAAGCAGATGCTTTATCACTGAGCCGCAGCTCCTGGAGGCATTACTAACCGGGATACCCTGCAGGTACAAGGAGGATGTTTGCCCAATGTTTTGGGTGCTGATCAAAATTTGTATATATAGGAATAACAATATGCTTCCAATTGTAATCTGGGGAAAGTGCCCTAGATATCAAAAATATGGGAAACATTACTGTAATCATGTATGTCAAATGATTTCTGAGCACCTATACCCCGTGACAGCCAGGGTCCAATGAAAATACATAAGTAATCCCACATGTCCAAGTAATACCACATGTGTTCCCCCAACAGATCTCCCGATCAGGTACCAAACCACTCTTTAAAATAAGAATTCTGAAAGCAGTATGAAAAGTTTAAAAACATCCCTCTTGCATCTACCTAAAGTTGCTTTCTGTGTCCTGGCCTTTATCCAGAAGTACATACTGCAATGTATAAACTTGAAACCAACAATTCATAAAACAACGAAAACAATGAAACCGCCCCGAAAAACAACAAATCAAGATCCAATAAAATCCCTTCTCTAGAAACAGAACAGCAGCATTCAAATATTCTTTTTAAGCCCTTATTATTGTGTTAGTCATTTTGTTGGAGGGGTGCATGCCTGTGTGTGTTCCATTTCCTCTTTTTAATGAACCTCATTTTGGTCAGAGTATACATGTTTATCCGAAAATTCATTTAACTAAGACGTACAAACAGTGATGGACATTCTGCAATCCGCACTGAGAAATGAAAATTGGCAGGTATGAATCAGTCCACAGCCAGCTTCCCTAACTCATTGAAAGATTCTACAAGGATGCATTCTGCCAAAGCAAATGAGATTCAATAGGCATCACAGTCCACATTTGGGACCAGTGAATCACCACCATTATCCACGGTGCAACACAAGAGGGTTGAGACATCCACGGTTCCAGGAACTGCTTTACAAAATTTTGTCAATTGTCCAGTGACAGCGATGAGAAAGGGTCACAGGACAGGAAAGAACCTTAGCATTGTAGAGTCCAGATGGTTTGCATATGAATTGTGATTGAAAGGTTTTTTAAAAAAATATGACCTACAGTATTAAAAAGAAAGTTATTGCACACACAAAAACCCACAATTTTTTAAAAAAAAATCTCAACTGCTAATTGGCAATAGAAAGAAGATATTCCATAACTACAGATGAGAGAAAACTGACTTGAAATTTGTCGGCAAGGCAACTATGGTACCAAAGGACTTCAGGTAGATGGGCCTGAACACCTGAGCTGACAGATGGCAGATGTAACGTATCTGATAAATAAGTGATGAAGCTACAGCCAGCAAAAAGTTATTTACAATTGACTCTAGCCCATTCCTTCCTTTTCAGCTTCTCTAAAATTCCCCAGTGCAATCAGAAATGGCAAACATGTGTGCCACACAACCATGTTTACCTGGAAGGCAGACTCACTAATAGATGTACGTGCAATGGAATCTCGAGGTGCCAGAGTGGACTGTGTCACTGTTTGTAAAGGATGCCATTGTCCATGTTGTTGTTGTTTTAAAAAACTTGCAAGTTAAAAAAATGCAACACATCAGAAAGAAAAGTTTGACCCTGACCATTTTCTGCTGTGCTCTGTTTTATTAGAGCTTTTTGTAGGAAAGGTGTAGGGTATTCTTGGTAAAAATATAGTTAAGCAGAGATTGAGAGACCGAGTCCATGTGTATGTTTGTAAAATATAAAAGTTTACTATAAAACTAACGTGGGTAAAAGGTAAACAGGGTGCAAAATAACAAAGGACTAGATTTCTACATCCTTACAGCTAAGAAGGCGCTACAGGAATGGGAAGGAAAACAGGAATGGCTTCTCCTCTTCTTCTCCGAGACAAAAGGCAGGAATAGGGATCTCAGTATGCTAAATAGCCAATACATTGATTCCTAATCATAGGGCTAAAGTTCAGATTACTATAATGAGATCTCCCACAGAATTTCCCAGGCTTTCTACTTAGTAAACAGATTGGGTACAAATAAACATGTGACTTCCTGTTGACTAACACAAACAAAGTTAACTCTATAACTGCTGAAGTGTTTTAACTCGCTAAACCCAACGAAAGGAGACATTCAAATCATTACTGTAGTGCACCCCATAGAGTTTTCAAGGCAAAAGATGTTCAGAGATAGCTTGCCATTGCCTGCCTCTGCATAGCAACCCTGGACTTCCTTCGTGGTCTCCCGTCCAAGTACTAACCAGGGCTCACCCTGCTTAACTTCCGAGACCACGCTTGCCAGTGTCATGCAGGTCAAGGTACACAAAACTGTGTCCACATATAATTGGATATCTGTGCTAACATTGCACTAGAGAAATCATTCACTGCTAGTCTAGTCCTCACAGGAATCTCCAGGAGTGAATAATTGCTACAGGATAACATGTAATATGAAGGCAGCCCTAAATGGCACCCTGGTTATGGTAAGAAGTACATGATATAGCAGCCTACAGAGCCACTCTGGTGTTGTAGTTCTGGATTAGGATGTAGAAGGCCAGGATTAAATCTCCACTCTGTCATGGAAGCTTGCTGGGTGACCTTGGGCCAGTCACATACTCTTGGCCTAAACCACCTCACAGTTATGTGGATAAAACGGATAAAACGAGAATGACCAGGTCCCCACTGGAGAGAAACATTCATGAGTGCTGTCAAGTTTCAACCAACTCATGGCGACCACTGCAAAAGGCTTCCGACGCAAGTGAAAAGCAGAGGTGGTTTGCCATTGCCTTCCTCTGCAGAGTCTCCCTCAAGGGTCTCCCATCCATATACCTACCCAGCTTAACTTCTGGGATCTAATGAGCTTGGGCTATACCATGCTACCTTCTGTCCCACTGGAGAGGAAGACAGGGTACAAATGAAGTAAAATAAATGAATAATTAAAAGGAAACCTTGCCCAAGCTATACAGGCCTGGGCCTAGTCAAGACCTGGAATGGATTCCACTTCAGAATCCCTCATAAACTTCCTTGAGCCCCATGAGGGAAAGAAGGGGAGAAGAAGTTAGCAGTGACTTGTGAAAGCTCATACCCTGCCACGTATTTTGTTAGAAGAAAAAGATAAAAGATTGGATTTATACCCCGCCCTTCACTACCTGAAGGAGTCTCAGAGAGGCTTACGATCTCCTTTCCCTTCCCCTCCCCACAACAGACACCGTTTGAGGTAGGTGGGGCTGAGAGAGCTCTTTCAAGGACTGCTCTTGAGAGAACAGCTCTGAAAGAACTTGTGACTGACCCAAGGTCACACCAGCAGCTGCATGTGGAGGAGTGGGGAATCAAACATGTTTCTCCCAGATTAGAGGATGCACACTTAACCGCTACACCCAACTGGCTGTTTAGTTTGTCTTTAAGGTGCTATTGGACTCTTGCTCTTTTCTACTTTTTTCCTTATGGTTATTTTTATTGGGAAAGATTATGTTAGGAATAACAGAATTACTCTCTTTCTCTTGCTGTTGCTCCCAGTCCCTAATAATTGCATTTCAGTGGGGGGAAAGCTGAGAGATCCTGCATCATTTTTAATCGACCTTAAAATGTACAGGTTGGGAGCCCCTAACTCAGTCTTAAAGGCCAACAATCAAATGTCCCTGTAAATGACATTTCCAAGTACTGCTTTGTTAGGCTACAATGTTATATACACTTACCCACCTCTTTAAGTTTAATTATGCAGGACATTAAATATTTTTTTTAGATTATGATTACTGTTCTCTCTAAATCTACCCTAAGAAATGTAGCAGTTGCTCAAAAACATGTCTAGAATTAATGTAATCAATGCTGTTCCTCAGATTCGCCACATGGTGTCACTATAGCTTTTTCTCTTACAGCATTTCTTTAGAAAAAAGTTTGAGTCCAGAGGCACAAAGTTGTATTCAAGGTATCAGTTTTCGTGTGCAAGCACATTTCTTCAGACATCTGCATTTCTTCATAGTGACTAACAATTTAGCCATATCTGAGCTGCTTCTGTACTGCATGCATACTTTTTAACAACCTTTGTCTTTGACTGAATGGCACAGTTGGGACTGTGAATACAAAGGGGGAAACTGGCACTGTCATTTAAAAAAAAATCAAATATCATCAAGAAGCCGACCCCCCCAAAAAACCTGTATTTGTTTGCTTATATGTGGCATGAATCGACAGGCTTACAGATGAAAGCATGAAGATTTGTGATAGTTTATGATCCTCCATGCATGCAAAATGAGCACCCACATCATGAAATGGGCTACAAAGATAATATAATGGTATTCAAAAGATGGACAAATGAAGGCAAGGCGTCAAAGATGCTCCTTGCCAAGAAGGCTTTGACTTAAGTCTGGTCTTTTCTGCAACTGAGACCCTGGGTAGCCACTGCAGGTCAGAGTAGACAATGTTGAGCTTGATAAACCAATGATCTAACTTAGGGTGCGATCTCACACGCACACAATAACCCACTTTCAATCCACTTTCAATCCACTTTCAATTCACTTTCCAACTGGAATTTGCCAGTTCTCCACAGTAAAATCCAATTGAAAAGCGCATTGAAAATGGATTGGAAGTGGATTATTTAATGTATGTGATCACAGCCTGAGTATAAGCAAATTCATACGCTCATTCAGTGCAAAGTGACTGAACAACAACAGCAATGGAAGCCAGAGAGAATACATATTTATTATATTGCTTGGGAACCTAACTGAGCCATTTTCTTGCAAGTGTAGGGGCTGCCACCTCTGTGGGGGGGGGAAGTACCTATGTAGAGGGCAGGATTTGGGGGTAACGGAACTTCATCAGGGTATAGTGCTGTGAAGTCCACCCAAAGAAGAAGAAGAAGAGGAGGAGGAGGAGGAGGAGGAGATTGGATTTATACCCGCCCTTCACTTGGAGTCTCAGAGCGGCTTACAAACTCCTTTCCCTTCCCCTCCCCACAGCAGACACCCTGTGAGGTCGGTGGGGCTGAGAGAACTTCTGACAGAAACTGCTCTTTTTCAAGAACAGCTGTGCCAGAGCTTGTGACTGACCCAAGGTCACATCAGCAGGTGCAAGTGGAGGAGTGGGGAATCAAACCCGGTTCTCCCAGATAAGAGTCCGCGGACTTAACCACTACACCAAACTGGTGTAGCCATTTTGTCCAGAGGGACTGATCTCTGTTGTCTAGAGACCAATTGTAATAACTGGAGATCTCCAGGTTCCACCTGGAGGTTGAGCAAACATGGGAAAACACCGCGTTAAAACAAAACACACAATTCTGATATGCTACTATGCCTTCATATATTCATTTAAATCATATACTTAAATATACAATAAAGACCCTAGTGTATCTTATTAACTATAGTACATAGATAACAAAAACCTAAAGAACGATATATATCTTGTAGAAAAGTCCACAGCTACAGAGACAAATATACAGACAGGATTCAATGCTGTAGACTGTCTTGCTTTCCAATGAGAGACTGATGAGAGATGCAACAGTCATCAATGCCAATGTTGTAGGCATTGTTTTGCTTTCCAAAAAGAGATACAGCAGGCATCAAAGCAACACACCTCCCAGGCAAAAGTTGCGTGTTTCAAGAAATTCTTCTTCAGGCAAATTATTTTTCCAGGAACCAAAGCTCACAATGCTACAATGCACAAGCCAAACAACTCTGTAGAAGAAGGCTTCTCTGGTTTTCCTGGAGGTTGGCAAGCCTAGTGGGAACTTACGGCACATCAGTGACTCATGCCCCCATTCACTTCGATGGATGGATAGCACTATTTCCAGATCCTTTTCAACGAACAGGGCTGCCCCTTGATTGAACCTGAAGCCACTCTGTACCACCAGCAGGAACTCTACGGGCATAATCAGAGAGTCCACAGAGATCAGGGCAGGGATATCATAACGATTTCCCATCTCTCAAGAACAATAGCTTGTGTTATTTGCAAGTAGGTGTTTTCAGATCTGACTCAAAATGATATTTTCTTGTTTTGGAGTGTGCGTTATTTTTCATGGAGACAGAAAAGTTTTTGCTGGAACATCTTTCAGTATTACTATATTGGTGTAAATGCTTTCTTTTTGTTTGTATTTCCAAAGACTGATAGAATTAGATATTAAACAGGCCAATCCTGCCCCGGGACGCCCGCCATTCTCCCCCTTTTGGGCAGCAGCCACTAATGTCATGTAGCCCTCTAAAGAAATCTCTTCAGTCACCCACGTTTCCTGTAAAGCCTGGTGGAACTCTCTGCCAAATGACATCAGGGCCCTGCGGGATCTTACACAATTCCGCAGGGCCTGTAAGGCAGAGATGTTCCGCCAGGTGTTTGGTTGAGGGCAGCAATGGTTCCCTCATTGGCTGGCACCCTTCCTTCCTCTCTCATGATGCCGTCTGTGGGATCACGAAGAGTCGGACTCAACTGTGCAACTGAACAACAGCAGCAGCAACATGAATAACAGACGAAACTGCAGTGAGCAGTGAGGGAGAGGCATCTTTGGATACAAATATTGTGTATTCTATACTATAGTATGCTAACTAGGTCTTTGTGGACCTTGATCACTGAAAAGTACTGAGACTGACGAGTGATTTCAGCTCTCACATACTTTATTAGATCAGGAAGAAGACGACTAAGCCGACTTGCAGGCCGGCTTTTATTCCCAAGTGAACCCACACCCCAAACACACACAACACCCGTGATTCGTTATTTACAGTGAATTGAGTTACCCCAGGCTCCCCGACTGGAAGGATGCGAGGAGCCTACATTCTATTGTCTATTGGAACGAAGCTCAGGCCCTTGGCCTGGCCGCGTGGTTAGAACCGGTCTGAGCACATGGCTGCCCCGCGTCCATGTTTACCCATGGATACACTACAATCACAAAACAGGATCCAGATCTATTGCTTGTACAGCATGCATGCAAAGTGCTTTTCTGGGCGTTTTCTGACGTGTTCTCGTTTCTGTAGGGAAATGCTGCTGCCGCTGGTTTCCTTTCAGCTATGCACAGCTCCGGTTGCTTCCCACTGCCAAAAGATCCTAGCAAGAACTGAATTCCTTTAAAATCTATTCAGACAAAGCTCCATTGGCAGAGGTATGTCTCTCTTCTCCCCCGCCTCATTCCTAGTAAAACATGAAAAGCCATTTTCTGAGAAGAGGGCACTATTGTTGCTGTTCAAGATCACATGCCAAGGAAAGCTTATCCACAAAAGGTCCCTATGACACCTAGCCAGGAATGCCAATCTGCTGACTTAGCCGGGGACTTTTCAAAAACCCCACCAAAGTACTTTCCCTGCAAACTTCTTGTGGTTTCCCTTTTCCTGATGAATGCAAAGAAACAGAAACAGTTGAGGTCTGTTAGCATCAGAGAATCCAACACAGACTACATGGTACTGGAAGAATCTTTGATCGCATCTCCCAACACACTTTTTAAACTTAAAAAGCTGCCATTGGGAGGGAGTTGTTACAAGCCAGACAGTTGCACTGGGGAAGGAGGACTTTTAAACTTCCCTCTTGCACTATTTTCTTAATAGCTGTTGGTTCCTGGAGCTGCTATTAGCCTTGCTAAGGAAAAAAAAGACAGATACAGTCCAGAGGCCTGTCACTAATTTATTCTATAATAACAGCTTGGGAGCTAAAGTTGGACACAAAAGTTGGAAACCCCCTTCCCAGGAACATGGTCCCTATCTCATCTCCCTCCACTGCTACGTGAGACCTGGTATCAACAGCTAAACCTGCATGAGTCATGAAGTCCATTTTAGAGAGATGAGCTCATGAAGCCTGTATTCTGACACCATGCTAAATCATACTTTCAGTAAACTCTAATGTGATGTATGAATGCAACCCACCCACTTACTCTGGTTAGCTGGAGGGTTACTATGAAGTACTGGGTTCGCCGCATGGAGACTCAGACTACGATATGCATTCAGACACGTTTATTGTACTTCACATAACACACACTGCAAACCCGGCCCTGCAAGGGCCAACTTTATACACCCCACCCAGCACACCCTTAGTCCCATGGCTGGGTTTGAATTTCCCACCAAGGTCTAGTTGGTGGACTCGAGGTAGACTAGGATCCTAGGCAGGGCTATTTTTGGGAGTTCTGGCTGGCTCCCTAGTTGGCCATGCCCAGCAGGAACTCATTATTATATATTTATATTTATTTATTATTTCGATTTCTATACCGCTCAATCCCGGAGGCTCTGAGCGGTTTACATAGTAATTTTATTACCTAACTAGGGCCACACTTGAATGGGGAGGTGAGTGCCTACCAGGCGCCCTACCGGCTTGGGGTAAAAAGACAATGGGACCTAGGATCAAGGCCTTTTTTGTAGAAAAAGCCCAGCAGGAACTCGTTAGCATAATAGGCCCCACCCAACAGCAGAAACTCATTAGGATTGGCTACATTGCGGGGGGGGGGGTGGCCTAACATGCAAAGGAGTTCCTGCTACAAAAAAAGCCCTGTGTTTTGACAACAAACAAGGTAAACAGAATGAGAAGCAAAAGGTGGGTGTGGCTGGATGACCACACTTCTGGTAACATGGGGGTATAGCCTAATATGCTAAGCTGTGCTGTCAGGGGGTGGCCTAATATGCTAATAAGTTTCTGCTGTTGGGTGTGGCCTATTATGCTAACGAGTTCGTGCTGGGCTTTTTCTACAAAAAAAAGCCTCGATCCTAGGTCCCATTGTCTTTTTATCCCAAGCTTCAGATTTATGTGGCAGACCCCTACTGGCGGTCCACATACACAACAGTTACAAACCAGGATTTAGGCTGTGGTCTCACATACAGTAGGTGGCGCTACAGTAGCGTTACCTGAGCGGAATAAATGGGCCCCTCCAGACGAGAACGTCTGTCTCCTGTGGTGCAGTCATCAGCAGCCCAAGCTGTTCTGCAATGGAAGTGGAATAAAGAGATACCGGAGAAAGTCCAGTATTAACGGATTGTTCGGGGCTCTCTCCAGGTTTTCCAATGCCTGAGCTCTCCTGAAGAGGAAGGAACCCGGAAGAAACGTCTGAACTTGCAGATCTGTTTCTGCTGGGGGGGGGCTAGTAGCCGCCTATATGTGCATGAGTGCATATGTGCATCCATCACCTTGCATTTAAATAAAACCCACCCTTAACGGCTTATCCCGTGGTTGAAGCACAACACTAATGTGGATGCCTCCCCATGGGATGGCCACATAGCTAAGCCACCACAGGGTATGTGGTCTGTACAGAATGCTCTGCTACACTTTGAACTGGTACAATTTGAG
Organism: Gekko gecko; assembly: GCA_029375565.1. NCBI lineage: Eukaryota > Metazoa > Chordata > Lepidosauria > Squamata > Gekkonidae > Gekko > Gekko gecko. The sequence continues at coordinate 33,640,996 of JAPDNY010000005.1, read as the reverse complement.
GCGCCCCGATACCACACCAAGCCGCCAGTGTGACTGCAGCCTCATACCCAGAGTTATATTCTGGCTTGTGAATCCTGGGTTGTAATACCTCTTGTTAGTCATTACATTCGTAGCAGGAACCCTGATGTAATCCCAGCTTGTTCAATACAACCAAACCACAGAGTCACCGCACCAAGTGGAAACTTTCCAAATTGATATTGTGCTCTATCATTGTAATGTTATAATGATGTATTGCCATGATCAGTTAATTCCTCTAAATTCCCAGCTTTCGTTTTTTTAAAAGGGGATGAGTCTCTTGCCCTTTTTGTTACAGAGATATGAGGGGAAATGAAAATGGATTAACGTCTTAAGCAGCAATGACTTCCTGAATGTGGGCAGGTAGGCAATTGGTAGCTTACACTGCGGTGCACCCAACACACAAATTCAGATTCTAAACCTAAATTTAATCCCAGTTTAGAATTCTATATTGGGGGATTGAATGAAAATGAAGTCAAATTGACTCTGGCACCTGTGTTCCGAAGTCTCAGAACTTGATTCCAGAGTTTCCTAACCTGGGAACTCTCGATTCCAGTTTCCAGGCCACCGGGAGGGGAAAGGCACAACCATGGGATCAAAGTACACAGTTCGTTGGAGAGAGAAAGAGTTAAGGGAAAACTAAACTACAGGGTGTGGCCTCCAACTGCAAACTTGATGTTTTAATCTCCTTCCAAAATCCCCGCCCCCATTTGGAAAGGGGAGGTTGGACGATGATAGCATAACTTAGCTGCTAGATCCTGTCCCAGGTTTGAAGAAAGTCCAAGGAAATGATATGTGAGATCCAAGTTTGCTTACAAGGAGATTTTTAATAATGCATCAAACTTACAGAAAATGCCCTGACCTGAATAGCCCAGGCAAGCCCAATCTCGTCAGATCATGGAAGCTAAGCAAGGCCAACCCTGGCAAGGACTCAGAAGGGAGACCTCCAAGGAATACCAGGGCCAGGAGGCACAGGCAGGCAATAAGAAACCACCTCTCTGAAACATCTGTACCCCACTAGAAGTCACCAGAAGTCAACCATGACTTCCAGGCATACGCACACACATACAAACACACAAATATGCACACAAAACAAACACACTCAAAAAATGCAGGCTAAGCTCCCATCAGCGGGGCCTTGAGTGTGCACACAAACTGCAAAGCTTGCCAGAATCTGAGACCCCAGACGTACCTAAAGCTGCATGTCTTATACCCTAAATGCTGGCCTCTAGTCAACGAATCATTAATCAAGCCATCCCAAACACTTGGATGAGCCAGGCCATCTTGCCCCTGGCATCCAGTGGGGGGAAGAAACAACCCTGAGCTTGAAGATAAGGGCTGCTAACAAGCATGAGAGAGAGAAAAGTTCTCTTGAGAGCAGCCAATCACCATTCTCCCACAAGACTCCGAGCAACTAAGCACCAGCACGTAACATAGCTGGAGTCACACGGGCCATCCAGGTCCACACACCCCATGCCAAACCTATTTCAGTGCCGCATGCAGAAGTTCACTCAAATCAGATCCATTCTCATTTAACACTGCAAACCTCTGCAGGCAGAGTTACTCCACAAGAATCCCACTGACACTGATGCAGGTAGACTGCAGTTGCTCTGCACAGGATCACACCCTTTAATTGCTGGACCAGGCTAAAAATCAAGGCAAAGGGATGAAACCATGAACTGTCTGCCTTTTCCCAGGGCTTTTATACGAATGGGCACATTACATTCTCCCTTCCCAACTGAGCACAGAAATCTGATATTTGTTCTGGATTAACAAACAGGGACTATTCTACATGTATTGATGAAGACAAGGGCCGGGGGGAGGGGAGGGCACCTGCCTGGGGCTAAGCGATATTTAACCCCGTAACCCGTTCCAGCGCCAGCTCCCTACAACCCGTCAAGTGCAGAACAGGTGGGAAATGTCTTGAGCTGCAGGCAAAAGACAAAGGTTAGGAGAAGGAGTTTCAGATCAGGAAATGTCTCATTCCAGACCTGCTGCAGCCTCAGTCTCTTTCTAAATGCCCCAGGGGAGGGGGGGAAGAGGGCAGAATGTGCTTAACAGCAGAGCTAATGTCAGGGTTGCCAGTCTCCAGGTGGTGGCCAGAGATCTCCCAGAATTAGAACTGTTTCCCAGGATATGGAGATCCCACTGGAGAAAACGGCTGCTTTAGAAGGTGGACTCGCTATGGCATTGTACTCCACCGAGGTCCCTCCTCTCCTCAAACCCCGCCCTTCCTAGGCTCCGTCCCCAAAATCTCCAGGTGCTTCCTGACCCAGAGCTGGAACCTTAGTTCATGCAAGACTCTGCTGTTGCCAGGAGTTCCACAGGACTAGGGGCATAAACTACAGAGGGCAGGGGGCTCAAGCCCCCCCCCGATTTCCTGGAGGGGCATCAGGTTCCCTGGGATTTCCCAGCAAGGCAATGCCCCCCCCCACGCCAGGTAGTGTACTGAGTATCCAATACATGATTGGGGTAGTTGTTAGAGGGTGGGTCTAAGATTGAGGAGACTGGAGTTCAAATCCCCACTTAGCCTGGAAGCACACAATGGAGCCCTGAGCCAGTCACCCGCTCAGCCTAAATTGTGAGGAGGGGGGTGGTATTTCTTTTCATACAGAAATGGAATATTTACTCAAATAGTCTCAGTAAAGGAGAGAGTATGAGTCCGGGAGCGCCTTAAAGCCTAACAAAATGTGTGGTGGCCTGCCACTGGAAGGGGATGAGCTCTCAGTGAGTCACTGCTCACTTCTTCAGTGACATCCTCTGCCACAAATTTTGTTAAGACTTTAAGGTGCTACCGGACTACTCTTTTCTACTGCTACAGACAGACTAACAGGGCGAGCCATCTGGATCTCTCAGTTAAGGAGTTCATGGCATTTCCCCTCCTCTTAGGAAGTCCTCTTGCTTTGAAATTGCCAGAATATTACAGGGGGCATATTTAAAAAACCTTATGATTGTTAGTGGCATAGGGTTTTTGGAAATATAAATAATTTCATATTGAAACCAATGCCCCCTCTAAGCTGTGGAGTCTTGTGAGCAAAAATTCTCCTTTGTGAGCTACTGGCATTAAAGTTGTGAGCGAGCAATTTGGCTGCTGCATAAATTCGTTTGCTCTGGAGCCATCCTTCCTGAACTAAGACAGAAATGTGTGAGCCGGAAGCTAAAAATCTGTCAGCCAGCTCCCACCAACTCAGCTTAGAGGGAACACTGAATGCAGTTCGCCTGGCACCAGGTTCAGCCCGGTGTTTCCGTCCGTCCCCCCCCCCGCCGAGGGGCAGGCCTGCCTTCCTTTCCCCAAGCAGCAGGGCTAAAACGACCGTCTAAAAGCCGCTTGCTTCCGCTTCTGAGCCGCCGCCGCCGCCGCGAGGGGCGAGGCCGCCGGCCGGGACCCGCAGCAGGTAAGAAGCGAGGGCGGAGCCGCCGCGCCTTTTGGCCCCGGGCAGGGAGAGGGCGAGGCGTGGCCGCGGCGCCCGGAGGAGCTTCCTGAGGTCGGCCGGAGGGCGAGGCTTGGCGGTGTTGCTGTTGCCTCCCCCTGTCGGCGGTGCGTCCAGCCTGGGCAGACGGCGCGCACCAGACGGCCGCTTCGCATCGCTCGCTCGCTCGGCCCCATGGCGGCAGCAGCAGCAGCAGCAGGAGGCACGCTGGGCGCCTCGGAAGGGGGCTACATCCGCACGGTCCTGGGCCAGCAGATCCTGGGCGAGCTGGACAGCTCCAGCCTGGCGTTGCCCTCCACGCTGTCGGGCGGGCGGGCCGAGGCGCAGAAGTCGCTCCGCATCCAGCGGCAGGTCCAGCAGACCCTGGCCCGGAAAAGCAAGGGCGCCCTGGCCAACGGTGAGTGAGCGAGCAGGGGAGCCTCTTTCCCTCCCACCTCCTCGGGGTCCGCTTTGGGTTTCTTCCCCCCCCCCCCCCCCGCCTTCAGAACAGGTAGCAGGAAAGATCGCCTGGCTCGAGATCCGCCTCGCCTGCCCAGCAGGAGGCTTGTTGATAGGGAAGCGCTTTTCGGTCCCGGGGGGGGGTAGTGGGGAGCCGCCCTTCTCTTCAGCGAGTCCTCGGAAGGGCATCATCGGCAAGTCCCGCCGAACTCGTGCAGACTTTTTTCCCTCCGGAGCGCATCGCGTTAGAATGCCGCAGCCTCGGCGGGACTTAAGAGGTCCTTGCCGAGATACTTCTAAAAAAGTGCCGTCAAGTCGCGGATGACTTATGGCAACCCCAGGAAGGGGCTTTCGAGGCACGTGGGAAGCAGAGGTGGTGGTTTGCCCGGGCCTTCCCCTGCAGCAGGGCCTTCCTTGGTGGTCTTCCTTCCAAGCGCCGACCCTGCTTAGCTTCCCAGACCTGAGGAGGTCAAGTCAGGCTATACACCCTGCTGCCTTTCCTCGCGCAAAGACATTTGCAGGGATTTTTTTTCCCGCAAGAGCTTTTTCGTCAGGGGGCCGTTTTTCTTTTTCCACCACCCCAGAGCACTTCTCTGCTTTTAGCTTTATTCTCTGGCTGTTGCTTCCTGTATCAAATTGTTGTGTTTTGGGGAGGGAGGGGTCTACTTTATTTTATCTTTTGCAAAAATAACCCGTGTGGCACACAGGTTAAAGTGTTGGGCTAGAATCTCATAGTCCCGGATTCAAATCCAGAGCAAATTCACCATTTCATTGCTAACCCACGCTTCTGATCTGTCGTCAGTTAAAAAAATTACCAGAGGCCTGCATTGATTGACTTTTACATATCTCTCATTATGTAATGCTTTTGAAAAATACAGTTGGATGGAACACAGCGATATCGTAGCAAAGTTACTTTTCAAAATGGGGGAGGGGGGTCTGACATGGTTGCTGCTTTCCTGAATTGTCTTCTGTGCAGATTTAATTGGGGGGGAGATACTGAGGCCATTCCAAAGAGAACAGCAGCTTGTCTACTCCTCGCACCCTTTCCCAGCCGCAAGAAGGGGCAACACTTTTGTGAGACATAACAACATCCTCAGCGCCATACGTGCAATCTGGCACGGCCGCCCAGCCACATGGGGAAGTTCTATGGCTTCCACCTGTACCGATGTGACAACCCGCCCTTAAGCGCTGAGGCAACTTGATTCCCATGTCATGATGTCCACGCCGTGGTTTGTGTGCTGCTGCTAATGAAAAATAAAGGAGAACAGTTGATCCAGAGCTTAGCTGTAAAACTGGTTCCGGTTTTTGTTTGCTTGTTGCTTGCGGACTCTTGGGTTGTGTACGAGAAAAGCACTTTCCCATCTCTTGTTTAATTCACCAGCGATCCACTGAAGATTTGTATTCTTTTGCCTACCAAGCGGTTTGAATCCAGCTTCTTAGATCTGGCCATTTTGTTGAAGGATTTGCTGTGGGCTGTTTGTACATGTTTGTTCCTAGATAAGATACCATCCCCACCGCCCCAGGCTGGTGACTCCAAGCTGAATCCTCTCACCAGGTACTCTGTGTCTGAATGACATAGGGCTGCCCTTTGACTCATCCGATAGAGATCTTAACGTATTTACTCTCTGCCTCCAAGGCACTCTCCTTAAATGGAAATGCCTCCTTCTATCCCGCTGCCTGTTTGTCTAGGTCGTAATTCCATCATCAGTGGTCATTCTTGGATTGAATGGAATAAATTGTTCAGGACTTATTTTAGGTGCGGTGAATTTTGCCTTGGAAAGTTGTGAGGGTAAGATAATGTACCGTGTCTAGATCGGTGATCCCAAATATTGTCAAGCCTGTGGGCACTCCTGGAATTTTGACAACCAAAGAAGAATTGGTTTTATACCTCGCTCTTCACTACCCAAAGGAGTCTCAGAGCGGCTTACAATCTCCTTCCTCTCTCCACTATAGGCTCTCTGTGAGGTAGAAGGGGCTGAGAAAGCTCTGAGAGAACAGCTCTGAGAGAACTGTGACTAATCCAAGGTCACCCATCTCCTTTCCTTCCTCTCCCCACAGCAGACACCCTGTGAGGCAGGTGGGGCTGAGAGTGCTCTGAGAGAACTGCTCTTGAGAGAACAGCTCTGAGAGAACTGTGACTGACCCAAGGACACCCAGTTGGTGCATGTGGAGGAGTGGAGAATCAACCACAGTTCACCAGTTTAGGGTCTGCTGCTCTTAACCACTAAACCAAACTGACTCTTAGGGAGTGGGTACACCACATAATGGCTGCCATGGGGTGCTGGGGCCAATCTAAAAATGTTGGGAGAGTCTAGGCCAGGGGTCCCCTTTTAATACAGGCAGAGCTTTCTGAGTGGGTGCAGCAAAATTGGAGCTCCTTCTGTTCCAGTGAGATGGAGGGCAGTGAAGCCTTGTTCTGGGTTGGGAAGAAATGCCTTGGGGGAAGAAGCGAATGGGTGTCATGAAACTCACTGGAGCAGGCACCACACTGGGGGATCACAGGTTTAGATGGGTTTCATGGTGCTGTGTATCATATCTTGGTACAGCTTAGCTATCTGACTTCCATCCCATTGTGTGTTCTGGAATTTGATGGCCCAGGTTGTTCTGTGCTGGACTGATGAATGGGTGGTTCATCTTTGCCACATGATGGACAAAATGGCTTCTTTGTCCCCATTTCTCTGGGCCTATGCTGTCTATGGGGGATGTGGAATGGTATAGTATAGCCTGATCTTGTTGGCTCTCAGAACCTGAGCAGTGTTGGTACTTGGATGGGAGACCACCAAGAGAGACTCGGCAAACCCACCTCTGCTTAATCACTTGCCTGGCAAGTCCTTCTGGGGTTGCCATTAGTCAGCTGTGACTTAATGGCACTTTACAGACAGAGACACACACACCCGTGCAGTCTATAAGCTCAGCTAGATGGTACATGTGACACAAATCGGGTTGTGGACAGTGTTCCCTCTAAGCTGAGTTAGTGTGAGCTAGCTCACAGTTTTTTAACCTCTGGCTCACACATTTTTGTCATAGCTCAAGAGGGAGGGCTCCAGAGCAAACTCATTTATGCAGTAGCCAAATCGCTTGCTCACAATTTTAATGCCAGTAGCTCACAAAGTAGAATTTTTGCTCACGAGACTCCACAACTTAGAGGGAGCATTGGTTGTGGATCATGTAACATCAGATGCTACCATTCCTAAGAGCCGTGGGCTGGATTCGGTTCATGAGCATGGCACAGGGGTGGGGGGCTTCACCCTTCCCTCCTGAACCAAAAAAGTTGTGGTGGTGGGGGGGTCTGTTAGCCCCACTGTGTGGTGCTGTATGCTATAGTCAGTGGGAATGGGAGACTCCAAGGGGCAGTTCCTATGTAATAGTTGCCTCTCGAAGAATACTCCTTGAATTATTTTCCGTAATCTGCTGGAAGTTAGAAATTGCTGTACTGGATTTGGTACATGGTTTTGACTGAGTGGGGAAGGTTGTTCTGATGTGTGGCACTCCCTGGAGATTATATATTGGCTCCTTTTGTGATTAATACATTCTAGCCGTGTATGCCTTTGGCAGGGATTGTGCTCACGTGGTGTGGGGCATGCTGTGGGATTTTTCTAAGATGGGCAATTTTTCAACAAACAATGGCTGTGAATTCCATATGAACTCCTAACTGCCAAAGTTACCATTTGTCAGGGTAGGGGAAGGCCCTGAGTTGAATAAAGAATCATTAATGCTTTTCGGAAATGTTCCGCTGGATTTGCATGTGTGTGTCATCCTGCTTCTGATGGAATAGGTGCGCGCCTTGCAAAAATAGTCCAGAGATGAACCTATCCAAGTTTCAGTGAGTGGTTTTCAGTTAGAAAAAGAGAGGGAGAGAGAGAGAGAGAGAGAACTTCTGGATGTGGTTAGACAATGGTTTCAGCTTTACTGAAAACGGTGCCTGGCTGTTTATTTGCTGACAGTGTGGCAAAGATCACTGCAAAAAAATGCTTCTTTATCTGGAGCTGACCAATCAGATGGCAGGGCAGACTGGAACAATGCCTATACAACACACCTACCAAAATACACCAAGGAAAGGGAATGCTCCAGCATTTTTCTCACTTACCATATTTACTCTAAAGGAAGGTGACCCTGAATGTAACAGGACTCCCCCAATGAAATGTGTGTTTTTGTTGTCAAGTCACAGCCAGCATATATAGACCCCTTAAGGTTTTCAAGTCAAGAGACATTAAGAGCTGGTTTGCTGTTTCCTGCCTCTGCATAGCAGTCCTAATATTTCTTGGAGGTTTCCCATACAAATACTGCTTAACTACTGAGATCTGACGAGATCAGGCTTGCCTGGGCTATCCAGGTCAAGAAGAAAATATTATACTCCAAAACAGTTTTACTGGACTTAACTGGAACTTTTATACAAATGTAAAACAATGTCTTCTTTTTTAAAAAATTGCATGATGGCAAAATATCCCTACTCTTGCGTTGGAGTAAATACTGTAAGAAATATTTGCAGTTGACTGGCGGGGCAAGGGTTTGATGATGCTGCAGAAGGGGTTTGTTGGTTTTTTGCTCATAGCTGACTTAATTGTTCTGGTATTGGGGGCATTTTGCATTTCTGAGATGCCAGCAGTTTGGAGCAAAGAGCACCCTTAAAGCAAGAATGCAAAGGCAGTTTTCAGGAGCTGAATGCTGGGGCGGGGCGGGGGGGCCTTCTTCAGAGGAGACAGATGTCCTCTCTGAAAGGACACTTCCTTGCAGGAAATTCTCTGCGTTTCACACGTGATGACCGTACAGGTGTGTGTGTTTTTGCACACACGCCTCTGTCAAGAAGCCACACATGGTGGCAGACGGTTGTGTATACTTAGTGAAATGGATGGGTGTGCCATCATCACGTGGGACAGTCTAAATCACGAACTACGTAGAGCACTTTCCTACATGGAACTAAATTGTCGCAACGAGTCCCTTAGGCAAATATGGACTTTGCACCTAACAAGTTCCTCCTCTGCTTGGCTTTGTGGGTATATAAGAGGCTTACTGTAAACTGCACTTCTGTTTCTTTTCTATAGTGAAGTAAAAGAGAGGGCCCATGTGGGCATTTGTTTCTTCTCTGTACTGGGCCAGTGAGAGGGGGTAACTGGGGGTTAGGGTGCAATATTTGGGGGGTGCCAGTCTGGCACAATGGAAATGGACACATTGTGCCTTGTTTTCATGTGATGTGTGGGTCTGTTTATTTATACCCTGCCTTTCTTTCCACTGGGGACCCAAAGCAGCTTACAGTGTTTTCCTCTCCTCCATTTTACTCCCACGACAACCCTGTGAAGTAGGTTAGGCCAGGAGTATGTGAATCGCCCAAGGTCACCCAGTGAGATTCTATGGCGGAGTAGGGATTCGAACCTAGGTCTCCCAGTCCCTAGTCCAGCACTCTTAACAATCACACTACACTTCATGGGGTCCAGATGGTGTGAGAAGGGACTCAGAGGGTCTCTTCATCGGGAGGCCCCATGGTAGCTTTTGGAAGCAATGCTTCAGGTCAACACTTAAACTTGGGGGGCGAGCCTATGCAAGTCTACCCAGAAGTAAGACAACTAAAAAGCTGAAGAAGGTTGATGAGAAGACAAATGTACTGAACCAAAGAATGGAGGCAGTGGGAAAAGAGAGGACCTCCGAGAAACAACAGCTCTTACAACTTCAGTTGGAATGGTCAGCATATATCCTGAGATTTCAAGGTATTCCAGAACAAAAAGGTGAGACCCTGAAAGAGATTTTAAGCGAAGCCTTAGCTCCCGTGGCAGGTTGTAAAGCGGAACTTTTACAAAGCGACTTGGATATGGTATATCGAACCTATCCAGAATTGATCAAGAAAAACAACCTGCCTGGTGAAGTATTTGTGAAATTCTCTAAAAGATTGAGGGATATGATACTGAAAAAGACTAATGGAATAACCTTAAAAATCCAAGGAGAAGAAGCAAAAGATTTAAAGGTGGGAGGTGAGGTGAGAAAGAGGAGGAAGCAATATAAAAATTTGACTTTATTTCTACAGAAAAATTCTACTCCCTACAGATGGATAATCCTGGAAGGACTTATCTGCAACTTCAAAGAGAAAAAAGAAAAGATTGACTCTGTCCTCAAAGCAAAAGCATTTTTGGAGCAGCATCAAAGTCCAGCAAAAGAAAAAGAGAAATTAGAGGAAAATATCATTACAGAAGATATTAGCGAACGTGGTTCCAGAAGCAGTGATAGCTCTTCAAGTAGCTCCTTAGAGGAAGTTTTTGACTCTGAATCAGAATTAGAAGCTGCGGCTCCAGGGCCGGTGCCAGGTTTTTTTGCACACTAGGCGAGGCTACCTTCTGGCACCCCCCCACCACCAATTTTCAAACATAAATGCATTTTAGGAAGAATGAAAAACACAAAACTTGAAATTGCTAATTTCTTTCTTTTTTTAATCATGAGAACAAGTAATACAATCTCTGGTTTTCTTTCTCAAATAGAAAAACACAAATCACAAAGCATTTTGAAAAATCCTGTTAATGGTGATGTTGAAATTTAAGTTTCTTTAATGTTTTCATTTCAGGCACATCAGAATCTCATTTTGCATGCCTTTTCTTTAGCAAATTTTGTCACCAAATCCTTCAGGTCAAGCGCTGATGCTTCAGCATGTTCAATTGAAATAGTTGCCAAACCAAGTAGTCTCTTTTGCAATATTGTCAAGCGTATGTGTGTTTTTATAAGTTTGAGTTTTGAGCTGTGTTCACCACTTGCCACTGCCACTGCCACTGGAAGTGTGAGAAGGATCCTTAGAGCAAGAGAAACGTTAGGCACACTATCCTGGAGTTTTTGTTGAAGTATGAAGAGAAGTACTCTTTGTGGTGGCATGGACCTCTGAATGCCAGTGCCAGAAGTAAACATCAGGGGAAGGCCTTGGCCTCTGTTTACTGGCCTCCTCCAGAGCAACTGGTTGGCCATGCTGGACTAGATGGACCACTGGTCCTATTCAGAAGGGACCTTTCATTTGCTTCACACTTGCCTGCTCACCTCTGATAAGTTAACGGTTGCTTCCAGGCAACAGGTACAGTTCTGGTCACCACACCATAAAAAGGATATTATAGCTTTGGGAAAAGGGCAACTAGAATGATCAAAGGGTTGGAACACTTTTCCTGTGAAGAAAGGTTAAAGTGCTTGGGGCTCTTAGGTTGAAGAAATGACAGCTGAGGAGTGACTTGATTGAGGTTTAGAAGATAATGCATGGGATAGAGCAGGTAGAGAAAGAAGTACTTTTCTCCCTTTCTCACAATACAAGAACTGGTGGGTACTCCATGAAATTGCTGAGCGGTCGGGTTAGAACAGATAAAAGGAAGTACTTCTTCACCCAAAGAGTGATTAACACATGGAATTCACTGCCGCTAAGGTAGTGACAGCTACAAGCATGGAGGGCTTCAGAGGGAATTGGATAAGCATCTGGAGCAGAGGTCCATCAGTGGCTATTAGCCGCAAGGTATAGCTAGGGACTCTGGAGTGATGCTCTGTATTCTCATTGAAGCAAATCCTCCTTTCCTCCCCTTACAGCAACAAAACAGGCCTAAGTTGCCCACCCCCCACCATCCGCTGCCAAAAGAAAAGCAAATCTGAAGGGGGGGGCTTCTCTCCAGGCCAGGCCCTTCTGAGAGCTGCCTCCGTTTAATTTCAGCAGCAATCTTGGCAGGAAAGGAGGAGGGGAGAGACTTCCAAAACTGCCACATGCATCCCTCTTGGGGAGGGAAAACAAGTTTGAAACTTTCTCCCTTTTTCACCACGTGAAGCTTCCCAACGCCACTGCTGCCCTGCCTTTGCAGAGCCAATTCCGGACACGCAGAAAGGAACGTGGGTTCCCCCCCTCCTCTTTTTTTTTTTTTTAAGTCCAGTTTGGGGGTTGCAAGCAAAGAAGGGGCTGTAGGCAGAGGACTGGAAACTTGGGTGTCCCACCACCAGGAAAAGGGAATCGCCCCTCACTCTCTCTGGATCCCCTCCCATCTCTCACATTCCTCCCTCCCCTGCAAATCTTTTGCAGCTTCTCTAAGACACCCTCAATACTCACATCTTCCATAGCTGGGAGGGCGGCCATGCCCCTCCTGCCGGCTTCCTCTGTCCCCTCCCCAAATCGCCTCCGCTTTTTCCTTTGGAGCTGGCTCCCCCCCCTTCCTCCTCTCTCCCCACCTCACAGCACTAAGCAAGGAAAGGCCGCCAACAGCATCGCTTCAGCCACCTCTGTGTGGCAGCAGGGGGCGGGTGACAATAGGTGCGGGGGGGCGCCCTGCCTCCCTTGAGCTGTAGGTGTCGTTGGGCGACCGCAGCCCTGAAACCCCACCCTTGCCTTCCCGCCCCTCCAGGACCTTGCTGGAGTTTCCTTGGGGGCAGAGGCAGCAGCTGCTGGGCACCTCGTAGCCACTGAGCTCTCTTTCTCCATTCCGTCAGGGCACACGCTCCAACGGTCAATCACAGCTGCTGAGAGAATCAGCCAGAGAGTGGCCAGTGTGTGTCTATATTGGCAGGCCAGTGGTGCCCCCTAGTGGCAGCGCCCTAAGGCAGTGGCCTCACCTCGTCTCTGTGAACCAACCAGCCCTGTGCGGCTCCTAAATCATTTAAAATTAAGCTGCCCTTTGATGAGAACAAACGAGGGGGGAAACCAGCTAAATAATCCGATTCTGAAATTCTATTCTTTCTTTTTTGTTTATTTACTAAGATGCACACACTACAGCTAACCTTGTATTGCTTAAGGTAGAAATATTAACTCTTAATGTTCAATTATGTAAAAGCTAAATAATGAGGAAACACTAGGAAACCGAACTTTAGAACATTATTTGATCCTTGCTTACTCTGTATTTTAGTTTAGAATATTCCTTTTCCCTATACCTTGTAGGGTTTAGGAGAAAAAAATATTAAAAAGAAGTATGTCCCACATTATTTAATGGGACATACTTTTAGGAATGTAAATGTTTGGGTCCCCCATTATTGCACTAAGTATATTAATAATGAAAACTAGGAATCTTTAGCCCTTTCCGTATGGATTATATGCCCTGAGTTTGATGCTGTTGGAAAGAGGATTCCGTCTCCTCCTCCCCCCCCCACTTCCCTGCAGCATTGTGGTACATTCATGCACCCTCTGGGGGTTCCCCAGCATTTTCTCCAATCTTTTCCAAACCTGCTATGCTGGAAAGTTTTAGGAAAGATAACAACAAAGTATGGGTGGCTGTGGGAGGTGGATTTCCATGTCCTCGCCCACCTAGTAGTCATTTTCCCTGTCCCTGTTACAGTCATTTCTTTCCCCTACCTGAGGGAGGTGGGAGCTTTTTGTTCTTTTAAATCAGCAATTGGTTGTTGGTATGTTGTTACAACAATAAAACAGTCTGTGTATTGCATTCTCTGAATTCCTAGCTGTCATTTTTTTTAACAAAGTATTTAGCCCTCCTTGTTGTGGAGGTTTAAAGGAAAAGGCTTACTCCTCCCCATGAGTGTTACCAAGTTCTAGAATCAGAACATGGACTGGGAAGCACACCAGAAATGAACCTATCCGCTAAGCCACTCAGAGAGGGGGGGGAAACCTATGCAAGAAAAGCTTTTTGAAAAATAAAGCCTACAGCTGATCTTTTCATGATCTTTTTGTAGGTCTTTGAGGGGATTTCTGACCTGCAGCAGCTTGTGAGCTATCTGTAGCTCATGAGTTGCATGTTGGAGACGCTTTTCACACCCTGTCATTTTTGAGACATTCGGCAGGCCCACTGAGTACCAGATCTGGTCTTTAGCTCCACATTCTTTGTAAGCCATGCTTCCGAATAAATTGGAGCAAGTTATGAGGGACGCACAGAATTTAAGAATGAAATAGTTTCTTCTGTATAGGACAGCAGGAGCAGTGTATGAAGGAGTGACATCTGGGAGGCAAATCTTAAAGTGATAGGATGACGGGGGGGGGGAGGGGGGGTTGCCATCAAGTTGCAGCCGACTTACCATGACCCTTTAGGTGGGTTTTCAGGTTAAGAGATGTTCAGAGGTGGTCTGCCATTGCCTTCCTCTGCACAGGGACCCTGCACTGCCTTCCAAATACTGACCAGGCCCGGCTCTGAGATCTGAGGAGATTGCGTTAGCCTGGCCTATCCAGGTCAGAGCAGGGTAAGATAATAAGGGCTGTTTAAGAGCTTTTCCCAGCCATTTATGTCTGAAAGGAAATCATGGATCTGTCCATTTTAAAACGTAATGATTGCATTTAGTGAAGAATGGATAAATGTAACCTTCAGAATCTAAAGATTAATGCCGACTCCCAGTGTTAATTTTCTCCAGATCCTTTTATAATGGAAGATTGTGCCGTGTGTTGCAACTTATTTGTGCGAGCTCAACACACTACATTGTGGCGTTTGCACCTCTAGGGCTTTCTGGCTTTGAACAGGAGGCGGCCAGTTTTAAAACTGATATTCTCACTTTGAAATCTAATCTCCCCAGTTCTGCCTTTGTGCTGATCAGTTTCCCTTCCTTTGAAATTTCCTAGATGTTTGCTAATCAATGAAAGGAAGTTGTCTAAGAGCTCAGCTTGCTAGGCAGGATGCAGAATAGTTTACTCAACAGCTCACCTCTTTTGTGAGCTGAGCTTACCAAAGTCAATATCGTGAAACCTGGGCTGCTAAATCAAATCAGAAGTCTTGCAACCCCTCAGCTCATTTGCATATGAGGCTTTGCTAGACCTGAGCTGCTTACATCCATGGCGAGACATTTATTTGCCTGCAAACTCATCAGGAGATGCCAATATTGTTTTAAAGAAGTGATAGTAAATGTAAATTAATGTACACATAGTATAATGTTTGTCTGCTCTTTTGTCCTGCCTCTGTACTTTGTATTAAGTATTGAGACAAGGCAGTTCTTTTCATAACAACATGCTTCTTTATTGAATTTCCGAACCAAATCCACAGGCTCGACAGGAACCGATTTATACTTGTAAAAACCGCACCTACCTTAAACAAGAACCAATACCAAGTAGGCAGCTAGAATCCTTCATTTGCATGAACTATATACAAGGTAACTATTAACAGTACAGCTATTGGGTAATAAGCAACAAATACGATTAGCAATACAACCCATAGTCTTGAAGGCCTATGGAACTCAGACCAAAGCTCCATCAGTACATAACACTTTGATTTACTGTTATCTCTTGGAAGATAGTTTCAGTGGGTAGCTATGTTGGTCTCCAGGACAAGAGTTAGATTTGAGACTGGTAGCACCTCAGAGTAGGGTTGACAGGGCGTCGTCGTGTCCCCCCCCCCCCGCCCCGGCCACCAAAGAGGGTTAGCTTTGCCAGATCCAACCTGGGAAACTCCTGAAGATTTGGGGATGGTGCCTGGGAAGGACGGGGACCTCAGTGGGGTACCATGCCATAGATTCCTGCCTCCAAAGAACATATTGGTTCTGGGGAAACTGATCTCTATAGTCTGGAGATGAGCTGTAATTCCAGGGGATCCCCAGGGCCCACCTGGAGGCTGACATCCCTACCTCAGAGACCAACAAGAATTTGGGGGGTATGCCCTGACCCAGATAGCCAAGGCAAGTCCAATTTTGTCAGATCTTGGAAGCTAAGCAGGGTCAACTCTGGCAAGTACTTGGATGGGAGACCTCCTTGAAATACCATCAAATGGGGGGCTGTAGGCAGGCTTTACTCAGCCACCTCTCTGAATATCCTCCAGGCCCCCACTAGGTCACTATGATTTCCAGGTGCACACAAAGTCAGTCACCAGAGGTTGCCATAACACACACACAACCCCCCCCCCCAAAAAAAAAATAGCATTTGGGTGTGTGTGACCTTTTGAGAGTCAGGACTCCTCTCAACAGCGCACACAGTGAAAATCTATCAGAATGAATGAATATCTAACCTTGATTTCCTTGCCTCTGCTTTCCTTGTGGGTCAGGTAATGAGGCATGGAAAAGTGTTAGTGATGGTGGGAAGTGCTGTCAGCTGACTTATGACAACCCTATAAGGTTTTCAAGGCAAGAGGCGAACAGTGGTGGCTTGCCATTGCCTTCCTCTGCGTTGCTAGTCTGAACTTCCTTGGATGTCTCCCATTCAAGTACTACACACGATCTGACAAGATGGGACCAGCCTGGGTCATCCAGGTCAGGGAATAGTATTAGTAGCATTAGCAAAATAGCTGCCGTAATGAGATCTGGTATATGAGTGGAGGGAGGGCCCATAGGTTGGAGGGATGCCCTGAGAAGATGTAGAACAGGCATGTCAAACCTGTGGACCGTGGGCCAGAATCGGCCTACCCAGGGCTTTAATCAGGCCCATGGCTCTCTTCTCCAGCCCACCCCCTCCCCACCTGTCCTCACCTTTCTGAGGGAGATCGGGGCTGCCGAACTTCCCAGCTGGCTGGGCTTTGACTTTGCCTGTTTCTCCTCTGGCAGGAAGCTCTTCTGAGCTAAAGTACAAAAAAAGTTGCAAAGAAAATGTGGGATGGATTTCCTTTAAGTTTTCTGGGCCCAGATAGACTGCTCAGGTGGCTGTCATTCCAGTCCCAGAGTAGTCTACCTGGGCCCAGAAACTTTAATGGAAATTATTTCCATTGAAATGTAGTTCAGTGGAGTGGAGTTCAAGTAGTTTCAGTTATGCCAGCTGAAGTTGTCTCCTTGCAAATAAAAGGCTGATGTTTTGAGCCAGCTTGTTTCTGTTGAATGGACTTGAGAATGGGCCTGAATGAGTACTCTTAACCTGGGAGTCCACAGCCAAAGGGGAACATTACACTAGAGAACCACTGCCACTCTGAATAGACCTGGGGGGGAGCTTGCAATGCCCATCCATTTAATGTTTTCCTAGGCTCAGAGCATTTTATATTTTTAGTTTCTGCTGTGATCCTTGTGCTTTTTCTTGATGTTTTATTTAAAAGCCTGCATTGCCAAATCCCACTATCCCCCCCCCCTTTCCATTTTAGGGAGGCATCTTTTAAGAGGGGGGAGGTTTGGGAGCTGTCAGTTATCAAAGACTGTTAAATAAACAAAATATGGCAAGAGTGTTACTGTTTTAAGCATATTTGTATTTTAAGTTTTGTAAAAACTTTGTGTTTGTTGGTGTCCTTTATAAAGTTAATATCTTCGCCACCTGGCATTACGTTTTATGACACACATGGCCTGGCCCGAAAAAGTCTCATTTATGTAATAAATGAATTCAACACCCCTGAGGGTATCGGTGTTCTCAGTACATAGCTAGCAACTTGGGAAAAGAGACTCTTTGATGTCTTGATGGAGATAAGATAATTCCTCCCTTAGAAAGGAAGGGAGCAGGAAGATTTGAGTGACATTAATCCTCTGTCTTCTGCAAACAGGAGTCCCCAAGTCCATGTATCATCTAGTAGAGGTGTGGCCAAAAGAGGAAGGGGAGAACAGCAAGCTTGGAAGCTGTTGGGCCTAAGTGGACAATTCGAGAAGTGGAAACGCCCATATCCTGTTTTGCACTCATCCCAAGTAGTGAGTCCAGGTAGCCAGTTTCCTTCCAAGGAGAATATGAATATAGTCTGCTTTTAAAAAAGTATTGGTTGAGCATGTATTGTAGGACAGGAAGCGAGTAAGTAGGCACTTATGGTTAGACTTCCAACAACAACAGTGCTGCCTTCCAAAGTGAGGTCTCGCTCCAGAGATCCCTTTGTAGGCTTTTCCAGCTCAAAACCAAGCTCCTGTTCCCCTTTCTGCTTGGGTGTACACTCTTCCAGGCACCTCCTAGGCCAAACAGTCATTCCAGATCCTTTTCAAGGCCAATCACAGACAGCAGCCAAGTAGCCCAGTTGACATTGTTTAATCCTGTCAGCCAAGTCATGACAATGCCCAAAGAGGAATACCATTTTACATAACAGAAGAGTATGGCTTAGAACTGTGGTCATGAGGGTCATCTTTTCCTGCTGATCTTGATGGTTTACACAGGTTTGCAGATAGAATGATGCAGCTGACAGGGCCTTACCAACCTGCCCAGTTTATAGTCCCAGGATAAGGAAAACTGTCTCTTGCAAGCTGGTTCAGAACTGGTTCAGAACTGCTGATTGGAACTCCACATGGCCGGTGAGTGATAAATTGTTGCATCTAAGAATCTGAGCTGTGACTTAACGTAAATGTTGTTAAGTCTTTAAGGTGCCCCTGGACTTCTGTTTTATTAGGCTACTATAGACTGACACAGTTACCCTTCTGGAACTGTAAGCAGTCCCCCTACAATACAATCACAGCTAATTTACTATCAGGGGTGAGGAGGCATTGGTTTCGGTTTCGGCGGAGCGAATGGCAGCCACCTCTCGGGACGCTCCCGGAGATGGTTAGCCCACACACGGTTGGGGGGTTCTTCGCTCATGCGAAAGACCCTAGTGAGCCTTAGGCAAAGGCTCCGAACCGGGGGAGCTTGGGGAGTAGCCTCTTTGCCGGCAGATAGCCGGGAAATTGAGGCTTTCTCCCCGCCCCAGTCAGCCCCGCTGCGTTGTGCCCGTATGGGAAGTAGCAACGCCACCGACTTCCAGGAGTGAAGAAGCAGCGGAATGAATTAATAAAAGAAGAATTGGCAACGAATCGTGAGTTGGAGATCTGTTTTGAAGCGGCATAAATGCGCTCCCCCCTGTAAATGTATAAGCGCATGGGAGGAGGGAGGAATCCCCACCCCCTTTAAAAAATGGGACTGTTAAAGGAAGAATGAAGGGGGGGCAAAGCAAAAAAGTGGTTTGGTAAAAGTACCTTTGGGGATTTACTGAAGATTAAGAAGCCAGCTTGTCTCCTGGGTGTCGTGGCACGAACTTTGTTAAAGTAAACAATAAAAAATGTCGGGGCAGAAAAAGGTCCCAGAGAAGCCGGTAAAGAAGGGGGGAGGGACTTCCGGTCCTGGCAGCCTCCCCCTAGAGCCAGCTGTCAATCAACAGAAAAGCGAGCCACTGCACCCTCTGCTGGACCAAATGCAGAAAATCAGCGAAACCCTTTGCAACATGAAAAGTGTTCTCAACAGTCAACAAAAACAACTAACAGAAACCGCAAAGAAAATGGAGGCGATCACACAGAAGTGTCTGGTCTTGATGGAAGACACCAAGAAAATTAAGAAAAGGGTCAACAAATTAGAAAAACATCAAGATATGCAAGAAAAAAGAATTTTAATGCTTCAGATGGAAAAATCAAATCTGACTCTCCACTTTCAGGGCATAAAGGAAGAAGAGAAAGAAGATCTCAGAGCTATACTGGCGAATGCCTTGGCACCACCAACTGGCAGAGAAGCGCAAGAATTAAAGGATGAGATGGATGTGGCCTATAGTGCCTATTCCAGCTTTACAAAGAAAAATAATTTGCCAGCAGAAGTGGTTGTCAAGTTTACTAAGCAGCATACTAGAGATCAAATTCTGCGTGCAGTTTCAGCGGTGCCCTTGAAGATTGGAGAGCAGACTATCAGAACCTTAAAGGATGTTCCATATGAAATTCATATAAAAAGGAAAGCATATAAAGGATTGACCATGTTTTTACAAAGACATCAAACCATTTACAAATGGTGCTTTCCCGAGGGACTGGTGTTCAAATTTAAGGATAAAAGAGAGAAGATTGACTCCGTTTTCAAAGCTCAAGAATTTCTGAAGAGACATGCCAGTTCAGAGGAAGATGCAGAACTCGCCAATTGGACAGTGCTAAGCAGCGAAGAGGACAGCTGCCCGGAGGAGGGAGGTGCAGGAGCGGGAGACGAGAAAGCAAAAGAGGGCCCATCATATAATCTGAGAGACTTAAAAAGAAGACACCCCAAGATGTAGCAGCTGTTCGTGGGGCGGCAGAAGGGAGCTGATCAACAACTAACCCCAAGGGGCTTTACTAATTTAACTAACAGATTTATTTTGGACTTTCGGTAGGATGAAAAGAAGATCTTCCAACCACGGCGGATGCCAAAAACTTTATTTGTACTAACTAAACCTAACATTTTAACAGAAAATTCACTCAAAGTCTTTTCTTAATCCATCTATATACCCTACCTCTTTTCTACAAAAAAAAAAAAGCAATAAAATTCTCTCCTTTTTAGAAAAGGTTTTTACAAAAAAAAAAAAAGGGGGTGAGGAGGCATTGCTTCTCAAGGGACAGCTCTGAGTTCTTGCAATAAGAAAGTGAGTTTTCCCCGTGATGAAGGTAATGAACACTTTTCATTCTCTGCTGTGCAGACTTAACATGAGATCTCAATTAACAACAGGTCCTCCGCAAAACATTCAAAGTGTTATCGCTTTCTAATCTGACCCTGGCAATGGCACAAATGTCTTTGCAACAAAAGCACTCTTCTCTGTCAGTGTTTGCAAGGCAAACTCAAACTCCATATGCTAATAATTTGCTAGACAGGAATACAAGAGGCAAGGTTTGAATGCATTTGTGTACAAGATTTTTCCTATCTGATAACAAACCTGCCTTCCATTTTGCCATTCTCTAACTTAGGCATGATTTTAGTTTTTGCATCCAAGATCTTGGAAAATCAAGCTGACTTTGTGTACAGTGATTGCCTACTGTCACTTCAAAAGTCCTGTGCAATCACATTCATTATTTGCATGCAGTTTCAAGTGAACGGTATTTGAATGGTTTTGCATTAGAGCCCCCAAAGTGGTGGCAGTAAGAGGCAGCAGTGGGCCTTTATGTAGGTGCAGCATGGCCGGGATTGTGGAACACGATCCAGACCTATTTCTCCTCCTTAGCAGTGCGGTGGACAGTGTCAGTCAGTCCGTGCTTTGAATTTCCCCCTCATAGCTACAGCTAGGTGGTAGTAACTGTGTATTACAGCAGGACTGATCTAACAAGCTGTTGTTGTTGTTCAGTCGCACAGTCGAGTCCGACTCTTCGCGACCCCATGGACCAGATCACGCCAGGCCCTCCTGTCTTCCGCTGAAGTTTGCTCAATTTCAAGCTGTAGCTGCCCATAAAATTGCACAGCCCATTACCCCAAAAATAAGTAATAAAGGGGGAAATTACAACCACTTTGCTAAGTCACCTCTTAACAAAGTAACCTCTTGAACCCTTTCACTTCTATCTAGGGCAGCTGCTCCCAGCTTGGGGGTTTCATACACTATTACGTAGACAATAATCCATTTTAATCAACGGGGGACCTGATCTGCAGGGAACCAAAGACAGCCTGGGAGAATTTCTAAATTAGAACTGAAATAAGATTGTAACCAAGGAGATAAAACAACAGCTCTAACAACTTGACCTTCTGAGAACATCTGTGGTTTGAAAAAATGTGCTCTGTGCCCCTCCCTCCGCTGGACTCAAACTTTGTTCTGCTGCTTCAGACCAACACGGCTGATTCAACCTGTTACTCACAGTTACTTAACTTTCCAAATGTGGATGAGCAGTTTGATTAACCACCAGTTTCCTCCACATGCTGTGTCCCCCTAATCTATAGAATTTGATGGTTGGTGACTTTTCAAGTGGGCATCCTCTTAGCATTGTCGAGCAGGATTAGCAAAGTATTGTTTGCTCCGATTTCTTCCTGCAAGATTAAAGCCTGGGAAAGGGGAGGGGAGAATCAGCTGCTAAGGTATGGACAGATAAGTGGCAGTTTATCAAGGAAAGCAGAGCCCTGCTGTGCCAGCTACATGAGTGTGGGCAATTGTACTCCTACCTGAACAATTTCTACAATTGAGAAAGCTCACCTGTGGTTAGCATAATCTTGCATTCTGGCACATGCATCTAAGTGAACACCCTGCCACTTCCTCTAGGATTTTCGTGCAGCTCACTGTTTTCGGGGTTGCAGCTTTTATTATTACTCACCTTACTCACCAGTTTGGTGTACTGGTTAAGAGCGGCAGACTCTAATTTGGAGAACCGGGTTTGATTCCCCATCCCTCCACAAGAAACCAGCTAGGTGACCTTGGGTCAGTCACAGTTCTCTCAGAGCTGTTCTGTCAAGAACAGTTCTCTCAGAGCTCTCTCAGCCCCACCTACCTCACAGGATGCCTTGTTATGGGGAGAAGAAGGGAAAGTGAGTGTAAGCTGCTCTGAGACTCCTTCGGGTATTGAAGTGTGGGGTATAAAACCCAACTCTTCTTCTAAAACCAACTCTTCTTCTTTGACTAATAAATCCAATTCAGTTTTTAAAAATTGCTCATTGTTATTTTTGTTCACTGGGCAAACAGCAATGAGGGTGTTTCCTGTTGAGAGCCCAGCCAAGGGAAAGCAGAAGAAGAAGAGTTGGTTTTTATACTCCACTTTTCTCTACTTTAAGGAGTCTCAGAGCGGCTTACAATCTCCTTCCCTTCCTCTCCCCACAACAGTCACCTTGTGAGGTAGGTGGGGCTGAGAGAGTTCTGAGAGAAGGCTTCATGTGGACTGGGGAATCAAACCCGGTTCTCCAGATTAAAGTCTGCCACTCTTAAACACTACACCACGCTGGCTCCCCTTTCTTCACTGGCTAGGATTGCCTACCTCCAGATGGGGCCTGAAGTTTTCTTAGAATTATAACTGATCTGCAGACCCCAGAGAAAATGGCAGTTTCGGAGGGTGGACTGTGATCAGTGCCGGATTTACGCATAAGCTAAACAAGCCACAGTTTAGGGCCTCGCAATCTGCTGGGGCCTCAAATAAAAAAACAGAAATATATAAAAAATGATTTTAAAAATCTCATAGAAAAATCACTCAAATGAAATCAGACATATCACGATGATAAATTCTAAATAATTTTAAATATACAAAATATAGGTAAAGGTAAAGATTTCCCTTGCTCAAAAGCCAGTTCCAGGGAGAGCCCTGCAGGAGTATCACTCACTGGGTTGAATGGTGGTTCCTCATCTGCCTCTGCGGGGCGGGGGGGGGGGGAGAGAACAGCCCGTCAGTGTATTTTCTGTTGCCCTCTCACTCCCCCACCCCAAAAAGGGTCTTGCTCTTGTAATCTTGTGGTATATTCATTGTATACATGTAGTGGAATTGTCTGCTCTTCCCCTAATATCTGTGTGATTTGGTTTGGTCCTGTTGGATGGAGCACTTGTTTCAGTTTCGTTTTGTATATGCTGAATGGACCTGAGAACAGGTGGCTCAGTGAGTACTCTAGCCTGGGAACTCACAGCCAAAGGGAAACATTATAGTGTAAGATGATGAGACGATGAGGTGAGATGAGATTGGATTTATACCCCATTCTTCACTACCCAAAGGTGTCTCAGAGCAGCTTACAAACTCCTTTCCCTTCCCCTCCCCACAACAGACACCCTGTGAGGTAGTCGGGGCTGAGAGAGCTCTGATAGAAACTGGTCTTTTTCAAGAACAGCTCTTATCAGAACTACAGCTTGCCCAAGGTCATTCAGCCAGGTGCAAGTGGAGGAGTGGGGAATCAAACCCGGTTCTCCCAGATTAGAGTCCACGCGCTTAACCACTACACCAAACTGGCTCTCAGTAAGCCTTCAAGCTCCTTTTTAACTACTGGGGGGGATTTGGAACTTGGGGGAAAACAAACATGCACAGAGGCTTTCATTTTCTTTCCCTTTCCTTTCTTCCATTTCTTTCTTTCTTTGTTTCCCTTTCCCCCATTTCTTTCTTTCCCTTTTTTCAATTTATTTCCCTTCCTGGGAGCCCTCTATCCATGCCTTGGCTAGGCATCAGGGAGGGAGAGGGGGGTGCATCTCAGTGCTGAGCATATTTTATTTTTATTTGATTTCTTATTTGTTGTGATGTCAGTGCACTTTTTGTGATATCAGTGCACATGCATGGGGCTTTTGGGCCCCCCACTTTCCCCAGGGCCCCCCACTAAAAATGTCCTAGCTACGGGCCTGGGTAGGGCACCATCAATATAGACTCCAGCCCATCCAGGGAGGATTGGATTTAACCCCTGTTGATTTATGCCCTATTGGTTGGTAAGTGTATGCTTACTCCTGCAGTTGTGCCTTATTCATTTAGTGTGTTTTTGTGCTCCATAATTGTGTAAATAGTAAAATAAATTATTCTGTTTGGGCCAATAATCTGTGTTGTGCTCTGACCCCATAGTCTCCCCCACACTGCACAATACCAAAGGGAGGGGGTAGCCCAGGGAAGCAAGGAAAGGGGGATCCCTTGGGTTGCCAACTTTCCAGGGATCCCCCAAAGATTGGGGATTCCATCTCCAAATAGGAAGATTTGGCCACAGGGGTCTCACTGTCCCTCTAAAAAGGCAGTGACAATTCAGTGAGTGGTGGCAGGGAACTTAAGGAGTGAGATACGCCCACAGGACGAGGGTGGAAGGCGAAAAGCTGAATTGTAAACTGGAGTGCAAAGTTGATTTCAGCAAATGCCGAGGACAGTCATATGAGAACGCAGCAAATATGGCTGGCAAATACAAGGGAATGCAACAAAAAATCCTTGAGTTAAACAAGCTGGTCATTCACTAAATCTTGTCAGCCGTACTGCTGTAGATTGCTGTTTAGATGCAGTAAACTTTTTTGCTGTTGTTCAAGAAATGTACACTTTCTTTTCATCTTCTACAAAGAGATGGTCTGTGATGTTATCTTTCTTGAAAACAGACTCAGATACCAGAGTACTAAAAAGACTGACACTAGATGGTAAGCAAATGTCAAAGCAGTGTCTGCCATAAATGTGAGTTATAAGCCAATCATAGATGCTCTAAGTCATATTTATGATGATGAGAATGAAAAGGGAGCTACAAGATTAGAAGTCGATACTCTTCTAGAAAAAATGGAGGAACTACAGTTTGTTTATATGCTACATTTATGGAATAAATTGCTGCCAGAGTTTCACAAAACCAGTATGGCTTGCCAGGATCCAAAGATTGCACTTACCACATGTGCAAATCTGTACAAATCACTTTCTCACTATGTTAAAAACATTCGAGAAAATGTTGATGATTTTGAAGAAGAAGTTAAATCTAGATTGCCTGGTGTAGAATATAAGTCTACAATAAAAAGAAAGAGGATGAGAAAAAAACAAGCCAATGATGGAGCTGCACCTGATGCTGATGAACAGCTTTCTCCAAAAGACAAATTTCAAGTGAAATCCTTCATTCATATCATAGACATCCTTGAGGCAAATTGAAGAGCAAAAGTCTAAAATTATGTTGGAAATAAATTTTAATTTTTAGTTGATTTAGAAATTTCAGAGGTACAGCTACGAAAAGCAGTAGGTATGTTAATAAAAGAGTATCCACACGATGTTGATATTAATCTCACGAGTGAACTGAGGCACTTCCATGAGTATGTCAATCAGAATTATCCTGAAAAAGAACATTTTCAACAAGAAGATTTGTATCAAATCATCTTTCAAGACAAGATTGAGTTAGTTTTACCTAATGTGGTAGCAATATTATGGCGATTCCTGTGTTTAATGGTAACAAATTGTTCAGGAGAAAGATCATTTTCACAGCTGAAGAGAATAAAAAATGAACTGAGAGCAACTATGTCTCAAGAAAAATTGTCTGCACTTA
The DNA here is from genome assembly GCA_029375565.1 of Gekko gecko. Taxonomy (NCBI): domain Eukaryota; kingdom Metazoa; phylum Chordata; class Lepidosauria; order Squamata; family Gekkonidae; genus Gekko; species Gekko gecko. Next base: position 33,615,751 of record JAPDNY010000005.1, on the reverse strand, counting down.
GCATCATGTGTATAGAAAGCAATAAGTTACATAGCATATCCTTTGATGACATAATTAATGATTTTGCTTTTGAGAAATCAAGAAAGAAAATGTTTTAAGCTATAACTTATATTATTATATAATATAATTATTTATATTAAATATTGTTGTATCATAACAATTTATCCACTTCATGTTTTCAATATTAATTTATTTTATATATATGTACATGTATTATTTGGAATTTTGGGTACCAATTTTATGTGATGTCTACTGTCAATTTTTTTACCTGAATAAAAGGTTAATTTTTAATACACTAACAATTATGTTGTTATATTAATTTAATTTTTACCTTTTATTTTCCTATTTTAATTTAAAACATTCTGTTCTATGAAGCTTATTTGTCATTTTAAAACCCTTTAATTATGTAATTATTTCTGTGATTTTGTAAACACATCCTTTATTATTTTTAAAATAAAAATTAAAAGACAATACATTTTCAAATATTAAAAAAGGTGTATATATTTTAAATTTTTCTGAGACCAGCTGCTGTAATTTAAAACAGTAGGGGGCCTCTGGGTTATGTATAGCTTAGGGCCTCAGCAAGTCTAAATCCAGCCCTGACTGTGATGTTATGCCAAACCCCCAGGATCTCCAGGAATTTTCCAAGCCAGAGATGGCAACCTTATTCACTGCTCTGGTTCCAAGTCAGTCCCCTCTCTGCAGCTGCTTTAGGCAGGAGATCCCAGTCATAACCTCTCAAGCCTGGCCAGCTGAACTCTGAAGAAATTGCCGATACATTCTCAATCAGTTAGTGTTCTTTTTTCCAGAACTAGTACCATGGACTCCTAGGTAGGGATGCCAGCCTCCAGGTGGGATATAGGGATCCTCAGAATTACAGCTCACCTCCAGACTACAGAGATCAGTTCCCCTGGAGAAAATGGATGCTTAGGAAGGTGGTCTCTACACTATTGTCCTCCCCAGGCTCCATCCACAAATCTCCAAGAGTTTCCCAACCTGGATCTGGAAACCCTACAACCCCACCCCCCACGAGAGGCCGGGGGGCACCTGGCAGCTCTACTTCTAGGCCCCATGACTTTCAAGGGGAAAAAATAAAAATAATATTGTGAGGATAGCCTTGCCATTCAAAATGAGCACCTGATATTTGCACATGGAGTTCCATCACAGCCAAGATCTTGAAGAAGATATTGCGAGATCTCACAGGGCATCTGCCATTGTGAGGGTTTGCCTTGCCATCCCAGTGAGACATAACAGCAGTGCAGGGGAGAGAAGGCAAATGGGGTGAGAGGAAGCTGGAGGAGAACTAGTGGGGTGGGAGGACAGAGCAGGACACAGAGTCAGTAGGAAAGGAGGAAACAGATATGGGGGGAAAGTTGAGCAAGATGGAGGAGAAAAGAGAAAGTGGGTGGGAAGAAGAACCTGAGAAAAGGGGGAGGGGCTAGGGAAGTGGAGCTGAAGCAATAGAGGGGGAAATGGGGACCAGCTGGTGAGATTTCCCCTCCCCCTTGAGGCCTCCCAGATCCCTCTCTTGTATAGTATATGAACTAATAACACTGAAAACAAAAACTAAGCAACATGGTTTGTACCTTTTTTCCTTCTGAATTCTCTTTCTGTGTATCTTTTTGTGTGTATGTTCTTACATTTGTCTCTTTGCTCTATAGCTAGCTATTTTGTAACAGAAAAGATTTTTTTAAATAGGTATTTCTTCCCACAATGGTTCCCAAACTTACCAGTGGTTTGAAATGGCTTTCTTGAATATATATATTAATAGCGCGCACACACCCCAGCCAGCACCTCTTTCTAATTCAGGGGGAGGGGTGCTTTTGCTATTTGCACTGGTGTGCTTATTGAAAGCGCTTATATCCCAAACTCTCAGCCAAGTTGGATCTTGATGGCCTCGTACTATCAGGTGGCAGATAAGCAATTCCCACTCACTGTGTTTTCCAGAGAACTGACAGCATGCAGCTGGAATGGATGAAAACCGAACTTTCTGCCCGATTCACTGTTCTGAGTAATCCGTTCTTATTGGAAGGAGGCCCAATATATTAGTTAATGCAGAGAGTTCTTACTCTTGTACACTCTGTAGAGTCTAAGAGTAATGTGTGCTTCAGTTCTCCTCCAGAAGAAAAGTGTACCTTGATTATCAAACGTTTGGGAAACAATAGAGTGGAGTGTACTGCCTAGAGCTGCCAACCTCCAGCTGGTGGCTGGCTATGTCCCTGGATTACAACTGGTCTCCAGGTGACAGAGATCAGTTTACCTGGAGAAAAAGGCCGCTTTGGAAGGTGGACTCTGTAGCATTATACCCCATTGAAGTGCCTGCCCTCCTCAGGCTCTGCACCCAAAATCTCCAGGTATTCCCCAGCCCAGAACTGGCAGCCTAAAAGTAGGGTTGCCAACCTCCAGGTGGCATCTGGAGATCTCCCACTATGACAGTCGATCTCCAGACAACAAAGATCAGTTCCCCTGGAAAAAGTGGCTACTTTGGAGGGTTGACTCTGTGGCACTGTACTCTGCTAAGGTCCCTTCCCAACCCCCCCTCCCCCAGCTCCACCCCCCCCCCAAAATCTCCCAACTCTACCCAAAAGTGTTCTCTTTTTGGCACATGACTCTTGTTATTTTCTCCCCAGTTCCTCTTAAAAGTGAAACCTTTTGCAATCTTTGTGCTATATTGATCCAAAAGTTTTGCTTCTACAGAAATATGATAACCCCATTACCCATGATAACAGACATTACCTCAAATGTCTGGCCTCCCTATTCTGCAGTGGTTTGAACATTTCTCCTTCATCTAATTAAAACCCGGCTATAATTATGTTTCTTGTCCCTTTGTACAGGGAGCCTGCACCGGACCTCTAGTGTTCCAGAATATGTGTATAATCTAGATACAGTTGAAACGGACTTTGCTTCACGACCTACTGTGAGAACTTCGTATTATCAGTCTCATCAGGTGAGGAATGCTAAAGGGATGCACAGATGCAAGCAGAGAGAGAGAGAGAGAGAGAGAGAGAGAGAGAGATCAGATGAAGGGGTTTAGTGTGTCTGACGTTTCACAGAGGTTTTAATGTTTCGTTTTCAAAAATTTTGCCCGTTTTTGTCTCTGTGCAATTCCTTCTCCTTTGTTTTAAATGGAAACACCTCCATCGCCTCCTCCTTTGTCCTCACCTAATCTGCTCCCTCACTTCTTCCTGTGCTGGGCTGCGGCGCCTTGGGAAGCTTGCCAGTCAACCAGTTAATGAACAGCAGGGAGAATCTTTCTCTCTTCATTTTCTGCCTCTCTCTAGGATGCAATTCCTGAGGCGTCTGAGGCACTGTGTGCCCTGGGGCATGTAGTCCTCAAGAAGCCAGTTAGATATTAAGCACACCTTCTGAGAATTACATCCTATTGTACACAGAAAGGTGAAGTTGCCTCAAACATATTGTGTCTGAGAGGGGAAGTCTGAAGTGGCAAGAGGACAGGGAAAGTCTCCCACCCATCCATCGTCTTCCTGTAGGGTTACCGAGTCCTTCCTGGCCACAGATGGGGGGGGTGTAGGGTTGCCAGCTCCAGGTTGGGAAACTCCTGGAGATTTAGGAGTGGAGCGTGGGGAGGACAGGGACCTCATTGGAGTACAGTGCCATAGAGTGCACCCTCCAAAGCATCTATTTTCTCCAGGGGAACTGATCTCTGTAGTGTGGAGAACAGCTCTAATTCCGAGGGATCCTCAGGTCCCACATAAGAACATAAGAGAAGCCAATGTTGGATCAGGCCAACGGCCCATCCAGTCTAACACTCTGTCACACAGTGGCCAGAAATACCAGGTGCCATCAGGAGGTCCAGCAGTGGGGCCAGGGCACTAGAAGCCCTCCCACTGTTGACCTCCTCAGACACCAAGAATACAGAGCATCACTTGCCCCAGAGTCCCTATCCATACCTTGTGGCTAATAGCCACTGATGGACCTCTGCTCCACATGCTTATCTAATTCCCTCTTGAAGCCGTCCATGCTTGAAGCCTCCTGTGGCAGTGAATTCCAAGTGTTAATCACTCTTTGGGTGAAGAAGTACTTCCTTTTATCCGTTCTAACCTGACCGCTCAGCAATTTCATTGAGTGCCCATGAGTTCTTGTATTGTGAGAAAGGGAGAAAAGTACCTCTTTCTCTGCCTGCTCTGTCCCATGCATAATCTTATAAACCTCGATCATGTCACCCCTCAGCCGTCGTTTCGCCGAGCTAAAGAGCCCCAAGCCCCTCAACCTTTCCTCATAGGGAAAGTTCTCCAACCCTTTTATCATTCTAGCTGCCCTTTTCTGCACTTTTATCATTCTAGTTGCCCTTTTCTGCACTCCCACCTGGAGGCTGGCATCACAGTGCCAGAGCGAGCAACCCTAGTCCACAATACAGTAAGGAAAGGTGTAGAGAAGACAGAATATGGGAAAAGATGGTGGAAATTTTGGGACAAGGCAGCAAGCAATGAATGGCATTCATTTGTTTCTTGTTTCCTCATTCTTTTTCATTCCTCAGGCTAAAGAAATTGGTTTTCATTTGGGTTTTTTTAAAAAAAGAAAAAAAAATACTAGGAAACAAATGTATGCACCCAATATTTAATTAGGTTCCGTTCTGAGCATGCCTACTGGATTTTTGTTATAGTTTGGGTTTGATGACCATATGCAGTACAGTGTTATGACTCCATGAACAGAAGTAATCACTGTTTTGCTTTATAACACAATCCCAACCAGAAACCAAATTTGTTCAAAAGAGCTAGCAACTGTTACACACAACATCTGTGCCAGGAAAGAACCTAATCCTTATTTCAGACACCAGGGCTTTTGATTTTACATGTGCCAAGAGGAATTCTGCCTTTGTTTATATTCGTCAGACACATTATGGGCCCTGAAGACTGAAACCATCTTGTTTGGTTGTTAAGTACAAGCCAGATTTTAATTACAGTGTCTGAATTTATCTAATTACTTGCTTTGCTCTGCCCCTTTCTCTACTATCAATGGAGTACCCTGCACCTGCCTAATAATGCCCCTCTGTGGTTTCCTGCCACAGAATTTAAAAAACTGGTTTGTGAAATCTTAATGCTAGGTTACAGGAAAGCATAGGTATTTCAGGGAAGTGTTTGAATGGGAAAATAATACAAGTTACCAAAGGAAAACCCAAGACAAGATTTGTTTAAGGAAACTGAAATGCCTGCCAAGCTGTTTGGCTGCTTGTAAAGAAATTCAAATTAGTGAGAACTGGTCACATTCTGGCCTTCTGTTGGACACTTGTGCCCAAAATTGTCCATGCATAGGTAGGTTTGCCAATCCCCAGGTGAGGCCTGGAGATCTCCTGGAATTACACTGATTGCCAGATGACAGATTGACATTCCACTGGGGAAATGGCTGCTGTGGAGGGTGGACTCTATGGCATTGCACCAGGCTGAGATCCCGCCCCTCCCCCAACTCTCCCCTCCCCAGGCATCACTCCGAAGTCTCCAAGAATTTCCCATCTTGGAGTTGGCAATCCGTTGCAGAGGAGCTAGTAGTAGAAGAAGAGATTGGATTTATACCCCACCCTTCACTCAGAGTCTCAGCACAGCTTACAATCTCCTTTCCCTTTCCCTCCCCACAACAGACAACTTGTGAGGTAGGCGGGGCTGAGAGAGCTCTTGCCAGAACTGCCCTTTCAAGGACAGCTCTGACAGAACTATGGCTTGCCCAAGGTCATCCAGCAGCTGCAACTGGAGGAATGGGAAATCAAACCCAGTTCTCCCAGATTAGAGTCTGTGCACTTAATCACTACACCAAACTGGCTCTTTGGTATAGTAGTTGGAATTTCAGACTGGGCCTAGGGGAGAGACCGATTCAAATGCCTGTGCACCCTTAGGATTGACAGCTCCACAAATGGGAAATTCCTGGAGATTTTGGGTGTGAAGCCTGGGTAAGGCGGGTTTTGTGGAGAGGAAGGGAAGGGAGGGAGTGGTATAATATCATTTTCTTGAGGGGAACTGTTGCCTGGAGATCAGTTGTAATGGGGGGGGGTCCTGCTCAACATGAACCTCAGAGGATGGCCCTGGCTAGCCATTCTCTGTCACCCTAACTCTGCCTAACAGGAACATATATGCTAACCTTGGCTCCTGAATTCCTTGGAGGAAGTATGGGACAGCAATATAATAAATAAGGGATGTAGACTCATTATTAAGAGCTGGGAAAGCAAGTTGAAATGGCAGTGGACAGCTGGCCAGTCAGAAGGGCTGGATTTCAAATCTCTGCTCACTCATGAAATTGATCTGGGTCGACTGGGTAGTCTTGGCTTCAGCCGCAGAGCCCTGTTCAAGCTGTTATGGAACCAGGCAGGATTTTGCCCATTAGTCTCACCTCTATCCTCCATTTGTTCAAGTGGCAAAATGCAAATGCAGTTGAGAATCAGAAAAAGAGCTGTACAGAAGCACAGATCTCAGAAAGACCAGAGAAAAATCCGGTGGTGCTAGAGCAAGGGCTGATATGCTAGGAGAAGAAAGACTCCAGCCCCTATTTAGGACAGCTTGGGGAGAACCCTGCGGCCAACTCACACAGATACACAAACCTGCTTAACCGGTGCTTACTGTAAGGCTACACTGGGAATTAGTACAAAGTGCTACCTGCTTTGAGGATGTGGGAACGTGTCTAACCAGTATTGCGTCTTCTGTGTCCCCCTTAGCTTCCTTTCAGTTCAAATGACTGACCTGGGCTTCAAAGCTCTCCACTGTGTATATTGGCTTGAAACCCACTTAGATTTCTGCAGGCACAAAGATGGGTGGTTTTTACCAGTTCCTCCCTCCTGCAGCAGCCCAAAACACACCCCAAAATGCTGCTCCCAGGGGTACAGGGCATCCTCAGGAATAGCTTGGGGGATTGGAGTTCTGCGGGGGGAGGGGAATCAATGAAAATTATCCCCCTCCTCACACCTGTAGAAATGTAGGTGGGATCCAAACCAGCATAAGACACATCCATCATCCTGCATGATTCCTTCCACCTGTTAAGAGTTTCTGGCCCTTTTTAGTACACTCTCAATAAAATGAGTGGAATTTAAGGGAGGGGAGCAGGGCCTTTTTTGTAATGGCCCCAAGGGCTTGTATGCTTCCCTACAAAATTCTTAATACAACATCTTTTCTCACTTGGGGGGTGGGACATAAGTGGTAACATTTGTGGGAAGCTTCCCCAAAGAGTTATTCTCACATTTCTGTTTCTGTTGATTTTAAGTTTGGACAGTGTTGCTTTTTTATAATGGGATGTTTTAATTATATTGCAAGTCACATTGCATTGTGACATATTTTAAGTAACATTAAACTAAGTGAAGAAACCAACCGAGCCACTGAAAGCTAGCTCACACTGAAAGACCTTGCAGTCTTTTCTCCTTTTTTCTCAAATTCAGTTTGCTTTCTGGCTTTGAATCTCCAAGGGAGGTTCTCGGCAGCCACTAGGACTCCCATTTATATCAATGGGGATGCTGCTGCCTCCTCTTATGTGGATGTGTATGCTTATGTGGATCGTTCAGTGCTGTTACAATCTCACCTTGTAGTGAGTTCTGTGGTTTTGACACAGAATGTACGAAGAGCATTAACTAATAGGCACTGGTGTAACCTGACAAGGAAGAAGATAGCTGTGGGGACATCCAGTGGTACCACTCCATGATCTGATTTCTGTGGACGGGACTGAACTGAATTACAGGGTGGTGGTGGGGTTTCCTCCCAAAGTTTACCTCCATTCTATGATCTTCCTGTTGACTGGTGTTCTTTCTGTTTTTGTTTTTACAGAAAAGCTCCCCAGTTAATTATGAAAATGGCTGGGGTCCTCGAAGCGTGCAATATAGTTCATACAAGTCCATAGAAGAGAGGTCTCAAAGACAGCCCCTGAAGAGATTAGAGGTTTCTCCTGATGTTCCCGACAAGTTGGCTTATCTGCAGAATGGCCTTCAGTACAACAGAGGTCTAACTCTAAGGCCTGGAGATGTCAGGCGACCTGGTATTGTGCCACCAAGATACGCTCGCTCAGAGGCTGGCGGCTATGGGAGCCACAGCCTTCTAAACAGAGGAAGCACCTTTCAGAGGCATTTCTACGTGGGGCCTGTCAATGACACAGTGGTTGACAGTGTCCCTACCAGCCCAGGAGTGCCGCTCTATCAACAAATCAGGAGCAGTCGGAGCATGACCAACCTTTTGGATAAAGATAGTTACCAGAATTCTGATACTGCTGTGGGACAAGTCAGGTCACCCATGGCTTCCCAAGTGGGATCTCAATACAGACAGTCAATGAGGTCAAGCTGGCATCAGAATACTTACCGGACGCAGAGTACAAGGGAGGCCTCTCAGCCGGCTTCACTTGCCAGTGCTACTGCTGAGACAGGTGGGAGGAGGATGGCAATGACAGCAGCTATGGCAGCTGCAGCAGGAAGTGGTCTCATAGAGCAAGAAAGAGTAGCCAGTGGCAAGTCTCAGCTAGGGTAAGTTTTAGCTGCATGCTACTATTATCAGCATATATAGTCATTATGAGCACCCTGTACTGTCAACACCATGTGCTTCTAAGCACAAACCTAAGAAGACCTTTGCTGAATCAGACCACAGTCCATCTCCTCCAGCATCCTAACTCACAAAATAGCCAACCAGTTGCCCTTGTAGGGCTAATCAATAAGGCACAGAAGCCAAGACCTTTCCTTCACATTGCCTCTTGGAACTGGTATTCAGAGGGTGAGGTTTCTGAGTGTGAAGGTTCTTTTGACATCGTAGATAGTGGCTACTGATGGACCTCTCCTCCATGAATCTGTGGAATCCCCTTTAAAAGGCCATCTGTGCTGGCTGCCTTCACCATAGCCACTGGCAGTGAGTTCCACAACTTACATTAAGAACATAAGAACATAAGAGAAGCCAATGTTGAATCAGGCCAGTGGCCCATCTAGTCCAACACTCTGTCACACAGTGGCCAAAAATACCAAGTGCCATCAGGAGGTCCAAATTACCTGTTGAGTGAAAAAGGATTCTAGATCCTAAACTCTCATCTGTTTGTATTTACATTTATTTCCCACCATTCCATCAGGGAATGCCATGACTTACTATGTGATTCTTCTCATCTCTCCTTATAATAATTATCTTTTGGTTTCATAAGATTCCATGCGCTCCCATTGGCTGTAAAATGCCCTCCCTCAGCCATTGGACCATCAGCCGCCACTCAAGAGTACTTGTGTGCCATTGGCCGGGTGCTGGGTCTGCTCCTCTTCCCCACCCACTCCCCCTTCAGACAGATTTGCATGTCAGATTTACTGGCAGACCAGCTCTCTCTCCTGAGGAAGACAGTTCTTTTGACTCCTGTGAGGGACTGTCCCCTCAGTGGCTGTTGGTAGGCAGCCAAGCTTGGTTCTGTGAGTAAAAAAACAAAGGACTTTCAGCATAACCCCCTCCCCAGTGGCCACTTTCCTGTCGGAATAAATGGAAAAAGGCTCTTTCTCCTGCTTAGCTTCAGCACGGCTGGCTGGCTAACGAGGTGGGCCAGCAACCATCAAACCATTTTCTTCAACTCCCTGCTGTGTGGCTGACTTTCCCCTAAGGTTGCCAATCTCCAGGTGGGACCTAGAGATCTCCCACTGTTACAATTGACCTCCAGATGACAGAGAACAGTTCCCCAGGAGAAAATGGTTGCTTTGGAGGGTAGACTCTATGGCATTATACCCTGCTGACTCCTTCCACACACACCCCAAATGCTGCCCCCCACAGGATCCACCCCCCCAAATCTCCAGGTATTTCCCTAATCAGAGTTAGCACCTGTACTTTCTCCTCTGTCAGTAAAAGGCTCTTTCCATACCTATGTTGGCCTTTGGGAGAAAACTCATTGGGCCCAGTCCTGATCAGGTTGTCATCTCCAGGTGGGCAATTCCTGGAGATTTGAGGGATGGAGCCTGGAGAGGGTGAGGTTTGAAGAGGGGTGGCACCTGAGACAGGTACGATGCCATAGACTCCACCCTCCAATCCAGCCATTCCCTGATGGGGAACCATTGTTGCCAATCTCCAGGTGGGGGCTGGAGATCACTCAAAATTACAACTGCTCTCTAGGAGGGAGGGGGGAGGAGATGGAAAACTAAAGGTAGGTTGATGGTTGGCTGGGAGGGAGATAGGGTTATCAACTCCAGGCTGGGAAATTCCTGGAGATTTGAGGGGTCGAACCTGGAGAGTGTGAGTGTTGAGGAAGGGTGGGACCTCAGACAGGTATAATGCCATAGACTTCACCCTCCAAACCAGCCACTCCCTCCTGGGGAACCACTGTTACCAATCTTGGGAGTGGGCTGGAGATCACTCAAAATTACTACTGCTCTTCAGGTAGCAAAGATCAGTTCCTCTGGAGAAAATGGTGGACTCTGTCATTATACCCTGCTGAGACTGCCACAGCAAATTGTCACTTTGTGCCCAAAGCCTCCCAGAGCCTCTTTCTAGAGCCCGTTGTATTTATTTCCACAACGGGCCTTATTCCTAGATACACACACACACACACACATATATATATATGGAGATAGGGAGCAGAGGTATTCAGAGCATAGCATACCATGACACTGCAGCAAAAACTTGAGTCGAAGAAATAATGACTCAGTTGCTTTGGTCTAGAATCTCATTCCTGGCCAACTGGACAACCTTGTTTAATAGGTTACACAGTATCAGCTCATTCCAGCCAAAAGCTGTTGTCTATACAGAGACAAGTTCATGGCCTTCTGCAGTTCTTTGCTAGTCTAAACAGGTTTCGTTTGTTGTGCTTTAAAAAAAAAAGGATGAATGAGGGGAGTGCATGAGCGTGATGAACAAGGGGCTTCAGCAGATGTTACCTGGATAATTCAGCAGCTTCATTCAATGCAGCTGCTATTCTAAGCAGAATACATAAACTTGTTCTCACATGATAACAAGAATAACCTCCCCCCACCCCCCATCCTGCCATTGGTATACCTTAATAGCTGCAAGTTTAAGTTCTGGTAAGAAAAACCATGCCCCTAAACTGGGTGGAATGGTACAAAGACTGCAGAAATAAAAGAAGCATTGCACAATGCCACTGTGAGAATAAGAGTAATTTTCAGCCCTTGGAAGATAGTAGATTATGTAAACTACAGGCACAGGAAGTTCCTTGTTGACATGTAAATGCTGAAACAGAATAATCTGCATGTGTAGCCTTGCCTAGCAGCACAGTATGGTCAAATCAACAGTGCCATCCTAAGCAGAGTACACCCTTCCAGGTCCATTAAGTCAGTGGACCTTCAAGGGTACTCTGTAGATACTTCCCTGTGATCAGGAGCACAGAAAGCCCAATGCACAAAAAATTCATGAGGTTCTTTACAATATCTGCTGAATGCGCAGACATTAGGGGTCAGGTCAGCAACCACCATCTTGCTCCCCTATCGTACGCATTTAGATCTCATCCACAGCCCACCAGTAGACATGGGCTGCATTCACAAAGGCAAGTTGATCCGTTCCCCTTGCCGTTCCCTTATGGATTTGAAGTGCACGATCAGACAGCAACATCTGTCTGTTGTGCCTGAGTCGCCTGAGTTCCATTCCCCCTCCCCTTGTCCCGTGTTTTTTTGATACCTGATAAAGTCCAGTCCTGTTGGTCTGAGCTGCTTCAAAAATGGATTTTCTGTCGTCTAGTCACTCTGTTGCGCAGCCAAGCAGTCAGGCAGGTCTCACTGAGCTCTTGCTTTCTGGCCACCATTCCCCCCCACCTAGTTAGCGAACACTGTATATATGTCCCTCCCCCTCCCCGTGGGGGCTGCTCAAAACCTCGTTTTCTTTTGAAAAACTCTTAAAGAAAAACACCCCTTTTTCTGCAGCTTTTTAATATTGTTTGGGGAAGGGGTAAACGGAAAAGATTCAAGGGAGGATGGCAGTCGACTCCATTTCCCAGCAGTCTCTTCACCACTTGTGCGATTGCTCTGTGGACTTAATTTTAAAAGGAAATGGCCGACAGCCCCATGAACTCCATATCTCAGCATGCTGAGTGCTTCTGGGCATGCTCCTAAGGGCAAACTTCTAAAAAAAATGGCTGACGGGCTGACTCCCTGGTTTCTGCCATCTGGTCATGCAAGGAGGGGTAAAATGGCATTGAAGCGTGCTAAAATTGGTGAGTCTGGTCAGGATTCTCTGCCACAAAATAACCTGGCTTAATTTGGGTTGGGGCAACAGTGGATTAAACTGCCCGTGTGAGTACAGCCTTAGAAACATCAGAAAGAATGAGAAACACAAGAATTACAGACATGTAAAAATATACATGTGGATGGACACAGGGCTGGAAATTGTATCTCCAATTCTGCATGTATAAGGCTGCCAACCTCCAGGTAGGGCCTGGAAATCTCCTGGTATTACAACTGCTCCAGATGACAGAGATCAGTTTACGTGGAGAAAAAAGGCTGCTTTGGAGGGTGACCTCTATGGCATTGTATTAGCATTGCCTGGTCCCCTCATTGGGGGGGGCGGTCCGGGACATTGCCTGGAAGTGATGTCATCCCTCTGGCGATGTCATGTAGCGACACTCTAGTTCGAGGGCAAAACACTATGTTTTTAGGCCAAATTTACCATAGAGTTTTGCCCTCAAACCAGAGCATCATGCACAACAGCCTCAATGTGATGACATCACTTCTGGGTGGCATCATTGTGTCGGAGATGTGTAGCATGGACCTGGCTGTTTAGGAGCAGGATTTCTCCCACTGGCCACTGGCCATCTGGCTGGCAGAACCCCTGAAAAGTGGGGGAAACCACTCTGGGACCTGGGGAATGGCAACCCTACATTGTATCCTGCTGAGGTCTCTCCCCACCCCAAACCTCACCCTCACCAGGCTCCACCCATAAAATCTCCAGCTATTTCCACCCCAGAGCTGGCAACCCTATGCATGTGCTTATGCTCTTCTTTGTGGCAGGAAATTTTAGCTATGCACTCACCACTAAGTTCCGCAGATCCAAAAAGGCTGTGAAAAGAGACAAATTAGGGCAGGAAGGATTGCAATATTTTATACATCTTTGTGAACTCTTTAGAAAAGCAGTGAATCTGGAACACTTGCTCACTTTTCCACTTAGTACAAGCTAGAGAGTGCTGAACAAAATAAAAAACTCAGGTTTAAACTAAAGAAAAAGCTAGAAACCATACTAGGTGCACAGCTTACTTGAAGAATGCACTACCATGTGATATGTCAGCTGGTAGTTTAGCGGCCAAGTTCAAAAGATTTCCAGTAAACTTATGGTGAATCGTAAGAGGGATTTTAAAAGACTGAATTGGGGGGAGGGTTAAAGCTTAGGATAAACAAGAAGGTCACATTCCTGCCTGATTTTTGGACATGTCCTCAGAGGCAGCTGATCCTAATCCTTGCTGGTGGCCTAACTACAAATCAGGCTTTTCTGGTCTCCCCCAGATCTGCAGGACCAAATGTGTTTTGTGAGTTCTGTGTGGTGGAAACTTAATCCCAATCATGCACAGGCTTGATTGGATTGGGACCCTGTCAAACAGGGAGTGGGAGCTTATCCTAGCCCTTGCTGTTTTCTCAACCTGTTTGCCCTGTATGGAAAACCTCAGTGCATGTGGAGCCAACACTGTAGCAAATAGCACCCCCCCCAGAGACATTTTAGGTTGGAGAACCAGAAGAAGGAAAAGGCTGAAGCACCCCCCCACACACACACATCCTTTAGTCTCTGTCCGCCATTGCAGAACATGCAATATCACAGGAGAGATCGAACAAATTCCAGATGGGAAGACTAGTGGCACAGGGGGACTCATTAGTGATAACACAACCTTCCCAGCTATGCTATGCTAATTTAACACCCCAATGGGAAAGAAAACCAGAGGCCCAAACAAGCTGTATCTCATTTCATTGCCCTTCTGACCCCGCTGTTGTTATTCTCTATGCCTATGTGTTTGTGTGTGAAATCTTTGACACATTATGCATCTGATAAATTGGAATCTTATGCCACTACTAAGCCTGTTTGTCTCTGAGGTGCCGCAAGACTTTCCTGTTGTTCTCCGAGGCGGCAGAGTTATTTACAGATTAGTTTAGTGGCACATCTTTGCTGTCAAGTGACTTACTAAGTTCCTGCATTTAATCACCCAGGAGTCCTGAAGAGGAGATGACCCTGGAGCGGGCAGTGCAGATACTGAAAACTGAACAGGCCTCGTCCTCTCGGGTTCTTGCAGCGATCATTTTTATACAGCACGAGAGCTTCCAGAGAGCAGAAGCCAGGAGGAAAGTGAGTAACCATTAACCTACGGATGGACTTTCCGGGGGCACTCCCACAGGAGAATTATCGTGCTTGTTGTCTGTGGAAGAGAATATGGGAGCTAAAATAAACCTCTGCATTGTATACTGTGTGGCTATAAAGTCCTCCACCTTTGCTAAGGTCAGAGAGCTGAGGGGGGTGTGTGTACAGAATATTGAATATGGACCAGGAAAAGTAGGGTTCAGATCCCTGACAGCAATGCTGATTTTGTGAACTTAGGCAGATCATGAGAGGGAGGGCAGGAAGGGCTGCATCAGGGATTGGTTCTTGTGGCCCAGGGAAATGCTGATCGCCACTTTGGGGTCAGGCAGCACTTGTTCTCCAGACCAGTTTGGCCAGGGATCCTGGAGGTTTTTTGTCATCTTCTGGGCATGGAATGGTGGTCACTGCAGGTGTGGAGGGGGAGGTATTTGTGAATTTCCTGCATTGTGCAGGGGGTTGGACTAGATGACCCCGGGGGTCCCTTCCAACTCTGTGAGTCTATGATTCTGCACAGCCAGAAACTCATTGATTAATTCTGGACTAGACACTGTTATCTCCATCTAAGCTGCCTCACAGGGTAGTTGTGATGAGAGTATAAGGGGGCCCAGGGAAGCCATGTATATCGCCTAGGGTTGCCAGCCGCCCCCTGGCCACCAGCAGGGGATGGGAGGGGTAGGGTTGCCAGATCCAGGTTGGGAAACTCCTGGAGATTTGGGGGTGGAGCCTGAAGAGGACAGGGACCTCAGTGGGGTACAATGCCATGGAGTCCACCCTCCAAAACATCCGTTTTTTCCAGGCAGGGTTGCCATCCTCCAGGAGGTAGCTGGAGCTCTCCTGGAATTGCAACTGATCTCCAGGCAGCAGAGATCTTTTCACCTGGAGAAAATGACTGCTTTGGAGAGTGGGCTCTATGGCATTATACCCCGCTGAGGCCTCTCCCCTCTCCAAACCCCACCTTCCCCAGGTTGTACCCCCAAAATCTCTGGGTATTTCCCAACCCTATCTTCAGGAAAGCTGATCTCTGTATTCTTGAGATTAGTTGTAATTCCGGGGGATCCCCAGTTCCCACCTGGAAGCTGGTATCCCTACCTGCCATGAGTTCCTTGGAAGAATGGGATGAAGATGAAATGAGTTTTGTAAAGTTCCGTCACTGAGGTTCTAGTAAATTTTCACAATTAGTGGTGATGTGAGGGGGGTTAATTCCAGCATCCTGGAAAGGTTTTGCCCATCAAAACTGTCCCCCAAGGAAAGGAAAGATTGGCAGCTATCTTTTGCATGTCTTTTTCCTTCCCAAAGGATAAGAGCAACATGGTTCAATGTGCAAAACCTTGCAGGAGCAGAAAGAACAGCTCCCTCTCCCCTTACCATACAACCCTGTTTGTTTTATTGTTTTACCCTAAAACTTCCAACCTTGGCATTCAGATTAGTACATTGACTGGACAGAAAGGATGATGGGGTTCCACTGCCTTTTCCATGTTCCGTAGCAGAGGTTGTCTCAAAAGGTGCAGTTTTTCTTACACTTTATGAGCAAGTCGAACTAGTTGTCTTGAAGACAGTTATTAATACTGGAGCCTACTCTTCTTTACATATGGTCACAGAAACAGATCAGACATCTGTACCCTCAGTGCATAAGCCATTAGACTTTTGTTAGAACTGCGGAGATCAAAGCTGTCCTAGTTAACAAACTAGTTCACAACCATACCAGTTGTTCAAGGTAGCTCAGCACCTGCTGATGCCAGAATCTGAGCTTTTGTTGTCTCAGGAAAAGACAGTTAGCTGTGATACTTTTGCCAAATTCAATAATACACCTCGATCCGGAAGTTATTTGTAACGTAGGGACACCAGAAGAAAGCTGAATACACCACCTGATCTATTTATGGACCATTTTGCCCCAGTTCCCGTCAGTGTTCCCTCTAAGCTGAGTTAGTGTGCACCAGCTAATAGTTTTTTAGCCTCCAGTGCACACATTTTTGTCTTAGCTCAGGAAGGATGGCTCCAGAGCAAACTAATTTATGCAGGAGCCAAATCGCTCGCTCACAACTTTAATGCCAGTAGCTCTCAAAGTGGAATTTTTGCTCACAAGACTCCACAGCTTAGAGGGAACATTGGTTCCTGTGATGGGTGTTAACAAGATCCTGGGATCCGTGAAGGCCACTTCTTGTACTCTAGATCCTTGCCCATCCTGGCTGTTAAAATCATATAAGGACCACATCTACAAACCCTGAGTATCCATTATAAATCAGTCACTAACTCAAGGTACCTTCCCTTAGGCACGCAAAGAGGTGGTTATCCATCCACAACTTTAAAAACCATCCCTAGAGAAAAATGATGTGGCCAATTGTTGCCAGGTCTCTAATCTGTCCTGTCTGGGTAAAGTAATTGAGAGAGCAGTAGTGGACCAACTCCAGGTCTTCTTGGATAAGACATCTGCTCTAGACCCTTTACAGTCTGGCTTCAGGCCAGGCTATGGGACAACTTTGCTAGCTTTAATTGATAACCTCTGTCTGAGTGCAGGCAAAGGCCCATGCCTCTTTGTTGCTCTTATTAGACTTAGCTGCAGTTTTTGATACAGTAGATCATGCCATCTTGTCGAGATGCTTGGAGGCAGAAGCAGGTATCAGGGGATGCACACTATATATCCTTATCCAAATCTCCTGGTGATGAGGTAGAGGTCCTGAATAACTGCCTTGCTACTATGGTAAATTGGTTAAGAATGAACAAATTGTAACTAAACCTTGAAAAGATAGAGGTAATGTTGGTTGAGAAGGCAGAGACATTGAAGGACATTGTGCTCCCTGTCGCGGAATCAGGGCCTGAATTGAGCCTCAGTCCCTGCTACACCCGCTACTTTAATGTCTGTCGTAATTAGCCTCTATAGTTGAATCTTTGGTTTGGTTTCCCAGGAGGTTTCAGAACTCTGCTGATGCTGTGGTCTTCTGGTACCGATAACACTGTACATGACTTTTGCCCTAGAGGATGTTTATACATTCCAGAAGTTAGTGGTGTCACTATCAGAATCGAAATGGGCAAGGTATCTGAAACTAGCTTCCTTGATTTTCTGAGAGCTTCCTGACCCCAGAGATACAGAGAAGGGGAAGGATTTTGGATTGGTAAATTGGGTCAGTTCTAGTTTGGTCACCTGAGTGGTAGTCCCACATGATAGGTAAGTCAGTAGGTGCATTGGCAGCTATAGGTCCAAGAAAGATATGTACCCCTGGTTTACTAATGGTAGGGGCTGGCCACCAACAGCTCCATGTGAGACCTTGGTGGCTAGTGCAGAACGTTCTGAGTTTTATACAAGTGCACTATTTTAAGTATTGGGTTGAAATATGCTATGTTGAATACTGAAATGTTGAATACTGAAATGCTACACAGTGTTTTCTGTCTCAAGAGTGTATAATGGAATAAAATGAGCAGTGTTTAAGAACCATTCTTTCTATATATATACTGGATTCAGGCCCTTGCCAGTCTCTACCCAACCAATAAAAGAATTCAGGGGAACTGAGGGGGTCCCAGGGAAAGTCCTGGGTCCCAGAATCCCTTAACACTCCCCACTTTTGATGAGGTTCAGCTGACCCTTGCTGATTCAGTTAAGAGCCTTGGGGTCATACTGGGCCCACACCTTAATAGGAGTGGAGACACAACCAGATCTGAGGTTGCCAGGAAGTGGAGCTCTTCCCCAAACATGGAATTTCATGATGTTCCTGTTGGAGTAATTTAGAATGGACATTTTTTGGAGACAGTTTCCAGTCCCACAGTTGTGTCTATCCCAATTCTATATTTGGTGCACCAGTAGCTGTGATAAAATGTTACGAAGTTGTTTATGTAAGGGCTTAAAACTATTTAGACAACAGTACCAAGTATCTATAGAACACAAAGGAGCATAAGGTACTTCCATATCTGTGCTGATTATGTTGCTCAAGGGCGGGGGGATTACTGACCACAGTGACCTGTTGAGCATTCTCAAAATAAGCTCTCCCAAACCCATCCGTGTTCCTTTCTTTATCAGCACCTTAGCTGGGAACACTTTGTCCTAATTTGAAAAAGTTATGCTGCATTCTGCCACCCACTCTGCCCTGCATCTAAGCAAAGGTTTGGTTCACCAAACACGTTTTTTACGACTCGCTCAAGAAATCACTTAAGCTATCTGTAGTTATAAAAGGCTTCTGTCTATCACTGCTAGAACTCAAAAACAAGCCAGATTGTGCAGTAAGCTTTATTCCCTCTGACCTGAAACCAACCTTCAATGGCAGCCAGGTTTGCCAGCCTCCAACTGGGCAGCAGAGTTCTCTTGGAGTTACAACTGATCTCTGCACTACAGAGATCAGTTCTCCTGGAGAAAATGGCAGCTTCGGAGGGTGGACTGTATAGCATCACTTCTCTGCTGAGTTCCCTGCCTTCCCCAAACTCCATCCCTAAATCTGTAGGAATTTCCCAACCTGGAGCTGATAACCCAAAGCCAGCCTCTAATATGGGATCCTTTTAAAAGTGAGTTTATATCCTTCCCATCTGTTTTCTTCTGTCACTTGGTTCAGACAACACACAAAGCTCTGGCTTATTGTTTCTGTAGTTAGTTTGTGAAACCAGGATTTGGATGGTTCAGATGCTGATTTGCCCTGACATGTGCCTGTGTGTCTGGAATTCCATCCCAAGGTCTCTAGAAGTTCAGCCTCTGAGTGGGGGGGAATGCCTATGTATTCTTTTGTACACACGTCTGTGTTCATGCAGGTGCCCACTGGGGCACCATGCAGTGGCAAGCTACCAAGATACATTTTGAACAGCACACAGCATATTATAAGAGAACTATACAAACCATCATGCCTAGAGCTTTTTAAACTGGCAGAGGATAGGTGTTTGCAAAATACTGCCAAAAGCCAGGCATTGAAAGGTCTTCAATAATGTGAATGGACAGAGACCCACAGAATGATCTTGGTATGAGAAAAGGGAATGTTTCAAGCACCTCCCACTTTCCATCTGTGACATTATGTAGAGTATGGTTGAGTAAATTTCATTACTTCTATGTGTGTCATTTTTTTAAGGAGTTCATCTTAGAATGCCTTCTGATTTAACTGTTCCAGGACTGCAGGCTACCAGCTATCTTTTCACCCTCTAATTAGGAGATCAGAAAATTAGAGACCAGTCCTACAGAGGTCCAATCAGATTCCTACTCAATGGGGCTTCCTTCCTGGAAGTTGTCCTTATGATTGCACTGTTTTTGTACTGGGGGCAAAGGAATGACCAACTATCTGTACGTGGTGAGGGTGACATACCTCATCACACACATAGACCTTGGGCGTAGCAGAGGATGTCTGAAAACATTCTTAGTGTGCTTCAGTTCTCTTGAATAGGGCAGACAACTCTGCAACATATTTTGCCAGAATCTAAAAATATCAAAGGAAAGGGAACTAAGTAAGCACAATATTTGAGTGAAAGCAAAAGCTGGCGTTCTCAGTGTGCCTCTTGAACACTGGGAGGGTAAGAGAAGTCTTTGTTACACTTCACCTTGCCCTGTTCTCAACACCTGCTGGTTAAATGCTTCATTCTTTCTCAAAGCTCCTCACTGCTGCTAGGGGAGAGATCGCATTTCCATGTTTTTTATACATGCCTTCTGATTATACAAGGATGCATTTGTCCACTAGAGAGTCAGCGTTCCATTATGTAAGCCTGCTGTAAAACATCTCTCATTGTGCCTTCCTTTACCTGAAAACAGTTTGCTTCTTTAAAAAGGTACTTGCAAAGCAGAATTTCAGAGAGTAGCTGTGTTGGTCTGCAGTAGAACAGCTAGAGTCCAGCAGCACCTTAGAGACCAACACGATTTTCAGGGTAGGAGTTTTCTTTTATTTTGGAGGGGGGCCCCCAAGGGGATTTTTTATTGCTTTTTTCTAAATAATACAAACCAATAAAAACTACAATACAGAAAACAGGGATAAGGGACTATATTCTATGGGAGAAAGAAAGGAAAACCCTCTAAAAACCCAAGAGTCAGTGATCATACAAACATGTTAATAATTCTGCATCTTAAATGTGAATTGACTTTCACTAAAATTGATCATCTAGCTAATAAGACATTTCCCTTTTTCACCAGCAATTTCAATTTCATAAAGAGCTGCACCCTGCAATAGATGTTTTTCTTAAGTACTCCAGATGACATTAACACTCTACTTTTTCCCTTTTTCTCCCTCAAATGATAGCTTGATTTGGGGGCAGCAGCCCCCAGTTTAGAGTCCAAGTCCTCTTCTGAAGATCCAGTCTCTCCTTCTTCGCTCTCCTTGGTACCATCGGGAGTCCCTTCTCCCCCTCCTAATGGACGACCATGCTTACGCAAAAATTCACAAGCCTTTTCGACAGAGTCAATCCTTTCTTTGCTATTTGCATATCGAAAGATTAGTCCCTCAGGTACCAACCATCTGTAGGCGACCTTATTGCTTTGGGGGGGTAGGAGCTCTCAAGAGTCCAAGTTCTTTTTGCCAGATGAAGGCTAAAAAAATAGCAGGAGTTTCACTATCCAATCTTGGTTTGTTTGTAACTTAATGCAAACTAGACTTGTAGCCTCAACTTAGCCCTGCCGTGGAGAGACAGAAACAAATTGAAGTGATAATAGACACATACTCCTAATTTTTTAAAAAAATGTTTTTGCAGTGATGTTATATCAGTGCCATAGGCAACCATATTTGTGCAGACGTTTAGGATGATCACACCAGGGAAGGATAGGTTTCAGCCATTCACATGTGTTGTGCTCCAGGTGGTCAGGTTTGACTGCAGCTTTGTGGGCTTTAGATGTTTGTCCAGTCTTACAAGGTTGGGTTTTTTTAAGAATTCTGTAGCTGGTTAGCAAGACAAGAAAGTATTTAGTTACAGACATTTATGTTCTAGGAACTTGCTCCAGATTAGATAATAGCAGTGTACTCTACATTGACTGCTTTTGAAGACCTTCCAGAAACTTCATTTGGTCTAAAATGTAGCAGTCAGGGCGTTATAAGTGGAACTGAAAGAATACAGCATATACTATATCAGATTAACTGACTACCAGTTGACTTCTGGGTCCAATTGAAAGTATTGTTATTCACAGTGAAAGCCCTGAATGGCTTGGGTCAAACTATCTGGAGGGCCACTTCCTCTTATATGTACTGACACAACAGACTTCACTGTGGTTTCGAATCCCAGTTTGCACATAAGGAAGACACTGCATTTAGTTAAAATGTCCCCAATTCAACTATTGCACCACATTTAGTTAGAGTGGAGGGTTCATAAAACTCCATCTTTACTCTATGATCTTGAAGAGATGGAAATGAGCACATGAGTCTAGGAATAAGGCAGATTTGTTCTTGTCACAAAAAAACCCAGAATGAATTTGTGACTTCTGAATACAGTCCATTGATGGACTGCATGCAATTCAATGAAGAACCAGGTAACTTGGAGGAAGCCCCCTTAAGCTGGAGAAGGCTTCAGACTTTGCTCAGAGGAGTGGTAGGATACATGCCAAGAGCTTGTACAATCACTAGTTCCTCCTTATTCCTACTTCTTATTCCTCCTTATTTCCAGTTCTGGTGCTTTCTAAATTGAACTGCACACTTTGCCTGTTTCAAGAGATGCTGATAATCCCTTGAATTTAAGCATTTCCATATCAAAATTAATTGTTCTGGCTTAACAACTGTCATTCCTACTGACTTCCAAACATAGAATCCTCAGCAGGCTTACCTGGTGTCTCCATATTTGCTACCTTTGTAGAATGTCTTGCTTGTTTAACACACCTACCTTTGTTTCCTCAACAGGTCTATTTGCTGCAGGGTATTCCCAGACTCCTTGAAGTTCTGAAAGTGCAAAATGAGGAAATTCAAAGGGCGGCCTGTGGTGCTTTGAGGAACCTGGTATATGAAGACAATGACAACAAATTGGAAGTGGCTGAGCAGAAAGGGATCTCGACCCTACTGAGATTATTGCAGCAAACAAGAGATGTGGAGACAAAAAAGCAAATTACAGGTACTTAAAAAGTGGTGCATTTCTTCCTTCAGAGATTTTTTACAATGCTCCACATGGTGCTGTGCTTATTTAGGTCATTCTCCAATATTTTTGCATTTTTAAGAGGGCATCCTTCCATACCATGTGCAGCACACATGATCTCTTTTCTTGGAACAGCTCCAAAACCACTCAGTGGACTTGTACTCAACAGATGCCATTTGAAAGCCCATGGAGTTACAGTTGTTCTTACTCAGCTTACGCTTCAACCACCACCACCAAGAAAAACCACTGTAGTAAGACACTAAATAAATCTAATAATTAAATAAACTTTTCTGTGAATGAATTTTATATATCTTGATAGTGAATGATTTACAATTATGAACTATAAAAAGCATATAATTCCTCTGAGGTCTGTGTACTCAATAGCAGGTGAAATATAGGCTATACCAGCACTAGAAAGTTTTCATTAATTTTGGTGCCCCTCAGACAAGATTTCAATAATAGATAAAGAACTACTCTTGGAATGACTGTCACCTTTATTGGTATTTACATAAACTTTTGAGAGAACATCATGTAAATAGTTGTAACATTGATACTGGTCTCACTGAAGAAGTTTAGCGAAACAAGGGAGTCTACATCCGGGATCCTTGTGTGATGATTCTTCCTTTGGTGAATTCTTGATGATTCACCTCTTGATGTTGATGATTTTTTTATGAATTTACAAAATTGTACTTGCCTGCTCTGAAACTGAGTATACAGACCTCAGAGGAATTATATGCTTTTTGTAGTTCATGATTGTATATCATTCACTATTAAGGTATATAAAAATCAATCACATACAAGTTTATTTAATTATTAGATTTATTTAGCACCTTATTACCATGGTTTTTCTTGCTGTTGCTGGCTTATACGCACACTGTAATCCTTCCTATGCTTCAACCATACCTGCTTGAAAAGAACTTCCATGTAAAACTATCATTCCAAAGATTCTGTGTTTAAAATCAGGCTAATGATTGAACAAAAACTGTTCACAAACTTTAGAATGCCAAATTCTGCTGTTCTCCTTAGCATTCATCTACTTAGTCCAAGAAAATTTGTGGCGGGTTATGAGCTTTGATGAGTGAAAGTGAGTCACAGTCAGATCTGAAGAAGTAAGCAATGACTCACGGAAGCTCATCTCCTGCCACAAATTTTGTTAGTCTTTAAGGTGCTACTGGACTCTTGCTCTTTTCTACTGCCACAAACAGACTAACATGGCTACCCATCTTGATCGACTTAGCCCAAGACAGACTTGCCCTTTATGACATCAAAGCAGTTAAGCCAATGGAAGGCAGACATTTTGCCTGTCAAGACTTGCTATGATATCATAACAAGTCAGCCATTCTGTGGACTGTGATCATATAAGTCCTTCTGTTTTCTGCTTTGACATATTTTTGTCTGGTTCAGATCTGGTTCAGTTTATTCTTTGGCAGCTGCCAAAACACCAGTGATTACTGTACTTAAATGTTCTAATTAAGTGACATAATTGGTTCTTTGCAAAGGAGGCAGTGTCATCACAAACATTAATTCAGAAGGGAGTTCAGGAAGACGTTCTGGGTTTGGAAAAGTCTGCAGACTTGACAGAGAATGTGGGACTTGTATTGGCAGGTTCAGAGGACAGAGCTACCATTAGATAGCTGTTACTTAACATGGTAAAAAAGTTGCCATGTTGTTCCATTCCTCCACTAGTCTGCAGATTTCCTATCTGTGGCCCCAGTCACATGGGCCAGATAACACGGGGGGGAGGCATCGCTTTTCACGCCGGCGCAATTTAACTTGCCAGGACGTGATCAGACACCGCCGTGGCAAATCGGGGTTTTGTTTGTCGGCATGTGTTTCTGGCGCACTGCAACATGGCGAGAGGAGCACGCTTGAGCGATCACATGTAGGTATTCCGTCAACGGCCTGTAGCAAACCATTTGCTAGTAGGCTTTCCCACGTACTTTTTAACTCTGGATCTTCAGACAGATGCTACGGGTTGGCGACGGGTGGCTTGCCAGATGTGTCCTTGTGATCACACCCATATACTCCACCCAAAATTCCGCATGTGAACAGGGCCTGTGTTTCTTTTCTAGCACAAGGTAGAGAGAGAATACAACCTTGTGCAGGTCAGAGTTATTTGAAGAACGGTTTGTATTCCTGAAGAACATTGAAGGGTGGGCATTGCCTGTGAGAAATGTGTTCTAGTTCCAAGGCGGCCAAATTAATAATTCATTTTTAATAAAAATCAAATAGAAGAATATTTCTCATTAAACTTCCATGAAGCAGATATATTTCTTATTAAATTTCCATAAAGTAGAGAAGTAGAGGGTAAAGTGGAGGCAAATAGATAGAGGTCATAATTCAAACTAGTTGCAAGATGGAGGGCCAATTTATGTAGAATAACAAGAAGAGTTGGATTTATACCCCGCCTTTCACTCAGAGTCTCAGAGCAGCTTACAATCACTTTGCCTTCCTCTCCCCACAACTGACACCCTGTCAGGTAGGTGGAGCTGAGAGAGCTCTGAGAGAACTGTGACTGACCCAAGGTCACCCAGCTGGCTGCATGTGGAGGCATGGGGAATCAAACCTGGTTCTCCAGAATAGAGTCCACCACTCTTAACCACTACACCAAACTGACCCTCAGAAAAAAAGTGTCAGAGCTATTCCTGTACTGCACCACCTCAGTCTTCAGGCATGTGGGGAGTGGGAAGGTTGTTCTTCCTGGAGAGGAAGAAATAGGAAATTTGCATGCCAGGGAGAATGATAGCTTGCTACCCCATGTGATGCATTTTTCTATGCAAACAATGTTTTATGGATGAACATTCAATGCATAGCCACCACCTTCAGCCTGAAATGGTACAATCCAGAAAGAGACCTGCCATTCAGTCCTGCTTATTGTATAGAAAAAAGGAGGAGTGTTAATATTATGAGAGTGCAAAGGGTTGGATCCAGCCATCCAGCCAGTTTGGTGTGGTGGTTAGAAGCACGGACTCTAATCTGGGAGAACCAGGTTTAATTCACTACGTCTCCACATGCAGCTGCTGGTGTGACCTTGGGTCAGTTACAAATGCTTTCAGAGCTGTTCTCTCATGAACAGTTCTTGAAAGAGCTGTCTCAGCCCCACCTACCTCACAGGGTGTCTGTTGTGGGGAGGGGAAGGGAATTGGAGATTGCAGGGCTCTTTTTGTAGCAGGAACTCCTTTGCATATTAGGTGACACACCCCTAATGTAGCCAATCCTCCAAGAGCTATAAGAAGAGCTCTGTAAGCTCTTGGAGGACTGGCCACATTAGGGGTGTGTCGCCTAATATGCAAAGGAGTTCCTGCTACAAAAAGAGTCCCGGGAGACTGTAAGAAAAAGAAGAGATTGGATTTTTACCCCACCCTTCACTACCCAAAAGAGTCTCAGACTGGCTTACAATCCCTTTTCCTTCCCCTCCCCACAAGCCACTCTGAGGGTGTGGTCACACGGCAAGCTTACCGCGGTTTGTTCCCACTGTATATTTGATCAGGTTATTAGCGGTGTCGGAAACAGCGCAACCAAACGGGGTTGATTGGGGGACTGAGAGGGATGCAAGACGGGAGGCGGATGTGCCCATCTGATCAGCAGTTTTAAATCCAAGAGGGAAGAGCAGCCACGGCCTATGACTCCTTCGGGTAGTGAAGGGCAGGGTATAAATCCAATCTCCTCCTCCTCCTTCTCCTCCTCCTTCTCCTCCTCCTCCCAATGAAAACGGAAGGAAGAGGATCCCCTTTGACTGCCTGCATGACTAGAAGACATGTGGGACAGAGGCTGTAGTATAGTGAGAAATTGGGTGACAGAGTGAAAAAGCTGGCTGGACCCTACCCAATTATTATTTATGTTTCTGTAAGTGGTTCTTTTAAAGTTAGGATAGTGGTACAAAATTCTGCATGTGGTACAAACTTTGCTTTTTTCTGTACAACCTTGCATGAGGGCTACCAGGTTCTGGAGAAGTTTCTTCTGAATCTCAACCAATGGCGTCATTGCATAAGCAACAACCCATAATTTCAAAACCATATAGTGTAGAAAATGCAATGAACTATCCCATGAGTATGTAATGTGGTGGCATCGTGATGCAGTGGCGACAAACAGAGAGAAGGAGCTTGGCTCTGAAGAAGCTCAAGCCGGAATCTCCCGCTCCCCAGAATGATGACAGTCCCACTCCAACCTTATCATTGTAAATTAGGCAGCTGCGGGGGAAATGCCTCTATCAGAGGTTGATAACATTACCGTCTGGTAACACCTCAACAGATAGTGTAGCAAACATGTCACCGTTCAGGAATGCTGGGGGGCAGTAGAGCCAGATATAACTCCTCTGAGAACCTCCTATCTGGCATTCTTGGTACTTGGGTTTTTCTTTAATGATGTCAAAATTAAAGTGGGTGGGAGGGAGGGCTTCTCTTTAGTGCTCAGTAGGCAACTCGACATTCTAGAAGCTCGTTTTTTTAAAAAAAAAATAGAATGAAAACCTTACAGGACAGGCTGTCTACATAAGTTTGCTTTTCCTGACAGAAATAGGTCTGGGTTAGATTTCAGTTGCAGTCCTGTGTTCCATTCTGGCCACCCAGGGTTTTGAAGTGCTGAGGTTTGTTTCCCTTATCAAGATGCCAAGGATGGTTTATCCCAGAGTTATCCTGTCTGTTTTTCATCACCAGCCTGAGAACCCCACTCAGCAGAGACAATCAATCTGTCTCATGTTTACTGTTGTGATCACTTACCCTAACATGCCAGCACAGGACCTGGGATCTTATCACAGACTCTTTACAGCCTAACAACTTGCTTCATCCCCTGATTTGCCCGCTGAACATAAAGAAATGGAAATCCTGTACCTCTGCCATGTGGAATAGCCTTCCTTCTGTTTGCAGACCCTCTTGAATGTGCAAACAGGAATGGTTGTGCAAGGGAAGCCATAGGATTGCCACATTGCCAGATGTGGGCCTTCAGATGTCTCACTGAATTAGGAGGCAAAGCACATCTGGAAAATGGTTGGTTGTACCAGATGAAGGAGGAAGCAGGGCATGGTTAGAAGATTGGTGTTGCCACCAGGCCTGGAGAAAAATGTCCTGTCCCTTTAATAAAGAGACTTAGTGTGTGGAAGTGGGCAGCTGAAGCCTCTCATGGCATGGAGGTAAGTAACATCACCTGGTAAATAGCATCCCATGAAGCATCTATTAAAGGGGCAGGACACTTTTACTCCAGGCAGTTGGCAACCCTGTAGAAGAGTTGTGGGTGCCTTGCCACCTGCTTCACATGTGCAAACCAAAGGTCTGCATCCAGTGCCTGTGTTGCAGGATGTCTGCTCTAGTGACTAATTCATAGAATCAGAGAATCATAGAGTTGAAAGAGATCTCCAGGGTCATCTGGTCCAACCCCCTGCACAATGCAGGAAATACACAAATACCTCCCCCTCCACACCCCCAGTAACCTCCATGCTAAGAAGATGACAAAAAACCTCCAGGATCTCCAGCCAAACTGGCTTGGAAACAAATTGCTTCCTGACCCCAAAGTGGCACTCAGCATTTCCCTGGACATGTAAGAAAGGGCCACAAGAACTAAGCATTGATACAACCCTTCCTGCCCTCCCTTCTTGTGATCTGCCTAAGTTCACAGAATCAGCATTGCTGTCAGATGGCCATCTAGCTTCTGTTTGAAAACGTCCAAAGGAGAGCCCACCACCTCCCAAGGAAGCCTGTTCCACTGAGGGACCGCTCTGTCTGGAAGCTCTCTCTAATGTTTAGCCAAAAACTCTTCTGATTTAATTTCAACCCATTGGTTCTGGTCCGACCATACCATCCTCTATATGACAGCCCTTCAAGTACTTGAAGATGGTTATCATATCACCTCTCAGTCATCTCCTCTCCAGGATAAACATACCCAGGTCCTTTATCTTTTCGTCATAGGACTTGGTCTCCAGAGCCCTCACCATTTTTGTTGCCCTCCTCTGGAAACATTCTAGCTTGTCTATATCCTTCTTAAATCGTGGTGCCCAAAACTGAACACAATACTCTAGGTGAGGTCTAACTAGAGCAGAGTAAAGTGATACCATCACTTCACATGATCTGGACAGTATACTTCTGTTGATACAGCCCCAAATCACATTTGCCCTTTCTTTAGCTACAGTATCTCACTGCTGACTCATGTTCAGTGTATGGTCTACTAAGACTCCTATATCTTTTTTACACATACTACTGCCAAGACAAGTCTCCCCCATCCTATAATTATGCATTTGCTTTTTCCTATCTAAATGCAGAACTTTACATTTATCCCTGTTAACATTCATTTTATTTGTTTTAGTCTAGTTTTCCAGCCTGTCAGGATCATCCTGTATCCTGACTCTGTCTTCTACCACATTTGCTACCCCTCCCAATTTAATATCATCTGCAAATTTAATAAGCATTCATTTTATTCCTTCATCCAAATCGTTGATAAAGATGTTGAACAAAACTTGTCCCAGGACAGATCCTTGAGACACTCCACTTGTCACTTCTTAAGAGCATGAGGAACCATTAACAAGCACTCTTTGGGTGTGATCTCTCAACGAGTTACAGATCCACCTAACAGTCATAGGATCCCAAAACACATTTTACCAGTTTGTCAACAAGAATATTATTTGGAACCATCAACAGCCTTACTTACTGAAATCAAAATAAACTATAGCATTCCCCTGATCCAGCAAGGTAGTAACTTTCTAGAAAAAGAGATAATGTTAGTGTGACATGCCTTGTTCTTGAGAAACCCATGCTGACTCTTAGTAATCGCAGCCATCCTTTCTAAATGCTCAAGGACTGTCTGTTTGATAATTTGCTCTAAAACTTTCCCAGGTATAGACATCAAACTGACGGGTTGTTAATTACCCAGATCCTCCTTTTTCCCTTCTTGAAGATGGGGACAACATTTGCCCACCTCCAATCTTCTGGCACCTCACCTGTTCTCCAAGAATTCTCAAAAATAATGGACAGAGGCTCAAGAATTACATCCACAAGCTCTTTTAGTCCCCTTGGATGCAGTTCATCCGGCCCCAAGGACTTAGCTTCATTTAAAGAAACTAGGTGTTTATGTACTACCCCTACGTGGATCGTAAGCTGCAACTCCCTTCCCTCATCATGTGTTCTGTTTTTGCCATATTGAGGACTGTTTCCCTCGCAAGAGGAGACTGAGGAAAAGTAGGAATTGAGCAGTTCTGCCCTCTCTTCATCGCCTGTTACAGTTTCATTTTCCTGTCCCTGCAATGGACCTACCATGTCCTTGCTCTTTTTCTTACTTTGAACATAATAAAAGAATCCTTTTTTGTTTTTCTAGCATCTCTCAATATCCTAAGCTCATACTGAGCTTTAGCTTTCCGAATTCTCTCTCTACAAGCACTGGTTATTTGTTTACATTCATCCTTGGTTATAAGGCCCTCCTTTCACCTTCTAAATGAGTCTTTTTTATTTCTCAGGTCTTTATGAAGCCACCTTGGCTTCTTTAGTTTCCTCCCATTTTTCCTTCTCATAGGAATCGTTTGTGATTGTGCCTTCAGTATTTCACTTTTAAGAAACTCCCATCCTTTTTGGACTCCCTTCTTGTTAAGTATTTCTGACAATGGGATTCTACCCAGCATAATTTTAAGTCTGTCAAAATTTGCTTTCCTGAAGTCCAGCCTATATGTCTGACTACGTACAGTTTTTACCTTCCCCAAGACTGTAAATTCCAAAATTATGTGGTCACTACTACCCAGGGTGCCCACTATTTTCACCTCGTCAACCAGTTCTTCCCTGTGGGTAAGAATCACATCCAAGATAGCAGATCCCCTTGTTTCCTTCTCCACTTTCTGGAAAATGACGTTGTCAGCAAGACAAGTAAGGAATTTATTGGACCTTTCATTTTTAGCAGAGTTTATTTATTTATTTGTTTCGATTTGTATCCCGCCCTCCCTGAAGGCTCAGGGTGGCTAACAGTGGGCATAAATGCCAATTTAAACAACATAAAACAATATCAACAGATAAAATTATAAAATCAGACAATACAACATTAACACAACATTTAAAACCAAGATGACGGGAGTGCGATGGCACGGGTTATCGAGGTGGGATATCGAAGGTGGAATAGCGGCAGTGGCGGCTCCTACTCAAAAGCCTGGTGGAAGAGCTCCGTCTTACAAGCCCTGCGGAAATGGACAAGGTCCCGCAGGGCCCGGATCTCCTCTGGGAGCTCCTTCCACCAGGTAGGAGCCGCCACCGAAAAAGCCCTGGCTCTTGTGGCAGCCAGCCTCACATCTCTGGGGCCCGGAATTTCCAGGAGATGTCGGCCCCCAGACTGAAGTGCCCTTGGGGGAACATGTAGGGAAAGGCAGTCCCTCAGGTAAGCCGGACCCTGGCCATACAGAGCTTTAAAGGTGATCACCAGCACTTTGAAGAGAACCCGGTATGCTATTGGCAGCCAGTGCAGCGCCAGAGTTGGACTTCCAGCTGGATAATTGAAATCTCCCATGACCACCATGTCCCGCCTCTTTGAGAACTTTGTAATCTGTTCTAGAAGTGTCTCATTCAAATCCTCTATAGCAGACCCCCATCATAATATACCATAATAATTGTATGAAGATGTAATAAAGAGTTATGGATGGGATTGCAGCTCAATCCCTGGCATCTCCAGTGGAAAGGAAAAGAGATTATGTGCTTTGAAAGACCTTGGGGTGAGACCATGATGAACTTCAGCCAGACAGAGTAGACAATTCTGAGCAATGATCTGACTTGGCAGAAGAAGAGGAAATAGTAGTAGCAGCAGCAGCAATAGTAATAGTAGTAGTAGTGGCGGTAGTATACCACACCCTTCACTTGGAGTCTCAAAACAGCTTACAGTCTCCTTTCCTTCCTCTCCCCACAACAGACACCCTGTGAGATAGGTGGGGCTGAGAGAGCTCTGAGAGAACTGCCCCTGAGAGAACAGCTTTGAGAGAACTGTGACTGACCCAAGGTCACCCATCTCCTTCCCTTCCTTTCCCAGCAACAGACACCCTGTGAGGCAGGTGGAGCTGAGAGAGCTCTGAGAGAACTGTGACTGACCCAAGGTCACCCAGCTGGCTGCATGTGGAGGAGTGGGGAATCAAACCCAGTTCTCCAGATTAGAGTCCGCCACCCTTAACTGGTACACCAAACTGGCTCTCAAGGCAGCTTCATGCAATCAAGTCCACTGTGGTTGCCAGGGCTGCAACCCAGAAATGTTGCATTTCTTTTTAGACATTCTGAGCCTTTTCGAATTCTGCCCCAGCACAGATGGGCAAGAAGGCCAAGCCAAGGAGCAGGGAAGGAGAAGGCGCAATGGCACCAACTCTCATAGTCCCTTTAAGAGAAGTACAATGTCTCTGGGTGGCAGTTGTGGGGTTGACAGTCTCCAGGTAGTGGCCAGAGATCTCCCAGGATTACAACGGGTCTCCAGGTTTCAGAGATTGGTTCCCCTGGAGAAAATGGCTGCATTATACTCCACTGAGGTCCCTCTCCTCCCAAAACCGCTGCCCTTCCCAGGCTCCACCTCCAAAATCTCCAGGAATTTCCCAGCCCAGAGCTGGCAACCCTAGCAATCTGGGAACTAAAACTAGGGTTGCCAGATTGCAGCTGGAGATCCAATAACTCAATAACAGCAAGCAGAAAACAGGCACTGTGTCTTCTCCTACCTCTCCCGGACACAGATGCTGTTGGGTTCTGCTTGGGTAACACGGAGGGGGGCAGCAGTGCAGGATATCTGGTGGTCAAGGGTTGGTATTTCAGTGCTCTCTGTAGCTCTTTCCCATAACTGGCAGAAAATAAATTCTACAAAATATGCAAATGCTTGCCAATTTGTTAGGAATAACTAAATTCTACTAGCCTTTTTTTTTTTGGTCATAGAATTCCAACTTTTTAAAAAAGAAAGGAACAATTGTATAGTCCAAGGGCAGTCATTTTCAAATGCAGAAAAAGTGGGAGGAGCTTCCTCTTGGATATCTGATGGTGCCTGTGTGGTTTTCCTCAGGGTCATACATTTGTAGCTCACTTTGGCTGAGTTCAGACTGGCAGTTTGCCCTGCTATAGCCACGTTTCAGCCACATTTTACAAGCGGATTAAAGGGGGCGTTCACAAAGGCACATCTGCCTGGCGTTCCCTACCCATAGTCAACCTGTGCTGTTCCGCTTCGCTCCCGCGTTTAAAAGATTCCTGATGAAAGCGGTAGCAAATCCCTGAGAGCCTGTTTATCCCACTTCATTCCGCTTCTGGGAAATGTGAACGCCAACCCGAAAAGCCAGGCGCAACCCATGTTGCGCATAAGGCAACAGCGATATGATTGGCTGTGCTCCACTCTACTGCCCAATGCGGTGCCAGCGCAACGGGATCCTCCCCAAATTGGCCGGATGTGCTTATGCGCATGAGTGCATATGCGCTCATGTGCACATGCACACATAGCTGAATTACCAGGGAAAAGCTGTTTATAGCCCCACCTCCGGATCAGCAGTCTGAACTCTCCTGTGTGCCTCCTCCCAGTATGCTCCCGCATCAGTCCACACAGTGTAACCGGGAAAACCTGGAACAGTTTGTTCCAGGGCTTTTTTGCCATGATTGGCTCCCGCTTCAAACTGCCAGTCTGAACTCAGCCTTTGTAAGAGCTGGGTGAGTTTTCCATTCACTTAGCAGCAAATGCTTTCTAAGGGGGCATAAAAGGCACTTGGAGAGGAGCTCTAAGGGTCAGAGTGCCGGAGCAGAGAGGAACTGAAGCTTTCCTTTATTACATAGTAGGCTCGCTAGCGACAGAACATAGCAAGGCAGAGAGAGCCAAAACAAGCTTTTGTAGGTGAGTCAGCCAAGCCTTCAGGGAGCGTCTAACCTCTTGTCTCCTACAACATATATCTGAGCGATGGAAGAACATTCTTTCTGCAGGCAGGATTATAGAACAGACAAGGAGACCTGTCATGAAAGGAAACATAAATATGAATGGGAACCACGCCTCTCCTGTACTAAGTCTACCATGCAAAGTCGCAGCTGTCTGTTACTCTGAAAATAATGCAGGTGAAAACAGAACCGTGTCCAACCCTCCAGTTCTCCTGGCATCTCTCAAGAGAGTGGTCTTTAATTCATGGACCTGTGGGAATTAACAGGGGGTGGGCCAGCAAAATAAAGGTGGCGCTCTAATCCAGCTGACTCTATTTTTTGAGTGAGAACAATATTATGTAGTGCTGATATTATTTAGGCTGTTCAAAGCACCTGAGACACCTTCTCTTGGTAGGGTTACCCACCTTTCAGCCAGTCACTGGCACCACTGGGTCTCTTAAAAGCAGTGTGAGTTGCAAAAATTAGTTGTGGTATGGGTTGCCAACTGCCTGGAGGAAAAAAAGTCCTGTCCCTTTAGTAGAGACTTAATGGGATATTCTTTGCCAGATGATGTTGTTCATCTGTTATTTAAAAAGCTTCCTCATGCAGCTTTTAGCATAGCAAGCTGTGTTCAAGGCACAGGTTGGAAAACCAGCATGAAAAGCTATCAGCTATAGTAGGGCACCTTACCTTTATGGCAGCGGTGAGATTTGAAACAGGTTGACTATTGCACTATGCCCTGGCCAAATTTGGCCTGATGGAATATTTAAACTCATCATTCTCATGTTTCTCCATAGTAGTTTTCTACATGTCAATGGTTAACCATCCCTGTCTCCTTTAGGTTTACCAAGTTCTTCCCTGGCACAACTTGCATGCCTTTAAACAGTTACCTGATATGTGCAGAAATTGCATGGAAATAAAGTGAAAATCAGATGGCCACCTGCTAAATTTCTGCATCTCAGGTGGCTTTTTAAATAACATAGGAGATCTACTAGAAAAATTGTTGGCTACCCCACACATTTATTATTTAAGTTAATAATGACCTGCTGGAAGTGATTTATGATTCAGTAGCAATTTGAATCTCATTTTCTCATGCCCTGCCCTGAAACTTGGCTAAATGGGCACATTCCTCTTACTTGTTGGGGTTTTTTTTGCAAAGATATTCCTTTTCCACTTAAAATTCTGTTGTCCAGGTGAGGCAAAATTATAAACACTCTCCTTTCAACCTTCTGTAACATGATAATGCAACAACTGTAACTACATGTTATGAAAAGATGGATATCTATGAGCCAAGGTATCTATGAGCCAACGGCCAGAAGACGTTTTGTGCCAAGATTTAAATGCCTTCTATAATGAACTAAGGATGTGTTTTGGAATTCACAGCAGTTAGCTGTGGAAACAATAGTTCTCTTTGTAAGGCAGGGCCACTGTGAATGTGATGTAACGCCAAATGGTACAAACTCTCCTTCCCAAAAAAACAAAACAGAGCACTGCATTTAATCTCTTGATTTTTTTAACTTGCACAGGTCTCTAAAGTACAGCTTCTAAATTAAAGTTTTTTTCTTTCAAAAGCTCTATTAATCATGCAAGTTAAAATGTCAGGTTATTGTTGGAAAAAGTTCTGGGAAT
This sequence comes from Gekko gecko, assembly GCA_029375565.1. Classification (NCBI taxonomy): domain Eukaryota; kingdom Metazoa; phylum Chordata; class Lepidosauria; order Squamata; family Gekkonidae; genus Gekko; species Gekko gecko. The sequence continues at coordinate 33,581,094 of JAPDNY010000005.1, read as the reverse complement.
CAAATAGATTAATGACCAGATTTTCAGATAAGCACTTAAAAAAAAATAGGAGAGAAACTTTTTGCATAGTGCCTCCAATGTGACTTTCACCGAGGGGAACTTACATGTTACACAACTATTGTCTTTCCCAACATGTATTCAACAGAATATCCCAATGAGAAAATGGCCATATAATTATCTAAGGGCACACTTTTAGCTGTTTTAGTTCGTTATGGATTTAATGGTAACTATCTTCTGTGCAATCAAGTAATTATAATTTAGAGATGCATCCTTGTGTTTGACAGTATTAGGGAATTGATAGTTTGAGGATGAGCTCTATGGTCATATGACCTTAGTTTGTGCTACATAGGGATGCCAAACCTCACACTATAGTGGGAGATCTCCCAGCATTCCATCCTGTTGCCCAACAATGCTTGGGCACCAGCACAAAGGGAAGGACAAATAGAATCATAGAAGAATAGGGTTTGAAGGGACCTCCAGGGTAATCTGATCCAATCCCCTGCACAGTGCAGGAGATTCACGAATATCTCCCCCCACACCCCCAGTGGCCCCTGCTCTATGCTGAGAAGGGGAGGGACCCTCCAGGGTCCCTGGCCAAATTGGCCTGGAGAAAAATTGCTTTCTAACCACAAAGTAGTGATGAGCATTTCCCTGGGCGTGTAAGAAATGGCTACAAGAACTAAGCACTGAGGCAACCCTTCCTGCCCTCCCTTCTTGTGATCTGCCTCACTTCACAGAGTTAGCATTGCTGTCAGATGGCCATCTAGCCTCTGTTTAAAAACCTCCAAAGAAGGAGAGCCCTCCACCTCCAGAGGAAGCCTGTTCCACTGAGGAACCGCTCTAACTGTCTGAAAGCTCTCTCTAATGTTTAGCCAAAAACTCTTCTGATTTAATTTCAAACCACTGGTTCTGGTCCAACCTTCTGGGGCAACAGAAAACAACTCCATACCATCCTCTATATGATAGCCCTTCAAGTACTTGAAGATGGTTAACATATCACCTCTCAGTCGTCTCCTCTCCAGGCTAAAAATACCCAGCTCCTTCAATCTTTCCTCACAGGACTTGGTCTCCAGAGCCCTCACCATCTTCATTGCCCTCCTCTGGACACGTTTCAGCTTCTCCATATCCTTCTTAAGTTGTGGTGCCCAAAACTGAACACATTACTCTAAGTGAGGTCTAACCAGAGCAGAGCAAAGTGATACCATCATTTCACATGATCTGGACACTATACTTCTATTGATACAGCCCAAAATCTCATTTGCCTTTTTAGCTACAGCATTTTACTGCTGACTCACGTTCAGTGTATGATCTATTAAGACCCCTAGATCCTTTTCACACATACTATTGCCAAGACAAGTCTCCCCCATCCTATAATTATGCATTTGATTTTTTCCTATCTAAATGCAGAACTTTACATTTATCCCTGTTAACATTCATTTTATTTGTTTTAGCCTAGTTTTCCAGCCTGTCAGGATCATCCTGTATCCTGATTCTGTCTTCTACCATATTTGCTACCCTTCCCAAATTTAATAAGCATTCCCTCTATTCCTTCATCCAAATCATTTATAAAGATGTTGAACAAAACAGGCTTTGAGGCACTCCACTTGTCGCTTCTCTCCCAAAAGATGAGGAACTATTAACAAGCATTCTTTGGGTGCAATCTGTCAGCCAGTTACAGATCCACCTAATGTGCACTGATATCATGGTGGTGTGCTTATGTCACTTCTGGTAAAAACCCAATGTGACATAGAGGACTCTAGCATTTCATAAAAACTCCATAGTAAAACCATAGAGTTTTTTTGAACAGCTAGAGCGTCCTCATGTCACCTTCAGTTTTTGTTCTTTAGAAAGATCCTCTGATTGGTATATTTTGAAACATAGGTTAGTGACCCATTATAAGTGTGCTCTCAATTTATTGATGAGATAATTGTGTATCCCCTTCTTTTTCACTGTTCTGTTATATCATTTCATTACATGATGTTACAATATTTTGTATGTTATTCTTCGAACTAAAATAAACATTTTACAAAAAGTGACCTAAGTGTGCCAGCATGCCAAGCCCCGCCCTCCCTCTCCCAGGGGTTGGTTGCTGCAGTCTGACAACCATAGCTCTACCAGGTCTTAGAGATTGCTGCACAAGATGTTTTAGTTGCTCTTCACATTGAAGTGGTTTTAAGCCATTCCTCTGCCTGGTGGTCTTAATCTGTAGACCCAGAAATATTACATAGTGTGGAGAATGGGTAGTACAAAAGATTAAAGAATAGACATATCCTTACCTTGGATCTTTGTGTAACAGAAATTCAACAGATGAACCCTTTCCATGTTGCTGATGCAATAGCTGACACCTGGGATGAAATGGGGGTGGCAGAGACATGGAGGGGTATCATCGGTCAATGGCATGACATCATTTCCAAGGCAAACCTGGAAGTGGTATCACACTGTTCTAGGGTTCTAGGAAATTCTGGAGCAGCATGATATCACTTTCAGTTTCCCCCTGAAAATGATGTAACACTGTTGAGACAGCAATTTTTTCTGTATTTTTCCCATGCTGGCTCACCAAGCAGTGCCAGGGATCGGGGGGCTGCTGGTGGGAGGTCTCCTGTATGGTGGCAGATGTGGCAACCTTATGATGCAACATGATTGCCAGGCCCAACCTGGCAACCAATGGGAGACTGGGGAAGGCAAGGACATGGGGGTAGCTGTTGGCTGATGGCATAATATTATTTCTGAGTAATCCCAGAAGTTACATCATGTCTCTCAGAAATGGCCACACCAAAACCATAGAGTTTCTGGTGATTCCTTGAGAGGACTGACATCACTTCTGAGGAAAAGCACCAGTCTTGCTAGGAGTTGCTGAAACTGTATGGCTCTGAGCAGTGGTTGGAAATGCCAGTGGGGCGGGGGGGATCCAGAGTCTGTCAACCTAGTGATGCAGTCATGAGGGAAGCTACCGCTATTATTTTTCTGTTTGTTAAATAGTCACAGAAATCCTTCCACAGGAAAGGTGGACTTCTAAGTACAAAATATGCTTTGTCCCAAATCTTGATTGGAGGAGAAAGAAACAAATGGAATATGGACTTAACAGAGCCATCTGAAGCAGAGTTAACCTTGAGTGAGCACATTAACTTCAGTGGGCGTAGAGAAACATGACTCTGTTTAGGATTTCCCGTTGGGTTCATGGCTTATGGTTAATCAATTAATTGATTATTGAATATGACCCTACAAACCCAGAGGCAGTTTAGTCATCCTGTTTTCCTTATTCCTTGAAGGTTTGTTATGGAACCTGTCCTCCAATGACCAGCTGAAGAACTTGTTGATCCAAGAGGCCCTACATCCTTTGACCGAAATTGTTCTCATCCCTCACTCGGGCTGGCCAGAAAGAGACTATCCCAAATCGAGCATTGTACCTGACCCTGATATTTTCTACAATGCCACAGGATGCCTGAGGTAAGAGGAGGATATAATCTGGTTTTGAACTTCCCATGGCCCAAACAAATGCTTTCTTTCACACTGTACTCAAGTCATGTGTGTGGAGGGTGACTGTATCTGGCAGTTGATGTCCAGCAAAATCCTTGAGATACAAAGGTCAAAGTAATGGAGTTCAATAGTTTTCTTTGTGTGTGTTATGAAAACACATATTTCAAAGGCTTTCGTCCTGTGCCCTTATAAGAATCTGACACACAGACTTCACAGACAAAACCTTTCTCATTACTTATCTCGGTGGCAAAGGAAAAGTTTATTTGGCTGCTGTTAAAGAGGCAGGCAGAAGCCCAGTTGAAAGGCATCCATTTCAAAAACTTAAGCTCTGGCCACCTGTCCTTGTTATTATTAAATTTATTTGCCATCTCTCACTGCCAGGCAGTCTTGAGGTGGCTAACAATGGCTGAAATATTAACAGACATCAATTAATAGTGCAGTACAAATAAAACTAAAAGGCAGCCCACATAAACCAGAGCCAATTTGGTGTAGTAGTTAGGTGCACGGACTCTGATCTGGGAGAACTGGGTTTGATTCCCCACTCCTCCACTTGAAGCTGCTGGATGACCTTGGGCAAGAGCTGTTCTCTCATGGACAGTTCTGGAAAGAGCTCTCTCAGCCCCACCTACCTCACAGGGTGTCTGTTGTGGGGAGGGGGAGGGAGTTTGTAAGCCGCTCTGAGACTCCGAGTGAAGGGTGGGGTATAAATCCAATCTCCTCCTCCTCCTCCTCCTCCTCCTCCTCCTCCTCCTCCTCCTCTTCTTCCTCTTCTTCTTCTTCTTCTTCTTCTTCTTCTTCTTCTTCTCAGACCCAACTAATGAAAAGCTAAATGGAAGAGCTCTGCTTTGCAGGCCCTACTTAAATGAGTCTGGCAACCTTAGTCCTTGGTCAGGTGTCAAAACCATGTGTTGTTAAAGACTTATCTGGCTAATTAACAAAAAAATAGCTAATATAAACTGCCCACTGGAGCCTATAGTTCTGTCAACTCTACGGTTGCCAGCTCCAGGTTGGGAAATCCCTGGAGACTTGAGGGATGGAGCCTGGGGAGGGCATGGTTTGGGGGAGGCAGGGTATAATGCCATAGAGTCCACCCTCTGTAGCAGCCATTTGCTCTGTGAGAAATGAGCTTGGTTGTCTGGAGAGCAATTGTAGTAGTGGGAGATCTGCAGGTGCCACCTGGAGGTTGGCAACTCTAGTCAATTGACCTATTGATGGTAAAGAAATAGTCCTGTCCATGTGTAATAGGCAGAGGGCAGGCTGGGTCCTTGTTGCAGGGAGATAGCTTTTATGGATGAATATTTAATTTTTAAAAAACCTTGTAGGAGTTTCAGTGCTAGAGAGGGGGGTGTCCACATTAGTTTACAAACAGTTAAAATTAAATAATGAAGAAAGGTGCATCATATCACTGGTGACATTGCTGCAGGGTAGAAATGGTCACAAAAATCACATAGGGTTCACTGCATTGCTTTTGGTCTGTGCTGTTGCATGCAAGGTCTAAACGTTTCCTGAGATTCTCACGTGCTGTGCTGTCTAATATTTCAAGCCTTAACCAGCCTGCTCACGAAGAAATGGGTTGTATGTTCCCAGTAACATTATATTGAATCTTGAGAGTGAAAGGAACGAAGTACTGGCTGTACTGTGGATATTTGTGAATGCAGAAGTTCATCGTATAAGCAGAGAATCTTGACTCCCAGTTTTTCCAAGGGGGGGAGGAAACCACAACAATTAACTCTTGTCAGTGTAAAGCTGGGAATTGGGGCAGCGTTTCTAGTCCTGGAGGGGTAAAAGCAGAATCCCAAAGGGTTTCTCCCCCAACACACAAACACGCACACACACTACACGAGGGCACCAGAGCATAGACAGGTTGGATGTACAGGTTCGGTTAAGTCTGAATATCTGTGGGAGTCTTCCAAGGCCACTGATGTCAGTTCAGTAAAGAATAATTAACCAACACAAAGTGGGAACATTGAGACTTGGCACTGATGAATGCAAATAAAACCGAGGGGAGGTTTGTTTATTTGATGGTTGATTTTTTTGTGTGTGTCATAAACATTGGGAAGTTGTACTTTTGCTGTGTCTTGGATCACTGTGAATTGATTGTGACACCTGTGGACTTTGTCTTGCTCAGGAGTGGTCATGTACCTGTTAGCTACACTTCAAGAGAGCGGGAAGCCTTATCTCTGCACACTCAAAGCACGGATTCTTGACTAAAGCCAGGCTCCGGCACGTATTCTGCCAAAGGGGAGGATTTTCCACTACCTGGGAGCTTCCACTTAAAATGCCTTCTCATCTTCCTTTGATGTTTTGATATTGCACAGATGAGACCTTGAGAAGAGCATCCCCCAAGGATCTCAAGGCCCACAGCTAGACATAGAGGAGGAGGCAGCCTTTCAGATATCTAGGATCTACGGTGTCGAAGCAGACACAGTGTTGGAAGTTCCAAGTATGGAACATGCAAGCATTTTTATGGGGTTCCTATTTTATGTTACTGATTTAAAAAAACACATAGGACTCTAATTCAGATCAGGGTAGAAGGAGGTTTAAGCCTTTCTTCCACCATGTCATTTTTCCAGACTGAAAGAGCCCTACAGATCCGCTGTTTGCTCCATTTGGGTAAATGCCCATGTCTTCATTCTGGAGCAGATCGTAGCTCTGTGGAGCTGTTTTAAGGTTGGGGAAATGGCATAAGGGAAGGCTTAACACCATCCTTCCTGCAACACGGTGGTCTCTGTCCAAATCTGGGCCCTGCACGTTAGCTATCTTAAAAGAGAAAAAACACTTGGGAGCTCATACATGGATCTCACAGCATCATCTGTGTTTTGACCATAACTTGTCATTTGTCAAACACAGCCCAAATGGATTTTTGATTCAGGTGCTGGGCTGGAGCATGATTGTGCTTTAGCCACAGCTGAACACCAATCTAAGCCATATAATCATTAATAAAAGAGACCTCTGAACTTGGAGGGAAGCCCATTAACTTCAGTAAATTTAGAAGGATGCAACTAGGGTTGCCAGCTTCCAGGAGGGTCCAGGACTTGGAGTTGTCCTGGAATTACAGCTGATCTCCAGATAAGAGAAATCAGTTCCCTGGAGAAAATGGCAGCTTCAAAGGGCAGAATCTATGGTTTACTACAATAGGTGATGTTGTTGTTGTTCAGTCGCACAGTCGAGTCCGACACTTCGCGACCCCATGGACCAGATTACGCCAGGCCCTCCTGTCTTCCGCTGTCCGCTGAAGTTTGCTCAATAGGTGATATCCCTCCCCAAATTCCCCCTCCACAGGCTCCACCCCAAAATCTCCAGGAATTTTCTGGGCCCGCATTGGCAGTGCTGTTTTAGGTATCACAAAGCTTGGCTGTGGCCAGAAGTCTTGAACGCTGGACCAGCCCAATACAGACTTCGTTGTCTTGTGTTGTTTTGTTTGTTGGTTTATATTGTGTTTGTTTATGTTGCTGTTGAGCCCTTTGGGAAGAAAGACAGAACACAACTATTTAAATAACATACATTTCTGGTTGTGTGCTGACTGCTGGAGCCATAAACAGCTGCCTTTCTTCAATGCCAGATCTACGAAGTCTTGCAGATTTCTACGGAGTTAGATTGTTTTGCTACAGAGGCCCATGGTGAAAAGCTAAGCGTGGAAGATGAAATGTGTGCTGACAAATAATTTGCCTAAATGCCTGCACATCTGCCTAGATTACAAATCTCCAATTAATCCTTCCTTTTGTAATAGCTGACATGCTCATTGCTTGGGTTGTAAAAGACTGTAGCCTGCAGCCTTGGTTGCAGAAAGAAAACTCGCACTGCTGTTGGCATGCGTAACTGTCGGAGTTGTTCTTGATTCAGTTGTTACATGTTGGGGAGGTAATGGATGAATTGCAGGAAAAGAGAAATTACTCCAAGTGTAGGGAGGCGAGCATTTTCCAAGACCAAATCTAAGGCTAACCCTGTAATCCTCAAAACAGCCCCGTAAGTTAGGTAAATGTGAATATCCCCATAGTGCAGATGTGGGGCTGAGACTAAGAGAGGCTGGCTTGCCTAAGGCTGCCAGCTTCAGGTAGGGCCTGGAGATCTCCCAGAATTGTGTCTGATCTCCAGACTACAGAAATCACTTCCCATGGAGAAAAAAGGCACTGAGGTCCCTGTCTTCCCCAGACTTCACCCCCCAAATCTCCAGGAATTTCCCAGTCTGGAGTTGGCAACCCGAGTATGACAGAGGTGAGTTAAACTGGGGACACCCTGATTTGTAGCTTTACTCTTTCAGCTGCTACATGGCACCAGCTTGGTCATATTTTTATCCCACCCTTCCTTTAAGGTTATCAGGGAAGGATACTTGGTTTCTCACTCTCCCATTTTATCATCACAACAACCCTGTGAGCAGTGTTTCCCTCTAAGCTGAGTTAGTGTGAGCTAGCTCACAGTATTTTAGCCTCCAGCTCACACATTTTTGCCTTAGTTCAGGAAGGATGGCTCCGGAGCAAACTAATTTATGCAGTAGCCAAATTGCTCACTCACAACTTTAATGCCAGCAGCTCACAAGATAGAATTTTTGCTCACAAGACTCAACCGCTTAGAGGGAGCATTACCTATGAGGTAGTCAAGGGCAGAAGTAACTTGAATATCTTACTAGGGCTTGAAGCAGAAGATGGGGGGGTAGCACTTGAGCCTCCTTCTTAATGTAGTTCACAGCCACTTGTGCCAACTTTCTTTCTTGCTTATATATTTATTTTATTCATTTATAATCTACTTTTCTCACTAAGACTCAAGGTGGATGGATTACTTTTACCTCTGGAGGTAGGTTACACTGGTGTAGTGACTGGTCCAAGTTCACCCATTGAGTTTTGTGGTCTCCTGACTGCATATTTGAGTACACTTTTCATTTACATTTCACACCCCAATGAGAAGTCCAGTTTTTAAATTTTTGTTGGGATTGGAATGTCTTGTACAAATCTCAGGGAACATTCCTAACAGTTTGGTATTTGAACAAGTTAGTTGGTTGAGCTCAAGTGTCAGTTACATATTGTTAGTCCTCATTTCCATGTGTGGTGGAATGGCCCAGCTGACCCACAAGGACCTTCTCCATTTGGCCCTCTGAGGCATCTAAGCCACAGTGGCCATCCAAGTCTCTCCTGACCCACATGAACCTTGAAGGGGGTTTCTTTCCCTTTTTCTGGAACCACTACTACCAAGTGGCTGTTTTAGGAATTACTGCCCCCCAGGGGGCCAGTGCTCCCAGCCGCCCTTCCCACATTGCTGTTCTAAGGCCCTGCCTCATGCCTGTGTCTCCCACTATCCAATGACTGGTTATCATAGGAACAACTTACCACACCTGCACCCCTTTGGGGAAACCATGGTTGAGTTCAGACTGACAGTTTGAAGCACGAGGGAGTCGTGGCAAAAAAGACCTGGAACAAACTGTTCCGGGTTTTCCTGGTCACACTCTGGCGACTGATGTGGGAGCATACCGGGGAGAAGGCGCAAGGGAGCGTTCACACTGTTGGCCCGCCCCTGGCTGAGGCGCGGCTTTCTTTTTGGTAATCCGGAGACAAGCACATAAGCGCACAAGCAAAAAATCACGGCTTTTAACGTTCACACTTTGTTGGTGCGGGATGGACACAAGATAATCGTGCTTTCCAGGGTTTGATACCACTTTCACCTGGTATCTTTTAAACTCGGGAGGGAAGCGTTATGAGACGGGTTGGGTATGGCTGGAGAACGCCTGACAGATGTGCCTGTGTGAATGGCCCCTTTAATCCGTTTCTGAAACGTGCCTATCTCGGGGCAAACTGCCAGTCTGAATTCGGCCCATGATTTACCAACTGACCTTTCCCTGGTGCCCACTATGAATAGTGCATTCCGGTGCTGGAGGTGTGTGTGGTAAAGAGAACTACCAGCGTTGAAAACAGTAAAGAATTTATTGAAAGTAAAACATCTACCAAAACACTCCAAGCACAGCAATGGATCAAGCAAAGAATACAAAAGAAAATTGTAAACACAGAGTTCCTCTGTGCCCTCACTCTGTACATGCCTAGCTGATCTTATTCTAAAGCAAGCTGTTTAAGCTGGGAAGTTATAGCATTCTAAAAGCTTCCCATCACCTTGGAGGCTTTGTTCAGGCAAGCAGCCCTTTGTTTGTTCTCTGTGGCAAAGGCAGCTTTCTGCTGGAACTCAGGTGTGAGACCCCCTTTTCTCATCATGAACCACCCAAAATCAACCTTACAAAATAAACCACCAAAATGAATCCTTCTCCCTCTGTACCATGGGTTTTACTGTACCATGGGATTTTATTATCTCTCTTTGCCCACCCCCTTGTGGGTAAAAGAAACCTTCCCTGAAACCTCCAGGAAGATACAAAGTAGTCCCTCACACCCCCAAGTCTTGTGTCCCTTTTAGGTGTCAGATTCCCAATTAAGGTGTGAACTGATCATCTCATTGGCCCCTTTCCAATACTTTGATGGTTGGTACTTGGCACTGAGGTTTGGGAGCAATTGACTTTCCCCTTTCCTGCCTGTCTCTAGCTAAGCGAGATAAAATCTTTTAAAACTAAATGTGGAGGTTCATCAAGCCCAATGCTCCAAACAAAATGCGTTTTTCTACACCTTGGAAAGCAAAACATTTCAGAGGCAGCCTATCCTGTTCTTGTAATGTTCTCTTTTAGTTATAAGTCAGGATTAGGGGACTCGCTTAGGTTCCTGCTCTCAGGTTCCTAGCAGAGACAGATGTGCTCAAAACAGCACCTGTTTATTAACAAGACAATACAGGGACACAAGCAACTGGTTTCAGAACAAGCGAGCTCATGCAGTCTATATTTCTATGTAACAAACAGAACAAAGCAGGGCAGGCACTCCACCCCCAACAGACTAAACCATCTCACACAAATATGGAAAACGGGAGTAGACCGTTCTATTGTGAGGTGTACAATGAATATATCACTGTTCCCTTTGGAGGAAAGAGCAGTGAAATCTGACTCTCTTTTTTGGTAATATTTGCTCTGTGTAGAGGAGGAAGCAATGAGGTACTTCTATAGAACAGCAGATCTCCAAAGAGAAATCCTCCTTCTCTTCACACACAAACATTTTGTCTTTGTTTTCAGTTAGTGAATACCCAAAGTTCTGAGGAATACTTGAACAGAACTATTTCCTAACACTTATGGGCCATGGAGGACACATCTGCCATCATTAAGGGATATCAACATTCTTTTGCCTGCCTTTGTTCTCATTTTTAGGGGGAGGGGTTGTGGCTCAGTGGTAGAGCATCTGCTTGGCATGCAGAAGGTCCCAGGTTCAATCCCCAGGATCTCCAGTTGAAAGTATCTGGCAGAAGGTGATGTGAAAGACCTCTGCCTGAGACCCTGTCTGAGAACCGGGTCAGTCTAAATATACAATACTGAAGTTGATGGACTGAAGGTCTGATTCCATATAAGGCAGCTTCAAGTGTACATGTGTTCATTTTAGGACAAGCTCATAGGAAAGACCCATTCACAGTCACCACAGCCATGTGATCCTTTCACTCTGTTTTATGTGATTTAATGATGTGTTATGAGTTATTGTTAGTGCCTTGGGCAAAAGGATGGGTTAGAAATCTTTAAAAGATTTTTTTCCAAAAAAAATTGCAAATATGACATGTTCTAGATTCCGAGTATGCTAATGACTGTGACAAACTGGGTAGGAGGTGGCAGTAATTAGGTGATGACTGATTGCAAGTCAGGGAGTTTGGCAAGCTTCCTCCCCGTTTCAGTGTTAAAAGGGGATTGTATTGTATATATAGCACCATGTTCCAGCAACTGTCCTGCGCAGGGCCTCCAAAGCACAAAAACTTTTTATAACTGAAGGAGAAGAAAACTTGGCATTGTGCCTTGAGCAAGGAGAAGGGGGAAGTCAAAAGGGACATGGCTTATTGCTTAACAATCTGCTGAAATTAGCTTCCCTGTAACGAGCTCTTCTGAAACATAAGTAAAACCTGCTTCTGAAGGTGACTCTGGTCTGGGTGGCTTCATGTCTAGAGATATTCAAACAGTGATGCTGCTGCTGCTTCCTATGAAAAATGTTGCCATTTGCTCCCATAGCTGCTGTAGGCCACCAGGCTCCCTGGATTTAAAAAAAATCAATATCCCCCTTCAAACTGCTTCTGAATTTCCTGCATAATTATCAGAACACGCACAATGCTTAACTAGAACAGGTGGGCTGCTACTGCTATCCTCCAACAGCACTCTGCTTGGCTCCCTGGGACCCCACAGAGACCCAGGCTCCCCAAAGTTTCTACCCCTTGTAGCATTACTCAGTCCACTTGCTGTCCTCCCAATACCCATGGTTGCCATTTGGTGTGAAGAAGTTAACACATGTATTTTTCCATGTTCGTGCAGCTTTGGTATATGAGAATACATATCCTTTTAAAATCCATTGTTCATTTGCAGATACCAAAGCTATAACATATGTATATTGCCCTGTTCACACAAGATAGCGACCATGCATATTGAGGGGATTGCACCCCATCATGCGTCAAAAATCAAACATCTGCAAAGAGCTTTTGAGTTTTCATTTCAGGTGTGAAAATGTCTGGCTGAATGCGTCGGTGAAATATTTTTACTGCCCCTTCAGGCCTGTTCTTTATTCTGAAGAAAATTGTAGCTAATGTGAAAGGCAGTATGGAGGGTTTTTTTAAAAAGAGCATCTTATACCAGGGTTCCCCAACCCTGTTGAGCCTGTTGGCACTACTGAAATTTTAAAAACAAGTTGTAGATTGCCATGACAAAAAAAGGCCACTATGGGGACATGGGCCAGTCACAAGATGTTGGATGGTGGCAAGCTGAGCAGCTGTTTCCTAATGGGGGGGCTCCCTGTTGACACAAAGACGTTGGAGTCTTCTGAAACACCTCCTGTGAAGTGAAGGCAAGCCAAGATTGGCTGTTTGCTTTGGAGAGAAAATGCTTTGAGGAACAAGCAAGTGGGAAACACATTGGTAGGCACCATGTCAGGAGCCACTGTCTTGTATAACTGTTTTTGTCCAAGAGTCAACTATTTTATACTTTGCTCCAGAATGCTGGATGTTCTGTGGTGCCACCATGATTTGTGAGTCCTCGAGCAGTCAAACAGCTTCTTTGATTTAAATAGTAATTTCAGCAGTAAAACAAACAGACTTCTGAAGTAAACCAAATTAAAGTGGAATTGTAATCTTCAGCTTGCATCACTTCTTCACAGAATGGAACATGGTATGATAAACTGATCTCACTCCCTGAAACATCCTGGTACCATGCACTTGATTGACGTTTGGTCTTTGTATAGACTTTGCATGTATTACAGCATCATTGGCATGACTTCCAGCACAAGCCTTTCTGTTATACTCTGAACAGCGATCTTCTCTTTGGCACACAAGATATTTTCCCCAGTGTTTTCTTTTTCTAAATATTCTGCCATAGCTGTTAAACCAACAGATTTAAACATGGTTGTTCTCTCATGAGGAAATCACTATAGTCTGTGATCAAAGAACCTTTGAGCCAGGAGAGGGTAGAAGATACATGTCATTTTCTGGCCACTAAGTTAACAGATGTAAGGTTTTAAGAGCATTTATAGTGGGTTCTTTGCTAGAAGAGAAATCCAGCTTTGTACCTTGTATGAGAGACAGACATATCAGCAATTTTAGCCATTGGTCTTCCCCTCGTGCATCAGGAGGGTATTTGTCTTTTTTGTATTTTTATAAGCAATGCATGTTTGCACATCTCAAATATACATTTATTTTTCACCTTACATACCAATTTATTTTCCAAAAGGGGAGTTGAAGAAAATTTAATCATGTCACAGAGGCTAGCCAGTAGGTGCTTTTCAGAAACATGTTCGTCACATTCAGTCTCGCTAAACATATACAAAACCATTTTCCCTCAGAGGCTATTCCCAGAGAGAGATATTTTGCCAGTTGGTGGCTCCACTATCAGATTGCCTCTGTCACACTTAAGAGTATTGTAGCTCTCATTAAACCTGGACCACAACCATAGTAAAATAACCTGTAAATGAAACTGCACCAGATTTTGTATGGTAACAATAACTTTGACCATTAATCCAAATCTAGGATTTAAAGCCACCACATAAGGGAGCAGGTGCAGTGTTGGTGGGGTGAGGATGGGGGCTTGTTAAACAAGGCGTTTTGAATTCTCTGCACTGCACCAACACAGATGTGGTTTTCTGTGGCAAAAATGCTCAGTTGCAAAAATGCCAACAATTATGGCTCTAATGAGGTAGTGATTGCTGAATGCTTACAAGGCTTAGCAAGTGTTCCACATGGGCTGGATAGTTCCTTAGATTTGTTTTGGAATGTATGCCCAGCCCTACTTTTTCTCAAAAGAGTTGCCAGACCACAGGCTCGCTTTAGCTTTATTGTGAGATGCGGTAGTACTATTATTACACAGTAGCAAATTATAAGCCTGCTAAATAAATAGCTACCCTGCCACGTTAATTGCACAGTATTAGCCTTAAACTAGTATTATTTTTTTATTCTGCAGTTATGTAATTTAAGAACTCAGTGTTAACCTCAGCACAGTGCTTTGTATATTTATTTACTTAAAACATTTCAGTGCCACCTTTCCACCAAATAGGTTCCCCAAGACCCTGAACTTTTCAGCATAAAAACATAGACATTAAAACAGCATTTGACATACAGTGTGTGTGTATATGTATAAACAACAACACAGAAACACAAATGCAATGTTTGTTATGATGTTTTAGGCACTGAGCATGCATACTTATTAGATCCAAAGTGGGCAGATTTTTCAGTCAGAGGGACATGTTGAGTTTCCAGGCGTTAAAGGTACTGGAAACAGGAATCACCAACATTAGGGATAAGGATACTAGCCTCCAGGTGGGACCTGGGGATTGCCTGGAATTACAGTTCATCTCCAAAGACCCATTCCCCTGGAGAAAATGAATGATTTGAAGGGTGGACTCTGGCACTGTACCCCACTGGGGTCCCTCCCCCCCGACTCCATCTTTGCCTGCCCATGCCTGAGGCACCAGTGGAGGAAATGGGGGGATGGAATGAGTGCCAGTGTCACATTGGTGTGCTGATATTCAAATACACAGAGATACACAGACATAAAACAGGACCATAATCTACTCCACTTCCCTGAAGTTTTAAAATCCAGTGGGGGGGGAATAAAAGAAAGGGGGGAATGGAGGAGGATCAGGCCAGGATATTGCAGTGGAAACTATAGGTCTTTTATCATTTCTCAAGTGCTGTGAGGGAAAAGGCCAAACATGTCATGAAGGTTAGGTATGGGGGTGGGACAAATGAAAAGGCCAACAGCAAGTGATAGAAGTGGCCATTCTTTGATCGGAGGTAGGATTGCCAGCTCTGGGTTGCGATATACCTGGTGATGTTGGGGGTGGAGCCTGATGAGGGCAAGGTTTGAGGAGGGTGGGACACTTCATAGCATGAAGGAACTACCAATGATCCCTTTCCCCGTGTAGTTTTAAATCATTTTTTATTCTAGCTCCCAAAATGAAAATTCACTGAGGTGAAGTGGGGAGGACCAAGAGCCATGGTGAACATTTTCTTGGGCATCTCTCCTACAATTGCCCCCCACCATTCACCTCGTGTGTGTGTGTGTGTGTGTGTAAAGTGTGGTTGAGTCACAGCCAACTTATGGTGACCCTGTAGGGTTTTCAAAAAAATAGACTAACAGAGGTGGTTTGACTTTGCCTTCCTCTGCATAGCAACCCTGGGATTAATTGGTGGTTCCTCATCCAAATACTAACCCTGCTTAGCTTCTGGGATGTGATCAGGTTGGGCTAGCCTGGGCCATCCGGGTCAGGGCACATTCACCTATCTCATCAAACCTGGATCTGAGAAACACATTTGCTAAGGTAATGTATTTCCACTCAAAGAAACAGTGTGTACCAGCTGCAAAACAAAAGAGGAAGCCAGCGTAAAGAAAGAGAAAAGGAGGTGGCAAGTTCAGGCAGGTGCACATATTTAAGATGAAGTTTTCCCACCAAAAATAAAAAGCTGATTTATTCTCTACTCAGATTATAACTGTGATTCACAGTACACTCTGTTTCTGGCCAAAAGACACAGGGGTCTCTAGTTGCAGCCAAAGTAGGAAAGCAACAATCCACACAATCACATAATGCTGGCTTTTGCTACAGCCACAGCTCATTCTCATTTAAAATCCATTCAGGGTCCTTCAGTGTAGTCAATGGTGTCAAACATTCCATCCTTATCGTCTTGTTTTATTTAGCTCCCACATACTCTCAAATCTACTTCTGTATTGCACAAGCAAGGCCATCGCAGACCCGTTCTTGTCAACAGAGCTCGCAGTTTGATGAAAGAGAGAACATGTTCTCTTGAGTGTGTTCATACCATGAAAAAACCAAGCATAATAGTTTCCATGCTTTTAAAAGCATATGGAAATAATGATCTAGGAGTTTGTAGGCTGAGGACAAAAACTCTTTATGCTGTGTGAATACAGACATATTCCGTAAGGATATCAGAAAGCAGACAGAAACAAAGTTTTCTGCAAAGAGGAAGGTGATTTTCAGATCACTGTAATAAAATATAACATAACAAGTGAGGTTAAGGAAGGATCAAATGCTTGCATTTGTATAGAATCATGTCATTATGGTGGCCAGATAATAGCCCTCGTTTGAGACTGGGGAGGAGATAAAGGAGTTGTTTGTCCCAGGCCTTGCGCAAACACATGCTTGTGTACTCTCTCACACACACACATACACACACGCATTGGAAATGTCTCTGTATACAGGCACATGAACACCAAGGCACCATGTAGAGGGTGGCCTAGCATTTCATACACTGTGCTTGCTGAGGTGTATTTGGAACTGTTAATAATTTATTGTAGGACAAAGTTGGACAATGAAGAAAGCTGACAGGAAGAAAGTTCATTTGATATGTGGTGTCGGAGGAGAGTTTTGCAGATGCCATGGGCCACCTAAAAGACAAATAAGCGGGTTCTAGATCAAATCAAGCGTAAGCTCTCCCTGGAGGCTAAAATGACCAAACTGAAACTAACATACTTTTGTCACATTGTGTGAAGAAAAGAGTCACCGGAAAAGACAGTAATCCTAGGAAAAGTTGAAGGTCGCAGGAAAAGAGGAAAACCCAGCATGAGATGGATGGACTCAATCATGGAAGCCACGGCCCTCAGTTTGCAAGACCTGAGTGAGGCGGTTGCCCATAGGATAGTTGGGAAGTCATAGACTCATAGGGTCTCCATGAGTCCGAGCCAACTTGACAACACTTATCACATACAGCAATACCTTTTTTCTCGAATTTTGACAAAAATCTGTTCCTTGGCTTTTAAATCTGTGGAGGATCAACCACGTTTCAAATTAATGAATATAGCAATGTGGAGTAGAACTGTCAGCCCACTGTATCAAAGGAAGGCACGGGCAGTGGTATGAGAATTGGGATGTTGCAAGCATACCCCTAATTGCTTCTAAGAAACAGCAGAGGGGCTAGTGCATCCATCTGTCATCCTCATGGGCTAGGGTTGCCAGGTCTGATCATTGTGCCGGAGGGGGGGTTTGGAGGTGTTCTGGGAGTGGGTGGGGATGTTGTGCGACACGCACACATCACCTGGAGGTGACAGAGGCACGCCAGTGGTGTTGGGGACAATGCTCTGGTTTTTGGAAAAAACTCTATGGTAAAATGGCCCTCAAACCATAGAATTTTGCCCAGAAACCAGAGCGTCACCCCCCAACATTTCAAGAGGGAATTAGATAAACATATGGAGCAGAGGTCCATCAGTGGCTATTAGCCACAAAGTATAGATAGGGACTCTAAGTCTGGGATGTACTGTATTCTTGGTGCTTGGGGGGGGGCAACAGTGGGAGGGCTTCTAGTGTCCTGGCCCCACTGCTGGACCTCCTGATGGCACCTGGTATTTTTGCCAACTGTGTGACAGAGTGTTGGACTGGATGGGCCATTGGCCTGATCTAACACTGGCTTCTCTTATGTTCTTATATTCTTAACATCATGGACATGCCTACATCACTCCTAGGTAACATCAGCATGTTGCACATGATGTAGCTGTTTGGGGGGCAGGGGAATTGTCTCCCACCGACCAGCTGGCTGCCAGCAGGCAGGAGCCCGCAAAAGCAGGGGATCCCCCAGTCCCACCTTGGGAATGGTAACCCTATTGTGGGCTATGTCATCAATACAAGCAGATATTTCCTTTTCCCTGATGGCAGCTGAAAAGGCTGATTCCCTTCTGTATCAATTAGACCTATGTAAAATGATGTAATTTGTCCTGTGCATTTCAGTGGAAGTTTTTCACCATGGCCAAGAAGCAAATATTTAATTTACAAGCAAGAAGATAAATGAAAAAGAGTTCTCCACGATGTAAAGCTTTCTTGCTAACTTTAATGTACAGAATTTTGTGCACTTAAGTAGATGCTTCAAAAAGGTGTGCCATCTTGTGGGATTTAAGCTTTGGGTGCTTGCCTGGGCTTCTGGGATATCACAGCAGCAACATGCAAGTTTCATGATAAAATGTTTCAGTGTCCCAGCTTGCCATAGAAAGTTTGAAGGGAGTTACAGCAAAAATTTTGTCAAGCAAAAATGTGATGACCCTCACAACCATGGCAAGGACACTTGACTTGATTTGTTTAGTCTTGTCTGTTTGCTTAATCTGTGCGAGAGCCAGTGTAGTGTGATGGTTAGAATGCTAAACAAGGGAAGTCCTCATTCAGACCCATGTTGGCCTTACAATTGCTATGAGGAGAAAATGGTGGACAAGAGAACTAGGCAAGCCATCCTAAGCTTCTTGAAGGAAGAGGGGGATAAACAGAAGGACCTTGCTGTTATTTGAGGCCCCCAATGCAAATAAAGTGGCAGGAGATTTTTTTAAAATCCCATATTTTTTAAAAAAAGACACATTTCAGCATAGAGACACATCGGTTGAGTTCAGGCTGGCAATTAGCCCTGCGAGAGCCACGTTCCAGCCCCGTTTCCCAAGTGGATTAAGAGGCACATCTGCCTGGCGTTCCCCAGCCATCGGCAACCCGCACTGTTCCACTTATCCCCCGTGTTAAAAAGATACCTCAGTAAAGTGGTAGCAAATCCTGAAGAGTGCCTTTATTCCACTGCATTCCACTTCCACGACATGTGACCGCTCAGCCAATAAGCCAGGAGCAAGCCAGAACAGCAGCAGCAGTTTGATTGGCCGTGCTCCGCTCTACCGCCCAATGCGGTGCCGGGATCCTCCCCCAATCGGCAAAGTGTGAATAGGAAAAGCCAGCAGTCTGAATGTTCCAGCGCGCCTCATCCCAGTAAGAGACAACAATATATGTGTAAGGATGGGCATGCACCACAAAAATGCAGTTTGGTTCATGTTTCATGGGCAGTTGGCTCCATGCAGCTCAGATGTTTAAAGGGACTTTCTCAGGCAGCCAGCACTGCCCCAGAAAGCCCCTTTAAACAGCTGAGCCACACAGAGCAAACTGCCCCCACAGCTCAGCTGTTTCAAGGGGCTGGCTGCCCAAGAAAGCCCCTTAAAACAGCTGAACCACGTGGAACAGTTTGCTTTAAACACCAGCTTTTTGCTCTTTATGAACCACCACGAATTGCATCAAGATTTGTGAAACTTCGTGGCAGTTCTTTAGTTCACGAATATTGCTTCACAAACTGGCCAGTTACACAGTAAGCCAGATTCCAGTCAAGGAGATGTGATCATTGCTGTCCAAGAATCAAAATTAACCAAAAGCAAATTAATTGTTGTTGTTTTTTTTAAAAAAAACAAACCTTTAACACCTACAACAGATTCTCAGAAAAAGGCTTTTGAGGATCTAAGTGACTGGGCAGACGGGTTGGATCAGGACCAATAGATTCTCAGGACCTGTCCTAATACTGTTCCAGACCGCTTCCAGCATGACTTTCAAAGGTGCATCAGCACTCATGACTCATGACATTGTCAGAAGCCTAGTGAAAATGTGATGTCAGAAAAATGTTCCATGTGTATAGTTTGGACTGAAAAGCAGAATTCCTTCTAGAATCTTGCCTGACTCATTTCTTCTCTCTGCAATAGAAACTGGCAACTGTCATTACATGTTTCATGCATCTTCAGACTCCTGTCTCTATAATTCCGAACATAGCTTGAGTGAAGTCACAATGGATATTCTGTTTTGAAATGAATAACAGTGATTATTTTAAAAATATTACTTGTATTCTCCCTAGACTGGGCTATTGTTTAACATATCTCATTATCCACACAACAGCCTCAGGGTGGGGATCATAGCCCAGTATGAGGGCAAATATTTTGTACGTACAGGGTTGATTCTCAAGTAGCAGGGCTGGGAAAGATCCATGCTGTTTTCACAGGAATTAGTATCTGTGTCCTGACTTGAATGGACCAGGCAAGCCTGATCTTGTCAGATCTCAAAAGCTAAGCAGCGTCAGTCCTGGTTGGTATTTTAATGGGAGACCTCCAAGAAATTCAAGGGTTGCTGTGCTGAGGAAGACAATGACAAACCACTTCTTTTAGTCTCTTGCCTAGAAAACTCTACAGTCTCACCATGTCAGCTGCAATTTGATGGCACTTTACACACACACAGAGTAATCTCTGCTTCAGTAGCAAGAGCCCATGATAGAAATGGATACAAGAAAGTGATGCTTGATAGTTCTGTGATCAATTTAAATCCATTGTTTTAACAGAAATATGAGCTCTGCTGGTCCTGAAGGACGAAAAAGGATGAGAGAATGTAATGGGCTGATTGATTCACTGGTGTATTACATACAAGGAACAACTGCAGACCATCAACCTGATGACAAGGTACATCTTCCAGATCTGTGTCTAGGATGGGTTGCACTGGCTATTTAACTTTCTTTACTGCACTATCCAGAAATGGGTTTTTAATTATCCTGCTTCATCATCCACACAGCAACCCTGTGATATATCTCTTCGAGAGGATGGTTGGGTTAGAGAACTGTGCATTTTGAATGTCTGGGGTCCTTTCTTCAGTATGTACTATCTCAAGATAGCAGTGTTGAGGAAGACCCATCACTGCTCACAGTGTTGAGGAAGACCCTAGAGAGCTCATGCTTGGGCTAAATGAATAAGGGTTTGGTTTCATACGTGGCTTCACGTATCCAAACATTCAGGTGACAGCAGCCAGCCCACAACCATCCAAACTAGGTTCATAACTGAGTTGGGATCTGAATTCAGGTTTCCTAGAGACAACCCCAATATTCTGACCAGAATCCAGAAATGCCCCATATGAATATATCGGGATGTACATTAAGGCTTTGTCTTTTTCTTTGAGTGGAGTATGTCATGCTGAATCCCTATAGCACTCCAGTTTTGAGAATCAGTATATCAGACAATATTTCCACGTTATTTTCTATATATAAGCGATTTCAGTGTTGGAAAAATGCAGCATCTCAAGTCTACATCACCCTTTCATTATATTTTTCTTGTCACAAAAATAAAGTGGAAGCAATGAAGTCTGGAATAGATGTCCAACACTTTTCCTAGGTATTGATCAGTGTTTCGAACTTCAGGTCCTTCCTCAGGAACTAGAAGCCATTATAGGAAGTCTTATTGCAATTTCTTAACAAGGTCAACATTATTCAGTTTCAATATGGGCCAGCTCTCCTAAGCTCTAAAAAGCACCTGCAAAGGTTGCTACTATGTAAATTGGACCAAACATGCCTCGTGGCCATGTCAGATTCCTCAGATGAGCATTTCTACTGATTTCAAGGAAGAAAATACCCTAATGTAGATATATATGTTATGTTTGTTTGTTTTTGATGGGTTAGTCAATTGTTCCCTGTTGGGTCCTTCATTAGTTTATTCTTTGTGCATTTCAGAATCCAAAAGTGAATTTCTTTGTTACTTAGTCTGGTACATTTCAGTCAGCCACATTAATTCAGTTAATGAACGGACAATGTTGTTAAAAATCCCCTTTGCCTGATAAATTGTTAACCTACAACAGGCTGCTCTGACTGGATGGCTCTGACTAGCCCAGTATCATAAGATTTTTGGAAGCTAAGCAGGATCAGCCCTGGTTAGTATTTGGATGGGAGCCCACCAAGGAAGCCCAAGGTCATTGTACAGAGACAGGCAGTGGCAAAACCACCTCTGTAAGTGCAATTCTGTATTGGCTTTTCCCTCCATTGTGATACCAAACCCACCCTGGAACAGAAATTCCCCTCTGCGTTGCATGCTGCTGTCACTTCCTTTGATTGTTGGATTTTATGGTACCCCCTACACTGCGTACTGCTTTCACTGTCTTTGATCATCAGATTTTATAGTACCCTCTACACTGCATATTGCTTTCCCTTTCTTTGATCATTGGGTTTTATGGCACCTTCTGCATAGATTTATGGCCATTCAGGGGTGACTTTGCAGTCAGTACTGCATTGTCCCGGGATATTTGAATGTGGTTTTGAGCTGCACCTTTTCTGTTCCAACGTGGGTTTGGTAAAACAACAGAGGGAAAAGCCAGTGCAGGATCAGCCTTAGTCTCTTGGCTTGAAAACCCTTCAGGGTCTCCATAAATCAGCTGATTTGTTGGCACTTTCCACCACTACCAAAGCAAGCTGAGAAAATACAGAAGAGATTTTTACAAAGTAATGCTCTAAACTGTATTGTTCATTTTGTGGACTTCTGTGGTCTTTTGTGGCCATTATGGTGCTGCAGTTAGTATTGGGGAACTATGTACATCAGCCTGAGCTCCTTGAGGTGAAGGGTGGAATAAAAACATGATAAAAATTCTTTCGATTCCAGAAATTTAAATTCTGATCCAAACTATCAATTCCAGTGGATTGGGGGGGGGGGAATAGTCTGTATTATTACAGGGAGAAAACCTCAGAAAGACCTTTCATTTTGGTGCCCTCTGCTTGGTCAAAGTTGACCATGAGGACAGGAACAGTCTTTCCCGTAGAAGGAAATAAAGGCAATAGACAATAATCCATCATCAACCAGGAGCTCTAAACTAAGGCCAAATTGCTCAGTGACTGAAACTGAGGTGCATGTCAGGTCTTTTTCTTGTCATCTCTGATTATTTGCATAGCCCTTCATGTTTGTCCATTCTTTCAGGCCACAGAGAATTGTGTGTGCATTCTTCATAATCTCTCCTATCAATTAGAGTCTGAGCTCCCAAGTAGCTACACCCAGAACATCTATATACAAAGAAGAGACGTTTCCCCCAACAGCAGCAGCATAGGATGTTTTGGATCAAGGAGCAGAAAAGCAAAGCAGGTAATAGTGACTTATCAGTGCACAGCAAACCAATGATTCTTCAGTTAAGTGGGACCAGGGGTGGTGGTGGACAGTTCTCTGTTTCATCAAGAAGATTAGTCTAGGTGATATGGAGATTCTGTCCTAATCACAGATAAATTACAACAGAGGCCTCCATAAATTAATATTAATATAAAATTACTATTCATTAAGATGTTGGTGTTAGTACACCACATTGGTCAGGCCGCACTGGAGTATTGTGTGCAGTTTTGGAGGCCTCATTTCAAAATGGATATGGGCAGAATGGAGCAGATGCACAAGAGAGCGACATGGATGATGGAGGACCTGGAGACCAAGCCCTGTGAGGAAAGGCTGAGGGACTTGGGACTGTTCAGTCTGGAGAAGAGAAGGTTGAGGGGGGACATGACCGCTCTCTTGAAGTATTTGAAGGGTTGTCACTTAGAGGAGGGCAGGGAGCTGTTCCAGTTGGCAGCAGAGGATAGGACTATAATAGGTTTATATTAAAAGCAGAAAGGTTGCAGCTGGATATTGGGAAACCTTTGTTTACAGTTTGAGTAGTTCTGCAGTGGAATGGGCTGCCTAGGGAGGTGGTGAGCTCCCCCTCACTGGCAGTCTTCAAACGGCAGCTGGACAAACACTTGTCAGGGATGCTGTAGGCTGATCCTGCATTGAGCAGGGGGTTGGACTAGATGGCCTATATGGTCCCTTCCAGTTCTCTGATTCTATTCTGTCTCTGACTGGAGCAGCAAATGTTTCTTCCCCCCCCTTTCCCATAGGCATCAATAAACAGTATATCACAAGCTCCACATACCCTATAGGGCTTCCCAAGTTCACAAAGCCCTACTGGGTATGTGCAGTTTGCCACACTCTGTTAAAGATGGTGGAAGGAGGATTAGGGAGCATTAGATTGGGTGATGAGGGAGAGGCTGTGAGTCTGGAGCCATGAGGCGGGGGTGGTGGGTAGGGTTGCCAGGCAGTGCCTGGCAATTGGCGTGGGGGTTATGGGCAGCGATATGGAGAGGGGGCTCCGATGCTGCCTGCGGCATAACATCATTTCCAGTAAAAAAAAAAAAAAGATGTGACATAGGGTAGCTCTAGGAATTGCCAGAAACTCTATGGGAAAACCATGAAGTTGGAATTGCTAGAAACTCTGTAAGAAAGCCATAGAGTTTCTGGTGGTTCCTAGAGTTGATAACTCTATGATTTTACCATAGAATAGCCATAGAATTGCTAGAACTACCCTTTATCACTTCCTTGGTTTTAATCAGAAGTGCCCAACCCCACAGCCGGCATTAGAGGGTGTGTTGGTGGTGGTGGTGTTGTTTCCTCCTGCCACCATTCAGAGTGGTAAGCAGCGGAAACAGTGGGTGGGGGATTCCCTGCCCTGGCTAGGAGCGCGGCACCCCAGGTGGTGGTGGAGGTTGCTGCTCCCTCCAGTCCGTCAGCAGAGCCGCTGCTGCTCCTCACCTCC
The DNA here is from genome assembly GCA_029375565.1 of Gekko gecko. Lineage (NCBI taxonomy): Eukaryota > Metazoa > Chordata > Lepidosauria > Squamata > Gekkonidae > Gekko > Gekko gecko. Next base: position 33,556,945 of record JAPDNY010000005.1, on the reverse strand, counting down.
TTACAGAGCTTGCCCTGATTTTCCTACATAATGAAAGACATTAATACTGACCAAAAAAACCTTTCAGTATTTATTTGAACTACTTCTAAATGACCAATACTGTGCATGTAGAATAGTAAGCCTTGAGTTTCTTCCTAAGGAGCTTTCTAATAATCAAGAGCTTATTTTGCCCACCAGTCCATGCCTCTCTTCTCCCTCGTGGCCCATGCCAGGTCCTACCTGTCCCCAACAGTTTGCACCCCCAGTGAAAAAGAGAAAAAGAGAGAAAATGTTTGAAATGCGTTAGCTGGTTTCTTTTTGAGTGTTGATCCTCCAGACCCAAAACAGAATAGAGCAAGCAATATTATGTATCATAAAAGTCTTCCAAAACAAAGGGCAATAAGATGTAAAGTGTGAACACAAAGAGATTAGTTCTTAACTGGAGAAGAGAAGTAGATGTCTCTGATCACGTTTCCTAAGAGATACAGCAGTGGTCTCTTATCTGTTTTTGTTTGGGAGGGGGGGTGCCGAGGACAGTCAGTCTTAGCATAGCTGCTATGGTGAGGGTTACGAAGAGGTCAGTCTCTGCAGGGATTTACAGCCAGCAGTTCAGTCTGATATGGGGTCTTTGCTTTAAGCTGGGCTGGCCATCATTCGAGACAGCTAGGGTTAGGTTTATCTGCATGGTCCACATTCGTCTTACTTTGCCAGTTCATCAGCAGTTGGGAGCAGTCCTCATCCACTTCCAGTGGAATGTTTACTCTTCTGGCCTGATTTTGTTTTTATCTACCCTGCTTTTATGGAACTTGTCCTGGGAAACTGGTCCTAATGACCTCCCTTGAGTAACAAATTCCTCCACCCATCTGCTGTTTGTACATTTAGGTAAAAATCTGTCTGCCAACAGACGAAGTGGTCTTTGACTCCTGGTATCTTACGATGCAATAAATGCATTAACTTTTAAGATCCACACTTTCTACTTTGTGAAAGTTTGTTGTATTACAGGCAGTAACACACTAGGCCTTCACTAGGACTTTTCCTTACATGGAAGGCAGGAGACATCTGTGTTCAAAGGAAATGTCCAAATGGCACCATGTTCAATTCAAGTACAGTTTGTGGAATTCCTGAGGCTTTCCCATTTAAACTGGAAGGGAAGAAATAAATGGGAATCTAGAGTGGCTGCAGGAAAGTGTCTGTTTGGCTATAGGTATAAAGCTATGCTTTTAATATGGCATGGGACATCTTGCTGCCCCTTGACTTTCTATCCCCTGCTTATAGCCCAGTACAGGGCATTTTCCCTACGCCACACTCTAGCATTACATAGGGTTGCCATATACTCTCTGAAGGATCTCCCACACCCAGCAGCTGTTACCCTGCAGCAGCACCCCAGTGGCCAGTGAGAGTTGCCTGACAATATGACATCACTTCTAGAGAAAGCCCTGAAGTGAGTTTCTGGCAATTCTTAAGGAAGATGTGATGTCACTTCCAGGAGGAACTGGAAGTGATGTCAGTCCTCTCCGGGAAATGCTGGAAAATGTGGTTTTACTATAGATTTTCCATCAATTCCTAGAAAAGACTGATGTTACACCATCACTGATGGTACCCCCCATTTCCCTGTACCCCATAGACTCCTGCTGGTTGCCAGTCAAAGCCTGGCAGTCCTAATACTACAGTATGGCTTTGTAGGAAATGGGGGTTTCAGGGCAACAAGGTGGCTGAGTACCATTGCCATTTTGCCTGTGTTTTTGCATAGGTGTGGCAGAGGAAGAAGTGGGGGAGCAGAGGTAGGGGCAATGGCGGCAGCACGTAGCATGGGAATGGAGGGTGTGGCTAGCACTCCTACCCCACTTGCAGCTACAGCCATGCCAGAGGTGTGTTTTTGGCCTCCTGTGCAGTCATTTGGTTTGATGCAAAAAGGCCTCCTGTAATGCTGCTTTTCTGATTGTTTAACCTGCTTGCATATTTAGAACCAACAGGACCTGCCATTGCCAGAGGAAAAGAGCAACCCCCATGGCATCGAAAAACTCTGGCACTCCACACTGATAAGGATATACCTGTCCTTAATAGCAAAAAGCACAAGGAACTTTACCTGGGAAGCGTCACTGGGAGCACTCCAGAACCTCACCGCAGGCAACGGACCAGTAAGTAGCTTCGTTTCTGTAGGACATCAAGAACCACACTGAGGGCCTTAAAGTGTTCCCGCTTCGTCATTTCTCATTCCAAAGGAATATTCTTCAAACTGTTTAGTGAAGAAGAATCTACAGATCCAGTTTTATTCAGTGTTGATTCAAGAAGCTTGCAGTCTTGGGATGCATACTTGGGTTTAAATATTTATCTTTTTTTGTTGGGGGGGCAGGGCAATAGTGCAAACTGCTTTCAGCCCACAATTTACTGGAGGAAAAAGGATTAAAAGTAGCCCGAGTAAATGAACGAATAGTATATAAGGTATGCTACTGGGGAAAGAAAAGATTGGGGAGCAAGGAGTGATGTGCTCTCCTGTTATAACACTGGTACACATAGCACTAGGTGAGAGAATGAGCTGCAGCCTGGGAGACCCACAGTTCAGATCTTTTTTCTGCCACAAAAATGGTAGGTAGACCTGAGCAATTTGCTTTCTTGTTGTCATAGCCCTTTGTCCTCAATATGGGGATAGTAATACCACCCTAACTAAAAAAGATATTGAGAGAAATACTAAATGGATGTGAAATGCTTTGAAAAATACCATATAAATACCAGGTATTATTAGCTTTTTTAAAGTTTGCATAGGATCACTTCTTTAGCTATGCTTTGGGTAGGGTTGCCCACTCCCAGGTGGTGGCTGGAGATTTAAGAGCATAAGAAGAGCCCTGCTGAATCAGACCAGTGGTCCATCCAGTCCAGCATCCTGTCTCACACAACGGCTAACCAGTTCCTCTGAACGGCCAATAACAGGACATAGAGTCTGAGGCCTTCCCCTGATGTTATCTCCTGGCTCTGGGATACAGAGGATTAGTGCTTCTGAATGTGGAGGTAGTAGCCATTGATAGACTTATCCTCCATGAATCTATCTAATCCCCTTTTAAAGCTGTTTATTCCTGTGGCCATCACTACATCCTCTGGCAGCAAATTCCACGTTTTAATCACTCTCTTTGTAAAGTAGTATTTCCTTTTGTCCCTCCTGAACCTACTGCCCATCAGTTTCATTGGATGCCCTCAAGTTCTAGAGAGAGGGAGGGAGAAAAATCTCTTCCAGTTTTCAACAAGGTCAAATCATGGGACATTGATGGTTGGAATATATGGAGTTCACCTGTTGAATGAATGAATGTGACTGCATCAGCAGTTTATAAGGGACACTAAAAGATTGTTGAATGGTTGGTACATAGAAATTGAGATATTAATGGCATTACATAAATTCAATTGTTTATATAATTTGTAATTTTCATCATTTTTCACGATGTGTATATTTTGTTTGACAACCTGTCCCGTGATCTCTCTATTTCTGTAACCACCTGGAAGTTGGCAACCATACTCAACAGTCTTAAAAATGATAATTGAAATTCAGTATTATTGATAACGTATCTGAGAGAAAAGGATTCATTACTGTGAGGTGATGGTTCACGAAGCCTGACAATTATATGTGTTCTCTGACAGATGCCATTTGGGGTAGCCCAAACCATTGTCCAGAAGGCAAATGGCCTCCCAAGTATTCGAAACATGCTTCATGTGAGCAATCCAAGCGTCAGGAAAACAGCAGTCTCCCTGGTCAGGAATTTGTCTCGTAACGCCTCATTACGGAATGAGATAGGTAAATACACAACAGCTGGCTAAAAGTTAAGAGCATGCTAATATGTTAAGTGCCAAATGGAAGAATTTTTAGCTGGAATACATGCCCTTGAGCTTCTAATAATAAAAAGCTTTACCTCTGTAAACAGCCTTCCGCTGTCTATTTAATGTTTCACATTTGAGATGGCATGAAGTGATATGAAAGCTCTTTGAGTGATGTTTGATCTGTGATGGTCATTTTCACTCATTCTGTGTTGATGTTCTAATCCTTCATATAGAGAGCATCAGGAATGCACTGACACAACACCCTCTTTCCTCTGTCATCCTTTCATGCTTTTCAGCACTTGACCTTCATTTGTCATTTGCCATTTAGATAGAGGACTATAATTTGAATCTTATGGTGAGTTTATTCTAAAAGCTCAGAGAGGCACTATTTTTCCTCAGTTTATTCTGCTGCAGACTTCTGATTATCCCTTCATGCTGTGCACATGGATCCTCTGTGTCCCGTCCCGTCCCCATAGCACCATTTTAGGGATCGTTTCAGATTGCAACAGGGTGAGATGGCAAAGAGACCCCATTCCACTGATGGAAATGCCGTCTGTTGGTGGAGGTTAGGGTTGCCAATTCTTACCAAAGTAATAGTGGGGGGGTCCAGGGGTCTCTCTGGGAGTTCTCTCACGCTCACGCACCACGAAGATGTAACCCAGAAGTGACGTCATCTCGCTGGGTGCATCGCCGGGCGATGCTCTGGTAGTCTCCCTAAAAACTCTATGGTACCATAGAGTTTTCAGGTCAATTGCTAGAGCTTCACCTGGCGAGGTACCCAGCATGATGATGTCACTTCCGGGTTACATCATCGCACTGGGCACGTCAGCCTGATCTGGCCACTTTGGAGGTGGTGTTCCCCCCACTGGCTGGATCTGGACTGGCGGATTAGGTGCCCTTTTAGCGGGGGATTCCCCACCCCCCACGGGGACTTGGCAGCCGTAGTGGAGGTCTACCATGCCATGGAGAGCCCAGTGTGTTTAGACCTAGTCCATGAGATCTATATGCCACAAATACAAGGAAATTGCACACATCAACTCTGTATTCATTGAGATCTACAGCTTTATACCTTTGTTCAAATGTTTTCCACGACACACCATATCAGGATAAACCATGGTCATGTGGTGTGACGACATGATCTTTAACCCCCACCACATAAATGATTTGAAGATCAGGATAGGACTACATGTTGCAAGTGAACACTTCTTCTTCCAGGCATAGTGCAATGAACATGTATTTGTAAGCTCTCCCTAAGGGAGAATTAAAATGTTGGATGTGGAGCTGAGAGGCCAAGCACTCAGTCTGTAGCTTTGGGTAATGTGATCTCGAGCATATCTTTCGGGCTCTGTTGCCAATCCTTGCAATGGAAATAATAGTAACATACCTCATTGAGTCGGTATGACTGTAAATGCAATAAAAATTGTAAAGCTGTTTGCAAATCAGAAGCTTTCTATAAATGATGAGTAGTATAGAGGTGGGGAACTGCAAATGTAATTACTAGAATAAAGACATTTCACATTCATCTTCTAGCCAGGGAAGTCTTGTCCGATTTGGTCGCCGTACTTCCAGATTTTGTCTCGCATTCTGACATTGCCAATGAGACCACGGCTTCCGCGTGTTATGCTTTGTACAATTTAACTCAGAGCAGCTCCCAGAATGCTCGCCTTCTCTTGAACTCTGATGGCCTCTCAAAGGTTATGAACATCAGCACAAGTGAGAGGTAAGCCACTTTGACATTAACCCCCTAAAAAAGAACCAAGCAGGCATCCTATATGTTTGTACTGGTACAGGATCCCTGCAATAAATCCCTTGCTCCATGACTTTCCAATGGAACAGTAGCTGTCATGCCATATTTTAAGTGATTATTTGCTTAGGTCAGCAGTCACATGTAATTCAGTTTAGTGAGAGGTATCAAGAGTGGGTGGATACTTTTCAGTACCTGGAAAGTACATACAAATCCAGTCTGTGGTGATATAGTCCCACTGATGCTTACAATCATGTGGTGGAAGGTTGCACCTGAATCTCTCCTAGTTTGCTTCCATCATGTGCTGGTAAGCTTGTGTCTGGTCTGTATCCAGATTGCAGGTGGGATTCCAAATGATAAGTTGTTCCTCAGCACCAAAACCAAAAATCTTTGCACATAGAAAGATGAACAACAAGGAGGACTTTTCATGATGTGTTGCTTTTGTATGTATGTAAATGGGGGGAGCGGGGAGATAAGAGACCATTCCACCATGTGAACTCCCACCAGCCAGTTCTGTATCTGCTTCGCTTTCTGCTACATTATCAGCAGCATTCATATTTTGCTCCATTTCTTCTACGTCCTTATTGGCCTTCCCTTTGTCCACCCTGGTTAGTTCTCTTATTTCCACACCAGCCTCTCTTCTGTTCTAATGCTGCTTAGCATGCATTGTATGTGTTCTCCACTGATTATGATCCTATACATTTTAGATTTTTCATTAGTTTTTGTTTGATCTTCTGTGAAACAGGACTATTTCCTTTTGATTCCTATTCCTTTTGCTTCTGTTAGACAAGACTATTTCCTTTTGCCAGTTTGGTGTAGTGGCTAAGAGTGCGGACTCTAATTTGAGAGAACCAGATTTGATTCCCTACTCTTCCACATGCAGCTGCCAGTGTGACCTTGGGTCAGTCATAAGTTCTTTCAGAGCCTGGTCTCTTAAGGCAGCCCTCGAGAGAGCTCTCTCAGCCCCACCTACCTCACAGGGTGTCTGTTGTGGGAAGGGGAAGGGATTGTGAACCACTCTGAGACTCCTTCAAATAGTGAAGGGCGGGGTATAAGTCCAATCTCTTCTTCTTCTTTTTCTGCATCTGTTTCTCCACTTTGAATTCATGTTTCTACCCTTTCTTTCTTTTTTGGTATTTTTTATATTTGCATATGTGTGCATGTGAGTGTGTGTCCACCTGAAAGTCATGGGAACCTCTGGCGACTGTGTGCACCTGGAAGTCATGGCCCCCACCTCCTGACTGCTGGTATTTCCAGGAGGTCTCCCATCCAAGTACTTGCCCGAGTTGACCCTGATTAGCTTTCAAGATCTGACAAGATTGAGGTTGCCTGGGCTATCCAGGCCAGGGCATGTTTCTACTCGTTCTTGATCATGTCTTCCCTCTTTCATCTCAGGCTGCTGGTCAGTTTTTCGTAGATAACATTTCTACTGTTCGTGCTTCTCTTCCAACTCCTTCTGTTGTTCCTTTTAATCGCCTTCCTGCTCTTAATCGGTTTTGTCGGTTTGATGACGTTGCTCTCCATTTCTATTTTCCAAAACCAATTACATGCTGGATCCACTACCAATCACTTTATTTAAAATGTCTTGCTGTTCCTTTGCTTCCTTTTCTACTGCATGACTTTAACCTCTTACAATTTTCTTATTTATTTAAAACATTTATACTTTTGCGCTTAAAAATGCTACATGACTGCAATCCTAAGCAAAGTTACACCCTTCTGAGCCCACTGACTGCAATGGACTTAGAAGGGTGCAACTCTGGCCCTTTCTGCATCCATATTTTGCCTCAGTTTCTGAGCACATCCGATTCTTCCATTCTGCATTCCCTCCCGCTTTCACTTCCACTTTGTGTTGGGGGGTTTCCACAGGAAACTGCATTCAGTCTGCTTCCAGCACACTGTTGCCCCACAGTTACCAAAACTTTTGCTGCAATTCTTTGTTCTCATCCACTTTTGAACTGCTAATCCCCCCGAAAGTAGAATTGTTTCTGTGGGTATTTAAGAGCTGCCCACTACCCTCCCCTGTTTCCGCCTCTCTCTCTCTTTAGGTTGATGCTCCCTCCCCATTCTGTTTTCTTTCTCTCCTTCTCCAAAGACGAAAGCGGACATGTCCTCCTGTTCAGGCAAACTTTGAAAAAGCCAGAGAGAGCATAAGAAGGAATAAGTAAATGTAAAGGACTAGGGGATTCCCAGCTATCAAATGTGTCTGTCTTGCCTAAGTGGCCTGGATTTCCCCCTCCCTTCCCTCTCTTTTTTGCAGAATCACAGATGGAGGGAGGGGGGAGGGAGGGATTGGGTCCGCAGTTAAAGTTTAGAAAGATGTTTGCCTTTCTGTTCATCCTAGACAAAGCAGCCAGTTAGCTTAAAAAAATGTGGGTTTCGCTCGCAGATGCAGAATGCATACAGAATACACAAATAAATAAACTGGAGGGGGGGTAACAGTGCAGAGGGGATGCGTGCGACTGCAAAGTCATCCCTTAAGGTTTGACTCCTCGGATTCTGAAGAGCAAGCTGTCAGTGCAGAAAGGGCCTCTGTTTAGGATTGTGTAGCAAGCTGCCTCATTCATAGTTAGATTCCTTTCAGTGTGGTTTTCATTCTTGAAATTCCACTAGATCTGCTTTCTTGCATTTTCAGTAACCTCATACATAAGTAACATGGTCAGCATTCTTTTCTTTTGCTTATCTTAAACTTTCAAAACCATTCATCATCCCGTTATCTCTTTGCCATGGGTGGGTGGGGGTTCATCTTTCTCAGTGTTCTTTTTCCGTACCTATTAACAGAGTATGTTGTAGGGCTATCTTTCGGCTATGCTCCTGCAGAGTGCAGGGGGTTGGACTAGATGACCTGCAAGGTCCCTTCCAATTGTAACATTCTATGATTCTACGATTTGTCTTTTTCCCTATTTTGGACCTGGAGTTCCCATTCTGGATCCTCTTCTCTTTTTTTTTCTTTATTCTTCCTATTAGTACTATTAATTGTTCTTTTAATATCCAATATCACTTTGGTGCCAGTCCTTTTTTTCCTCTGTCCTCTAGTCCTTTTTTTCTTCTGTCCTGTATTTGTCTCTCCCTTTTTTTAACATCTCCTTTTCTTTTGTTTTGTTGCTATTTTTTACTTGGTGCCCTCAATACTTTAAGCTTTACTCATCAAAAACAGTGGTTTGCTGTCTTCTTTCTCCTAAAGTTGTATCTTCTTATTTTTGTCTTACTTTTAGTAAATGCTTCTATTTCTCCTCTCCCAAACATGGAACAGTGATGTCCTGTTTAACTCCTCTCTCTTTTTCTTCTTTTATTCAAACTGCAGCAAAAAAGCGGCATTTCTAACCTTTAAAATACTTCTAAAATTGATGACTTTGTTTATCATCACCTCTATTACAAAGGTGTTCTTTTTTTCTCTCACTTCACTCTTGTGATGCTCTTTGTTCTGCTTTGCCACTTTTTCTCTTCCACTCTCACTTCAGCTTCTGGGTTGTTGTTTCTTCCCAAGCTTTATTTTGCTTGTGTTTCTCCTTTGTTGACTTCCGGGCCCTTACTATGCCCAGCTTCAGTTAGTACTTTTGGGGTGCCATTTTAAGCAGACTTCTCTTACACCCTCCTAAGTCCATCGATTTCAATGAATTTATAAGGGAGCTAGTCTGCTTAGGATGGCACTGCTTTTTTATCAACCTGTTGAGTTCCCTCCTATCTGCCTTACCTTCTCTCTTTCTTGTCATCTCTGCTCTGCTAATTTATTCCTCCTGACCCAAACTCCTGTGATTTCTTCTGTCTCTTGCTTCCTACCTTTGTCTTTTGCAGTCTCTTTTCTTTGAACTTTGCTCCTTCTCTTCTTCCCCCACTGAAAATGTATCTCTTGCGGCTCCTTAAGTGGGACGGAGAGGTTTGATCAGATGCCGACAGTCTCATATGAAATCACTACACTTACAACAGGTTTGGAAAATAAGTGGATTAAATTGGCCACAACTTTATTGATTACAGCTGTAAAAAAATTGGCATGATGCATCGGCTGACCCCACCACCAGACAAAGACTGGGCAGGGGAGGCGAGCGGGTGGTTCTCTCTTATAAATCCTCCCCCCACACACACAGGCTGAGTTCAGACTGGCAATTTGCCCCGGTAGGGACCTGGGCCAATGACGATTCAATCCTGCAGTAAACTGGGTGGTCACACAGGCACATCTGCCTGGCATCCCCCATCCGTAGCCAACCCGTGCCGTTGCGCTTCACTGCTGCGTTAAAAAGATACCTCATGTAACCAGTAGCAAATCCCAAAAACGCACGTGTGTCGCTCGTTTCTCTGCTTCCAGGAAGTCTGAACACTCTGCCCAATAAGCCAGGAGCAACCCGCGTTGGGCAGAAGGCAGCAGTGGTATGATTGGCCATGCTCCGCTCTACTGCCCAATGCGGTGCCGAATTAATGGGGAAACGCCGAATACAGCACACCTCCAGGGCAGCAGTCTGAACGCTCACACCCGCCTCCGCCCCGTATCTTCTGGCAGCAGCAATTTTTTGCCACGACTGGCTCCCGGAGCAAATTGCCAGTCTGTCCTCAGCCACAGAGCATCCCAGGGTTTAGTATTGGGCCAGGGACAAGAGGGAGGACCTGATTTTCCTGCCGATCACCAACCCCACCCACTGCCCGGCATCCAGCCACCTCTCCCTCCCTGCCTGGTGCCGTAAATGTCAGGCTGTGCCAAGCCGGGCCCTTCTTGCTTGTGCCTCTAACCTCTGCCACTTCCCTTGCATTACCCTTCTTTTTGTGTCCCTTATTTTCTAAAGGCTGTGTCCATTTAAATTACAAACCTGTGGGTGAAATTGTTCTTTTAAACTTAGTATTGTACAGTAACTAGGACAAAGCAAGGACAAACAGATTAAAAAACAGTTTCTACTCGAGAGCCATCATTGCCTTAAATGCTGTATGAAATCGGATTGGGTGATATCAGTGGTTCAGTTGTTGGCCCAGGACAGACTGGCAATTTGCCCCGGTAGCCAGTCGCGGCAAAAAAACCCCGGATTAAACAATACCGGGTTTTCCCGTCCACACAGTGTGGGCCGCTGCCGGAAGATACAGGATGGAGGCGCGCGGGAGCGTTCAGACTGCCGCGCCGGAGGCGTGCTATATTCGCCGTTTCCCCATTAATTCGGCTGTGGGTGTATGTGCGCATAAGCGCATTTTGCCGTTTTTTTTTTTTTTTGCCCTGCAACGCCGGCACCGCATTGGGCAGTGGAGCAGAGCGCAGCCAATCACACGGCTGCTGCCTCATGCCCAACGCGGGTTGCTCCTGGCTTTTTGGCTGCGCGTTCAGACTCCCCGGAAGCGGAGAAACGCGCAACGAACGCAGGCTTTCAAGATTTGCGCCGGCTTTTAGCAGGTGTTTTTTTAATCCGGCAGTGAAGCGCAACAGCACCGGTAGGCTACGGGTGGGGGACACCAGGCAGATGTGCCTGTGTGAACATTCCATTTACTCCGGTATTGAATCGTTGTCAGCCCGGGTCCCATCCCGCGGCAAATTGCCAGTCTGTCCTCGGCCGTTATGTGAATTTTAAGTGTGAGTGCGTATGATTATTGTTGTAGATCACCGAGAGGATTGCAGTTTAATTTCGTTGTACTATGTACAATGACAATAAAGTATATTATTATTATTATTAATGTTTGAAGCTAGGGTTGCCAGCTTCTGGATGGGGCCTGGTGTTCTCCTGAATTATAACTGATCTCCAGACTACAGAAATCAGTTCCTCTGGAGGAAATGGTAGCTTTAGAGGGCGAGCTGTGGCATCACAGATTCAATGAGCTCCCTCCCACCTCAGACTCCATCCACCCCAGGCACTACCCCCAAATCTCCAGGAATTTCCCAATACAGAGTTGGCAACCCTATTTGAACCAGATGATGATGATGATAATGATGATGATATTACTATCCTCAGCAAAGCTGGCAGAGCTGCTTCCATCCTCTTATACTCATTATGGTCTCATGTTGATCTCCACAATGCCTACAAAAAGGTAAGTTAGCAGTTTGTTTGAAGTTGTTGTTTTAATGTATTTTTTTCCAGCTTTCTTCCCCCAAAAAAAGTTTAAACAAAGTTCAGTAAAATACAGTATAAAAACAAGCCAAGCACAAAGTGTAAACACTGGTGGGCTGGTGTCCACCAGGTCAGCCTATCAAGGTCATGGCCCTGAGCTGTGAGCAAGGGTCAAAAGCCAAGGACCAAGAGTTATTTGCTCTTGTCCCATGGCTCACACATCCAGCAACAACAGAGCATTAAATACCTACAGCAGGACAGAGAGAAAACACTCAGCCTGGATGTTACAAGCTGGCAACCATCTTCCCACAATTCCCCCCCACCCACACAAGTTCTGAGATGATAACTTTCCTGTCATTATTGATTATCTTCCTTTATCACTTCCTTTAAAGTGATTTTAAAGTGTATATAAATCTGTCTCATGTCAATCTTCTCGTTCATCATATTGAATTGGTACAAAAGAAATGTCTCCTAATACTTCAGTTAAAGAATATAATCATTACATCAAAGTTCCAGTCATGTCACAAGAAACTTAGACAGTTTATTTCTGGATCATTCATTCTTTACTTAACAATAAACATTAAAAAGTCCATTTTCATAAGTGTTGATTATTTTTGTGTGTGGTGAATAACATTCCATTTCCTTATGGAAATATCAAGGTCCATTCAAAAAAAGCTAAAATTATATTAAATCCCAAAATCTTTAATCAAATTATAAATATTAAAAACTGTGCATAAATAATCCGTCAACTTTGGTTACACATATAAGTACCTTCCCCTATTGTAAAAAAAAACTTTTTGGTAAAATTAAGCTTATACACATGGGGATGTCACACACAAGCATCTTTCTTGTGACCAGGTACAGTTATTAAGAACATAAAATGCATGTACACCAACCAAATGTGTTTTGACCATTAGGCATTCCTCAGTGGTTTAAATTTGTGCAGTATACACCACACAATGTGTTTGTTAAAATTATAGCATGCCTTATCAAAGCTCTGAACATCCAGATGTAAAATTTTTTACATGGAATGAGTATCCGTCTGTGATGCTATAATTAATTAGGACCATTGGAGATGACTTTCCAGGTGGTAGTTGTTAGTGGTCCAAATTTCATTATAAGCAAGGTCAAGATAAAGCATTGCCCAATGGTATGTAGAGCCACATTCAGGAAACCCAGGGAAGTTAGGGAAACTAAGTACACACCCACGTGTGTGAGGTGTGTGTGTGTATATGTTTGTGTGTGTATGTAACTAAAGTTGATGGGTGTTCATGTACAATTCTTAATAGTTACAATTTGATTAAAGATTCTGTGAGTCTGTATAATTTTAGCCTTTGTGGAACTGATCTTGATATTTCTATGTACAAGGTTTTTCTTTTTTTAACCTCTTTGGTACCATTTGTTGGGTTTGGTGAATTTCAGCTGGCTAGTTGCTGCCATTGTCACCTTTCTATATCTTGCCCTTGCACTGCATCTGAGCAGCAAGGTGGATTATCCAACTGTGGGTATATAAGCCCCACCAGCCTGATAATTCCTGTTTATCCCCACCTTTCAGTGCTGAAGCTGCCCTACAACTGTGTGCCATGAATTTCCAAAGTCCATAGCTGTACTTCTTTCACCATGTGAAGAGCTCAGTCATAGGAACAAGTGGACACTACAGACCCTATCATGAGATATCTCTGATAATAAGCTCAACTAAATGAGTCCGTATAATGGAGAACTCCATTTTAAAAATAGCAAACGTGATTCTGTTACCATCTTTTTCTTTGTGAAACAACTAAAGGAATTCTATTGGGAAAAATCTCTCTTCTTTACCTGATTCAATTAAATCCAGCAAACAAAAACCAGTATATTTACATGTTACTTAAATTTCTAGACTGGCAAAAGGTAAAAAGAGAATTATTCCATTTCCAAATGAAGTTATTAAAATGCTGTCACTTTCAATAATAACATTGCGGGTTGTTGCTAGAGGATACAGTCCCAGAACCTTTCAAATTAATGAGCACTTTCCAATTGTAAATGTGCATATAACATAAATAAGCAATTAACAAAGCAAAGATGGGTTTAAAATTATTCTTTTAAACATATCGGGCTTCTGCCTTTGCCAGTCAGCCTCTTCTTTTGAAATTGTTTGTTTACATATACATTTTTGCAATTGACTGCATCCTCACAGGATCCAATGTTGATTTTAGCGCAGCACTGCTTAGATGGCTTACAGAATCCACATCTAATTAAGAAAGCCACTAGTGCCTTATGGGTTAAGATTGTAGCCCAAATTGCATGTGATTCTTGAGATACATGATTGGGATGCCCAGCGTGGTTTCTTTGCCCTGATAAACAACTGTAGGAGATGGGTCATATAGATTAGAGATACAGCACTGGAGAAAGTAGAGGGTTAAATCTCCCTCCTCCTTACAGTTACCTTGAAAGTGCCCCTTCCCCAGGCTGCTTTTAGCCCTTGTAAAGGAAAAAGTGCATAATACAAGAACTAGAATTCTTTTTTAAACAGAGCTTAAAGCATTATTTGTTGTAGAAAAGGTTTGTGGGGAAGAGTTAAAAACTCTTCAGAATCACAGATTCAATACAGGCTGTAAGCAATACCCAAATGCCAAATGTCCCAGTAGCTGTTTATTAGGGTCAAATGACACCTCTCAAGTTCCAGTCTTGGAACTCTGGCATTCTGTCGACTGTCCCAGTGTGGGCTTCGCTGTACATTACAAAATCCTCAGGTTTGTTGGTGGATGACACAAGGACTTTGTATCAATGTGCAATGAGTTTTGTGCCTCCCATGTGCACAGTGCCCCTTTTGTGTTCCTAAGGGCATTGAACAAGGAAAGAGGAAAATATATCAAGGAAACAACATAGATGATAATTGGATGAAAACAGGCCACAGATTTAGCAATTACAGCATTTGGAGCATTTGGCTCAGCATAGGGACGGATCCAAACATTGAGCGACCTGATAGCTAGTCGATAAACTGCATCCCAGCCCGCATGCTGGGAAAACCAGGCATGACAAGAAGTTGGTCCCACAAAGTCACAAGCCCATGTGTGGAACCCTTGCCACCTGGCAGTGGAGCCAGGCAGCGACTGTGCCTGAGCTGAGAATGTTGCTAAATGACTTGACCACCAAGACCCCATAAGGGAGTCCCCACATGGAGAGGCAGGCACACAAGCTCTGCCTCCCCACAAATGGATCCAGCCCAATGCTTAAAACCATCATAAAGCTGTGACAAAGAAATACACATTAGCCAAACACGATACAACCAATTCAGCAAAAAGGGGAGGGAGGGAATGCCCATGTGGCAAAGCAGGCTGACCCCAGGTGGCTCAAGCTATTAAAGAACCCTGAGAACAGAGCCAGGCAACAGATGCACCTGCTAAGCCCTCCCCCAGCTGACCCCATAGGAGGATGTAGAATGCAGCTAGTGATAGGCTGGCCATGGAGGAGGCAACTCTCTCCCCCCCTTTCTGAAAGCCCCTGAAACAGCTATGAGCCAGTGGAACCTGCCATGGCACCCCCATGGCCTCCTTCCTCCTAGCCCTGTGACTGCAAAGCAGTCCCCGGTAAGTCAGTGGCCGTGGATTCTGCTCACTGCCTTGACAATTGGAGAGAAGCAGCTTCAGCGTTCCTCCCCATGCCACTTTTACATCCTTAGACTGCACAGGGTTGTCAGGTCTCTCGTGGCATTGCCTCAAGAAATATCACCTCACTCTAGGAATCACTAGAAATTCTATGGTATTACCAAGTTTCTGGTGATTCCTAGAATGAGGTGATTTCACTTCTGGTTTTCTCCAGAAGTTATGTCATGCTGCACCAAATGCCACGACCACTCATGTTCTCCACACATGCCCCATCTCCCAGCAGTTGCCAGCCATTAATTACACTGGCAACCTGAAGGCTGCCCCATGGATTGGCTGTTGGCTCTGCTACAAAACTTACATGTAGCTACATAAGTAATGTGATTTTTGCAATGGAGCCAGGAGCAGGTCCAAAGAGCTGTCTGAGGATGTGAAAACAACATGGGGAGAAGGCTGGAGCGTCATCTCTCTAGGTTCCAAAGTCACAAGGAGAAAAAGTCCACCATAAATCTGTGAGTAGGATAGGAACTGCAAGCTTAATACATACCTGATAACAGGCCGCAGTGCTTTCGGACTCAATTTAGCATTTGTTTTTCACTATAAATTAATCTCTGGTAATTTATTTACAGCATTCTCCACAATAAATTAATCTATTGTATTCTTCCTTAAAAGGCTGGCTTTAAAAAGACTGATTTCATCAATAACCGGACATTGAGAGCCTACAATTCACTCAAAGACTGAAACAGAGGCAACGAAGCCCAAGAAGACTGACAAGACCATTTGGAAACTTGGGCATCCATCTCCTATGCATCTATCACCAGCAAGAATTTCAGAGCACCTTCCAGAGGAGGAGGATTTTATACTTTCAGTGGATAATGAGAAGAAAGTGTGTCCCCCTCCAATGTTATCTGCCTTATACCAAGGCTTCATAGCCAGCTTCAACTCAGGTCTCGTTTGTAAATCCCAGTTGCAACCTAGTCAATATTTTTTGTACAAATCCAGTCACCCAGGTTCATACCAGTCACCCAGGTTCAGAGAGTGATGCCTACCAATAGATTAGTTTTTACCTGGTACTTTACAACAAGCCAATAAGCAAGGACAATTGAGTTTGGGAATTCCTGATGCATCTTTTTTTGTTTGTGGGGAGGGGGTTGCCACATTTTTTACTAATCATTGCTTTATACAAAACTGCTTCTGGTCTAGCAGGCATCTATGCAGTTTAGGGTTGCCAACTCCAGGTCTGAAAATACCTGGAGATTTGAGGGCAGAGACTGGAAGAGTGGGGTGTGGGGAGGGAGGGGCCTCAGTACAGGTTGATGCCACGCAGTCCACCTTCCAAAGCAGCCATTTTCTCTCAGAAAAGTGGAATAAATGTTTTGATTAATTAATTAATTAATTAATGATCTATGTAGTCTGGAGATCAGTTGTAATTCCAGGAGATCTCCAGCCCCCACCTGGCCATTGGTAACCCTAACGCAGCTTGTTGAAAGTGCAAACCGATTGTTTTTGAAATGTGAAACTATCTTGGGTGTAAGTTTCCACTGTACTGCTGCAAACAGTTATTGCTTCGTGCATGTGTGTTTACCAAAACTTTATGGGTTTTTTTAAAAAGAATATGGAATTGAAATAAGGTATTGAAGGAGCTGTTTTTTTTTAAAAAAATGCATATAAATTTGTGATTGCCTTTCTGTATTTGTTGTAGACATCCATACTCTGACTTCTCTCCAGATCACAGTTCTTTCTAGTTTGAAGACTCAACCGGCGCAAAACTGCTATATTAAAATTTTTATCTTATCATTATTTCAACCTTTTTACTTAGGTTTGCTATCTAACGAGGAAAAAGAGGCTGGTTAGGCTTCTGTGTGCTTAATAGCTGCCTGATCAACAGCAATATGTCTGTAAAGTTTCTTGGGAGGTGGAGATTAAATTAGACATTAGCATAGCTGATAAATGCACAGGAGCAGGAACCAATACAAAAGCTGGCAACCTTAGGATTTCACCTATACCTTTAATAGCACTCTGGTTTTGTCCACTTTTCAGCTAGGTTTTGCTGCTGTGCCTTTAATAACAGTTCGAGAATGCCTTTAGTAACAGTATGAGAATGTTCGTCTTCATGACATGAAAAGCTTCAGCCGGGCCAGTCGTTGCATTTGACACTGCAATGTAAAGAATAGCTGCTGAGACAGTTGATAAATTGGCAACTCTACCAATGCTTAACAAGTAGATGTTAAGCTGGAAAAGCTCTCTCAATCATTTCATTTTCTTACCAGAAAAAAATATGTGTATTGGGCATAGAAGTAGGGCCAGTGAAATAACTGGCAACTCCATTTTCACTGCTGCAATAAGTTCTTGATCTAGGGGAGAGTTCAGCTCAGTATGTAAAGCATAAGATTTTAGTTCATGCCGTGGTGGAATGTTACCATGTGTAAGAAGATTGTGAGGGTTCTGTCCACAGTAGCAACTGTTGCAATGTTCCCTCTCAGCTGTGGAGTCTTGTGAGCCAAAAATTCCGCTTTGTGAGCTCCTGGCATTAAAGTTGTGAGTGAGCGATTTGGCTGCTGCATAAATGAGTTTGCTTTGGGGTCCATCCTTCCTGAGCCAAGACAAAAATGTGTGAGCTGGAGGTTAAGAAACTGAGCTAGCTCACACTAACTCAGCTTAGAGGGAACAGTGACTGTGTGTGGTCAGAATTCACACGTGTACTGTAGACAACGTGTCTGGTCCCTTTCTTCAGTCAAAGCCCAACTTCATGTCAAAGCAGCCCCATGTAAGGAAGCAGTCC
The DNA here is from genome assembly GCA_029375565.1 of Gekko gecko. NCBI lineage: Eukaryota > Metazoa > Chordata > Lepidosauria > Squamata > Gekkonidae > Gekko > Gekko gecko. The sequence goes on along the minus strand of JAPDNY010000005.1, from coordinate 33,539,041 downwards.
CTGACATGGATAGCCCAGGAACCAAGTCCTGCACACAGTGCAAATAAGAAATAGGGTTTATTGGGGAGAATAATGCAAATATCTGGGCAGGGAAATGAGCAAATCTTGGTGGTGGAGCGTGCTATCAAGCCGTAGCTGATGCATGGTGACCCCATAGAGTTTTCAAGGCAAAGGGCAAACAGAGGTGGTTTGCTCTTGTCTGCCTCTGTGTATCAGCCCTGGACTTTCTTGGTGGTCTCCCATCCAAGCACTAAGTAGGGCCAACCTTGCTTAGCTTCCAAGGTCGGGCTAACCTGAGCCATTTGGGTCAAGACAAGTAAATCTTAAGCAGTCAAATAATCCAAAATACCCAACACTCAGTACCCACAGAAAAGCAATTTACACCTGGCACCCAAAATTGAAGATGCTACTCAGGCAGGATAGTAAGAGGGCAGATAGACAGGAAAATAAAGCAAGAAAAATTATACCTTCCAATCCAATAAGTCTAACATGAGGTCCAGTGGTGAGTAGGAGGCCCAAAGAGGCAGCAAGGACAAAGAATATTTCCGTCATGTTTCAAAGAAAAGCTGTGCAGCTATGCAAATACAAGTGGTTTGAAGCCAGCCAAAGTGCCCCTTGGGATTCTGAGGATTCTGCCCCCAGTTATAGGAAACCCAGCACAAATTCAAACAAAAGACTGTGAAGGATAAGGGGAACAGGTTCAGGATCCTAGAAATACTACCACATAAGGTAAGAAGGAAGGTTGTGATTGGTCTGACCAAAGAAATGGGGTTTGGTGGGCAATTCCAAGGAACTATTTGGATGAGTCATTCAGAGGCATGGAATGGAATAAAGGCTATTCCAAATATGAGTCTGGATCATGTCTTTAGGTAATGGTAATGGTAATTGTAGTAGGTTCTGCTAATGGCTGAATTACAGGGGGGGGGGTCTACATCTAATGGTCAGAATGCCAGGTGTTGGGTGCAGTGAGCCTTTTTCCAGTGGACTCTCTGGGATGCCAGTTTCATTCCAGATACTGTGAGTGAATCAAATATGGTCCTGTTGGCTTCACTGGCTTTCTGCCTTTTGTTCTGTGCTGCTGCTAGAGATTTGTTTATTTGCTCTAATGCAAAACATGGAGAAGGTAAAATGAGACTGATCAAGTAATACAGGGTTCCCTGGATCATTGGGCAGAAATTGCATAGATAGGAGAAGCTGTGAATGCTTTGCAGGTGGGAAGTTACAGGTCAGTCCCCAGTTCCTGGACTTAATGTATGATTCCAGGCTTGTCGACAGGCCTGGAGAATATGTCCTGTCTGTTTAATAGAGATTTAATGGGACGTTATTTATCAGGTGATGCCATGAAAAGCTTCAACTGCCCATTTCCACACATTGGGTTGGATCCAGTCTAAATTTGCAGTTCCAACTGATTCTTGCTTCCTTCCACAACCACCACCCATGTCATTCTTTAGGGGGCCCCCCATCTACTGGAGATCAGTGGGCTGCAAGGATGGGGGGGAGGCAGGAAGGTTCCATTTTGCCACTGGTAAATTTCATCTGGATCCAACCTTTTAAGGTCTAAGGCTTTAGCTTCCTAGCAAACACATTCTTCCTCTCTTAGTAGGTGAGTTAGGATTTGCTTCTAGTGGAGCAGAGCTGGCCCAACTGTGGGTGGGTTATTTTCTTTCTTTTCCCCTCCTTTATAAAACAAAGATATTTTGATATTTTGCAGCTGTCAAGGAAGGGGGCGGTTTGTCTCTCCCCTGCAGCTCAGTTGACTTCTAGCCACTCAAAGTATCAAAAATAGCTGTTTTCAGAAATATGTACATGGGAGATATTTATTTAGCCTTCCTCACACCCTTCCTAAAAATGCATTCTTTCGGGAAGGAGAGTCACTAGAGGGTGGGACCTTCTGTATCACACTGTGAAATTCTGTGTGTTGTTGCAATGCTGAGCAAAGCACATTTCAGAGCCAAATGTCAAGTATGTTCAAAGTGATTGCCCACTTTTATAACTGCTAATACTCTAGTATATTGTCTGTTGTCCCTTTGGTGCTTTTGCACACCAAATAGGCTTTTCCTTTCCACACATTAAATTGCAGTAAACTTTGGTTTGTGGACACACGGGCTGAGTTCAGACTGGCAGTTTGGCCTAAGATAGGCATGTTTCAGAAACATTTCACAAATGGATTAAAGGGCCGGTTCATATGGGCACATCTGTCAGGCATTCCCCAGCCATACTCAACCCATCTTGTAACGCTTCCCTCCCGAGTTTAAAAGATACCAGTTGAAAGTGGTAGCAAATCCTGGAGAGCACGTTCATCCCGCTTCCCAGAACTGTGAACACGAACAAGCTGATCCAGTAGGGATGCTCTTATGCGCATGAGTTCATAAGCACTTACCATCAGATTCCATTACAAAAAGCCGCTTACAGCCACGCCTCCGCCAGGGGCAGGCCAACAGTGTGAACACACCCTTGCGCCTCCTCCCTGGAATGTTCCCGCATCAGTTGGTGCAGTGTGACTGGGAAAACCCGGAACGCATTGTTCTGGGTCTTTTTTGTCACAACTCCCTCGTGCTTCAAACACCCAGTCTGAACTCGGCCACATTGTGTATAGAGAGGAATGGGTCATTATAGTTTTCCTTGGTAAACAGGGCAAACAGACAGCCTTGTCCTGTTTTGTTTTTCTGCCTTCTGCCTCTCCATTGAGTCAGTGCAGAAGCACTATTGCACCTATGATCACACTGCCCTCATCATGACACAGCAACTCCTCTTTTCTTCCATTTCAGCTGAATCATGGTCGTCAAAGAACCACGTCTCAGCTATAAATGGGAGGAAAGCCCAATTAAGGGGCTAAAAAGAGGGGTAAGCTTGCCATTTGCTCACCAGCAACAAGTAAAGCTCCCATCCTCAAGAAACTGAGCACTGTGAGAAAAAAGGTTGGAAAATAGCCTCCATAGTGACACTCTAGGAATTTTCCCATGTGTCTATGATATTTGCCATAGAGATTCGGGAAAATTCCTAGAGCATCACTGGGCTGATGTCACAGCCTTCCCAAACTCCACTGTTGCCAGCCACTTTCCTCAAAATCTCCCAGCATTTGACAAGGCAGTCATGGCAACCCTTAAAGAAAAGGATGTGAAGCTGAGGTCTGTCATTTCAAAGGCACAGCTCAGTTCCACACATCCCCCTTGATTGGCTATGGGCAGAACTGATGGAAGTTCATCCCACAGCCACCCCATATTTCCTCTTGAAGTTGGTCCAAAGGAGGGCTCTCTTTTGTTTCAGCTTGAAGGAGCAAGTCCCAGGAATCCTATGTAATACTCAAAATGAGCACGATGGTGTATGAAATTCCCTGCATTCAGCTGTTCATTCAGGGCAAAAGCCCCATGTGGAAGCAGCTGTACATCCAATCAAGTTGCATGCCTACCAGAAGGGCAATAAAGCAGGCCAACCACAATGTAGGCTTCCCTATGCATGGAAGGAAAAAAATTAAGAAGGAAAAAAAATCCCAAAATGGTCCCACGAGAACTCTGTACCACAGCACCCTGCTCAAGAAAGCCAACAGAAGAAGCACGATTTCAGGAAACAGTTGACTGGAGGGTTCAATAAGTTTTAGCCCGGAAATATAATGCTGGTGCCCCCCCTGCCCCCTGTGCTGGGCCCTTTAGTTTCAGCAGCTTCTCCGTAATGAGAAGACTCTGCTGGTATCAGTACTTGGCTCCTACCCATTTTGAACACTCAGCACTTTGCTGTTGCCTTGTGGATTCATGATTTCTTCCTTGACCTTGGACATAATTGTTCCTAGCCTTGGACAAGACCCTTTCAGGAGTTAGACTTTTAAATTAACTAACTCTTTTACATGACTTGGAATCCTTCAAAAGATCCATCTAACCTGGTGCAGGTGGCTCAAAGGCACTTTCTAAGCAAGAAGAACTGAAGCCCCGATTAACAGACCCACATGAAAAGTGTTCAGGTAAGTTTGGCTTAGCTACTAAAGAAATCCTGCTTTGTAACAGGTAACTACGCTGTGAGCTTTGATTCTCTTCTTGCAAGTAATGAAATCATTTGGTCCTCTATTTTGACCCTGTCCTCTGAACAATCAAGTCAAATTTTAAAACTGAGCAGCAAAAAGAAAAAGACGTTTGAGACTTGGAGGTGTTTGTACAGTCATAGCTGTTTAAAGAAAACCTTCTGTGTTTGTACCAGTGTCAATGAACTCTCTGTTCTGGCAGCCTTGAGGGTTCCAAACATGCATTAACATCAGACAGCCTCCATAACCTTACAGATTTTTCCCATGATATTTTGATACTAGAAGAACATGTATATCTCTATAGCTATAGCAAGTATTGTGCAGTTTGCACTTGTAGAAGAGCCACAGGTAACTGGGGGGGGGGGTTACAGCTTGCCACAGAAACATCTATACTGCAAATATTTTTCTTCATACAAAGTAGATAACATTAAAAAGGTGACATGGCAAGAACTGCTTTCACGTCCTTCCTGACTTAGTGTCAGTGGTCCCCAGGGGCACATTGACAATTTGTAAAGACAACATCATTTCATGTTGCTTCCCAGGAATTTTTTTTGTAGAAAAAGCCCAGCAGGAACTCATTAGCATAACAGGCCACACCCCAGACAGCACAGCTCATTAGCCTGTTAGGCCACACCCCCATGTTACCAGAAGTGTGGCCATCCAGCCACACCTGCCTTTTGCTTCTTATTCTGTTTACCTTGTTTGTTGTCAAAACCCAGGACTTTTTTTTTTAGCAGGAACTCCTTTGCATGTTAGGCCACACACCCCTAATGTAGCCAATCCTAATGAGTTTCTGCTGTTGGGTGTGGCCTGTTATGCTAATGAGTTCCTGCTGGGCGTGGCCAACTCAAGAACCAGCTGTAACTCTGTTCCTGTGCCTTCCTGCCCAAAAATAGCCCTGCTGCTTCCTACACAGAGTCAAGGAACCTCGTTCACAGCCAATACAGCCACACCCAAGAACCATGCAAAGTAACCTCAAAGTGCATGAATGGATGGCAGAGCTACGTGCAGACAGATGCAGGTGCAACAGGTAGCCTTTTGAGGATTTCAGACTCCCATGGGTCTGAAAAGCAAGTCCTGGGAACGGGGTTTAGAAGCACTCATTTAATTTTGACTATGAGCTATTGATTGGCACCTGTGTCATCACAGATGAGCAACTGTTCCTTGCCCATATACCCTAGCAGTACATGGGTGAAAGAGGGCTGTATCCTAAGGCAATGCAAAACAGCCAACACCTAAATAGGAACATTTACTTTTAAAAATTATTTAAAACAGTCTTATCCTGCTTTTTCGCACATAGTTGAGTACTAAAGCAGTTTTCAAACGATATCATAAGGGATGCTGGAGTTTTTTGGAATGCTACTTGGGGATTGCACGCGGTGAAGATTAGGTATGCCATACAAGTTGTAAAATGGTATCACAAAGGAGTGCCAGGAGCATTTTATTGTTAGGACACTCAGTTCTCCTGGAGCTACACTGAGGGCAAGACATGCCCTGAACGACACATCCTGGAACAAGCCCCAGGAAAATCTACACTTCGAGTATCTTGTTGCAGACAAGTCAGTGCAGACCATGTTCCCCAAAAGAATGAAAAACCTCTGGTCCAATATGTTTAACTTAATGGTATCGGATTAAAAATATGAAATGAAATTGTATTTTATTGAAATCAGGGTGTCAGGATTTTGGCCCGTTCAGGCATTCATTAGCTAGAACACTGTGAGCAGTTTTACATCTTATTGAACAACTGGGAGAAATACAGGACCAAGCTCAGTGCCAGAACGGGCAGCCATATTTGTTCTTATGCCTGCCAAATCCAGCTTGGGGAAATCCTGGAGATTTGGGGAACAATGACTGGGGATGGCAGAGTTTGTCCAGGGGTGGGAGTTCAGCAGGGATGTCTTGTCACCCTGGGACTTCAGTTTCTCCTAGATATTATAGAGTCTGACATTTCCTCCTGAGAAACGGATTTCTATAGTGTGGAGAGCAGTGGCTGGCAATCCTATCTGTTGTTCACATAACTGTTCTATTCACAAAGAATGTTGGAGAAGGGGTCTTATTATTATTATTGCCACATGCCACTGAATGTGCATGTGGCCAAGCTGTGACAAGTTCCGTTTCCTTCTCTTGGAACCTCCTTGCCTTCCATCACTGCAGGCCCTTTTCCCTCAGCATGTGTCCAATCCTGGGAACATCCCAAGCTGAGGAATAGGCATGAGGTAGGGTTGCCAACTCTAGTTTGGAAAATTCCTGGAGATTTGGAGGGTGCAGCCTGGGGGCGGTGGGGTTTGGGGAGGAGAGGGGCTCTGCAAGGTATAATGTCATATCTATCACCCTCCAAAGTAGTCATTTTTTTGCAGGGGAATTGATCTCTGTAGTCTAGAGATCAGTTCTAATTCCGGGCTATTTCCAGTCTCCACCTGGAGGTTGGCAAGCCTAGCATGAGCTAATGGATTGGTGAGGTGGAGCTTCACCCCCCCTTCAGATTAGATCCAATCTCTTTAAACTGTAACGTTGAAAACTGGGAGGGATAACATACCTCCATCCACATTTCTAGCCCTCCTCCACAGCCATTCTGTGGTCAGTTTTCTCCACATCATATTCCAAGTGAAGTTTTAGTCAGGTAGGGCTGTCACCTCCAGATTGAATGATTCCTGGAGATTTGGGGGTGGAGATTTGGGAGGGAAGAGTTTGGGGAGGGAAGGGACCCCAGCGAAAGGGAGGCCAGCTGCCTGGTGGGACCCGGGGATTTCCTGGAATTACAGCACATCGCCAGATGAAAGAGATCAGTTCCCCTGGATAAAATTGCTGTTTTGGAGGGTGGACGCTGTAGCATTATACTCCACTGAGGTCTCTCCACACCCCAGGCTCCACCCCCAAATCTCCAGAAGTTTCCCAACCCTCCCCCATCCCCTGCTGTTGACTAGAGGATACCTGTCAGCAGAATATAACACCATAGAGTCCACCCTCTAAAGCAGCCATTTCTCTCAGGGAACTGACCTCGATTGTCTAATCCCAAGAGATCTCCAGGCCTCACCTGGAGTTTGGCAATCCTGTGTCCTCACCAGCAAACGGGTAATGGCCTTAAGGCGAAATTATTTTGAGTGAACGGGTGGACGGGGAATGGTTTGTGCTTGCGCACGCTAAACCTTAAATCACACCACCTCCCCATTCTCCTGACTTTACAGGGAACTGGTTCTGTCAATTTGTCAAGGCTAGGTATGCCCTAAAGGAAGACTAACTTATTTTATTGGGGAAAGTCTTAGCTCTGAGTTTGCTGTTCCTGTGCTTAATAATACTGTTGTGTGTCAATCTGAACTGGACCAACAGGTTTTTCCTGTCTTCAAACAACGCCTTTAATCTTCCCACACCTGGGAATAATCATTTTCAAATGGCTCTGCTTTCAAGTTGTCAGGAGCTTTTTGGACAAAGCCAGATATAACTTTAGCCTAAGGTAGTGAAACCATCTTCGCAAGAGAGACAGAGGTTGTTGCAGTGTAAAATACACTAATTCATTTAAATATGGCCCAATTTCAAAAATTATGATTTATTTATTTATTGCTGTCAAGGCACAACTGACTTATGGCAACCGTGTGGGGTTTTCAAGGCAAAAGGCATTCGGAGGTGGTCTTGCCATCGCCTGACTCTCTGTAGCAACCCTGGACTTCCTTGGTGGTCTCCCATTCAAGTAGCTACACTGGGGCATTTTGGGGTCCCGCCCACTTAATTAAAAGCCCTGTCCCACAAATAGCCATGCCAAAAACCTTAGTTTTGAGGAGAGACCCCCTGCTGCCTAATTTGCATGTTTCCCAAAGGCTCATGGGATTGCTTTTGAAAGACTCACCACGACCATCCTAGGTGGTCTACAGCAGGACTGGGCTAGCAGGAAGGGGGATTGTTGGAGATGTATTGAAAGTACTACTCTTGAGTGCCCTTCTAGGTTTTTCTTCCTTGTGGAAGAGAACTCAAAAGGCACTGAAATGCCTTCTGAAGGCAATTAAATGCCCTCTGAGCTTTTTTCCCCTAGGAATTGATGCGCTTGCTGCCCTGTCCCTTGAAAGGAAGGGCTAGAAATGGGTTCGCAGCCTCCCCCCCTTTAAAGACAGGCATTCAGATTAATTTAATTAACTATAATTTAACTGCCTCCCTTAAAATTTAAATGCCCCCCCCCAACAAAAAATCTTGGCTATGGGCCTGAGTACTAAGTAGGCCGACCCTGCTTAGTTTCCAAAAGATGACTGATCAGGGTAGCCTGGGCCATCCAGGTCAGAGCCAGTAATAATCTGGTGAATGAAACCTGCGGCCACAAATGTTCACCCCAATGTACAGGAGCTATGCCCAGACCAATGGCTTTTCCTTCCCTGCTTGCGTCATGGCTTGACTATCCATGCACTCACATACTTATTTGCGCATCATAACTGTTCAGGATGATCACCACCAACAGGTAACCCAGCCACTTCATTATAACTGGCAAGTGAAACACAAATGAAAATCCTCTGCTACTCTAGTACCAGATGAACATTCACAAGTAAATATGTTTTGCCTCCTATAGTTGCACAAATGAAAGCATCTTGTGTAGCAGGTTATTTCCCCCCTCCGTTTTCCCCTCACAGTCAGTGTTCCCTCTAAGCTGAGTTGCTGAGAGCTAGCTCACAGTTTTTTTAGCCTCTGGCTCACATATTTTTGTCTTAGCTCAGAAAGAATGGCTCCAGAGCAAACTAATTTATGCACTAGGCAAATCGCTCGCTGACAACTTTAATGCCAGCAGCTCACAAAGTAGAATTTTTGCTCACAAGACTCCACAGCTTAGAGAGAACACTGCTCACAGTTCCCTGTGCACACTGAAAATCCTGTGCTGAGATGTATAATGTCCTTAGAAGTAGTACTGGCTACAATAACAGAGTTGAAAGCACTACTTGCTGTGAGATGTAGTATGCTAGGGCACGAAACAAGTAAGTAGAAGGAATGAGATTTTTGCCTGGGCCTAAATTACTGAGTTTTGCAGCAGTTTATGCCTGTTTACAATCTACAAGAAACCTTGACCGATTTCCCACAAGCCGCTGCTTCGCCCTCGCTCTTCCCTTTCCCCTGATTGTATGTGTCAATTTCTCACTATTTGCTCTGCGGCTGCATTTTGCCCCGCAGCTTCACCCAATTTCCCACACATCTACTCGATCCTCAAAAACCAGGATCGAGTAGACGTGGGGGAAATCAGGTGAAGCTAAGGGACAAAATGCAGCCGTGGAGCAAATAGGGGGAAATTGACACATACAGTCAGGGGAAAGGGAAGAGCAAGGGTAGAGCAGCGGCTTGTGGGAAATCGGTTTGGACCTTCAATTGTACTCAGTTGCCATCAAAGTCACTGAGGTTGTAGTGATTAAGATCAGTGGACTCTAATCTAGAGAACTGGTTATGATTCCCTACTCCTTGACATGAAGCCTGCTGGATGACTTTGGCTCAGTCACAGTTCTCTCAGTACTCTCTCAGAGCCACCTTAGAAGATCTTGTTGAGGGGAAGGGAAGGTGAAGGTGATTGCAAGCCACTTTGAGACTCCTTAGGGCTGAGAAAAGTGGGGTATAAAAACAACTCTTCTTCTTAATACAACATGGGGGTCAATGAGCCCTTATATGGACCAAGTCCTGCAAGTCACTGGGGACTACAGCGGTGAGGAGAGTCAAGCAAAATAAGTGAGTGACCTACTTTGATGACCAGCTCCCACAGCCTCATCCTTCCAGAAAGGAGAGAGGCCCTGAGAGGCAAAGAGTGAGCAGGCTATGGCTGGGAATTCTAAGGAAGCACTGACTGCTGACTCACAAGATTGAGAATGCTCAGCAGAAGGACGAGACTTTGCATTGAAGGTTCCTGTGTTCAGGCTTTTTCCCAAAGAGTTGTCCTGGAGCACAAAAGCAGAGATCAACTTTTAAGAAGTCTCTAGCTTGTTAGACATGAGAAGGGCTTAGAGGATCCTTCTATGTAGTATATCACGGTACCCAACCCTGTTAAACCTGTGGGTACTTTCAACATTTCAAGAGAGGGTAGTAAGCACCGCCACAAAATGGCCACCACTGGAGGTTTTAAGCCCAGCATCCTCCTATGTTGAGAGCAATGCTCCCTCTAAGCTGTGGAGTCTTGTGAGCAAAAGTTCTTCTTTGTGAGCTACTGGCATTAAAGTTGTGAGTGAGCAATTTGGCTGCTGTCTTAATTAGTTTGTTCTGGAGTCATCCTTCCTGAGATAAGACAAAAATGTGTGAGCTGGAGGCTAAAAAACTGTGAGCTAGCTCACACTTACTCAGCTTAGACGGAACACTGGTTGAGAGTAGCTTCTTCTGCTTGGGTGCTCCCTGTACACCAAAAAATGTTGCTTCCTGGCATCTTCTGAAACTTCTCCTGGTTCCAATGAGACGGAGGAGAACCAGGATTGGACACAAGGAAACACTTTAGTGGGCACCACAGAGCTACATGCAATGGGGAGCATTGCATAATGTCCTTTTCTGGACTGTGGCTGGCAGCTACAGTAGTCCCTAGAACACTGCCTATACATATATGTGAAAAGATCTTTAGGACCAGTTTGCTTTTTGAAAGTGAAATTGCAGTTCCAAGCTGTCTTGGAGAGAAGGGGAGAGCAAATACCTTGTTTTATATTTTGTTTTGTTTTATTATGTTTGTTTATATTTTCATCAATGGGTTTGGATCGCCACTTTCTGCTCTAAGTTTTGTGAATCTGTTTATACTGTGTATGTGTATTGTATGGTTTTAATATAAAATGTATATAGTACTATGCGACTGAACAACAACATATAGTATTTATACAATATCCACCACTTATAAGATAGGTATAATCAGGGCTTTTTTTCTTGGAGAACGTGCTGGAACTCCATTCCAGCACGTCTTCAACAGAATTCTTTTTAAAATGTTTCAAAGTTCATGAGTTTTCAGTGTACAGATTGAAAACTTCATTTCCCTCGTGAGAGTTCCGGCATCTCTTTTTCATTAAAAAAAACAAAAGCCCCGGGTATAATTCTGATTTATTGAGACAAATAATGTTCAAAAATGTATACATTTTATGGGGGAAATTTGGTGCAAGGGAAAAAAAAAGGTTTGTGGGTTTTGTTGTCACAATGGAGAAGCAAAACTGAAACAGGATCTGGGAGCTCAGAACAGCAAATATGAACACTCTGGAAGGATCCTAAATGAGATACTATTTAAATATATGCAGGCTGATACATGCAGTGTCATCTGCACATGAACCTTTACAATGAGACATTATGCTGCACTTCCGAAAGAGTAATACAAACTTCTCTCTCCTTGTCCTCTACTGCCATGACTGCTAGAGATCAGGAACAGAGAAATTTTCTTCAGGAGAAGGAGGAAGTCCTATAATTTATTTTGACAACTGGTTATCACTTGCTGTGCTGTAGGGGGGAAAACCCCTAAGGGCTAATTCCAAGGATCTGTCCAAGCAATAGAAAGTTTCACAACATTCTGCCTTGGCCAAATATTTAAACATTCAAAATATGACTAGCATTTCTTAAGAAGGCTTTCCACCCTCCGGGTGAGTTAATTGCTGTGTTCAACTTAAATTCTTTTCATCCAGTGTGTGTCAAGGCCACATAAATTATATTCAGGAATACCTGTCCTTATCTGATTGAGTGGTTCTTATCCATCCTTGATCACAATACTGGAACATCTACAACCCTTAAAAGAGTAAACTGAGTGAATTACCAAAAGCTGGAAGTAAGTACATAACAGAATTCATAATTTGCTTGTTGAGTCCAAGTACTTCATAAGTGATTTATCTTTAGTGATTATTAATATGTTTATCAACCTTGCTATATATAATTGTAAATAGGTGGCTGGAGCAATGAAAGCTTTCTGCACTCTCAAAGGACTCTTCAAGTATGCAGGCAAAGGTGGCTTTTTAAATTATGTATGTACGTCAAATCATAACCAGCTTATGGCAACCTCAGCTAAGGGGCTTTCAAGGCAAGTGAAAAGCAGAGATGGTTTTCCATTGTCTTCCTCTGTATAGTCTTCTTTGGTGATCTCCCGTCCAAGTACTAACCCTGCTTAGCTTCTGGGATCTGACAAAACTGGGCAATACCATGCCACCTTCCCTCCCCAACTTTGTAAATTACCCAAAAGGGAAAAAATGTCCCATGATGCCTGAGGCATGTTCCAGGAGTTATAGGATGTTGACAGTCAGTTAAAGGAGAAGGAACAGGAAGAGGTAGTGAACATGGCCTGCTCAAACCTGTGAGCATTTGCAGAATATTGGTGGTGGCGATGTGAGTGAGAACACTGTCCAATGTACAATATGGGCAGGAGGTGGGCACTTAGCCTATTGGTTTCCTCCTGCAAATCAACACACACACACCCACATACACAAAAATTCCTTTAGTCCCAGGTTTTCAGAACGATGGCTCTATATGCATTTTCTTGTAGGCATCTCATTCTACAAAAAAGAGTGGAAGTGGATTTGGGGTACTATTAATAAGAACATAATAAATGCACGGGAGGGAAGATATGACACAATCACAGATCTCAGACACTAAGCAAGGCCAGCACTTGGATGGGAGACCTCCATGGAAGGCTCTGCAGAGTTAGGCAATGGAACACCATCTCTGCTTCTCACTTGCCTCGAAAGCCTCTTGCTGGAGTCGCCATTAGTTATGACTTGGCAACACATATGTGCAAACATAATCAATGTATCTATGAAAGAAGTTATTACGAAAGTCAACTGAGTTGGTATTTAAGAACATAAGAAAAGCCTCGTTGAATCAGACCAACAGCCAATCCAGTCCAACACAATGTGTCACACAGTGGCCAAAACCCAGGTGCCATCAGGAGGTCCACCAGCAGGCCAGAACTCCAGAAGCCCTCCCACTATTGCCCCCCAAACACCAAGAATACAGAGTATCACTGCCCCAGACATAGTGTTCCATCTATATCTTGTAGCTAATAGCCACTGATGGATGTCTGTTCCATATGTTTATCCAATCCCCTCTTGAAGCTGGCTATGCTTATTGCCACCGCCACTTCTTGTGGCACTGAATTCCACATGCTAATCACTCTTTGGGTGAAGAAGTACTTCCTTTTATCTATTCTAAACTTACTGCTTATTAATTTCTTTGAGTGCCCACAAATTCTTGTATTGAGAGAAATGGAGAAAAGTACTTCTTTCTTTACCCTCTCTGTCCTATGCATAATTTTGTAAACCTCCATCATGTCACCCCCTCAGTTGTCATTTCTCCAAGCTAAAGATCTGTGTTTGCCCCCCCCGCCGCCCCATCCTTGAATGCGATCACAGGGAGGGGGTTGGGGAGCCTATCAAGGTCCAGCATAGGAATGCTGGCCTATCAGGGATGGCGGCCAGGATAGAGCTTTAACCTTTCTTCATAGGGAAGGTGTTCCATCCCCTTAATCATTTTAGTTGCTCTTTTCTGCACCTTTTCCAATGCTATAATATCTTTTTTGAGGTATGGTGGCCAGAACTGTACACCATTATGATGCTCACTGATCTGTTTTCAGTCTCTTACTAATAATCCCCAGCATAGCTTTTGCCTTTTTTATTGCAGTTGCACACTGAGTCAACGTTTTCAGTGAGTTATCTACCACAATTCCAAGATCTCTCTCCTGGTCAGTTACTGCCAGTTTGGACCCCATTAATGTGTATTTATAGTTAGGATTTTCGGCTCCAATGTGCATTACTTTGCACTTGCCCATGTTGAACCCCATTTGCCATATTGACACCCACTCACCCAGCCTCGACAGATCCCTCTGGAGCACCTCACAGTCCTCCCTGGTTCTCATCACCCACCCCTAAATGACTTAGTGTCATCTGCAAACTTAGCCACTTCACTGCTTACTCCCTACTTAAATAATTAATGAACATGTTACAAAGCACTAGCTCTAGTACCGAGCCCTGCACTGTGAAAACTGCCCATTTATACTCACTCTCCGTCCCATTAATTGAACAGGTTTTAGTTCACAAGATGACTTGTCCTCTTATCTCATGACTGCTGAATTTACTTAGGAACTTTTGATGAGGAATTTTATCAGAAGCTTTCTGGAAGTCTAGAAAAACATCTTCTGGGTGATCCTTGTCCTCAAAGAACTCTAAAAGATTAATGAGACAAGATCTTTCCTTACAGAATCCATGCTGATTCTTCCTCAGTAGCTTTTGTTCATCTATGTGCCTACTAATTCTATCTTTAATAACTGATTCCACCAACTTACCTTGTATCAACCAGCCTGTAGTTTCCCAGATCTCCTCTGGAACCTTTTTTGAAGATGAGGGTTACATTGGCTACCTTCCAGTCTTCAGGAACGGAGGCAGATTTTAGTGAAAGATTGCATATGTTTGTCAGGAGACCCACAAATTCACATTTGAGTTAGTTCAGAACTCTTGGATGTATGTCATCTGGGCCTGGTGATCTGCCAATTTTTAATTTGTCCATCAATCGTAGGACCTCGTCTCTCATCACCTCAATCTGACTAAAGTTTTTCGACACCTCACCTGAAGTCGGCGGTTCTGGAGTGAGCAAGCACCTCCTATCATCCATGGTGAAGACAGAGACAAAAAAATGCATTCAGCTTCTCTGCCATTTCCCTATCATCCTTTAGTAATCCTTTTACCTCACACCCGGTCATCCAAGGGCTCCACTGCCTCCCTGGCTGGGTTTCTTCTACTAATGTGTTTGAAGAATTTTTTATTGTTGGTCTTCTTCTTTTTTTGCAATATGTTCCTCATAGTCCCTTTTTGCCTGTCTGATCACCAAAGCCTGTGCTCCCTTTTATTTACCTCACTCGGACTAGACTTCCAACACTTAAAGGAACCCTTCTTACCTTATATGGCTTCCACTACTTTGTTTGTTAACCATGGAGGACTTTTTAAATACCTATTTGTACTTTTCCTAACCTGCAGTATACATTTTATCGGAGATTCCAGGATTGAAATTTTAAATAATCTCCAAGCTCCCCGAAGGGATTTGACCCTGATTTTTTTTCTGGTCCAATAGATCCAAACTGAAAAACTCTGGGTGGGGGGGAAGCAGTGGCAAACCCACTAAAAACAGAAGGCAGCCCAGTTGGGGCTCTTTTGGGTGGTCCCTTTAAACTGGACTACCCAAAAGAGCTTGCCAATCAGACTGCCCAACAGAGTCCACCCAGGAGCCAATCCTGCAGGGAGAGTACTCCTGGCAGGCTCTGGTGGGACTGTGCTGGGCAGCTCGGTTTTGCTGGTAATTCCAGAATATATCTGGGATTCTTTTCAGGGTTTTTTTTGTTGTTGATCTCTCTAAAAATCCCAGATACATTTGCGGAACCAAAATATACCAGGAAAATGTCAATAACGTGTTTTTCAGGTATATTTTCAATTTGGATATACTTGAACGCACACCGCTCTCTGGAAGCCCAATCCCTTTCTCCTGACTTGAACACATACTAACCCAATCAATGTATGGATAGTTAAAATCACCTGTTACGACAAAGTTATTTCATCTAGCTGCTTTCCTCAATTCTTTTGCTGTTCTTAAATAATCCTCTAACCTTTGATTGATCTATCTAGTGGGTGATAACAAGCTCCCAGAGTTAAGCTTCCTTTTGGGCACACTATTTCCACCCATAGCATTTCTGTAAGCGAATCTATTTCCTTTAGCTTCTCAGTTTTACTGGACTGTATACCCTGTAGGCATTCGAGGTGGAAATATATCTACGGTTTGTATTCAGCACACTTTTATTAGGATTCTTTAGGAACTGCACTGGAACTAAAGATTGTAAACTTGGAAATCAAACAACCCACCATCAATAAGGGACAGGTATAGAAGGATCTATTAATTAAAGTGACATATTGTAAAAGAGAAGGAAAGGACCATTAATCAATAGATTTGTAAGGGACTAGGTATTTTCATTCGATCCTAAAAGAAATCAATCCTCACTGTTCCCTGGAAGGCCAGATCCTGAAGTTGAAGCTCAAATACTTTGGCCACCAAATGAGAAGGGAGTACTCACTGGAGAAGACCCTGATGCTGGGAAAGATTGAAGGTCAAAGAAGAAGGGGACAGCAAAGGATGAGATGGTTAGACAGTGTCATCGATGCAACAAACATGAAATTGAGCAAACTTCAGAGGACAGTGGAAGACAGGAGGGCCTGGCATGATCTGGTCCATGGGGTCGCGAAGAGTCGGACTCGACTGTGTGACTGAACAACGACAACAAGGTATTTTTTAAATTGTACAATGGAATATAAAATTCCTACAGTCAATACAACCTCATATATAGTTTTCTTTGATCTAAATATTTTTTAAAATGCATCAGGATTTGCAATTCTAAAGACACATAGTAGGGAGTAGGTAGAATCAGGTGGGTAGCTGTGTTGGCCTGAAGCAGCAGAACAAAGTTGGAGTCTTGTGACACCTTTAAGACCAACCAAGTTTTATTCAAGGTATCAGCTTTCGTGTGCATGCACATATCTTCAGGTACAGTGAAACAAGATTTCCTCAACCATCCCCTGACCCAGATAACCCAGGCAAGCCCAGTCTCATCAGATCTCAGAAGCTAAGCAGGGTCAACTCTAGAAAGTACTTGAATGGGAGACTTCCTTGAAATACTAGCAGTCGGGAGGATGGGGGCAGGCTTTATTCAGCCACCTCTCTGAATATCCTCCAGGCCCCCAGTAGGGGCCAGTCACCAGAGATTGCCGTGACTTCCAGGTGCACACACACTAACATGCACATATATATGAAAAAAGACTTCCTCAATTGTAACATATAGGTAGCAAGAGGGTAGGGGGGTTAGTTGCCAGGAAGGACTAGTTAGAGTCTAGATGCATAAGTAGGTAGCCTTTACTGTGCAGAGCCAAAAGCTATTGCAATTAGGACACACAAAAGGGAGCATAGACAAACTGCTGCAAAAACAACAACATTATAAAGTTAAAAGCACATTACAGACACATAAACACCTTTAGTAAAGGTAAAGGTTCCCTTGCTCGAAAGCCAGTCGAATCCGACTCTAGGGTTGCGGTGCTCATCTCCGTTTCCAAGCTGAAGAGCCAGCGCTGTCCGAAGACGTTTCCGTGGTCATGTGGCCGGCATGACTAAACACCCAAGGTGCACAGAACGCTGTTACCTTCCCACCGAAGTGGTACCTATTTATCTACTTGCAATTTCTTGCTTTCGAACTGCTAGGTTGGCAGGAGCTGGAACTAGAGATGGGAGCTCACTCCATCTTGTGGCACCTGGGTCTTGAACTGCTGAACTACTGACCTTCCACAGGCTGCAGTTCAGCGTCTTAACCACTTGAGCCACCGCAGCTCCTAAACACCTTTACCTGTGTACAAATGAAATATTTCAACCTCAGGACACAGCTCTACCCTGTATTTTCTTGACTGTCAAGGCAAACTGTGCCACTCTGTAAGTGACATACTGGTCCAAATCAGAGAGAAGGAAAATTAGTTTCACCTTCACAAAAGAAAAATGCATACCTTTTAAGATCTCAGGACAAAATTTATTTGTACACAGGTAAAGGTCCTTATATAATGTGCCTTTAACTTTATAATGTACAAAGGGCAGAACAGAATGTAACATACAGGATCTTTTGGGACTTACGAGGGAGTAAGTCCCATTGAAATTGATGGGATTTATTTCTGAATATACCTGCTTAAGGTTGCACTGCAATTGTCACTCAGGTGATCTAACCCCAGCTTTCCTGTGTCACATGCAGTTTGACATGGGTGTCTTCTTGGGCTGATCTGCAACACACTCCTAATCCGGCCCATAGCTACCCTGGGGCTATTGGGGGCTCCACCCCCTTCCTTAAAGGGCCAGCCCCACAAGATTTCCTTCTGAAAATGGTAAGGGATTTCATTGCTTTAGGCAGGGGAAGAGTGGGGGGGTGTTTTTGCATTTCATTTATGTCTGGGGTGGCCATTGGGGGGTGTTTGTGCTGCTTTAATTTAATTTATTATTAGTATTATTGTCTAGTACAGTTGTTTAGAGACAGACAGAAAAATAATGACAAATAATAGTAGCCCCATCGGAAAATTCTGGCTACAGGACTGAGTCTGTTCCTAATACAGGACTGAGTCTGTTCATGCAGAGAGATTGTTAGGCAGGTAGTCTACAGATGGATCCTCATCCAGCAATGCCACTGTTATGTTTGGAAGAGGATTGGCAGCAGATAAAGAAGTGTGGATGAGATGTTGAATCACCATAAAGGATATCAGTTGGCTGCCAATAATTTCAACGCAGCACTGTCCATGTCCATGCAGGCTGCAAGGGGGGAAGGTAGGCATTTAATTCCCTTAAGCTCTGTCAACAGAAAGATTTTCACCACAGGGTTGAAAATTTGATCATGTGCTCTAGAGCATCCTTAGACAAGCAGGATTTCAGTCTTGATTTCAGTCTTGATTTCAGTATTGGCCCATACTGCTTCTTGGCACACTTTACAGATACTGCCTCCCTCCCAGGTTGAAAGCAGCCAGGAACCAGGTTTGCAATTTAGTGAACTGATTCTTGTCTTGTCCTCCTTTCCAGGAATATCCAGTATATAATAAATAATTAGAATGCAATTTCAATAAAAGCAATAGTAAAAATGAATAATTATTAATGCCTAAAATGTTTGCTGCTTTTAACATTTTAGGCACTAATAACTAAGAAACAATACATTATAATTAATGCAGTGCAGTTGGATAAAAATATTTAAAATGAACAATTATTTCGCTGCAGGATGAAAACAAAATGACAACACAAAAGGCAGCATGAAAACAGTATACAAGATAGAGGGGTTAACCTGTATCCAACTAGTATTGGGAAGGCCCAGGTTCAAATCCCTACGCTGCCATGGAAACTTGCTGGGTAACCTTGGGCCAGTCATTCTCTCTCAGCCTAACCTACCTCACAGGGTTGTTGCTATGAAATGGAGGAGGGTAGGACAGCGCTGTAAGCTGCTTTGGGTCCCCATTGGAGAGAAAAGTGAGGTATAAATGTCTAAATAAATAATAGATTTGAGTCCAGTAGCACCTTAGAGACCAACATAATTTTCAGAGTAAGCACTTTCAAGAATCCAGGTGCCCTTCACTAGATACTTCATCAGAGAGCTCTGACTCTTGAAAGCTCACGCCCCCCCCAAAAAAAAAAATTGTTGGTCTCTAAGGTGCTACTTAGATTCTTTTGAATTATGGTGCTGGAGAAGACTCTTAAGAGTTCCTTGGACTGCCAGGAGATCAAATCAGTCAGTCCTAAAAGAAATCAACCCTGACTGTTCCCTGGAAGGCCAGATCCTGAAGCTGAAGCTCAAATACTTTGGCCAACAAATGAGAAGAGAGCACTCACTGGAGAAGACCCTGATGCTGGGAAAGACTGAAGGTCAAAGAAGAAGGGGACGGCAAAGGATGAGATGGTTAGACAGTGTTATCAATGCAACGAGCATGAAATTAAGCAAATTCCGGAGCACGACGGAAGACAGGAGGACCTGGCATGATCTGGTCCATGGGGTCGCAAAGAGTTGGACTCAACTGTGTGACTGAACAACAACAAGGTGCTACTGGACTCAGATCTAGTTCTTCTACTGCAGACTATGACTATGGCTTCTGTTACAGCTATCCTCTGACCCCTCTGAAACTAGGCAGATGCACATGCATAGAGACAGACACAGTCATTCAGGTACCTCGGACCTGAACCATTTACAGATTTAAAGGTGACACCAGCCCCTTGATCCTACAAGATATGCCTGTGTATACAGCAAGCTGAATTCGCTCTCAGTCTTGCTCCTTCCCTCAATCTTCAGGCAGGCTGTCTTTCCTTTTTAAAAACAGATTTCCAAAGAGTATATGTGGGTTTATATATTTATACACATTTTTTTAAGTTAAAACATTTGAAACGATTTATCAGTTGCAAAAACATCTTGCAAATGGTGTGGGAGATCAGCTGGTGACTTCACTGGCATTAGCCAATATTCCTTCCCATCTGGCTTTTATTTACTACACTGTACAATTATTTCTTTCATTGTGTTCAAAATTCATTCCAGGACAGGTAAAAACATACTTTTTTCAGGGAAGCCAAGAAGCATGCAAACCACCTTAAATTTGTGTTTAAAATATTAAGTCTTCATTTTAGCTAGGATGATTCTAGAAACTATGATTGGTTTATTCATTCTCAGAGCTGAAAACATTTTCTATGTTAAATGCTGGCCTTTCTGCACTATGCCTTCATGGCCACTGGATCAGCAGCTTTGCACTGGGAAGTGCAATTGTAAAGAACAATCCATGTGTGTTTAACGAATAATAGCTGGTGGTGCATGAACCCTTGCATAAGGGGTTTCATTGTGATGGCTGGTTGAATTTCACACAAGGAACGCCGCACCCCTGCTCAGACTGGGCTTACACTGGAGCTAGCTGTTTTGCACTGAAATGTTTGCACAAAATTTACCGTTGCGTTTTATTTACTCTTAAGAACAAAAGAAAGTGGAAATGACTAATGAGATTAAAAGGAACAGATTCTTTCATTGTGAAAAAAGGAGGGGAAAAGAGAGAGGGAGAAAGAAAGAACTTCTGCAAGTAAAATTATTTCTTGAGTCTTTTCCCTCCAGAGTTATGCTTCCACAGAACATGCTTCCCAGACTAAAGCCCAAAATCTTTGTGCTGAGGTTTTAAGTGACCCATGGGAGCAATCTGTATATTGGAAAGAAATAAGCTGGTGTAGTGCTGTATTTAGAGCAGGGGAGGGCCACATCTATGTTATGTACTGAATATGAATCGCTCCTATCTATTCACATGTTAAGCTTGAGTCTGAATGTGGCTCTTCAGATGTCGCATTGCTATTGGTCGGTTTCTGCGAAACCTGTGTAATTACCCAATCACTGAGTGATATTGTTGCAAAGAGGGAATGGTCCTGATTGGCCTTTATCCCTGTATTCTGGTTGGCCTTTATCCCAGCGTTACTATTGGTTCTTATCTGACTATGGGTGTGGCTTTGACAGCCCGGGAGAGTTTAAAAGAAGGAGCTGTGCTTCCCTTGTTGTATGTGTTCAGTTGTGTGTTCCTGACTTACAGTTGCTGTTTAATAAAGCTGAAATCACTTGAAGCTGAATCCTTTGTTGAGTCTCATACTTAACAATTTCAGCCTCTTCCTGTTGTAGGGCTCAAAATCCAATGCCAGATTTAGTTGTTCGAGGGGTTGACTGACCCGCATCACTTCCTGTTCTCTTGTGTTTCCATTTGGGAGACCAGATGGTGAAAGGAAGCCAATGAATGGGCACTGCTGTGGGTGCAGACACGGCCTTCTCTTCCAGTCAGCCACTCTGATAATGTTCAGCTGTCAAGCTGCTGGACGACTTTTTAGGAGCATCAACGCAATCGCTGATACTGCAGTCAAAGGAAAGTATGTATGTCCATGGACTGTTTGGTCCCAAGGATTCCTTGTTCTTCAGTGGTGATTGGATTACGAAGTGGGAAGCCCAGATTTCAGTTCCCGTTCAGCTAAAATCCCCAGAGTGGTACTGGATAATTTACAGCAGTTATGAGAGGTAGGTTAAGCTAAGATTAAGATTCATAAAAACACAGCCAGATTTTTTTTAATAAAACAAATCTGATTCCTTAAAGGAGATCTTCTGTAGCTTTTGTTTTTGTTTCATAAAGTGAGTTTGATTAAATATATTTCATACCAAGACACTCTTCTGTGTACTGTTGTCGACAATCACAGGGGAATTTGAGACTTCACTTCAGAACTAAGATATTTCCAGAACTATAACATAGTGCCAAAGATCTCAGCAGCTCTCTAGTCCAAATTATCTGGATGACTGTATACAGTTGGCTTAAGTTTAGGTGTAATTGATTACCTTGGCCTGATACTGCCAAATATTTCATAACATTCATGCTCTACCAGAATAAGAAGAACTTTTATTAGGATGTTCTCAATAGACCATTACAGAATGTACTCCTGCGCTGCACAGCATCCTGGATTTTTGAAAATTTCATCCAACAGGTCATCTCCGATAACAAATTGATCAGAACACCCTCAGGTATTGGCTCAGTGGCTTGTAATTAAATCTGCATTTCTAACGTAGATGCAACAGAAAAGTTGCTCAACCAAATTAGCCACATTCCAGAATTTCTAAATAGTGGCAGGTCTCTAGCAACATAGTCTGTTCTGCTATGTTTTAGTGTTTTGGTCATCTTAATAATTAGAAATGGCACCAACAGAGTAACCCAAAGATTATAGCCATGGATTCGGTCTACCTTAACTTTAGCTTGTAACAGCAGGATGCCACAAACACCCTGTGGAGCTACTTCATTAAGTTGTGAGCGACATAATTCTGCTCTTAATACATTCAGAAATGGATCCTCATTTGTTTCTGGGAAACAGGACAACAATTCAAGTGCATCCAAGAGCATAGGACTGAAATCATACACGTGCTGCAAACCGGATTGCCAGCTCCAGGTTAGGAAATACTTGGAGATTTTAGAGGTGGAGCCTGAGGGTGGTGGGGTTTAGGGAAGGAAGGACTTCAATGAGGCATAATGTCATAGAGTCCACCTTCCAAAGCAGCCATTTTCTACAGGTGAACTGATTGCTGTCACCTGGAGATCAGTTGTAATCCCAGGAGATCTCCAGCTATCACCGGGAGGTTGGCAGTCCTAGCTGCAAAAAGAAGGAAGACAGAAACACAGTTGTAAAACCAGCAGGGCCATCAAAAGATTTAGAATCCTGTATAAAAACAGGCTGAAAAGCACTAATTGCCAAGTGTGAGTTTGGTCTTGGGTTCAAGTCCAATAGCAGGATGTATAAAATGGCTTCCCCATGTGACAGGTAAAGAAATAAGGCCAAGGCCAATGGTGCAAAATAAGGTAAAAATTACTCAGTTAAAACTCCCAAAAATTCCCTACATGTTTCATCAGCAGACTTTGTCAGGGGAATCTGTTAATCTTGCAGTGATTCTTCAAAAGGAGTACAAGATCAGTAGCAGTGATTCTTCAAAAAAAAATGTCTCTGCTCTAAGCTGCTCTAAGATATGGAGTCTTGTGAGCAAAAATTCTACTTTGTGAGCTATTGGCATTAAAATTGTGAGTTGGAGGCTAAAAAGCTGGGAGCTAGCTCACACTAACTCAGCTTAAAAGGAACCCTGAGAAGACGTAATCCATGAGAGATCATAAAAAATTGCTATTCTTTAAGGTGCCTCAAGACTCCTGTTTATTTTCACTCAGCTGTCTAACTACTGTCAAGTCCTATGACCCCTGACATTATCCCTCAGAACTAAGATATTTGCTGCGTTTTCAGACTCTCCATGAGCCTCCCACTCTTCTTCCAGTGTTCTTCAATACCTCCTGGTTTATTTTGAAACTCCATGGCTGTAGAAATCCAGGCCTGTCAAAAGTGATTAGCTCAGTTCCTTATAACAAATTCAAAATGGCTTCAAGTGACTTAGCAGACAAGAGAGTTTGTTCTTTATCAGTTTGAAAACTGTATTTCAGTGCCCCCAAACCATCAACGTAGGAATGTACCAGCAGGCAGACTAATAAAAATATTTGAGGTCTAGTAATTTTAAGTGCCAGGTTGTGTCAGTCCTAATGTCAGTAATTGTTAAGAGTCCTCATTGAAGTTTCCTGTCAGAAGTGCTACATACTAAAATAAGAGGCCTTTGGATAAGCAGGAATTAGAAACAAAGATCAAAGGGCACTTGCCCTGGTTTGAATACCCTCAATTGCAGCATTTGTTACAACAGCAGCATATCCATAGAAGACTAAATAGAAAGCTTACAGAGTTTGAACATTTGGTGTCTGCTCTGACTGACCTTCCTAAGGGCAACTATCCCAAATTCACAACATTCTAATATCCACATTGTCAACTTCACCACCTAAATATGTTGACCAATGGAAAAAAGAAAACATCATGCCTCTATCTATGGACAGCTGGGAATCCATTTGGCACTCTCCCAGCCTCTGCTCCACAAACTTGTCCATTAAAGCTACGTCATTTAAGATAATTGCAAGGTGGTACTAGTAAAAGGTAAAGGTTTCCCTTGTTCGAAAGCCAGTCAAATCTGACTCTAGGGTTGCAGTGGTCATCTCCATTTCCAAGCCGAAGAGCCAGTGCTGTCCAAACACGTTTCTGTGGTCATGTGGCCAGCATGACTAAACGCTGTTACCTTCCCACCAAAGTGGTACCTATTTATCTACTTGCAATTTCTTGCTTTCGAACTGCTAGGTTGGCAGGAGCTAGAACCAGAGATGGGAGCTCACTCTGTCATGCAGCACTCTGGTCTCGAACTGCTGAACTACCAACCTTCCAAGCCTGCAGTTCAGTGTCTTAACCACTTGAGCCACCACGGCTCCTAAGGTGGTACTATTCTCCTTTAAAACTTAATAATATCTCTCCTGACAACTCTTCATTATGTTGGAAAGGCTGTGGGGGTGTCCATAATTATAGCCATTGTTGGTGAGACTGTCCCCTCTTCCAGGGGTTCTGGTGGCAAGTCCACAACTATATTTGCAAGACAACTAAGGAAACTATCCCTATCAGAGCTGATTTCCTATTACTAGACTCATGGATTGGTTGTAAAATCTCATGCCATCACAAACCATTAATAACTAAGCTTTGTGCAGCAGCAAAAGCTGTAATTGCCTGCAAATGGAAAAACACAATGCCACCAACTATTCTGGAATGGCTAGTAAGAGTCAGAGTATTCTATCCTAGACAAAATTTCTGAGAAATATTCAAAGCCAGGTGATGAGTCCTACATCACCACTTTTGTCTTGACCTGGTTTCCGGTAATTACCTATTTTTCACATAAAAACCTTTTCTGATATCTACCTTCTTAGTAGGTCCTCTGCTATAGATAGACTCAGTTCATGCGGCTTGTCTGTGGTTTCTTACTGTTAAATTATACTTTCTATCCTTAGTTATGGACGTAGCTCTATTGCAGGCATTTTAAAGTATTAGATACATATAGACTTGCTGATTCCAACATTAGTTTAGCACTGTTTTCTGTTATGTTCTTTATACAATCTGTCTTATGTTAATCTTGTAATAGTATTCTTAACTGTTTAATAATTTTTTAAAAAAAGAAGTGCTACATCTCTACAAACTGCATGCCAAGAGAAATCCAGCAGATACAGCTGTTTTCATCACTGTATTTCAGGTTCCATAAAAATCACACTTCTTGTATTCTAGTATATCCTAGCCCTTGATTTGTACCAGTAACATATATAAGTGAGCACAGCTAGTCTTGTTTGTCAAATACCCTTGGGGTACCTGTCAACACATTTGCAAAATCAAAAGTTCCTATTTACCAGGTCTCTGTGAAAGGGGGACTGGAGTACAAAATTCTTTATGTCCAGGTTGCTCTAGTGGCCCAAGAAGCCAGGCAGTCTATTAGCTTCATTTTGTTTTCATGCAAAGACAAGGAAGAACACAAACAAAGGAAAAAAGGCCAGGGAGACGCTATCAAATGCACAAAACTAGTTATCTATCCATACACTTATAAGCATAAGTATACAATGCAAGAATTTCAGAGAGTTCACATAGAAAGGTAGTAGCTTCAAACATATACAAAATCCATATTTCATAAAAGACAATAACATGCAGATAAATAATACAGTCCAAATAGATGAGAAATAGTTAACAAAGTTTCTGGATTCTCTCTTCGTTTCGTAAATTCCACTTCCTCAGAAGTAAGCAAGGAAGAAGCCATACAAGAGAGAGTGGTAAAACATGAATGAACTTTAAAAAAAAAATGTGTCCTGACCTGGATAGCTGAGGGAAGCCTGATCTCATCAGATCTCTGAAGTTAAGCAGGGCCGACCCTGTCAAGTACTTGGAAGGACGACCTCCAAGGAATACCAGGGCTGGGATGCAGAGGCAGCTAATATCAAGCCACCTCCCATTAAGGGTCGCCAGAAGTCAACTATTACTTCCAGGCACACTCACCACCCCCTCCCCAATTGTATAGTACGGTTTGTTCATAGCTGAAGATGTTGTAGCATTTTTCATATTTATATCACAGGTGTATAGGGGCTACAAGGTTATTCCCCAGTTCAGATAGTATATATTTTGAGTAGGCATCCTGTACAGAGGGGCTAATCTCCCAATGGGTTGCTTGTGAAAATAGGCAGTATGTTTTGGATTACCATGCCTCCCAAAAAGGGTACCACAGGGAGCAAAGGAGCATGCAAGCCCAGCCCCACACACTCAAAGCAAGGATCAGCCCTTGACAGGGCCATTTGTTCTCAGTCCCCCTGCCCAAGGCATGGCCACAAGGGAGCCGTATGGTGCACGGGGCCTATCTCGCTGAGGTCTGTGGTCAAGACACGTGACATCTGTCAACACACCCAGGTGCTACCCCCAGCAGTAGTGCTGCTCACTGCACAGGCCCCTCATTATACAGCTGTTTTACAGGGGATTGCTCAGGCCATTGCCTGGCTCTCTGAACAGTTTGACCAGTAGAATACCATCCTAGTGGCTCCAGAGGTGCCGGCTGCCCTTTGTCCTTGAGCCAGGAGACCACAGCGTTCAGCAACTAAAACTGACGAGTTTGGTGTAGTGGTTAAGTGTGCGGGCTCTAATCTGGGAGAACCGGGTTTGATTCCCCACTCCTCCCCTTGCACCTGCTGGATGACCTTGGGCAAGCCATAGTTCTGTCAGAGCTGTTCTCGAAAAAGAGTCATTTCTGTCAGAGCTCTTTCAGCCCCACCTACCTCACTGTTGTGTCTGTTGTGGGAAGAGGAAGGAAAAGGGATTGTAAGATGCTCTGAGACACCTTTGGGTACAAATCCAATCTCTTCCTTTTCTTCTTCATCAGTGCTTCCGGGGACAGCACTCCACAGAGGCCTCCCCCCACCAGGAAAAGCCACACCAAGTGTAAAAGGTCATGGAAGGCAACCAGGATGCAGGATACGTCCAGCAGTGAAGGCTCCTCCCGTGAATCATCCTCGGAGGAGGATTTCACCCCCATGTTGGTCAATTACTGGTTGGCTGGAGTGTACAGTCCATCCCTACCAACTTGGCCCATAGACATCAGGTGGTGGAGCAGCCAGGCTGGGTTCTGTTTGGGAATGGATCAGCTGGTGGGGTGCAATGAAAGTCCAGGAGCATATTTTAGATGGTTTCTATGTTGGATGTGTTCACTCCCTTGTGGCCAGAGAGTGGGGCAGGCACAGTGAGTCCTCGAACCAGCAAAAAAGGTACTGGCAAGGGTAGTACAAAGAATTGGCTTTCTAGATACACTGTCTTTATGAGTACAGTGCAGTCTGCGTATCGAGAATGAGTCTGGCATTTGTCTAGCCACCTGGCAAATGTCCTGTGGGCTTGTTCACTGGTGAGGGACACTCCCACCATCGAGTATGATGAGGCTTTTATAAAGATGGCTTCTCATAATGAATTGACCAGGTGTGAGACCTTTTGGATGACAAGTAATGGCATCTCATTGTAGGCCCCCATACCAGGCCTGGCTACAACCCAGCCAGGGCCAGGGCCATCTTCAGGCAGGACGCAGTCTAATGTGTGTGTTGGGAGTATAACCAGGGCAAGTGCCAGCAGAGCAGGTGTAAATTTGAATGCCTGTTTTGGTCCACATCCCTGACCATCCTGCAGGTCCTCCAGCTCTGGTCCTCCAGCTCTGGTGGCAAAAAGGAGGGGGAATTGAGGACCACGTCCACCTCTGCCTCCAACATTACCCAGTAATCCCCCTCCCCACCTTCATTTGTTTCTGATAAGCAGTTGGCAAAATTACCAGTTTGCCTTCAGGCCCTATGCCTACTCACCTGATACCCTAACAGGGCTGCTACAAAGTACCTGCAGGAGGGTTTTAGCAGGGGATTCAGGATTCCATTCCATTCCCTTGCCCCCAGGGACTACTGTAACCTTAAGTCTGCCAAGGACTTACTTAAAGTTGTTTCGCAAAAAGTCAGACCTTTTCAACTTCTGCCTATCCCTAACCTCAGGGTTTCTCCCTTCGGTGTAGTACCTAAAAAAGTACCGGCGAATTTAGGCTCATTCACCACTTCTCCTATCCTAAGGGTTCTTCTGTAAATAGTTTTATTGCCCCAGAACTTTGCTCAGTCAAGTACACCTCTTTTGACCAAGCCGTACAAATCATTCAGTCCTGTGGCACAGGTACCCTTATGGCAAAATGTGACATTCAGTTCGTTTGCTGCAAGTTTGTCCTGAGGATTTTCGCTTGCTGGGGTTTAAATTCAATGGTAGCTGGTATATTGATAAGGTGATGCCCATGGGCTGATTGACGATGTGTGCTGCCTTTGAAATGATCAGCTCTTTTATTGAGTGGGTTGTGAAGGGCCACACAAAATGCCCACACCTCGCCCATTATTTAGATGACTTTCTAATCGCTCACATAAGAACATAAGAACATATGCTGAGGGGTGACATGATCGAGGTTTATAAGATTATGAATGGGATTGAGCAGGTTGAGAAAGAAGTACTTTTCTCCCTTTCTCACAATACAAGAACTCATGGGCACTCCATGAAATTGCTGAGCAGTCAGGTTAGAACAGATAAAAGGAAATACTTCTTCACCCAAAGAGTGATTAACACATGGAATTCACTGCCACAGGAGGTGGTGGCAGCTACGAGCATGGACAGTTTCAAGAGGGAATTAGATAAACATATGGAGCAGAAGTCCATCAGTGGCTATTAGCCACAGGGTATAGATGGGAACTCTTAGTCTGGGGCAGGTGATGCACTCTATTCTTGGTGCTGGAGGGGGCAGCAGTGGGAGGGCTTCTAGTGTCCTGGCCCCACTGCTGGACCTCCTGATGGCACCTGGTATTTTTGGCCACTGTGTGACACAGAGTGTTGGACTAGATGGGCCATTGGCCTGATTCAACATTGGCTTCTCTTATGTTCTTATGTTCATATTAGGATCATGCGTGGCATCAATGATGACTTGGGGTGTGGCTTAGCTTCCATAAAGACTTTAATGGGATTTTTTTGGCAATCATCTTTGGACACTGGTGGCTCTTTTCAGGTGTGTGCACATTGATGCCTCGGGCAGTCTGGTTTCAGTGTGTATTTTTAAGGGCACTGATGTTCTAGACATTGGCCAATCAGTTGGTACTGCCATCTTAAGGGACTTCATCTTTTTGGCATTCTTTCCCAATTTTCGTGAATAAACACGTTCTCTTTTGCTGCAACAGCCCGGCCATTGTCAGGATTGTTAACAGGCAATCTTCACATCCTGAGTGGGTCATGTGGCTGGTTCACAGGTTCATGTTAATCTGCCTTGAATCTAACACCTTTTTCTCAGCACGTTACATTTTAAGAACCAGTAACAACATTGCAGATGCATTGTCCTGATTACAGGAAGAGCAGTTCTGAACACTGATCCCTGGGACGAACCAACAACCAGACCACTTCCTGAAGAAACTATGGACACTTGGCAATGCCTCATCACCCATGAAGTTTTGGAGTCCAGTGTCCCCTCTACCCATCGGGTTCACCGGGCTACTTAGGCCTTGGCCAGCCTCAGAGGCTTTGGGTTTTCCGCTATTTAGTGCACTTGAAGGAGCAGGTCTTGTTGCCAGGACCATGGGGATTCATTTGGCAGCAATATCCTTTTTTACAGTAAGACATTTGGCTTTCTTGATCCTTGCAACTCCTTCCTGGCCTGGTGGGCCACTGAGTCATGGAAAAAAGCTTCACCCCTTGAGCCAGACCCTTGTAAGCCCATCACAATTTACCTTTTGTCACTCTGATCCCGCAGTGTGCTTGGACCTGCTGGTCTGCTTTAGAGGCTACTCGCTTTCACACTAGCTTTCTTTGGGGCCTTTCACAGCAGCAAGCTGCTCTTGGCTTCACACCAGGACCATGCCGGGGGTGGGGGGGGGAGGGTAGGCTATCTCACCAGGAAGTCTCCATCCTTGGCTATGAGATGCATGCTCTCCTACAGCAGTCCGAGACTGACGAGCGTGGGTGTGGTGAATGGATCCTCCTGCATTCTGTTCTGCTGGGCCAACCCCGCCCGGTCTGCTCTGTCTCCAGATCAGGTCCTCCACTCCTGACACTCCCTTTGTGCATGCCGATTTGTCCTGCCTCTCAAGGTTTCCGTCTGTCAGTGTTAGGCGAGCTGGCACCACAGCTTTGGGACTTTCCCCCTCAGGTTTTGGCGTGCACTCTTTTCGCGTTGGTGTGGTCTCGGAATTGGGTCTTCCCACAGAACTTATTTGTGTAACTGGCCAATGGAGGTCTTTGGCATACAGGACTTACATATGCCCTTTGATTCAGCCGGGTTTCTAATGTCCTTGTTTTTTAGCCCCTGCAGGTCACCTCAAATCAGTATGGACCATGGGCCATAGAATCATCTTCTGGGCAGGGATGTCTGCCTCGTCTGATTGGGAAGAAGCCTTGGGTCTCAGCAAACAGCTATGGATAACTTGGCTGGGGCATCAGGGAATGAGTTGGCCTTCTCTCCTCTTGACTGTTTCACGTCAAGTGTCACGTTTTGGGCTGCTGGACATCTTGGTTGTTCAGCTGGGGAGAAACGATCTTCCTGCACAGAAAATCGTGGTTCTGTCTTGCTCCATTGCTGTGGACTTGGAAACTCGTCTTTCCTGGCTTCCTAACACTTGCCTGATCTGGTATGGCCTCCTCAAGTGTCATGAGTGGTGTGGTGCTTTATCACCTGACAGAGCAGACCTGGGTAGCGGAAAGACACGCAAGGCAGTGGTGTGAGCAGTTGAATCGTTGGGTGGACGTGTCATTGGCCATCCAGACATCAATTATAGGCAACCTCCTGTGCTTTACAGGGCAGATGGTGTGCATTTATCTGACTGGGGCACAGATATTGTGGCAGTTTGAGCATTGGGACGGATCTTTTTGGCTGAGGAGGCAGTGCCTGTGTGCCTGCACCCCACACTCTGGGGACTCCCTTAAGGGGTCTTGGGGTGGAGCCAGTTCAGCAGGGTACTCAGCTCAGGGGCTGTCAGTGAGGCTCTCACCACCAGGTGGCAAGGGAACCACACAGCGGCCAGCACCCACTTGTCTCCCAGCATTTGCCACTCCTTGGTTGAACCTCCAGCAGGTGGGCTGGAGTGAGGGGTTAATCGGGCGACTGGCAGGGCGGCCGATTCAGGATCCTTCCCCGATGTCAGATAACTGCCATGTTTTCTGTATAACCTCATACCTTGCTTACTCGCATGCGCATAGCTAGACACCACTATCAGTGTAACCTTGACAGAAGGGAGGGCTTGGGTTCCCAGCTGGTGTGAATATATCGGCCCTATGGCGGCGGGGGGGGGAGTCTCTCGTTCATGATGTAATGTCCCGCCGGGAGATTTCCCCCGCGCGTGCTTGGATTTCATTTGCTTGGCTAGTTGAAGCATCAGAGTATATACACAACCCCCCATGCACTACCCATTATTCCTGACAATGAATCTGTACTACTGGGCAACAGACTGGTATTCCAATAAAGCATAACTCTCTGAGTGAAGTGTGCCTGGACTTGCTTGCTGTTGAACCTGACAACCATGCTGCTTCAGCGCTCCTTCAGGATAGTCGGTATAACTGTGGCCTTTTATTTCTCCAGATCACTGTGATCTGGTTGTACCATTTTTCGCCCACGCTCTTCATTATGCCCCTGGGCCCACAATATTTATTTCTCTGTGTGGGGGGGGGAAGCTTTATTTTTCTGATTTCTGCTGATAAAGGTGTTGTTAGACACCCACACAGAGACCAAGCTGAAGTGTTTTAGTTTTATATGTTTGTCAGCTCTGTAGTAAGTAAAGTTAACTAGGAGGCTTTCGAAATAAAATCAGAATGGATAAACTTTTAATTGTATTTTGTATCAGGGCCACTGCAAACATTTGCATGTAAGAGTTCTGTTATTTGGGAAACAACACATTTCCTCCCTGTAGGAATGTCAGTGTAAACACAGCAAAAGCAATCCATGTTGAAGCCAAAAAGGTTTCCTTTACAGAAATCTATTTATATTTATACCAAGAGAGATAAATAGGAGATAAATATAAATCAATGTGCATTTAAGAGGTCCCATTAAGAAAAATGGATATAGAATATAGGATAGAGTCCAATTCTAAAGCTGAGAATGGGGAATTGGAGCCATAGCCAGGATGGGGCCAGTGGATGCACCAGTGTCCCGCCTAGAGCAAAAACTCACCCTGCCTAAAGGTAAAGGTAAAGGTTTCCCTTGCTCGAAAGCCAGTTGAATCTGACTCTAGGGGGCGGTGCTCATCTCCATTTCCAAGCCGCAGAGCCAGCACTGTCTGAAGACATTTCCGTGGTCATGTGGCCGGCATGACTAGATGCCAAGGCACACAGAACGCTGTTACCTTCCCACCAAAGCAGTACCTATTTATCTACTTGCAATTTTTTGCTTTTGAATTGCTAAGTTGGCAAGATCTGGGGCCAGAGACAGGAGCTCACTCCATCACATGGCACTCGGGTCTTGAACTACTGAACTACAGACCTTCTGGTCTGCAACTCAGCATCTTAACCTCTGAGCCACCACAACACCCTGCCTATGAATGTCCAAAACCATCAGTTTTCAATACCATCAGAAAGATGGGATTGGAAGGGACTGTTTTGTGGCGGTTCTAGTCCTATCTAGAGCAGAACCACTTCCAGGTTTAAAGGGATCCTGGGCAGAGTTCCCAGGGCCCCCCTCCCCAGTTCTACCCATCAATAGGCCCCACACATGCTCTCCTTCCCACCCACCCACATGTCCACCCAACGATTCAATTGCGTGAAGCTGGGACCATGGTGGAAGGATAGCAAATAAGTCAGCTGGGGAGTCAACAGAAGTTGCCCTGCCCAAAACCCTCAGCCTTGGCAGCTGCCCCGTCTCAGGGGCTGCAGACGCTGGCCCTGACTAGATGGTGGTTTAAGAAGATGCTGTGGGGAAATTCCTGTTCTTCCCTTTGGCCTTTGGCTGGTGGGGTCTCCTGTGTTCTTTAATATCTGCATGATATTGCTGGGTGTGGTCATCTTGATGTAGGGGTTAAGAGCGGCAGACTTCAAGTCTGCAGAACCAGGTTTGATTCCCCACTTCTCCACATGCAGCCAGCTGGGTGACCTTGGGTCAGTCGCAGCTCTCTCAGAGCTCTCTCAGCCCCTCACAGGGTGCCTGTGGTGGGGAGAGGAAGGGAAGGTGATTGTAAGCCACTCTGAGACTCCTTCAGGTAGAGAAGGGAAGAGTATAAACCCAATTCTTCTTCTTTGGGGATTCAGGCTGGGTTTTCACCAATATGCAACTAACGGTCAGCTACACCTTGCCCTTCTGGTTGATCTGAGGGAGGCTGTAGAAAAGCTGCACTGGTATGAACTGGATAGGGTTGCCAGGTCCTACCTGGCTGCCAGTGGGGGGTTCCAGGCTGCTGGTTGGGATCTTCTGGCACACGTGCCACGATGTCACCACCCAGAAGTGATGTCATCGCGTTGCCAACATCGGGGGGTGACGCTCTAGCTTTTGGGCAAAACTTTATGATTTTTTGTCCTCAAAATTATAGTTTACCCCAAAACTAGAGCATCCCCCCCCCCGATGTCAGCAATGTGATGACATCACTTCTGGTTGACATCATCGTGACGGGTGACGCACTGTGACATCCCTGTTTGAGGATGGGGCTCCCCTCGCCAGCCAACTTGCTGGCAGTGAATTGAAGCCCCTAAGACTGGGGGATCCCCTGGCTGGACTGAGGGTCTGGCAACCTTAGAACTGGAACTAGACAGATATATAGAATCATAGAATCATAGAGGTGGAAGGGTCCTCCAGGGTCACCTAGACCACACAAGGCAGGAAATTCACAACTACCTCCCCCCACACACACACCTAATGACCCCTGTTCCATGTCCAGAAGACTGCAAAAAAACCCTTCAGGATCCCAGGTCAAACTGGCCTGGAGAAAAATTGCTTCCTGACCCCAAAGTGGCAATCGGCATTTCCCTGGGCGTGTAAGAAAGGGCCACAAGAACTAAGCACTGATGCAGCCCTTCCTGCCCTCCCTCTAGAACATAAGAACATAAGAGAAGCCAATGTTGAATCAGGCCAATGGCCCATCCAGTCCAACATTCTGTCACACAGCGGCCAAAATATACCACGTGCCATCAGGAGGTCCAGCAGTGGGGCCAGGACACTAGAAGCCCTCCAACTGCTGCCCCCTCCAGCACCAAGAATAGAGTGCATCACCTGCCCCAGACTGAGAGTTCCCATCTATACCCTGTGGCTAATAGCCATTGATGGACTTCTGCTCCATATGTTTATCTAATTCCCTCTTGAAACTGTCCATGCTTGTAGCTGCCACCACCTCCTGTGACAGTGAATTCCATATGTTAATCACTCTTTGGGTGAAGAAGTATTTCCTTTTATCTGTTCTAACCTGACTGCTCAGCAATTTCATGGAGTGCCCACGAGTTCTTGTATTGTGAGAAAGGGAGAAAAGTACTTCTTTCTCAACCTGCTCAATCCCATTCATAATCTTATAAACCTCGATCATGTCACCCCTCAGCCGTCGTTTCTCCAAGCTAAAGAGCCCCAAGCGTTTTAACCTTTCTTCATTGGGAAGGTGTTCCAACCCTTTTATCATTCCAGTTGCCCTTCTCTGCACTTTTTCCAATGCTATAATATCCTTTTTGAGATGTGGCAACCAGAACTGTACACAGTATTCCAAATGAGGTCGCACCAATGATTTCTACAGGGGCATGATGATACTGGCTGATTTGTTTTCAATTCCCTTCCTAATAATCCCCAGCATAGCGTTGGCCTTCTTTATTGCAGCTACACACTGTCTAGACATTTTCATTGAGTTATCTACTACGACTCCAAGATCTCTCTCTTGGTCCATCTCTGCCAGTTCAGACCCCATCAACATGTATTTATATTTAGGATTTTTTACTCCAATGTGCATCACTTTGCACTTGGCCACATTGAACCCCATTTGCCACATTAATGCCCACTCACCCATCCTCGACAGATCCCTTTGGAGTGCCTCACAATCCTCCCTGGTTTTCACCACCCTGAACAACTTCGTGTCATCTGCAAATATAGCCACTTCACTGCTTACTCCCAATTCCAAATCGTTAATAAACAAGTTAAAAAGCATCGGACTGAGTACTGATCCCTGTGGTACCCCACTGCTTACCACCCTCCACTGAGAAAGTTTCCCATTTATACTCATTTATCTGCCTAAGTTCACAGTATCAGCATTGCTGTCAGATGGCCATCTAGCCTCGGTTTAAAAACCTCCAAAGAAGGAGAGCCCACCACCTCCCGAAGAAGCCTGTTCCACTGAGGGATCGCTCTGTCAGGAAGTTCTTCCTAATGTTTAGCCTTCCATTCTATGTGATTCGGCACAAATGGCCCTACATACATTTGCTATTTTCTGATCTTTTGAAGGCCTAAAAAGTGCTTTCTTTAGTGCAGAGTGACACCTAATGGAGACTTGCTTTCTTCTGCCATATGCTATGATAATCAGATGCCATTGGCCATGTGGCAGCTAAAAGAAACATTTGCTGGACTAAGTGATGTGATCAAATTAAAGTGCTGAGATAAAGGCTGCAGAGAGTCACATGACAGCCAGTTCTATGCTGATGCAATCATGTGGCCTCAGCTCCAAATTCATACCTTCTTTACTATACCATTGTAAAGCTTCAAAGACAGGCTTGATAGTAATGATTTTCAGTTCTTAATTGGGAGCATGCTGGCACACATCAAATTACTCTGGGAGGCTTTATATTTTTTCCTGCTACTTATTCACTCCAAATTGCTGGGAAACTCATCTGTGCATATATAATCACTGTATTCTAAATAGAGCTGTCACCTGTTGTTGTTTTTTAAAACGTATTTACTGGTCATTTGAGTTTTAGTTGATTAATCAATGTGGCGTAGCGGTTAAGAGCGGCAGACTCTAATCTGGAGAACTGAGTTTGGTTCTCCACTCTTCCACATTAAGTCTGCTGGGTGACCTCGGGCCAGTCACTGTATTCTCAGGACTTTCTCAGCCCCACAAGGTGGCTTGGGGAGAGGAAAGGAATGTAATCATAAGCAGCTTTGAGACTCCTTAAGGTAGAGAAAAGTGGGGTATAAAAAGCTGCTCTTCTATTCTTCCAATCAATTAACTGATGAATTGATTAAATCAGCATATATTTGGATACAAGAAATCAAACAGATATACAGATAAATTTCCTTGAAGATGATCTACAGGAGCATTGCAGTAGGCATCATCTTAGAAGAGTCCCTCTTCTTTTTCACCTTTTCTAAGATGACACTGTCCCTCGGCAATATTTTTTTAAATACATGTATAAGAATGATTAATTTTGACAAAATCAGCTGCTGGAAGGCACTTTGATTAACTGAGTCACATTTTAAATTGTTCAAACTGTTTTATTTGATTAATTTGATAACTGAATGCGGCAATCTCGATTCTAAAGGGTGACCTGAGTAATATAGGCAGAGCATCTGCTTCACATGCTGAAAGTTCCATGGCATTTCCTGTCTAAGGATCTCAAGTACCAGGTGTTAGGAAACACAAGTCCCCTGAGACCTTGAAAGATAGACCTTGTCTGTCTGCAATGCTGACTCACATGGATCAAAGATATAAGGCAGATTAATATGGTCATATATAAGTAATGTAGAACCCTTGGGGAGCTTGAACTTCAGTTCCCATGATTTCCATATCTTCTATCAGATCTTCGTACAAAGAATTTGAAATAGCAAGTGTAGACTTGGTGAACTGAAGACTATTTCCACTTCTTTTAGGGGAACCAAGGTTGACCTTTTAAGGAAGAGGCTAATTCTATCTCACATTTTACTACAGTTTTTATAAATTTCCATTGTTTTTGAATACTTTCATCTTCAAGGTCTTGTTTTACTCCCAACCTTGCTAAATGCTATGATGCATAAGGCTCAAAAACATGAGCGTAGCCTTTTGGAATTCCTGAGAAGTGAGGGGGGCTGAATGTGCGGAGGCACAAGTGTGCAAAAACAGAATTATTCAGAATCCAGGGCTCTTATCTGATCCAGACAGAACAAATAATACATGGCGTTCAGTGTGTCATGTTCCCATCCAGCATCATGTACAAGATTTTATTTCTCATTGACTATTGCAAACTATTCTGTTAAAGATGCAGCCTCATGATCCACTGTTGGGTTGTACCTACTTTGTTTTATTTCTTGCTATGAGTTTATAATAGGAGCTTGTCATAAAGTGTTAGAAGAAGAAGAGAAGAGATTGGATTTATACCCCACCCTTCACTAGGCTTACAATCTCCTTTCCCTTCCCCTCCCCACAACAGACACTCTGTGAAGTGGGTGTGGCTGAGAGCTCTTTCGAGAACTGCTCCTGAGAGAACAACTCTGAAAGATCTAGCAACTGACCCAAGGTCACACCAGGAGAGGAGGAGAGGATTTACACCCCGTCCTTCCCTTCACTACCCAGAGGAGTCTCAGAGCGGCTTACAAACTCCTTTCCCTTCCCCTCCCCACAAGAGACACCCTGTGAGGTAGGTGCAGCTGCAGGTGGTGGCTGGAGATCTCCTGGAATTACAACTGGTGTCCTGGGGACAGATATCAGTTCCCCTGAACATGGCTAGCATCAGCATACCCTCAGGTGGCCAGCTGCTAGGGTCTAGGGCTTCTGGTAGGGCCTATGGCTGCCAGCCCTTTGACTGCCTGCTCACTTGTGAGTGCTCCACCACCCAAGGAGGAGGAAGAGCAGGAGGAAGAGGAGAATTGGATTTATACCCCACCCTTCACTTGGAGTCTCAGAGTGGCTTATAATCTCCTTCCCTTCCTTTCCCAACAGACTCCCCGTGAGGTAGGTGGGGCTGAGAGCTCTGAGAGAACTGCTCTTAACAGAACAGCTCTGAGAGAACTGTGAGTGACCCAAGGTCACCCAGCTGGTTTCATGTGGAGGAGTGGGGAATCAAACTCAGTTCTCCAGATTACAGTCCACTGCTCCTAACCACTACCAGGGCTTTTTTCCTGGGGGAACATGCTGGAATATAGTTCCAGAACCTCTTCAACAAAATTCTTTTTAAAATGTTTAAAAGTTCATGAGTTCTCAGTATATAGATTGAAAACTTCATTACCCTCTTGAGAGTTCCAGCACCTTTTTTTCAAGAAGGAGGAGGAGGAAGAGGAAGCAGCAGCAGCCCTGACCGCTACACCAAACTGGCTCTGCACACACTGCCTGGTACAGTCAGCGAAAGGGCCGTGGTAGGGTTGCCAGGTCCTCTGCGGCCACAGGCAGGGGGTGGGAGTAGGGCTGCCGGCTCCAGGTTGGGAACCTCTGGGGACAGAGCCTGAGGAGGACAGGGAGCTTAATAGGGTACAATGCCATGGAGTCCACCCTCCAAACCAAAGCATTCATTTTCTGCAGAGGAACTGATCTCCGTAGTCCAGAGATGGGCAGCAATTCCAGGGGACCGCAGAGCCCACTTTGAGGCTGGCATTCTTAGGCTGTGGGCAGTGCAGATGGCTGTGAGCATAGGCAGTGGTAAGGAATGCAGGGCCGGTGAAGGATGCACGGGCAGGTAGTGAGACACAGGGGTGAGTGGGTGGGAAGGGCCCCCTTGGGAAGGGCCTCCCAAAATCTGGATTGGCCCTGGAGAAAATGGCTGCTTTGGAAGTTAGTCTCTACAAGTGGAGACCCGCAAGAAACTTGCGGGATGGTTATCTCATTCGTCACACCTTTGCTTCCTCTGCTCACCCCCTACCTCTCTCACACTATTTCTCCCCTCTGCTCCCCTTTTCTTACTCTATTTCTGCTCCATGCATGTGATTTCCTCTCTCTTTCTGATCTGTCATCTTTCTCTTTGTTTTTCTGCCTCCCCACTTCATCACTCTTTCTCTTTCTGCCCCCCACCCCATCATTCTTTCTTTCTGCCCCCAGCCTCCTGGCTGCTTTCTGCCCCCAGCCTCTCTCCCAGCCTCCTGCCTGCTTCTTCCCCCACTCCGCAGAGCAGCAGTAGCAGTGGTGGCAGTGCTCTCAGCCACCCACCTGCTTTCTCTCCCCCACAGCAGCAGTGGCAGCACTCTGGGAATCACAATGGATCTCCCAGCTACAGAGATCAATTCACCTTAGGGTTGCCAGCTCCAGGTTGGGAATTTCCTGGAGATTTGGGGGTGGGGCCTTAGGACAGTGAGGCTTGGGGAGGCAAGCAGGGTATGATGCCATAGACTCAACCCTCCAAAACAGCCATTTTATCCAGGGGAACTGATTTCTGTCTCCTGGACAACAGCTGTAATTCTGGGTGATCTCCAGTCCTCACCCAGAGGTTGGCAATGGTGGTTCTCATGGAGGAAATGGCTGGAGGGTGGAGTCTATGGCATTACACCAGTCCAAAGTTCCTCCCCTCCTTAAATCCCACCCACTCCAGGCTTCACCCCTCAAATGTCCAGGGATTTCCCAACCTGGAGTTGGCAACCCTATTTCCTTCCCAACCAACAGCCAACCTACCTTTATCTGCCTCTCTGTCTCCTGTTTTCCATCTTTACCCCCAGCCTCTACCTAGGAAAATTACAGTCTTTCTCCACAGTGAGGGCCAAAGCAGCTTTCATTATTCCCTCCTCCTTTTTTCTGCACAACAACCCTGTGAGGTTGGTTAGGCTGAAATATGTGACTGGTCCAAAATCACACAGTCACCTTCCACTGCAAGATGGGGATCTGAACCTGGGCCTTGCAGATCCTACTTTGAAGCTCTAACTGCTGCACCTCACTGGCTTTCATAGGGTGGCTGCTGATGAATGGTAGCAAGCAGCCGAGGCTAGGTGAGTCATGCAAATCAGGGGGGACCTGGCAAGCCTAGAATGCTGCCAGGCCTAGAGTGGCCAACCTGCAAATGTGCCCTGGAGACCCCCCAGAATTACAACTGGACTCTAGACAGCAGAGGTCTGTCTCCCTGCAGAAAATAGCTGCTTTGGAGGGTGGAAACTGTGGCATTATACCCAGCTGAGGCCTCTCCCTTTCCAAACCCAGCCCTCCTCCTTAGAGTCCACCACAAAATCTCTAGAAATCCCCCAGCCTGGCCCTGGCAACTTTTGTGAGGCCTGGCCCCAAGGCTCCCTCCCTCCCTCCCTCCAAGGCTGAAAGAGGCCTGGAAAGAAAGGGCCCTTCCCCCACCCCTTCCACCGACAGAGCCAGTCAGAAGCCTCTCCCTCCCCCTCCCCCCCCAACGTTCTAATCTCTCACCGTTGCTGCCTGGAGTTAGGTCCCTGCAGAGGCCATTTCAAAAGGCTTTTTGGGGAATTCAAGAGTTCCTGAAGGGATTTCTTCACTTCTGGGATTTTTCTACAAACCCAGGAAGTCTACTGACTATGCAGGAAAAGCTGTTGGGGGAGAGTGAGGCCCCTGTTGGAGGGAATAGGTATCCGCACTTTTTGGCTATTAGAATAAGGATGGCATTACGCCCTGCTGAAATCTCTTCCACCCCAACCCCACTCTCCCCAGGCCCCACCCTTAAAATCTCCAGGAATTTCCCAACCCAGAGCTGGCAACCGTACTCCCCCAACAAATGGCCTAGGCTGTCTGTCCTCTCTCCTGCTGTTTAGTTTACACGCTTCCTTCCCCTAGTCAGCCTCTCTAGGGGCTCTGTCCCCACTCCTCCTTCTTCCCTTCTCTGGTCAAGCACCAGGTGGGGCCTGGGGATCTCCCGCTTTTACAACTGATCCCCAGCTGACAGAGATCAGCTCCCCTGGAGAAAATGGCTGCTTTGAAGGGTGGACTCTGTGGCACTGTACCCTGCTGAGGCCCCTCCCCTCCCCAAACCCCACCTTCTCCCAGATCCACCCCCAAAGTCTCCAGATATTTTCCAACCTGGACCTGGCAACCCTAAGCACCATTTGGGATTGATTTGAAAACAGGAAAACCTGCCTTATAGTGAATTGGACTGTAACCCTATGGGTCTGGCTCTCTGTTGGAATTTGAAGGGGAAATGTATTTTGTCCCTGAGCGGGGATCCATAGGAAAGCCCTGAGCAGAAAAAGAGAGACAGGAGACAAGAGCCATCTGGCTCTGAGGGCAGTGAACAGAGAGGTCCGGGAAGGCGCCTCAAGGGAGCTGCAGCAACGCAGAAAGCCTGAAGAGCAGCTGGCCCCACAACCACCACAGACAGCCAAGCCACAGCAGGCAGAGTGTGAGAAATTTCCAGAAGGCCTCAGAGAGTCAGTAAAAGTCTCTAATCGCCTCTTTGGTTCCAACTGTAAGTCGTGTTTGAGTTTCTTATATGTGTGTCCTGCTTTGATTTCCCGTCCCTCCTGGTTAAATTAAGCCCTACTTCTGTTTTCAGTTGTACTTGTGTAGGGTTACAGGTGACAGGAGGCAGGGCCAACTTATCCAGTAGGCACAGTTGGCACAGGCCCCTAGGGCCCATGATACTTTTAGGGACCCATGAAAATGTTTTAATTTTTTTAAAAACCAGAAAAGAGGGGGGGGGGGATGAACATTTAGGGTCGAAGAAAAACGTTTTAATTTTTTTTCCCTGCATTGGAAAAAAATGAAATGTTTGGGGTCCACAAAAATCTATTAAACTTTGCCTTAAATAGAAAAAATAAAATGTTGACGTATTTAAAGTTATATCAAAAATAATTTTTTAATATTGATATTATTGTGGTGGGAGGGGCACATGAAGGCAAAAGTGCCCAGGGCTCATGAAAGTTGTAATGTGGCCCTGATAGGAGGGTCTGGGAGCTGTCTTTGAATTTCTTTTCATTTTTGCCTACCGGCCATCCCTCCTATTAGGAAGTGGAGCCCAGTGGGCTGGAGGTGCCACTGCTTCCTTTGTGTCAAAAATCCTCCCCCCATTAACAAAACCAGGTCCCATAATTTCTTCCCTCAGCTGGGGTTGGTGGAAGAAACTGGGTTTACAAAGACCATTGGTTCATCAAGGTCAGTACTGGCCACTCAGACTGGCAGGGGCTCTCAAAGAGATATAGGAGAGGTCTTTCACATCACCTGCTATGTGATCCTTTTCACTAGGGATGCTAGGGATTGAACCTGGAATGTTCTGTATGTCAAGAATCTGCTCTGCCACTGAGCCACAGCTCTCCTGGAACTGTGGTACACTCGATAACCCCTCAAAAAGCTACCCAGCTCTGTGCCATCTGAGAATTCATATATGGCTTTTTTACTCTTTTGGGTTATTTTTAGGCCTGTAGCATTTTTAAAAATTTTCTGCATATTTCAGAATTTCCCCATTCCTATATGACATCTGTGTGTGTGTGTGTTTGACCTGCACCCTGAAGCCAAGTTCAGAATTAGATATATTATTGTCGATTGGCCAGTTTGCTTAGGCATTGTCAGTGAATCCTCATCAAATTCAGGCTTCTGACAAATCTGATTTCCCAACTCCGGGAATCACTTGAGGGCATTCTAAAGAGAATATGAATATCACACATGAAGTGCTTGTTTTAAGCTTTTCTGCAGGTAAGTTGATGTGGAAAAGCTCTCAAGGTAGCAAGTCTGAAAACTGCTGGCTAAGAACAGCTCTCCAAGTTCTCAGGCAGACCTCCTGCAGAGGTCTTTCATCTCCCTGCTACTGATGTCTTTTTAGCCTGAGATAGCCTGTATTGAAGATGCCGTCTTCTGCACACACAAAAAGATCTCCAGGTACACTCTGAACTGTGGCACTGGTTTCTCATTAGGTGGATCTAGGATATGTTTATTCTTTTTGCACACAGAGAAGGAAAAGGCACAAAAGTGAAGAGAAGAATGAGAGAAGAATGAACTGAGCTATGAATGGAAGAAGGGAAGCCAAGCTGTTTTCACAGACCTAGGGTGCAACTGCAGACCTACTTATCTGCCCCCCAAGAAATGGGCAGAACAGTCTTGCTTAGCATTTACCCTTCCAGCCAGTGTGGTGCTATGAGAAGAAAATGAGGGAGGGTGAATCATGTAGCTCTGAGCACCTTGGTGCGAGGGTGGGATAAAAAGGGATGGTTAGATATGGATAGATCTCTGAACTGTAATGAAGCTGTTCGTCAGAATTTGATCCCTCTCTGATGACAGATAGATTTGAGTCCAGTGGCACCTTAGAGTTGAATAAGATTTTCAGGATATGAGCTTTCAAGAGTCAACACTCCCTTCATAAGATACCCCAAAATCTGTGAAGTGCCTAATGAACAAGTATTACACTGTTCACAGTAACAGAAAGCCAAGTGGTTTGTTTTTGTTATATTTGTTTTGGAATGGGGGGGCAGATGGAATTTTTGTCTGGTGCCCCATGATGGCTCGTGGCAATCCTATCTTCAGTCCTGTCCTTCCATTCAATTTTCATATAATTCCTAACATATTTTAAACATCTGCTTTAGCACACCTTTGGAAGTGAACAACATATTTCTAATCAATAATGAACAATATCATGGGCTAATATTTTAGTAGCCTTGAATCACACCCAGAAGTAAACACTGGCAAATTTGACTGGTTCTAATCTGTCAGTGTAAACCGTAGATATGGCCAAGCCTGGCTCAGAAAGAGCGTGAGACAACTAGGAGCATATTTTACACTCTCTTGTTCAGTTATCTTTACTACAAGGCCTTGGATTAGTCAGCTCTTCTGCAGTTTTATCATAAACACTTCTTTATCTTTTCTTTTCCTGGTGGAGGCTGCATTCTAGTTATACGCCTCTGTTCCTTTATATGATCCAGATCTTGGTCACTCCTTTATGCTGATTCAGGGAGACTTCCTTCATTCCAGGGTTAACTTTCAATACAAGTGTGAGGATAGACTAGTAGCTGTGGTCGAATCTGCATTTGCATTTTTAAATCAGTTTCGTGCTGCTGTGACGCTGTCTTTCTCTATGCCTGACGGTGTCACAGCAGCACTTTTGTTGTTGTTCAGTCGCACAGTCGAGTCCGACTCTTCGCGACCCCATGCACCAGATCACGCCAGGCCCTCCTGTCTTCCGCTGTCCTCTGAAGTTTGCTCAATTTCATGTTCATTGCATTGATGACACTGTCTAACCATCTCATCCTTTGCCATCCCCTTCTTCTTTGACCTTCAATCTTTCCCAGCATCAGCGTCTTCTCCAGTGAGTGCTCCCTTCTCATTTGGTGGCAAAAGTATTTGAGCTTCAACTTCAGGATCTGGCCTTCCAGGGAACAGTCAGGGTTGATTTCTTTTAGGATTGAATGATTTGATCTCCTTGTAGTCCAAGGGACTCTCAAGAGTCTTCTCCAGCACCATAGTTCAAAAGAATCTATTCTTCGG
The DNA here is from genome assembly GCA_029375565.1 of Gekko gecko. Taxonomy (NCBI): domain Eukaryota; kingdom Metazoa; phylum Chordata; class Lepidosauria; order Squamata; family Gekkonidae; genus Gekko; species Gekko gecko. Next base: position 33,494,872 of record JAPDNY010000005.1, on the reverse strand, counting down.
TGCTTGGCCTTCCTTATAGTCCAGCTCTCACAGTGACACATTACTACTGGGAATACCATTGCTTTGACCACGCAGACTTTTGTTGGCAGGGTGATGTCCCTGCTTTTTATCATGCTGTTTATGTTTGCCACTGCTTTCCTCCCAAGGAGCAGGCGTCTTTTAATTTCATGGCTGCAGTCACCATCTGCAGTGATCTGGGATCCCAGGAACATGAAGTCTGTCACTATTTTACGACTTCCCCTTCTATTTGCCAAGGAGTGATGGGGCCAGATGCCATGATCTTAGTTTTTTTGATGTTGAACTTCAAGCCCACTTTTGCGCTCTCCTCTTTCACCGTGAATAAGAGGCTCTTTAGGTCCTCTTCACTTTCTGCCATCAGAATGGTATCGTCTGCATATCTGAAGTTATTGATCTTTTCCCCAGCAATCTTAACTCCAGCTTGTGATTCATCCAGGCCAGCATTTCGCATGATGTACTCTGTAAGCAAGGTGACAATATACATCCTTGTCGTACTCCTTTTCCTATGCTAAACCAATCAGTTGTTCTATATCCGGTTCTAACTGTAGCTTCTTGACCCTTATACAGGTTTCTCAGGAGACATGTGAGGTGGTCTGGTACTCCCATCTGTTTAAGAACCTGCCATAGTTTATTATGATCCACACAATCAAAGGCTTTAGCATAGTCAATGAAGCAGAAGTAGATGTGTTTCTGGTACGCTCTTGCTTTCTCCATAGTCCAGCGAATGTTGGCAATTTGATCTCTAGTTCCTCTACCTCTTCGAAACCCAGCTTGTACTTCTGGCAGTTCCCTATCCACGTACTGTTGGAGCCTAGCTTGTAGGATCTTGAGCATGACCTTGCTAGTGTGTGAAATGAGTGCAATTGTGCAATAGTTTGAACATTCCTTGGCATTGCCCTTCTTTGGGACTGGAATGTATACTGACCTTTTCCAATCCTGTGGCCACTGTTGTGTTTTCCAAATTTGTTGGCAAATTGAGTGCAGCACTTTAACAGCATCTTCTTTTAAGACTTTGAATAGCTCAGCTGGGATACCATCACCTCCACTAGCTTTGTTGTTAGTAATGCTTTCTAAGGCCCATTGAACTTCGCATTCCAGGATGTCTTGCTCAAGGTCAGTGATTATACCGTCATGGTTGTCAGCACTAAACTGATTTAAAAATGCAAATGCAGGTGTGTGAGCAAAGTGCACTTCTATCTTCAGAAGGGGCAAGCTGAAGAGGTGAAACAAGCTCAGAGAGAGAGGAAGAAGGGCATGTGGCAAGAAGAGGAACACATGTAGAGAAGATGTACCTGGAGCAAGCAGAGAAGGGACTGGGAACGACCCTGTAAAAATGCATTCCCAAGAGCAAATGCAAGGATCTTCTTTTCCTGCCATTATTTGTGGGAGCTGCTTACCGAGTAGGCTGTAAGCTACTGATTGACTGCATTGTGTTATCTTTCTAGAATGGGTCTGCAGAAATTTAACTCCCAAACACTAACCAGCCTTCTTAATGCTTATCTTGCAAAATCCACCAGAATCACAGGCTGAAGTTTGTTTGGTTGCCGACAGCCAAACTGATCCATACTTGAGAAGGGCAGTGTGGTGAATAGAAGAGCCAGAACAGGGTTTGAGAAAAGGGTTTTTTTCCCTCAAAAGAAAACTGCTGTTGATTTTGACACATTTTAAAACAAGGTATCTCAGTTGTCTAAATGAGAATTTAATGCATTTACCAGGATTAAAAAACAAACAACATGGCATTATGACCCCCAAAATGGGATGCAACAGAGATGAGTGTATTCCATAAAACAGATATAAATTATGTGCCTATCTCACATTAATTTTTGATACAGTTAATTTATGTTTAACCAGATGGTTATGATTGAGTTATAGCAGTGCACAAAGAATTTATTATTTTGATTTGTTTATTTAAATCATTATAAGCTCTCATTTCCCCCCATAACTGAGACTTGATAATAAAAAAGTACAAAAATGTAATTCTAAAAAAAAAATAGAATTAAAACAGACTGAATTAACTCTGTATAGGATTGCAGAGTAGGACATTGAGCACCTAGAGATACACATTCCCATTCCTGTCTACCCTGTAAGAGGGATGGCACGCATATCCATATCTGGCAGTGTAAATGTGGATCACATCAGAGACCTCGTGCCCAGATGTGCATTTTTATGTAGATATATTTCCAGATGAATATCAACAAGGAAATGGTGTAGAGATACCTGCTTCCATGCACAACTCTCCAGTACAGGACTAGGGGTCTCTCTTTGAGTACACTGGGACATTATAGGCTCTAAATGGCATAGCTGTGCTCATACATCAAGTTTTTTATATAATCCTTTTAGTTCCAAAGGACATCAGCATTTACAGCTAACAAAATACCCTGAAAAAATGACTGGAAGTTACCAAGTGGAACTCTAGTTCTAACAAGTTACTATTGACAATTCTTTTGCTTCCTGTTTAATTAGCCTTTAACTGAAAATAAAATCTTAGTTCGGTTCTTAATGATCACAGATTTCAGTTTCTGAGCACAATAATCTCAGATATTTTCCCAGATTCTATGATGCCTCAAACACTGTCATTTATTTTTTTGTCAAGTCCAAAGCAAAATTAGTCCATGGTCTCATAATTATGAAAGTGACTGCTAATGAAAGTAATTACCAGATAGTCAGTTCTTTACCTAGGTCAGCTCCCCTGAAATGTGGGAAGTGCTACTAGACCAGCAACATAAGAGAACATGATGGACATGGTTTATGCCCATCATCTCCCTCTGGACCCATGCAAATGCCAACCAGATCCAAAGCAAGCCTCTGAAGTTCTGGCAGCACCCTTGCCTTGCTCCCAATGTGTCAACCAAGCCAATTATAACCATCATCTCCCCCACCTAGCACTTTGTTTGTTGGCACAACAGAAGTTGCATTTCGGGGCGCTTGGACCAAAAATGTTGCCTAACCTTATGACATGTACATGAACAATTTTTTTTTTGTCTTCGGGTGTGTTCAGATGCTCCATTTGAGCCGCTTTCAGCATGGCTCAGGAACGGATTTTATGTGCGCGTTCACACGCCCAACATCTGCGCACCGTCCCCAGCCGTGGCTTTCTGGAGCAAACCCCCTTTAAACCGGAGTATTTTGATACCACTTATCAAGTGGCGTTTTCCTGATTCTCCGGTTTTGAGCCTCACTTTCCTGACGTCTGATTGCTCCATCAAGCCACTTCCGGGTGCTTCAACCCCCCTCCCCTCTGGGAAGCTGCCTCAGGCTTCTGCTTTTCGTCCGCCATTTTTTTTTATGCCTTGTCATTGTGCGCTTGAGCGGAGCTCCGCTCCTAAGTTAATGAAAGAAAAGCTTAAATGGTGTCTAGTTTTAGCACTTAGACAAGTCTGAGATCTCAGGGAGGCCAGTTTCGGGGTAAAAATTTAAAGAGAAGTCTTCATTTAAAGTTTAAAGGGACATGTGGAAATCGCTGTTCTGCGCACGTGCGAAAATTTTAGCTCTAGAGAGGGCTGCCTGTGCGCATGTTCAAACTGAGAGGAAAAAAACTCCACCTGCGTGTGGACGGCAGGGAGCCCCGAACAAGGTCAGTGTGATCGCAATTCTCCAGATTAAAAAAAAAATGCATCGGACCGGAGCAATTTAAACTGCTCCAGCACGCTGTCTGAACGCACCCTTCAAGTCACAGCCAACTTAAGGCAACCCCATTGAGTTTTCAAGGCAAGAGACAAGCAGAGGTGATTCACTCCTGACTGGCTCTGCATAGCAACTGTGGACTTCCTCAGTGGTCTCCCATCCAAATGCAAACCAGGACTGACCCTGCTTTGCTTCCAAGATCTGACAAGACCAGGCTACCTTGAGCCATCCAGGTCACACTATAAACACCTACACAGTGTATGTGTGTGTGTACCAGTTGTCCATTGAGATGGTTGGAAAAGGGGTAGAGTACGAGAAGGTTTCTTCAGCCTTAACCCCCCCTTCTCCCAATTGAACACCAGTGCATTTCCTTCCCTGCCTATGCAAGCAAGATGGGCAGTTGTCAGAGGAGCAGCTGCACCATCTCTTGGTGACACTAGGCTTCTGAAGGGTACAGACATTTGTGAAGACAGGGTGGTAAATTTTAACTGAAGCCTAGCATCGGAAACCATAGAACTTCCAAAAATGGCTATAATGTGTATGTGGGGAGGATGATATTGAGCAATGACGCATCAGTTTTCACGGCACTATGAATGAAAAAAATCCTATTTCTGTCATCCTTTCTTAGCAGCTCTGCAAGGTGTGGAACCCCAATCACTATTTTCCATGCCTTTGTGGAATAGCTCCATTGTGCATTCAAAAATGTAGAAGGTATTAAAGGAATGTCAGTATATTTCTGTTACACCACTTGCATCATTTGGCAAAAGATTTGCCCAACATTTGTAATTAATCCAACGATAATGTAAGAATGGAAGACCTCTGCTGGATAACGTGAGTAGTCCATCTAGTCCAGCATCCCATTTCAAAGAGTTTCCAAACGGTTGCCCTGGAAGGCCAACAAACAGGGCATAGGGACCAAGGCTTTCCCCTGTTGTTGCTTCCTAATATTGGTGGTTTCCTGTCTCTGGACTTGGAGGTGCCAGTTAGTCTTTATGTTATACATAGATAGAGGCATATGTACATATGTGCCATCGAGTTGCAAGTGATTTATGGTGACCCTAGCAAGGGGCTTCAAAGCAAGTGAGAAGCAGAGGTGTTTTGCCATTGTATTGCTCTGCAGAGTCTTACTTGGTGGTTTCCCATCCAAATATCAACCCTGGTTAACTTCCAAAATCTGATGGAATTGGGCTGTACCATACCATTCCACATTGCAGCTCATACAGAATTGGAAAAGCATCATACTGCCACCTTCTGGGAAATTGAAATGGTGCAGCACAACAGGTGACTCAAAACAAGAATATTTCTGTAGTGTAATGAATGAGCTTTTCGTTTTGACCTTACATACAACAGTATTCTGTAATCATTCCCAATGCAAGCTAAAGATTCTGCATAGGACTGAAGCAGTCTGGGTGAGCAAAAAAATCTGTCTTTCTTTAAGACTCAACACTGAATAGTTCTGTGACTAATGGATGCAGACATCACATTCCATGGCTAAATTGGAGGACTAACAGTGCTATGCTCAGTACTGTTATACCCTTCTAAGTCAATTGACTTCAGTGACTTCAAAATTGACTTCTGTGGACTTAGAAGTGATAACTCTGCTTGGAGAAGTACTGTTAAAAGTGTAAATAAACAACTCTGCAGTTCTGTCCTACATAATGAGTAAGCCAAAAACAAAAAATATATATATTGTTCTTGGAAAATAGTGGTCTCAAAAAACTAAGAGAAAGTTTTGTTATTTAAAAGAATAATGTCAAATAAATACAATCAATTTATAGGCTATAATTAACATGTTGCGTCCTTGAAATTACGTTACTTCTCCAGTTTTACTGCCTCTAGGGAACAAATTACATTAAACATTATTCTGACATGGATGTCAATATTCCTAAGGTCAACGTAGCTTACAGCAGAGTGATTGCTGTGTAGCTTGTCGATATCATATGCTTTCCCGACAGGGAACATATATTTATTAAAAGATCCAGTTCCGAGGAGCTGCAAGTGTGGCAATTGTACTGGGTCCCTAACAGTTCTGCTAATACCAGTCACAGAGCAGAACACCAACAACACCTTCTGTCAATCATAAATGGAAGAAGCCAACCAACATATACCAATGCCAACATGTTTTTCTGATGTCACCATGCCCTCCCACCCACATGCAAGGAAGGGAACACAAGAAGCTTAGCATTCTCTGTTGTAAGCATGACATCAGTGTTTTCTGTTGGAGTCCTGTAGTTACTGCTGCTCTCATGAGATCTCTGCAGGTGGAAGTTCAAATCCCCCATTGCATGTGCATGTCCTTTTAATATGGCCACACACAGGGAAGGAAGAATAACCACACGAACTACATGACTTGAATGCCACTGCAGCTTACTTGACCGAGGATCACCCATACCCATGAATGCATCCCTCCTCCCAAAAAAGCCATGGCTTCTCCCAGACAAGGGTTCAGATCATGAGTGGAAGTAATGCCTGGACAAGCAGCCATTTTGTTAGGTAAGGGGACACTAGGACAGCAACAAGAGGATACACAGCTGCACATTCACTGAAGGCATTTCTATCCTCTTTTGAATAGCTCACTGGGGGAAAAGCACTGATGTGGGAAGGAGTGAAAAAGTTTGGATATAACCAAGGGAGAACTGGAAATAAAAGTCTAAAATAACATTTTAAATTGAATTTTTATTTCTTTTTTATAAATGCAGCATACAAGAGTGGTAATTTCACATAAAGAAATACAGTTAACACAGATCATTAATTACAACTCGGATCATTTATTACCATCATTAATTAATTAGTTTAATTAATCATTACTTACATCTTCCGGGGGAAGAATATGGAAGGATTTACAAAAAAATTAAAAAGTCACTTACTGCTTTGTATCTCTTTCAATTTGCTTTGAAAATAAACTAATAATTGTAGACTTGAGTATTTCCAACTCATATATTTAACTTCTGTAGTATTTAAATAAATATCAAGGTTTATATTTATTTGATTTACATGAAACTTGCATGTTAATTTCTGTAAAGTATAAATTATGCTCATCTCAACATTTTCGCTGCCCCTTTGCATCCTAAACATGTTAACTTAGAAGAAAATCCAAGGCATATCTTTAGGATGCTATAGTATGATGAAATATGAAAGAAAATTGATTTCAGGACAATTTAGCCAGAGGCCGTTCACAGAATTGTCACATGACATTATTTGGAGATGCAAATTATTATATTACTAGGAATAAGGCCGTTGTTGAAATAAATACGAGCTCTCGAAAGAGGCTCTGGGAGAGTGCCCTGGCCTTGGGCACTCAGCGTCAATGTGCTGTAGCAACCTCAGCAGGGTAAAATGACACAAAGTCCACCATTTTCTCCAGAGGAACTGTTCTCTGCTACCTGAAGAGCAGTTGTAATTTTCAGTGATCTCCAGCCCTCACCTGGAGATTGGCAACAATTGTTACCCAGGAATGGCTGGTTTGGAGGGTGGAGTCTATGGCATTGTACCTGTCTGAAGTCCCACCCCTCCTCAAACCTCACCCTCTTCAGACTCCACCTCTCAAATCTACATGAATTTCCCAACCTGGAGTTGGCAACCCTTTCTCCTTCCCACCCAAGCATCAACCTAGCTTTATTTCCCCCTCTCTCTTCAGCTTTCCATTTCCCACACACACACACCTGCAGCCTCTTCCGTGCTCTGAAGCCCTGACTGCCACAGAGTCCACCATTTTCTCCAGGGGAACTGATATCTGCCATCTGGAGAGTAGTTGTAATTCTAAGTAATCTCCACCCCTCACCTGGATATTGGCAACAATGGTTTCCCAGGAGGAAAAGTAGTCTTTCTCTGCAATGGGGACCAAAGCAGCTTACATCATGCTCCTCTCGCACTTTTGACTTGCACAACAACCTTGTGAGGTAGGTTGGGCTGAAAGTCTGTGACTGGTCCAAAATCACCCACTTAGCTTCTACAGCAAGAACCTGGATCTGGCAGACCCTGCTCTGAAGCAGTGACTGCTATGCCTAGAGCAGCCAACCTCCAGGTGGAACCTGAAGATCATCAGATATTGCAACTGAACTCCAGACAACAGATCTCTCCCCCTCCAGAGAAAATAACTGCTTTGGACAGTGGGCTTTATGGCATTCTATTCAGCTGAGGCCTCTCCCCTCCCCAAACCCTGGCTTCCATAGACTCTACCAGAAAATCTCCAGGAATCTCCCTACCTGGAGATGGCAACCCTGGTCAGGACTGGCCCCAATGAGTTCCTCACAAAGGCCTGTAAAGGGTTTCCTTTGTCTGAACCAAGCTTGGTTGCCTACTATGGCAAAATGGGCTCCAGTTTACAACTCAGCTGTTTGCCTTCCACCCTCGACTCGTGGGTGTATCTCACTCCTTAAGTTCGCTGCCACCACTCACTGAATTGTCACTGCCTTTTTAGAGGGATAGTGAGACCCCTCTGGCCAAATCTCCCTATTTGGAGATGGAATTCCCAATCTTTGAGGGATCCCTGGAAAGTTGGCAACCTGGGGGTCTGGCCTTTCCTTGCTTCCCTGGGCTACCCCCTCCCTTTGGTATTGTGCAGAGCAGGGGAGACTATGTGGTCAGAGCACAACACAGATTATTAGCCCAAATTAAAGAATTTATTTAAGTATTTACACAGTTATGGAGCACACACACACTGAAGGAGTAAGCACACACTATGGCATAAATCAACAGGGGTTAAATGCAGTTCTCTTTCCCTGCACACAATACTCTCTGCCTCAGAGGTTGTGGGCTCACCTATACTTCAGCCTCTCTCTCTTGCCCAAGAGAGCAGGGAAACTTCCATTCATTTCCCTGTCCAGCCGATTGTGGAGTGGCTGAATTTCTGCTGTCTCCCAGGGACGAAGACTGCCTTGGGACAGTCTCTGTTTTCCCGCTTTTTTTGGCCTTGGGGCAGCTGGGAACTGTAGGCCAGCAGATGAGGAACCCCCATTCAACCCAGTGAGTGATACCCCTGCAGGCCCCTCTCTGGAACTACAGCTCAATTAAACCTTATGGGGGAACATTTTAAACAAATAACCACAGCCATCTTACAAATACATTTCGTGACACCTACCAACAGCCACTGAGGAGAAAGTCCCACCCAGGAATAGCATCTGCGTCAAGAGAGAAAGCCGTTTGCCAGTAATTCTGACAGGGCACAATGGCTGAAGGGGGAGTGGGTGGGGAAGTGGAGCAGACCCAGCACCGGGCCAATGGCATGTGAGTACTCTTGAGCGGCAGCTGACAGGCCAATGGCTGAGGGAGCGCATGGAATCTTGCCACCCCAAAACAGGATTATTATATAGGAGAGATACCTAAGTGCATGCGAAGTACACACTCAGCCACCAATTGTGGCTTCCCCATTCTAACTGTTGCTGGTTCCCATAGTAGGGAAACATAGTATTAAATCACATTTCTGAAATCTACTATCTGGAGGAGGCTCAGTTGAGACAGCATGCAAAACCATGGTTTAAGTATGGGTTGTTTATGAAACCAGAATTTTGATCACAGGCAATCTCTGAAATCCTAATTTGCATTAGCAGATGCTCATTTCATTGCCTTCACCCTGTATCCTGTGTGGGTATCAGCAGGGAACTAGCCAGAATTGAACCAGGATAAAGCCTGGATGTCTGCATTCATACATCAAACAAAACCATCGCTCTATATAATAATTCTATTTTGGTGTGAACACTCCACACACTCCCACAGCCTTTGGCTCCCTCAGCTGCCACTCGAAAGGTCTGCCAACCCCCCTGGCTGCATTGCCTCACTGCATTGCCTCGGCTCCGCCCACAGAGCCGGCAGCCAGCATCTCGCCCTCAGTCTGAAGGGAACCGGCGAAGGGGATGGACACACTGCCGAGAGAGCAGCAACCTCTCCACGGGGGAGAAGGAGGCAGACCTAGCAAGCAGCGGAAAGCAGGGGAAGCACTCACCTTTGCTACCCCTTGCGGTCCCTCTCTCTCAGCCACAAGGCCAGCACTTCGTCAGGGTGATAGCTCAGCAGGCTGCACCACAGAGAAGGCTGCCCAGGACCTTTCAAAGGCTCCCCCGCCTTCCTATAGCAGCAGCAGCAGGGAGGGTCTGGCCTACAGGAAATGAGCTGCGGCTCCTGGAAAGCTGGACTCTCTCCTGAGGAAGACACTTCTCTTGGCTCCTGTGTGGGACTAACTGTCTCCTCAGTGGCTGTTGATAGGCAACCAAGCTTGCTTCTGTGAGTAAAAAAAAAAGGACTTTCAGCATAACCCCCTCCCCCACCCACTGCCAGCTTGGCCACTTTCCTGTCAGAATAAACTTAAAATGGCTGTGTCTCCTTTTTGGCTCCACCATGGCTGGCTGTGCGGCTGACTTTCCCCTAGGGTTGCCAATCTCCAGGTGGGATCTCCCGCTGTTACAATTGATCTCCAGATGACAGAGATCAGTTCCCTTGGAGAAAATGGCTCCCTATGACATTATCCCCTGCTGAGTCCTTCCATCCCCCTTCCATGCTGCCCTCCACAGGATTCACCCCCCAAATCTCCAGGTATTTCTCTAATCAGAGCTGCCAACTGTACTTTCTCCTCAGTGCCTGTTGCTAGGCAACCAGGTTCTGTCAGTAAAAGGCCCTTTCCGCACCTATTTTGGCCTTTGGGAGAAAACTCATTGGGGCCAGTCCTGATAGAGTTGCCAGCTCCACGTGGGAAATTCCTGAAGACTTGAGGGATGGAGCCTGGAGAGGGTGAGGTTTGAGGAGGGGTGGGACCTCAGACAGGTACAATGCCATAGACTCCACCCTCCAAGCCGGCCATTCCCTCATGAGGAACCATTGTTGCCAATCTCCAGGTGAGGGATGGAGATCACTCAGAATTACAACTGCTCTCTAGGAGGGAGGGGGAGGAGATGGAAAGCTGAAGCCAGGGGGCAGATAACAGTAGATTGACTGTGAGGGAGATAGGGTTGCCAACTCCAGGTTGAGAAATTCCTGGATATTTGAGGGGTGGAGCCTGGAGAGGGTGAAGCTTGAGGAGGGATGGGACCTCAGACAGGTACAATGCCATTGACTCCACCCTGCAAACCAGCCATTCCCTCATGGGGAACCACTGTTGCCAGTCTCTAGGGAAGAGATGGAGATTATTCAGAATTACAACAGCTCTTCAGATGGCAGAGATCAGTTCCCCGGGAGAAAATGGTGGACTTTGTGTCATTATATCCTGCTGAGGTTGCCACAGCAAATTGACACTGAGTGCCCAAGGCTGGGGTAGTCTCCCAGAGCCTCTTTCTAGAGCTCGTTGTATTTATTTCCACAACGGGCCTTATTCCTAGTAGTACATAAACCAAATTCAGATCCTGGCTTCCAAACCTACTTTGTTTTGTTCTTTTGCTGGAGGCTTGCTTAGAAAGGTCATAGTTGGTTTCAGATTTGTGTTTTCCTCCAAAAAGAGAGAGGAAGGCAATCAATATCATAATAGTTTATTTTGCATGACCATGGCCAGGCCCGGTTCAGATATAGGCATGCATTTAAGGAACCCTAGGTGTCTAGTTAGCTTTCTTAGATCATTTAATTCCTGGTAAGAGGTACACCTCAATAACATTGTAAGTTTGTTATGGATACAGTACTATTAAAGAATCTCTGCTTTCAATTTATTTATTACAGAACACTTATTGTGCATGTTTCAAATTGACTAACTCAAAAGAAAAATAAAATTATACAATCTGCTCTTGCTACATAAAAAAATCAACCCAGGCCTGAATAGCCTAGGCTAGCCCAATCTCATCAGAGCTTGGAAACTAAGCAGGGTCAGTCCTGGTTAGTATTTGGAGAGGAGACCACCAAGTAATCACTGAGTAGAGGGTCACGATGCAGAGGCAGGCCATCACAATCCACCTCTGAATGTCTCTTGCTTGAATGTCTCTCACCATAAGTTGGCTGGGACTTGATAGCAAAATAAAATAAAAATTAAGGGACAGCAGTTACAGGTCACAAGCAAGAAGCCCCTTCTAAGAAGAAGTTCCCAGTCAAATTAACTTCCCATGTTTATAGGTTTGTTAAATCATCTCCTAACAATATGTAACCATCCCACTTGATAAATGTACACATTCTTGGCTAATTATCTTACAACTTCAAGTACCATAAAAATTATCTATACTTGACTACCTTCCTAAAATGTTTAAAAACTGTTCATTGCTACTTTTTATCATAACAAAGTCTATTAAAAAACAAACCTTTAATGGCATACAGAATAAATTAGGACATATTACAGCATTGTCAGAATAAGAGTAATAAAAATGAAGACTTATACAGTTAAAATTTAAATATAACATAAAATCACCACTGTGTCTTATCTTGACGGATCTTAATGGTCCATTGAAGAAATGAAACAACCTTCTCAGTTATGCCATTGGTGTGATGCATAGAGACCACAAAGAAGAATATATTGTTTTGAGGGTCCTTTTTACAACTTTACCACCTTGTGTTATATTAAGTTAACACCTTAGTGGCATGGGGAGCTTAAAGGGTGCCCAGGCAGGCCCTTCCAATCACTCATGGCAACCCCTCTGAGAGGTGGTGCAATGAATCAGGATGCATCCTCATAGCAGGTTGGTACAGGCCCACACTCAGAAAAGCCTTGTTTTCGTCTGAATTGAGCCACACAGAGAGAGGTGAGTAGCCTAATCCTAAACCTCAGGTGCCAGTACTGTTAGCTGGTGTCATATTTAATACAACAAACAGAAAATGCATAAAGATCAACTGCCAAGGCACAGAGACCACAGCAACTGCGCCTGAGTCCACAGCAACTCCACCAAAGAGAGTGGCATGACAATGACAGCTCTATGAGAGCCACATATGGAAACAGCTGACCGGACTACACCAGCATCAGTGCAACACACCATCACCAATAGGCAGAATACAAGGAATGGAACAAATGTGTGTTTGAGTTCCCTTCTGGAGCCATGTAAACATATAGGGTAGGGTCTGTGCTGGCTCCAAACATATTGCCCATGTGTCTCCACACCTCATTATGCATTTCTACCAAAAAAGAAAATAAAAGACACCATTTTAGGCAATGTATACTACTTTAGCACTATTTACCAGACAGATGATTTTTGTTGCTTTTTCTAAGGTGTTTAGAATGCTTATAAGTGTGTAAGAATAGCAAAGCCATCTGGCATCTCTTCCTGTCACATTTTGCCAAAGCATTGTTGTTGCATCTCCAGGTTCGTTGCTTGACAAATGAGTAGAATCATTCAGTGTAATTATTTGGCTTCAATCACAGCTGACAGATGAAAAATAAAACAATAAAAATGCTTAATTATTAAAAACTGGGTTCCAATGTATAATTCACATTTAAATAAGGCAAAGTATTTTAGTAATCTGCACCTAATTGACATTTCAGCATTAGTAACGTATATTATATACATGTAGCAGAAATCATGGATACTATTACAGATGTGCAAAGTGTTTCAAAAGCTTTGTTCTCCTTCAGTGGGGGAAGTCATCCATGTTAGCTAGGTCACGCCCAGTCTCGCTCCAGGTAGGGCTATGCAAATTTTTGTATGCCTTCTAGGACCTAAAAACATAAGAACATAAGAGAAGCCAATGTTGGATCAGGCCAGTAGCCCATCTAGTCCAACACTCTGTCACACAGTGGTCAAAAATACCAGGTGCCATCAGGTCCAGCAGTGGGGCCAGGACACTAGAAGCCCTCCCACTGTTGCCCCCCCCCAAGCACCAAGAATAAAGTGTATCACTTGCCCCAGACTGAGAGTCCCTATCTATACCTTGTGGCTAATAGCCACGGATGGACCTCTGCTCCATATGCTTATCTAATTCCCTCCTGAAGCTGTCCATGCTTGCAGCCGCCACCACCTCCTGTGGTAGTGAATTCCATGTGTTAATCACTCTTTGGGTGAAGAAGTACTTCGTTTTATCCATTCTAACCCGACAGTTCAGCAATTTCATGGAGTGCCCACAAGTTCTTGTATTGTGAGAAAGGGAGAAAAGTACTTCATTCTTAACCTACTCTATCCCACGCATAATCTTATAAACCTCGACCATGTCACCCCTCAGCCAACCTAGAGGGGGTTGTCCTTCCAGTGTGAATAGCCCTGCCACTCCAGCAGGTCATCTGAGCTTAGCTCCTATTCCCAATGAGAAGAAAAACAAAATGACTTACCATCCATGGAGAATTCTTCCCTTAAAAAGGTCCCACAGGTACATGATCTGGAAGGAAGAAGAACCATCAGAAATATAACTGGACAAAGGTACTGGACAAAGGAGAGGGCTCCTCATGGTCGAAGCCACCCCTGGGAACAGCAGGCAGAACGGGCAGGAATGATGTCTCCCCCCCCCCCACTCCTAGAGCGAGCCAGAAGATTATCCCAGCCCCTCCAGTGACTGACAGGGAACTATCGGGGTAACTCAAGACTGTAGCAGAAGGGGTGATCAGCACGGATATAAGTTAAGCACGAACCACCCCAGCACAATCTGGAGAAGCCCAGAACATGAGCAGTGAGGTCCCCCTCTCTCAGGGCTCCACCGGAACATTCGAGGGCCCCTTCCTCTTTCAGGATCCAAGGCTGGGTTTCTACTTCCCCTTCATGCAAAACCCTCTCCAATCCTCAGGTCTCTCGGGGTCAACAGGAGTTCCCAATACGGCACCCATACCTCTCCCAATATGGCATCCATACCTCTTCCTCTCGTTTTTTGGGGGAGACATCTTTAGATTGGGTGTCACAGCCCTAGAGGGTGAGCTGGTTTACTTCAGAGTTCTTACCAGCATTCAGAGGCAGGGGGCACAGTATTGTCATCCAATCTGCAATCAGAGGATGGGAGATCCCTTTCTCCAGTTTCATGGAGGAGATCCAGGTGTCGAGGTCGACAGAGCTCTTCTTCCTCTGCCTCTTCTTTGGACTCCTCTGCGTTTGCCTCCGACTGGTCCCTAGCAAGCCACAAAAGAAAGCCAAATTAATTAAGAGGAAGCCCCAGGAGAGTCAACAGAACCCCAAGCAGGCGCACAAGAAAGCCACAGAAGAAAAGGAAGCCCCAGGAGAGGGCAGAGTCAGACAGAGAGTCAGACTCAGCAGAACTCCCAGCAAGTGCCCAAGAAAGCCACAGAAGAAAAGATGACCCTGTTCAAAACAGGAGTCTGACAGGGATAGGCACAGTCAGGCATCACCTCCATCCCCATCCACTCAGACAAAGAGGAGGGAGAGTGGCCAGGGGAGGACTCTGATAACAAGGACACATCATCCAAATTATTTCAACTGGAACACTTTCAGAGACTCCTCAAGAAAGTTACCTCTACCCTGAACTACTCTTTTGTGGCAACAGATAACACTGTGACTTCAGCCTTCTTCAACTTAGACACACATGAATTCAAGAAGCCTCCCAAATGACCTATAGTATGTCTGTTTCCTGAATCCTCTGACAATGCTCTCAGGACTGAATGGGCTGCTCCTGGCAGTGGCACCTCTCTGGATACCTCTGCCAAAAAAATTTAGACTTTGCCACCAGAAGTAATGGAGGATCTAAAGATACCACTGGTGGATGCCCAAGTGGTGGTGTTGCACCTTGGGGCAGTTCTCTTCAAAGATGGGCTTAATGTCCTGAAGGACCTGGTTGATTGCAAAAACGAAGATGTCCTAAAGAAATCTCATGAAGCCTCTTCATTAGTGATTAGTTCTTCAGCTGTGTTCTCCAACTTTACAAGAGCTATATTAATCTGGGCAGGCAATCTATTGCAGGTCCCAGAGCCAGACCCCTTGGTGCTCAAGAGATCCCTGTTGAAGATTAAGGCTCTGGTCACACTGCAAAGGTAATTGCGCTTTGTTCCCGCTTTATTTAAATCGGGAACATTTTTCTTTGCATTGGGCCGACTAGATGCAGCCAGCCCCCTCTCTTACAGCACCCGCTCGCCTACTGCTGCGCCATCCCTCCAGGCGATCCTGCTGGCCACGGGGGAGGCTCGGATGGCTGCTGCTTCTGCTGACACTTTGGGGGAGGGTGCCGCCGCCACCGCTGCCGCCATTGCCCCACGAAAACAGGCTCCGCCGTGTCTGCCGTCTCCGCCATCCTCCTTGCCGGCCCCATCCAGGCTGCCGGAGCCCCCACCTCTCGTTCCCACCTCCAGGGCCGTCTTTTGTGCTTTTTTTTTTTTAAAGCTTCCGGTTTGAGCGCTTGACTAAACATGCGCTTAATAAATCCATTATCAAACGTTAAATGGATTTATTAAGCGCATGTTTGCTCAAGCGCTCAAACCGGAAGCTTTAAAAAAAAAAAAAAGCACAAAGAGCATTCAGACGGCCCTAATCGCAATCATTGCGAAAGATGGGCTGTCCAGATAGGCGAAATCGTGCATTCAAAGTGGAAGTGCCAAGAAAACACTTGATTTTCCAGGGGTCAGGAAAACCCGGCCTGCTTCGGGGCGGGAGACGGATTGGCGCGTGTGAACGTGAAACTGACATGCGCAAGGAAATAGCAGTGAATCCCGATCAAAACAGCAGTGTGACTGGACCCTAAAAGGGCAGCCCAATTTGCACCAGACATTTCACTTGACACCATCCAATTTGGCTCCAGGGCACAGGAGGCCAATATCGTAGTCAGGAGAAACTTGTGGCTGAAACAATGGAAAGTAGATCCACTCTTCAAATCCAACCTGTCAACAGAGAAGTTTGCAGGGAGTCTCTTATTCGGGGAGAATATCTTAGACAAGGTACTAATAGAGACTAAGGAGAAGAAGAAAGTGATGCCCTCTACTGCATCAAGCAAAGACAAGAACTTCCAAGGAAAGCCTTATAAATCCTTTTGCTCCTACAAAACCTCAGGTAGGAGCAGGGATAACAGGGTCTTCAAGGGGAACTGTTTTTCCAGCTACCACAAAAAGTTTCAATGACAAAACTTCAGTGCTGGCAGACAGCCTGATTGCCCTGTCTCAGCAAAGAAGCCTGCTACATGATGCCAAAATTGGGGGGGGAGGCTACAGAACTTTGCCCAGGTCTGGAAACAAACAACAACAGACCAGTGGGTCCTGTCGATTGTACAGTTTGGATACAGAACAGACTTCACCAGCCTTCCTCCACACTGCTTTGTACACTCACCAGCCCCATGGGGGCATCTGAAACTAAGACTGACTTGTTATCAATTGGGGTGGTAGAGCCAGTCCCTTTTCACAATGGTTCAAGGGGATATACTCAGTTCTGTTCATAGTACCAAAAATATCTGGATAACGGAGAGCTATTCTGAACCTCAGGGACCTCAACATCTAGGTCTGAAAACAAAAGTTCTGGATGGAATCTCTAAGAACAATCCTCCAAATGCTACAACGGGGACTTTCTGACTTCTCTGGGTTTGAAGGAAGCATATCTGCATGGCCCCTCCCAGAAAGTATCATATGCAAGTGCTTCAAATTGCACATGAACCACAAATGGCCTCACATCTGGGCATAAACAAAACAAGAAACTGGGTACAGTTTTGGCCGAATATGGGAAAGGATATTAGGGCTTTTTGCAAATCCTGTCATACATGCCAAATGGTAGGCAAAACCAAAGGACGTTTGCAACCAATTCCTGTAGTCCCAGAAGCATTTGGAAAGATTGGAGTGGACATTGTAGGACCCATCTCTAGAGTCACTAGCAGAGGGAATAAATATATTCTAACGATTGTGGATTATGCTACCAAGTTTCCAGAAGCTGTTCCTCTGAAGGACATCGAGGCAAAAACCGTGACAGAAGCCTTATTGACTGTATTCTCTCACCTGTGATTTCCAAAATAAATGGTGACAGATTTAGGCACGACCTTCATGTCACAAGTTATGCAAGAACTTTTGAAGGCCTGTGGCATCCAACATGTGACTACAACACCATATCATCCACAAACCAACAGGTTGAATGAACGATTCAACAAAACAGTAAACCATATGCTAAAGACCTATGCATACAAACATCCCAACGACTGGGACCAAAGATTGCAACATCTGCTCTTCAGGTACAGGGAGGTACCCCAAGAAAGCTTAGGATTCAGTCCCTTTGAGCTGCTTTATGGAAGGCAAGCACGAGGACCATTTGACATTTTGAAAGAGGCATGATCAGGATGAGAGGACATCCAGAGCACCGATGTCCTAACTTATTTGCAAGAGCTGCAAGAACACCTGCAGGAGTTGAGAGCAGCAGCATCAGACAACATGAGAAGAACGCAGCAACAGCAAAAGGCGTGGTATGACTCTAAGTCCAGAGACAGAGTGTTTCAGCCTGGAGATCATGTTTTAGTACTCAAACCCAGGAGGAACCATAGCCCAATGGCTTAAGTTGTGCATCCTTAAGGCATATGAGGTCCATGGTCTCTGCGTGCCTGTAGGTATCACAGCACATTTCACCACAGTTGCAATGACTTCAGCTGCTTTTGCCACTAGAGTACCTATTGAAGTCATTTGTAGAGCAACAACTTGGTCTTCATTTGCTACCTTTGTTAAGCACTATAGAATCGACCAGCAACAGTCGGTAGAAGCTGCCCTTGGGAGACAGATACTCCAGCAGGTGCTGGAATGATCCTTCTAACATACACTCTCACCAGATTTCAAGTCAGCTTGGTTACATAACCAATGTGGATGACTTCCTCCACAGAAGGAAAACAAAACCTTGGACTTACCTGAAGGTTTCTTCTCTTCATTGGGGCAAAGTCATCCAATATTTCCTTCCCATTGGATGCTTGTTCTCATGTTATAGAAGGTTACTGAGATTGTTAATAAAGTGTTATTTGGTTAAATTTCCTGTTGAGTCAGAACTTGATTTTAGGAGCTGGGCTATTAAATGTCTGGAATGACAACCCCTTATAGGTCCTAGAAGGCATACAAAAATTTGCATAGCCCTGCCTGGAGGGGGAGGCGTGACCTAACCAACGTGGATGACTTTGCCCCACCAAAGAGAAGAAACCTTCAGGTAAGTCCAGTGTTTTGTTTGTGTATCTACATGACTACCAGTACAATCTTAAGCAGAGCTACACCCTTCTAAGCCCATTGATCCAAAACGATGTAACACTGTTTTGGATTGCACTTTCCATGTCCTAGCTGTAATAAGACATTGGGGTGAAAAATTGTGGAGGTGGGTTTAAATATTTAATTAAAAAGCACCCTTTCACTCATGGGAAAAGACCAGCTCATGAAAGAATTCCTTTTTGACCCTTACCGTTTTGCATAAATGATTCTCTTAATCCCCTTTTCTTTAATTAGGCATTTACAGTCAGGACAAGGTTGATTTAAGGTGATTAATTCTGCACCACGCAGATCGTCCTCAGGCCTAGAAAATTTAACAGAAGGCAATGGTTTAATGTTATTTTGATTTGCAGTGAGTGCAATGAATCTGATTTGTTTCAGTGATCCAAATGATACCTTATGAGAAGGTATGCAGAAACATTTCCCATGTGGTCACACTGCAAGCACATGAACACTAACCCTCCCATTTTTTTGTGCACACAGACAACTAATTCTACATGAGCAGCTTTGGCACTTGATGGGGCCACATGCCATTTGCAGCTGAGCCACATTATTTTGACTTGTGTCTCAGACCTAGTTTCAAACATTCCAGATCTCACATAATATTTTTATATTTGCTGAGCAGTCGGGTTAGAATGGATAAAAGGAAGTACTTCTTCACCCAAAGAGTGATTAACACATGGAATTCACTGCCACAGGAGGTGGTGGTGGCTACAAGCATGGACGGCTTCAAGAGGGAATTGGATAAACATATGTAGCAGAGGTCCATCAGTGGCTATTAGCCACTCTGGAGTATAGATAGGAACTGTGGAGCAAGTGATACTCTGTATTCTTGGTGCTGGGGGGCAACAATGGGAGGGCTTCTAGTGTCCTGGCCCCACTGCTGGACCTCCTGATGGCACCTGGTATTTTTGGTCACTGTGTAACAGAGCGTTGGACTAGATGGGACATTGACCTGATCCAACATTGGCTTCTCTTATGTTTGTGTATCATCAGACATAAATGTTCTTTTCAGAACATAACTATTTTTCTCCCTCACGCACATGCATGTTCACTCTCTTAAGAACTTGGAGATGCATTCAGCATAAATAAAACAGAGAAATATGTATATTCTTGCATGTTTCTTAGTAGTTCCACCCATAGTTGACAAGGTTCCAATGCTGGGGCTGGACTAAAACCAGAGTGAAGCAGCAAAGGATTAGGTGGGAAGGAGAAAATTAGCTTCCCTGTCCTTCTCTTTAGAGACTGATCATCTAGCACTACGGCAATGGGTTGGTCTTCAGTTCCATCTCAAGAGGGGAGAAGAATGCAGTAGTGTGCACTCTATACATAAAGCTGTACTGCCTCCTGAATCATTTAGGAACACTTTAGGCCCCAACTAGGAACATGCCTCTCAATATGGTGGGGGAGGAGGGCCCATGTATTACATGATGGGCCACACCCCCATCGTTCCCAACATGGATAAACCCAAGAACAGAGCACCCATTTTCACAATGTACATCCCTTCCAACATGTAACACAGTTTGTTTTTCGATGCTGTTCTACTCTCCACGACTATCTTCTATCGCCTCCATAAGTAAGACTGCCCCTCCCCCATATTACAAAGGTGTCTTCATATTTAGCATTTTACCTTTTCCTGTAGGGCTGAATGGCAGTCATTCATTCATATGGGAGAAAACATAGGGGTATAATCACAAGCACCGGGATGGGGTCTAAGCAAGCCAACTGAATCTGGTGACCTCAGACTTAGAAAAAGAAGAAACTGTCCTTTTCTAAACTATACTTTTTACTACAGCATACTGACACTATTGTAAAATTTAATGAGAACTCCTGAGAAATGATTGAGGCCCTAAGCTATTACTTTAGTCATGTTATAGTGTAATTAAATCCAGGAATGGAATCACATTATTTTCTTATTTATTTATTTCCTTTTTTACACACACACACATTTAATTTATACTCTGTTCCTTCACAAAGATCTGGCTAATATTTTCCAGAGCAATATGTTCAGGAACTCCCAAAGTAGATCTAGAATAATTTATTACTTCAGAAGGGAGTCTGCAAAGCATTGAGATAGCAATGCTAAGACTCTGCCACTAGGAAAGCATTTTCTTCTTCAAAGCTGAAGTGTCTTTACAGATGAATGTCACTTTAATGTCATTACCCTGGTCCTTGGGCTTAGTTGATGCTGCACGGAGAATCCAGGCAGAACTACCCAGGCTGTCACTAGTCTAGATAAAATTCTATGTCAGATCATAAATGGCTGACATTCTGTTCACCACTGAGGTGGCACTCTCAGCTCTTAAAAAAACCCAAACCAACTATATAACCCTACAGCAATAGAGTACTTAAGAGACATTCTTTTAAAACAGTTTATTACTCAATTAAAGGAATCGCAGAAGTGGCTTTGCGTTAAAGTATTTTACAGCTTCCTACCTAAAGATGAGTGCATTAGCTTCAGCACAGACGATTCTTTTCTTATCCAAACTACCATCATCTTTGCTAACAAATAAATTGTACATTGTGCCCCTTGGAAATCCATTGTAGCCAACAGCAACCTATTTCAATAACCGAAAGTTTATATGAAAGGTTAATGTAAATGCCTTCAAATTAATAATCAATTAAGGCTCTTAAGGCCATTTTCTTTAAAACACTCTATACCAGTATCATTTCACAGTAATTTATGCAAATAAATTACTGAGAAATAGAATTAATTATTAAACAAAGTTTGAGTCCAGTGGCATCTTTAAGACCAACAAAGTTTCATTCTGGGTATAAGTTTACATGTGCACACACACTTCTTATAGAATCATAGAATCATAGAATGTTAGAGTTGGAAGGGACCTTGCAGGCCATCTAGTCCAACCCCCTGCACTCTGCAGGAACACAGCCGAAACCCCTACATACCTACATACCCCTACATTTCTTCATATACCACACAGAAACTTATACCCAGGCTATGATCACACACACTAAATAATCCACTTTCAATGCACTTTCAAATTGGATTTTGCCAGTTCACCCAGTAAAATCCAGTTGGAAAGTGATCATTTAGTGTATGTGAACACAGCCCCAGAATAAAGCTGTGTTGGTTTTAGGCTGATTCTGCATTGGCTTTTTCCTCCTTGGCCTAATCTGCATCTAGCATTTGCTCCGCTGTTTTACCAAACTCACACTGGAACAGAAATTCCCATCTACATTGCATGCCATTTTCGCTTTGATTGAGTGTCACATTTTATAGCAGTGTCCAGACTGCATGCTGCTTTCACTTCATTTGATCTCTGTTTTTATAGTGGCTGTCTGCATAGATTTATGGCCATTTTATGACCATTTGTGGGGGGGTGGGGGCGGTGACTCTGCAGTCACTACAGTGTTGGCCCGGAATAGTTGAATGTGGTTTTGAACTGCATCTTTTCTGTTCCAGTGTGGGTTTGGTAAAACAATGGAGCAAATGCTAAATGCAGATTGGCCCCTTGTTTTACGAAACCCACCTTGGAACGGAAATTCCCCTCTGCATTAAATGCTGCTTTTACTTCCTTTGATCATCAGGTTTATAATAGCTTCCACACTCCATGTGACTTTCGCTTTCTTTGATCATCAGATTTTATTGTACCTTCTGCACAGGGCTATTTTGGGGCAGGAACGCACAGGAACGGAGTTCCAGCTGGATCCTGCGTTGGCCATGCCCAGCAGGAACTCATTAGCATAACAGGCCAAACCCAACAGCAGAAACTCATTAGGATTGGCCACATTAGGGATGTGTGGCCTAACATGCAAAGGAGTTCCTGCTACAAAAAAAGCTGTGGGTTTTAACAACAAACAAGGTTAAACAGAATAAGAAGCAAAAGGTGGGTGTGGCTGGATGACCACACTTCAGGTAACATTGTGTGTGTGGCCTGATATGCTAATGAGCTGTGCTATCAGGGGTGTGGCCTGATATGAGGTTCTATTGTTGGGTGTGGCTTATTATGCTAATGAGTTCCTGCTGGGCTTTTTCTACAAAAAAAACCCTACTTCTGCATAGATTTATGGCTGTTCAGGGGTGACTTTGCAGTCACTACGGTGTTGCCCTGAGGTATTTGAATGTCGTTTTGAGCTGCACTTTTTCCTCCCAGTTGAGAAAATGTGGAATGAATTCTAGATGCAGAATTGCCAGTAAAGGTGCCTCTGGACTCAAACTTTGTTCTGTTGCTTCAGACCAACACATCTGCCCATCAGAATTAATTACTAAAACTGAAAACAAAACATCAGCTATCTTAGCCATAGCTTTAATCTCTGATTCCCACATCAACTACTGAGGTACAAATTCAAACCCAAGGAGAGAAACTGGCAGTATGCTGACAAACTTTTAAATGAAAGCTGCAGATCCTAGGCAGATTTCAGCAGAATACATGTTATGCAACAGAGATTTTTAAGATTACCATACAAAATCACATATCCAATTCCCAACATTGCTCAACCACACACATAAAAAATCTGCAAAGGAATGTAGTGTGTGTTTCTAAGAAATCGGGAGGAATCCTCTAGGTTGCGGTGGGGGGAGTTTTTAAAAGAAATTAGAGAGCTAAACTCCCCTCACACACACACCAAGTAACTGGCAATTTCTGCACTTACATAAAACCCACACACGAATATGGGGGGAAAGAAGTGTGGATTAGTTGAGGGAAGGGGGAGGGATTATGCTCCCAGAGAGCAAAGCAGAAAGCCCTTCAGAGGGTTGGAGGGAGGAATCTGCACACCAAGAGGGTTGGAGGGAAGGGTTCTCACTTCGACTGTAAGTCCTCAGGGAGGCTGATATTTTGCTGGCATGAATTATGTAGCTTTGCACAATTTAGAATGACAAAAAGAATGACACTGCCTTTTTAGCATTTCAATGCTCCCTCTAAGCCGTGGAGTCTTGTGAGCAAAAATTCAAATTTGTGAGCCACTGGCATCAAAGTTATGAGTGAGTGATTTGGCTACTGCATAAATCAGTTTGCTTTGGAGCCATCCTTCCTGAGCTAAGACAAAAATGTGTGAGCCAGAGGCTAAAAAACTGTGAGCTAGCTCATATTAACTCAGCTTAGAGGGAATACTGGAGCATTTTATGTTTTTACTTACAATATTTTCTTCTTTGTAGATCACAGTGCCCACATTGTCAGGAACATCTAGGAAAATAATGTAGTTTTGGAGAATATTAATCCTTTATATAGATGGCAAAAATGTAGACCTCAAACTGCTCCCAGTTTAGAATTTGTTATTTTTTTTAAGATGGCCAAATTTACAATTTTAAATTGTGCTGAAGCATATATAGAAAATATATAGGTAAAGGTAAAGGTTCCCTTGCTCGAAAACCAGTCGAATCCGACTCTAGGGTTGCGGTGCTCATCTCCGTTTCAAAGCCGAAGAGCCAGCGCTGTCCGAAGATGTTTCCGTGGTCATGTGGCCGGCATGACTAAACACCAAGGCGCACAGAATGCTGTTACCTTCCCACTGAAGTGGTACCTATTTATCTCCTTGCAATTTCTTGCTTTCAAACTGATAGGTTGGCAGGAGCTGGAACTAGAGACGGGAGCTCACCCCATCATGCGGCACTCTCGGGTCTCGAACTGCTGAACTACTGACCTGCCACAGCCTGCAGTTCAGCGTCTTAACCACCTGAGCCATCGCAGCTCCAGAAAATATATACAGAAGCATATATTTGTGCTTATAGTGATGAGTGCAGTGGCAATATGCACTATGTAACATTTGTAAACATCTTTACCAAATAACATTTTATTTTAGCTGATAAAACTATTTTTATGTTAAGTGGGCTGATCTCTCCTACCAAAATAATAATGCAATATGCCACATATGGTTTAAATTATTTCATTTTAATACTTTTTAAAAGTCACTACTGTAACAGTTTTGTAACCTCAGAAGGTAACTAAAACATATCACTGTGGACATATCACTTCCTTTAAAATTATGACTCCCAGTAACGCGTTTCTCCCATGTCCACAAACATGAACAGTTACTGAGGAATTTCACATTACCCTTTTTAAGCTGATAGCGTACTGTCTTGGAGTAAATCGGTACAGGGGTTCACACAGCCTTTCCCCTATTGGTAAGGAGCCGTCTCTGAAGCTGTGTGCCAGTTCAGACTGTGCCACTTTGTTTTCCTGCCCTTTTTCGCCCACGCGGACAATCTCTGTCTTTTTTTTAACATTTGTTTTAGAGCGCTATGGTGCTATAACACAACCCCAAAACAACGCATTAGCGACCCCATTGGAATGTCTGGACTCCATTGAGATACATGAGATCGTTTTATTGGGGGATTTAGAAATAGGAAATGGAAGCTCAGAAATGCACAGTTTGAGAGCATTTTTTTAAAAAACTAGCTCCTTCCCATCTTGCAAACAACATCCTCCTCTTGATGGCCAGCATTTAGGGATGCCATGCCTCCAGGTGGGACCTGGGGATCCCCTGTACTTTCAGCCAGTTTTCCCTCTAAGCTGAGTTAGATGGAACTAGCTCACAGGTTTTTAGCCTCTGGCTCACACGTCTTTGTCTTAGCTCAGGAAGGATGGCTCCAGAGGAAACTAATTTATGCAGTAGCCGAATAACTTGCTCACAATTCTGATGCCAGTAGCTCATGAAGTGGAATCTTTGCTCACAGGACTCCATAACTTAGAGGGAGCATTGCTTACAGCTTATCTCTTGCCTACAGATATCAGTTTCCAGGCGTAAAGTGAATGCTGTGGAAGGAGGACTCCATGGCATTGTACTCCATTGAAATCACTGTCCTCCCCAGATGTAGCCATCTCATGTATCTCAGTGGAGTCCAGGCATTCCAATGGGGTCACTATTGTGCTGTTTGGGGATTGTATTACAGCGCCATAGTGCTCTAAAACGAACATTTTTTTAAAAGATGGTGATCACCCACACAGGTGGAAAAGGGCAGGAAAACCTCATCATTGGAGGAAGTGCTATAGTTGGGGCATTTTACACAGCACTCCGAAGCACTTCAGAAACGGTAGAGAAAATTGAAGACCATTGGAAGCAGTTTGAAGGTAAGATGGCTCAGGAATGCTTCCCTAATGGGACAGAAGCGTTTTTGTCTGAAAGTGGAAATATTTCCATGTTAGGGAACCATTACTTAAACAGTTCTGTCTGAAATGTCAGACCAGAAACCATTAGGGAACAGTTCCTGCAATGGAATATATAGGCTGTCTGAAATTCCTACTGTTTCATAGGTATGTGTCAAACTGAAATTTCTGAAATGAAGTTTTTTTGGTAAATGGCCTGTGACTAATTTAACATGATTAGCATCACATGTGGGTATCCATTGATAGACCCACACAAACAACTGTCGACAAAATGAGCCACAGTATATTTTTGTTGTTCAGTCGCACAGTCGAGTCCGACTCTTCGCGACCCCATGGACCAGATTACGCCAGGCCCTCCTGTCTTCCGCTGTCCGCTGAAGTTTGCTCAGTTTCATGTTCGTTGCATCGATGACACTGTCTAACCATCTCATCCTTTGCCGTCCCCTTCTTCTTTGACCTTCAATCTTTCCCAGCATCAAGGTCTTCTCCAGTGAATGCTCCCTTCTCATTTGGTGGCCAAAGTATTTGAGCTTCAGCTTCAGGATCTGGCCTTCCAGGGAACAATCAGGGTTGATTTCTTTTAGGATTGACTGATTTGATCTCCACAGTATATATGATATTTAATTTAGCTTGCCATTGTTACTGGTCAGCATCATGTCCATGTGTGAGAATCTGCGTAAAAGGTAGGGGGAGGGGAATGAGCCTGAACCCCAGCTCATCCAAGACATGCCCACCCACTGGACAGTTCTGTTTGGTGGAGCAGAAGAGCACAGTGTAGGATACCATCTCCTCCAGGACCATCCTGCACAGGGAAGAGGAGCTCAGCATCAGCTCCATCAACTGGCTAGGCCTCTTCCTCTTCCAAATGCTGCATGTCCTGAAGACCTTCCAGGACACCAGTGACATGCTGTACACCCACAGGGCCAGCCTGGGGCAAGTCATCCCCCTGGTTTGAGGGCTGGATAGGGCACTGGCCTCCGCACTGCAGCCAGATCCTGAAGGGATGGCTGTACTCTCACAGACCTGGGTCTTGGGAGGGAGGTTGCAGGTGGGCATCTCCACCGGGCTGCATCCTCTCTGCAAAGAAAGGGAGTCCAAACTGGCCTGCATGTATGATCCACGCATCAAAGGCAGTGTTGTTCTCCATAATGCTGAGCTTACAGAGTGGAAGCATGAGCTCTGCTGAGAGGTGCGGAGGCTTCAGGCGAGCAGACATGGCCAAAGGGAACAGCAGGTGGAGGAAGCTGAGGGAAAGAGGAGGAGCCACAGCCTAGCACTTCTGCCTCCAAAAGCCCAACCAATATGGTCCGCTCAGGGTTTTTTTTCCTGGGGGAACACCTATTTATTTTTCAACAGGAAAGAAGAGAGTTTAAAAATAAATAGGGCATAGTTTCCTGTCCTGAAAAACACAAAATGCTCTGCAGCTGGCAATAGCACTACAGATAAGATTAGAGTTTCAATAGCCATTCCACACACAAAAGAACCTCCTCAAACCTCCTCAGGAAACAATCCATAGGCAAAAGAACCTCCTCAGGAAAGCTCCTCCATTACCATATTCATAGCCTGAAGAACTACATTAGATAATTGACTCAGCCCTACCCCACCTTCCAGGGTAGAAATAAATTACTTGCCTATCAGTTTTCTGCTCACCTTGACACAGAGAGTACTCCATCTTTCTGTGTTATACCTCTGAGGATGCCAGTCACAGCTACTGGTGAAATGTCAGGTCCTACAATGCCAAGACCACGGCCACACAACCCAGAAAATCTACAGCAACTAATAATCACCGTGATCTGTCACTCAGGAAACCCATCATTTATTGTTTACATTTACTGGCTCAAATTTGGCTGCACAATATCTACAGAACGTAATGGCCATTAGGATAATCCACAAATGCAGAGTGAAGAACTCCTACACTGTGTGCATAATATTCCATTGTACCAAGTGACATAGTACCAGAAAGGGACTATTCAGTCTGATTGGCTATACCCTGGAGACAGAACACTGATCATAACATTAGTCTGATCAATATTAAATAGAAGATAGACAGATGGATGGACAGAGACTTACCACTTCTGGCAGCTAGTAAATTGCAGAGCTGCAAAGCATGCTGAATATAATCCTCTTCCTGACATTCCTTTGGCTCATTGAAGTTGTATTCCCATAACTTTCTGGTATTATTAGCTGTCAGCATCTGAAAATATTTCTGTGCTTTTTCAATTTCTTCCTTATATGCCTTTTGATATTTTTCTTCTTTCAAAAATGAGACACTAAATACTTCAAATATTTCAGAGTTTAATTTACCACAGTCAAATATAGAAGAAATGTTTGCATCTCCAGTCTTCTCTACTTCTCTGTCTACCAGTGGCACGAACATGGCATGATAAGTACAGCTTTCCTTTAAAATGTTGTTAATAAGTTCACCTTGTTGCTTAAATGTCAAAAGTTCATTCTGATTTAATTCACTTATTTCTATTTCTGAATTAGGCCAAAATAATATGGAACGCACTTGTGCTGCACAAAGAACAGTAGAAATAATTGAAAAACTAAGTTAATCATTATAAAATTGTACCTTTTATAGAAGAGTAAGTTAGAAACCATGGAATAAAATCCTATGAATGTACCAATAATAACAAATGCATTTACTTTCACTAGGATTCAAATTATGTTACTGTACATGAAACATGATAACTGCTCTGAAATATGCCAGGATTTTAGCTAAGAAAGAACTACACCCAAGACAGTGCTTCTTAAATCTTTTTTCTAAGAAAAGAATTCTGAGCATTATCTAATCATTAATTCTTTTCTGCCTGTACAATGGATGTGTAATGATCACATTTGTTCACTTTGTATTGTGTCCTTATTTATCTGAATATAAGAACTCCCATTATCTTTATATCCTGAACAAGATAAAATCCCACTATTTAGTGCTTCTTGGCTAACAATCTTTTATCCTCCTATAGGCATGAAACAGAGTGTAGCCTCAGACAAATATGATTGATATGTTTGCCTGTCTAACAAGAAAAGAGGATGGCCAACGCAAGAAATAGTAGAAAGAGGAAAACCTTCACCACCACCCTGGAATTTTAATGTGTCCCAACAAATTTCTGATTAGAAAGTTTAGCTTAGCAGAGTTTTGAAGTTTCTTCCATAGCTTTTATAATAAACTTTATCCCCAACAAAAAGAACAAATCTCAAACTGTGTTGGGGGCGCTTTAAAATTCAGTTTGAAGTTCTCTTTCTGTTAAATAAAATCTTTTGTTCTGTTTGATGGTTACATAATCTCAAGTGCCATTTGAAGGGGGTTCATCCCAAGAGGGCTCCTGATTCTTCCCTCAGGTTCCAGGGCTGGGCTAAAAGCCAAATAATATCCCTGTGACTGGGTGGGACACTCAGTCTTTTAAAGACAACAAAGAAAATCATGTTATTTGGGGAGGCTCAGTAACAGAAGGGAACAGAATTTTGGAGGAAAAATATACCTCTGAGGGAGGTAAGAGTGAGTGGCTGTCATACTGAACATAACAGACCTGTATAAAAATTTGCAGAGGGTTATAGCAAAATAATAAAATCAAATTATGCAGGAAGATAAGAGTACCAGTGAGGACAGCCCTGTGGTCTTAGTACTGTACCATTACATGAGGTTTCCACTTTTCTCAGAAGATTTTTCGGAGTAAGTTAACTTCTCTGCTTACCTTGAACTAGAAACTTCACACAGTCTAGACAAGGCTTCCGTGACAAGTAAACATTACATCCTCGTAGTACATTAGGCAGTTTTAACAATACTCTCTGCACAGCATGCAGACTTTTGGATGAGCAATCCATTGCAATGATCCTTTGAAATGTGTCTCCTTCACAGATGACAATGCCTGTTTTACAAAACTGCCCCCCACAAAGATTCTTTTAAATAAACTATTAATCAAAATATTTGTAAACTTTCTCACTATTAAAAACAAAGGCCAGATCTGTTTTGCAATTTGAGCTGGATATAACTTTCACCCTTACAGTTTGAAATAAGGAAGAGTATCCTTGGAAACATATGGATGTTGTCATCATCTGCATCTATTCTGTAAGGAAGGGTGTCAAATGTATGGCCCGTGGGCCAGAGCTGGCCCATCCAGGGCTCTTATCTGCCCCACAAGCAACTGGTCATTACCTTTATTGCCAGATGACAGAGGTTGTGCACTATGTCCCTGTACACTGTCCCAGTGCTGATGAGTAATGGGCAGTGGAAGTGAGAGGGTGGACATCAGGGAGATATTTTGAGGAAATACTGTAAGAGTGTTAATGTTTTAAGCATATTTGTATTTTCAGTAAAAAATAATATCGTTAATTGGGTTTGCCTGTGTCCTTTATAAAGTTTATTTCTCTGGTACCTGGCATTACATTTTATGGCACACATGACCTGGCCCCACAAAGTAACATTTATGTCAGATTCCAGCTCTTGTGACAAATGAGTTTGACACCTCTGCTCTAAGGCCTCAAGCAGAGAAAGACTTTTCCCAGCCCTGAAGCCCCAGATGCTTTAAGTGAAATGTGAGGAACTGGATGTAGATCTTTGTTTGAAGAGTATGTATACTGCCACTGACCCATGGCCCCACTATAGCAATTCCCAAATAACTACTGACATCTGCAAAGTAGACAGGGACACACAATATTCTATTGAATGTATTTATTTTAAGATGAAATAAATAAAATAGTTTTAAAAAAGTAAATGAGTTATGAACACAGGTTTGGGACATGTCTGTAGTAAACGCTTACTTCAGAACAGGTAAAATTTTAATGTACAGAATGTACAATTCTTATAAATGATTCTTTTCAAGGGCAGATCAAGGAAAGATACAAAAAGTCATGCACATATCCACAGATCCTAACAGACAACACAGTGATCCAAGAATAATCTCCAGAGTGAGATTTCCAAGGTTTCTCTACACCCAGGTTGGATATAGGGTGGGGGTAGGGAAAAACATTAATTTGGAAAAGCGTTTCTTGACTGAAACAGGCTCTGGTTACAGCCATCAGACAAATGCACCTCTAGCTACTGGTTGGTTTGAGACAGCAAAAAGTAAGACTGAACAGATGTTGAAATGCAGCTGGAGACGATAACTCCTCCTCTCAGCAGCTTGAGATCTGGGCCAGTTGAGTAAATCCCACATCCCACAAGAGTACCTGCAGGGCTTACTTTGCCTAGAACTGTTAATTATTTATTTAAAACATTTGTGTACCACTTTTCTAGACCTGCTCAATCATCAATTATTGTGGGGAAATGAAAAAAACTGGCAATAAGTAGTCCCAGGGGTGACCATAGAAGTGAGAAAATTTTATGGCTGCATGACCCCCCAGGAGACTTCTCATTCTAAATTTCTTTGGCCACAGAAACTTGTTGAATGATTTGACCTTGACAACTGCCCTCCATTTTCAGTTTTAGTTTAGGTGATGAAGGCCCATTCTACATCTAGCATTTGCTCCGTTGTTTTACCAAACCCACACTGGAACAGAAAAAGATGCCGCTCAAAGCAACATTCAAATACCCTGGGCCAACGCTTGTACTGACTGCAGAGTCACCCCTTGAACGGCCATAAAACAGCCATAAATCTATGCAGACAGTACCATAAAACCAAGAGATCAAAGGAAGTGAAACCAGCATGCAGTGTGGAGGCTACCATAAGATCCGACTATCAAAGAAAGTGAAAGTGGCATGTATCGTAGAGGGGAATTTCTGTTCCATCATGGGTTTGGTTAAACAGCGCAGCAAATGCTAGATGTAGAATGGGCCGAAGAGGAGAAGTAAGCTGAATCTCTCTAACATTCTCTCCATTATTGCTGGAATAATGGTTGCAAATATCCCAAGATCATGTAATATTTATTTAGAATATTTAAGATGCCACTAAACTCCTGTTTATTTTTCCAGGCAAACTTGTAGGTGTGATTCAGAGCTGTCTCTTTCTGAATCAGACAGCGAAGAATAAGATTGAGCAGCCATGTTACTTCTTGCACACTATTCCTGGTCATCCAGGGCTGTCAGGCTTATATAGCATCTGAAGAAGTGGGCTCTAGTCCACAAAAGCTTATGCTGAGATACAATTCTGTTAGACTTTAAGGTGCCACTTGACTCCTGTTCCTTTTTGCTACGACAACTTAACACATCTGGAAATCTATCTGGAGAACCCCTAGGGAGCTGACTTCTTTCTCTACACCCTGTCATCTCTGCAAGAGTTATGGAGTTTTATAACCTTGTGTATTGTTTTTCACTTTTGTTTTCACCCCAGGCTTGTTACAGTGCCTAGCCAGAGGCCAAGAGAGATTGGCCCTAGGCTGTGATCATAGCCAAGGTTTCTTTCTCAGCTACAGTCTCAGCAGCACTTCTGAAATGGATTAATATCCAATCTCATTGCCCCCAGCAGCAGTGGCCAGAAGGTATGGTGTCTACCACTGAAGACGGCAAAATTGAGTTGTGCACATGATGGCTGCCGACATATTGCTTAAAGCTGCTAAAAATGCAATGCTGTTAAACCACTGTGAAGTCAGTAAGGGAAACTGCCTAGGCCAGAGAGAAAATGAAGGAGAGAAGAATGTTGTCGGGTGCTCTGGAATGTCACTAGGGAGAAGGGGGGGTATAAGTGAGGAAAACAAGAGTTGCTCGTAGATGCTGTTTGGCCCTGAAACAAAGGCAAAGTGTTGTCTCTCAGATGGATGTTAATCCATCTGCTAACAAGATTCCATTTACTTTTTTTGCTTTCTCTAAGTTAGCACTAACACAATAAGAAATACTGAGAATCTTGGCTATTTTGGGGCAGGAACGCACAGGAATGGAGTTCCGGCTGGCTCCTGAGTTGGCCACGCCCAGCAGGAACTCATTAGCATAATAGGCCACACCCAACAGCAGAAATTAATTAGGATTGGCTACATGAGGGGTGTGTGGCCTAACATGTGAAGGAGTTCCTGCTCCAAAAAAAGCCCTGGGTTTTGACAACAAACAAGGTAAACAGAATAAGAAGCAAAAGGTGGGTGTGGCTGGATGACCATACTTCTGGTGACAAGGGGGTGTGGCTTAATAGACTAATGAGCTGTGCTGTTGGGTATGGCCTAATATTCTAATGAGTTTCTGCAGTTAGGTGTGGCCTATTATGTTAATAAGTTCCTGCTGGGCTTTTTCTACAAAAAAAGCCCTGCTGAGAATAAAACCCCTCTCCTGTCTTATTACACTCATCCAACTAGGGAGAGAAAAGCAAAGCATTCCTATTAAAGCATGCGCTTCTAAGAGCCCTGTCAGTTTACTGGAGACAGAAGAAAATCTGAGAGGCTAAGTCCCCTATTCTACTGAATACTAATGGTTTATGTTTACTGTGTCCCACTATAAATGTCGAATACCCATGACTCACTTTAAATGTATCTGATCCTGGTCCGACAGTACCCTGTGGCGTTTCACAGGATGGTGAATTTTCCATATGAATTGCTAAAAATAAATACACATCTCTCTTTCCTGGGCGAGAGTCTGAAAAATGAAAAACAGGTAGTTAGTAAACTAGTGAAGCTGTCAAATACTGAATTTGGAAGCCACTGTAGATGGAGCAAGACTGGACTGCTATGGTCCCTATGACCCACTCCGGCCAACATTCTGCTGTAGCATTCTCTATCAAGTTTCGTTTCCAGACACTCTTCAAGGGCATCCTTGTACAGAGCTGGATGCTATCAGGGCATGAGCAGCAGTCCAACATTCTGCAGCCAACAAAAGCCTGGCTTGCATGTAGAAAATCAGCATGTCAGGGAGAAAGTCAGTCTTCATCTGTACATGCTCAATTCCCATAGTACTGTGGGTGGAACATGGAGGAGAATTCAATCATCTGGTCTTTACTCTGCCGTGTCAAGTCGTACACTCTAGGAGAGTGCAACAGGAAGGGGTGTAACTGAATATCTAGCCCTATGATATTCATTCAGTGGCTCTTTGACATGCCACATGGTTCTTCTAAGTACCAGTCCTCAGCATGGCACCCATCCCATTTTTCAAAGTCAAGAGTATTGTCCATTGAAGTCTGAGGTTGGCAGATGATTCCCATTTCCACTGAGAGAAGTTCTAACCACACTGTCTCATAAGATATTAGAGTTCAACTTGAAAGGTACTCTTAAGATAGGGAAGCTACCTTTTATCTGACTCCCATCTTCAGCTATATTTATTATTTGTTACATTTATACCCCACCTTTCTTCACAGTAGGGACCAAAGCAGCTTACATTGTTCTCTGATCCTTCTTTTCATTCTCACAACACCCTGTGCGGTAGGTTAGGCTGAAAGTATGTGACTGGCCCCAAATCACCCAGTGAGCTTCCACAGCAAAATAGGGATTCAAACCTGGGTCTCCCAGAACCTGCTCTGAAGCTCTAACTCAGGGGTGTCAAACCTGCAGCCTGGGGGCTGGATCAGGCCCCCGGAGGGCTTCTATCAGGCCTGCAGTGGAACTGGCTGTCTTCTGCTTCTACTTCCAGTTCTGCTGCTGCTGCGTCATCGTAGGTTTGCAGCTTACAGATACACACCTGAACAGCACACTCAAGATTGCAACAGCACAGGCATTTTGATGCAATAATTTAGAGCAAGAGGTGTCCGTTATCAGGCACTGTTAAATAAACAAAGTATTGCAAGAGTGCTGATGTTTTAAGCATGTTTTTATTTTAAGTAAAAAAAAACACCTTTGTGTTTGTATCCTTTATAAAGTTTATATCTCTGCTACCTGGCATTACATTTTATGACACACACGGCCCGGCCCGTCAAGGTCTTATCTATGTCAGATCCGGCCCTCATAACAAATGAGTTTGACACCCCTGCTCTAACTGCTATACCACACTGACTTTCATAGGGTGGCTGCTGTTGAAGAGTACATAAGAACATAAGAAGAGCCTTGCTGGATCAGACCAGTGGTCCATCTAGTCCAGCATCCTGTCTCACACAGTGGCCAACCTGTTTCTCTGAAGGGCCAACAATAAGGCATAGAGGCTGAGGCCTTCCCCTCCTTGCCCCAAAGGGTGACCATGTACTCAGGTGAGCAGGGGGAAGGGATACAGCCACCTTGGCCTGGGAGTCTACACCTGCCTCCCTCTTCCTCTTTGCAGACATCCTGAGTGCCACCTCAATAATGCAGTCTCCCACAACTGAGACTAGCAGTGTATGCGTATGGGGGCAACCAATAACAGTATGCTCCATGTCATGTGATAAGGCCGTCCCATTGAAATTTGTATGTAGGAGTGCTGCCTATGGTGATGCACTGGGGGAGGGCTGGGAGGGATGCTGGCTGCTTCGTAATGAGTTGCTAGTGTAGCCCCTTACCAGGGTACACCCTTCCTTCTGGTTTGTATAGTAGTTAGGAGCAAGGACTCTAATCTGGGAGAACCAGGTTTGATTCCCCACTCCTCCACATGCAGCTGCTGGTATGACTTTGGGTCAGTCATAAGTTCTTTCAGAGCTGTTCATATCTCCCCACTTCAATTTAGTTTCTCCTCAAGACAAAAAAAACTGAGAATCCTTATTTTTCCACTTGTTTCTTGGGTCAAATGTTTCCCATTCATATTCATTTATTTTTCAACATTCACTCAGCATCAGTGGCATATAGATGGTGTAGAAATGGTCCATCAATGACAGCAGGGGTCGTTTGGGCCTGGAGCGCACCAGAGCGCTGTTTCGGGAGCCCAGGAGCAGGCAGAAATGGTGGTGGCGGCAAGCCCCACCCCCAGCTCCCTACCCCCACCCCCAAGCTCCTTCTCTCTAGAGTTGCGCTGCAGCAGCGGCATGATCCATCCATTGTATTCTATGGCCCCATAGAAAACAATGGGGAGATCACGCCACTGCTGAGGTGCAACTCTAAAGAGAAAGCATTTAAACTTTAAACCCCTTCTCTCTTCACTTCCCCCCCAGCCTGCCTTTACTTTAAACCCCTTCTCTCTTCACTTCCCCCCCCCAGCCTGCCTTTACTTTAAACCCCTTCTCTCTTCACTTCCCCCCCAGTAGGCCAGCTGGGGAAGCAAAAATGGGGGAGGCATCTTCAAAAGCCCCCCTTTTGCTTCCCCTGCTGACATCACTTCTGGTGATGTCAGAGAGTGTGGCATATGCTAATGAACTATTATGCTAATAGCTTATTAGGTATGCTAATGAGCTCCTGCAGCTCTTTTTCTATGAAATGACCCCTGCTCAAGGGCAGTTCTCAAAAGAGCTCTCTCAGCCCCACCTACCTCACCGGGTGTCTGTTGTGGGGAGGGGAGGGGAAGGGAAAGGAGATTGTAAGCCACTCTGAGACACCTTTGGGTAGTGAAGGGCGGGGTATAAATCCAATCTCTTCTTCCAGGCAGAGGGCACAGGCACATGTGGGTTAAGGTAATTGGCAGCTGCCCTGCTCTGCTTTGTGATACTGGTGGCCATTCACTTATGGCATTCATTGTCTTGCAGGACTGGCACCCTAAGCAAAAGCAGCAGTGGATGGAGCAAAGATAGCTGAAGTGCCACTGTGGTGTTCATCATGTACTTGCAGTGATTCAACAAGCAGGAGGACAATATTCCCAGTACAGTGTGGGCTGGCTGCAGTGACCAGTGTGGATCCTGCCTATCTTCCATGAAGCTGGCATCTCACGAATTCCAGCTGAGTCTCTGCAGCATTCCAACCAGGTAATCAGGTGTCTTGGCAAGTCCACCCCATTCACAGGCATGCTGGGATAGGGAGGGCTTGCCCCATCACGCACACACCCCCTCCCAGACTTCCCAGAGCCATTCACAAAGGCACAGGGGCCATAGGAGATAGTGGGAGTTTGCATCATGACATTTCATTACTATTTCCCTTCTGCTGTTCCATGGATTCTCGAATTATTCATAACTGTATCTACATCTGTTTGTTGCTTGGCGGGTGAGGCTTTCTCCCTCCCAGACCGTCACTCTCTGCCCCAGCTCCCCCCCCCCCCCCAGTTTCCCCACAGGGCTCCCAAGGATGAGTTTCCCTTCACACATCTAAAGGAAGCTTGTGCTGGGATCGATGTTGTTGGTCTTCGTAGTGCCCCCGGACTTCTGTTTTGTTTCTTCTGCCAAATATAGCAAAAGTCCAGAGGCATTTTACAGACTAACGACATGTATTTCAATATGGACTTTCATGAGTGGCAGCTCACCTCTTCAGATATGTTGCAGACGGCTGCAACAGACAGACAAGGTCACCTCTCTGCAGTCCCTACCCCTTTCCCACTTATGCAGTCTGCTGACTGCTGTGTGCAGCCCACATAGAGAGTGGGTTGGAGGGGTGGGTCAAGGGGGAAACCGTGTGCTGGGAGGAATCCTTTGGGCCTCACACTCCCACGCTGCTGGCATCAGGTAATCCATGCAGCTTGGTAGGACACAGGGGTCTCTGGGTGGGGGGTGTATGGGGTACAAAGGAGTACATGGCAGGAATGGGACCTCTGAGCATGTGAGGGCATGTGAGCCAAAATGATGGATATCTTGGGTGGCACATCAGTTGGGCAGTCTCGTTCCCCCTTTTCTGGTTGCAAAATATGCACACCACTATCCTGCCTCTGACCTCTCCCCACCGAGATCAAACCAGGAGCCCTAGGCCATTCAATCCCAGTGCCTTTCCACTGAGCCATACCTGTCTTGGCAGTGTTCTCTGCCCAGCCCTGCATGGCTGGCAATGTCGAGGGCTGCAGTGGGACCCCTAATGATTGATGGCATTCTTCCTTTGCATGTGTGCTTGTGGCCCAGTAATTAGGGCACTAGTCTTGGGTGTGGGGGGCCATGGATCTGATAATGGGTTCTGACATATTTGTTGCCAGATGGATGATGCAAAAGGAATGGATGTGCTTTTCTTTTCTTTGCCTGCCATCCCCAGCCCCCTGCTACTGGGGTGCATGCATCCCATCTGACATGTGAGCGTCCTCCCCCAGTGGGTTATGGGGCAGATATGAAAGACTTGAGTTGAGGCACTGTTGTCTGTTCCCTTTTTGGTGCCCTGATGCCTGCTGTCCCCCTGGCCTGATGGACTGTGAGTTGGCTGTGGGCTGGAACTCGTCTATAGGCATTTTAAATTGCTCCTACCCCATTTTATTGGGATTCAGCAGCAATACAATTCTATCACATGGATCTCTTACCAATCTGGATGGCCCTGAGATAACTGTGAAACAAGACAGTGGAAGCTGTGATGCATAAACAAATATAATATGAGTAGAAACAAAAAGAATATGAGTAGAAACAAGATAAAAGCTGCAATCCTATGTACAGTAACTTGACGATAAGATTCAGTGAACACAATAGGATGTAAATGGATAGGATCAGAGTGGAAAAACACAATCGCCAACAATAACAATAGCTGTACCATGCAAGTCTGTTAGTTGTCCCAATATAAAAAGGTTGGAGCAGCTATAAATAGATGGTATGGGAAAGTTAGTTTTGATGGAAAGGTGTTTTTATAGGTTAGGAAGCAGAATACTATACTGCCGAGGTCTCTAGAGATGGTCTTTATCTGTGGACAAATTCATATAAGGACTTGAACAGATGAGACAAAGCTTATTTGTCAAAGACAGTTCGTTCATAAAATTTAAACTACAGGATCACGCTGTCTTGATTTGCTTCACAGAAGCATTTACCACTCCAACAGTGAAACTGAGCAGAAGTTGAATTGTTAAACACCTTCTCACTTCCCTCAGGTGCACTGAGGCCAATTTTATGGATTGACCAAAATGTGTCAGCTTCATTTCATCTTCCTGAGTTCTGAGTGAACATAGTCCATCAGGTTTCTAGGTCCCAGACAGTACTATCACGTTTTGAATCAGCCCCTTGAATCCAGCTTGCTGTGTGGACTTGACCCCTAGCTAATCTGTATATGCATCTCATTCTGGTCTGTCAGATCTTGCTTGCTGTTTTGCCTGGACTGATTACAACTCTGCCTCTAACTTCTGGATTCTGTTTGACACCTGAGACTTGATTCCTACCTGCTTTTCTCTCTACAGCTGCCTTTGGCTCATCTGATTTGTTGTCCTTCTGGTCGCTGGGTCCATCTTGCGAAACACTGTGTTTTGACAATGAGTACCCCTACAGAAAGAAACACACACACACAAATAATAGTTACAGGGATATGCTAAATAAGTATTCCTAAGTTTTCTTTCGGCATGGAGCTGCTCTTATGCATCATGATTATCTGTGAAGTTGATAAGCAACTGATACACCCATGTTAATGGATTCAATCTAATTCATCTGTGCCCTAGACCAATTATGTTCAGTGGTTTGGGAACCATATGTGGGTCTTTGACATGCCCCTAGTGGTTCCTCTGAGCACTGTTCCCCAATATGGTACCTGCCCCATATTTCAGGAAAGTGGCCAAGGGCCTTTCATAGCAGCACTTATGGCTGACATGTGGTTCCCACCAATGAAAGTCATTGCAAGAACAGGAGGTACTGGTTGCCTCATGCCAGGGATGGAAGTAAATGTGGATCTTTTCATTGATGATAACTGCAAATGTGGCTCTCTGCAAGCTGTGGTGTAACACTGTCCTAGAGACTATATGCAGTCTACCACGTAACTCTTTTTTTCTTTAAGCTCTTTGTAAAGAATTGTTTAAAACTTTTCATGTTGAAATCAAATACAAAATAGCAAAAATAAAAAATATTTTAAAAATGACAAAACCCAAATATTAATAAGCAGGGGGGTGGGGTGGATCTACAATAAGGATGACTGATTAGTAGTTGCAGATGATGAAGGTTATGGGGGGAGGCACAGCACAGTAAACACTCTGATTAACAAAAAGAATTGACTGAGGGGCAGAAGTCAGCATAATATATGTGTATTGGCTCATATTTTATGCCTAAGGGGACTTTCTTCAGTTTAAGCCACTCTTCCTTTGTTTAAATTGAAGTTCATACTAAATGAGGTACATACTATAGGGAGCACACAGTACAAGACCAAGGCTTGCTTCTTCATGCCATCATGTGCACAACCTACAACAGAGGTGCAGTTGGAACCAATCCTTTTGTAACCAATGCCTTTGCTTAAAACATGTTTCTGTTCCATTACTTTCTTTCCTCATCGATATTTCATCTCTCGTAGCTATTTAATACATTTACCAGTTACATCTAAAGCTACAATATCTAAAGCAACTACACTTAAGGACAGTATATTATATTCCGTTCTATCTGGAGACTTTTCCCCATTGTTATCAATTTTTCCACAATAGCCTATCATATATCAATACAGCTTTTATTTTTAAGACATCAGCAGCACTTTTTGTGGTCTTTCCCAAAATCTGGTTTTCAGTACAGATACGTACCAGTTTATTTTCCAAATCCATTTTTGCAACAATAAATTCCTAAAAAAGAGAAACATCCACAATATAAAATAAAAAATGAAAATGTATTTCATTTATTTTTTAAAAAATATTTATATATCCACCTTTCCCTTGAGCACCTCAGGACCCATGGTGGGTAACAACAAGGTTAAAAAACCATATAAAAGAATTTGATATAGCAATAAACATTAAAACAACAAATACAAGCATTTAAAAATTCTTTTCAATTGCATGTGATACACAAATCTGCCTGCGTGCTCCCATTGCCGAATTGGAAACACACAGTCGGAGTCCAATGAGTTAGATGAATATCTGTTTAATGCATTGAAACAGGGAATACAGGGCTGAGTACCTTAGCACCTCAACAATTCCCAAGCTGTATTCTGCCATAACCAGGAAGGGCAGAAGGTCTTATATCCCAAATGACATCACATATAATTTACACATTAAAGAATCTCTAATTGGTACCAAGCAGTTAACATCATAGAAACATCATTTGATTTTAAACCTTACTATTGGTCTCTCCTTAAATTGGTAACATCATTGAGCAATTATTATTGTTAATGGTTGTTTTTATGCTATTTTAATATTTTATATTTGGCACATGTTGCCCCTGTTTGTAAGCCGCCCTGAGCCCGTTTGCGGGGAGGGAAGGATATAAGTGCAAATAAATAATAAATACTGGTAATATATGTCAGGGATTGTATTTGCTTATCTGCTCTTCAGAACAATGGGAACATTAGGGAACACTGAGATTCTTTCTGACCTTAGTGAAGATAGTCCCTCTTTCCCTTGTTTCTGGGGAGCTAGGTAATAAGGATTGTGATTCACATTCAACTTCCTTCTTGACTACCTTGCAGCAGACAAGGCAGCATTGGCATGGACATTGAAGTCCCCCCAAATTATCAGTTTGGGGAAACACAAGGCCCATTCTGCCACCACCTCAGCCAACCTCAGCAGGGAGCTAGCTGGCAAGCTGAGAGGACAGTACACCAGGAAAACTCCTGCCCTCTCCCTGGCAGCCCATATAACTTTTTCTTTCAACAAGCCTTTCATGGCTACCATTGTCTGGGCCACCA
This sequence comes from Gekko gecko, assembly GCA_029375565.1. NCBI lineage: Eukaryota > Metazoa > Chordata > Lepidosauria > Squamata > Gekkonidae > Gekko > Gekko gecko. Next base: position 33,453,817 of record JAPDNY010000005.1, on the reverse strand, counting down.
GACAACTCTGATTTCTATTGCCATAAGAGGTGGTACAAGTCAAATACACCATTAAATACAAGTTTAAAATACACCAGTTTGCCTTACATTATAAAGTGTGGTGAAACAAACCTGTTTTAATTGATGTACAGCAACAATCCACTTTATGCCTACAAACTCTATATATTTTTGACAGTCATCACAGGGGTCTTTGCTGCAATAAAGAACATCTTTGTTTTCTATGTCCTTCTTACTCCTGAAAGAAAGGAAGCAGTTCAATTTATTCTCTAGGGGGGAAATAGCATAAAATCTTACTCCAAGGTGCCATAGAATGAATCAACATGTTTTTTGAGGGAGGGGGGAATAAAAATTATTGATTAATCATTATTATTCATTATATATTTTTGTTCCTTTTTGCTCTTGGTGTTTAAACACATCATATAGAACTTGTCGCGAAGAGTCGGACTCGACTGTGCGACTGAACAACAACAACAACAAATAGAACTTGTAGGGAAAGTGTGGGTAGGTATTTAGTAACATAATTAATTATTATATCTTTATGCAATTAGTATTTGGGGTTTATTTTTGGAGGTGACATTAAATGTTCCAATGAGAAAGGCAGAAAACTAGCCCTGAAGAATCTCTGCCACCCCCCACCCCCCAGAAATTTTATCAGAACCGGGGTCACCACACCAAATGTTAACAAAGGTATAGTAATATAATTTTCCATAGTTTTACTCTGAAGACAAAGAGGGAAAATTATTAAACTCTGAATAGTCTTATAAACTGAAATGTTACATCTCTTTTGATTCTGCATATAGTGTCTCAACTACAGCACGGTACAGTGCTCCATAACTGCAATGCCTTTATTATTAGACTAGGAATAAGGCCCGTTCTGGAAATAAATACAACGAGCTCTAGAAAGAGGCTCTGGGAGAGTGCCAAGGCCTTGGGCAGTCAGGGTCAATTTGCTGTGGCAACCTCCTCAAACCCCACCCTCTCTAGGCTCCACACCTGAAACCCCCAGGAATCTCCCAACCTGGAGTTGGCAACCCCATCCCCTTCCCAGCTAACCATCAACCTACTTTTATTTGTCCCTCTGACTGCAGCTGACTTCTGCCCTCCCTCCTGGAGATAAGTTGTAATTCTGAGTGATCTCCACCCCTCACCTGGAGATCAGCAACAATGGTTCCCCAGGAGGAAAAGTAGTCTTTCTCTGGTTCCCCAGGAGAAAATGCCTGGTTTGGAGGGTGGAATCTATGGCATTGGACCTGTCAGAGGTCTGAGGTCCCATCCCTCCTCAAACTTCACCTTCTCCAGGCTCCACCCCTCAAATCTCCAGGAATTTCCCAACCTGCAGTTAGCAACCTTATCTCCTTCCCAGCCAGGCATCAACCTGCCATTATCTGCCCCTCTGATTTCAGCTTTCCTTCCCCCCCCTGCATGTGCAGTCTCTACTGTGCTCTGAAGACCTGACTGCCACATCACATTGGCTGTCATGGGGGGTATAAGGACACCATTTTCTCCAGGGGAACAGAGTATAAGGACACAGAGTCCACCATTTTCTCCAGGGGAACTGATCTCTGCCATCTGGGGAGCAGTTGTAATTCTGAGTGATCTCCAGCCCTCACCTGGAGATGGTTTCCCAGGAGGAAAAGTAGTCTTTCTCTGCAATGGGGACCAAAGCAGCTTACATCATTCTCCTCTCGCACTTTTGACTTGCACAACAACCCTGTGAGGTAGGTTAGGCTGAAAGTCTGCGACTGGTCCAAAATCACCCACTCAGCTTCTGCCTCAAGCACTTGGATCTAGCAGACCCGGCTCTGAAGCACTGACTGCGATGCCCAGTTTAGCCAACTGAACTCCAGAAAACAGATCTCTTTCCCACTGAGAAAATATCTGCTTCGGAAGGTGGGCTTTATGGCATTCTGTTCAGCTAAGGCCTCTACCCTCCCCAAACCCTGGCTTCCATAGACTCTACCAGAAAATCTCCAGGGATCTCCCTACCTGGAGCTGGCAACCCTAAGCAGGACTGGCCCCAATGAGTTCCTCACAAAGGCCTGCGAAGGGTTTCCTTCCTTTGTCTGAACCAAGCTTGGTTGCCTACTGTGGTGAAACAGGCTCCAGTTTACAACTCAGCTGTTTGCCTCCCATCCTTGTCTCGTGGGTGTATCTCACTCCTTAAGTTCTCTGCCACCACTCACTGAATTGTCACTGCCTTTTTAGAGGGACAGTGAGACCCCTCTGGCCAAATCTCCCTCTTTGGAGATGGAATCCCCATTTTGGGGGGATCCCTGGAAAGTTGGTAACCCAAGGGTCTGGCCTTTCCTTGCTTTCCTGTGCTACCCTCTCCCTTTGGTATTGTGCAGAGCAGGGGAGACTATGTGGTCAGAGCACAACAAAGATCACTCGCCCAAATAAAAAAAATTATTTAACTATTTACAATATTATGGCACACACACACACTAAATGAATAAGGCAGAACTGTAGGAGTAAGCACACAACAGGGCATAAATCAACAGGGGTTAAACACAATCCTCTTTCCCTACACACAATAATCTCTACCTCTGGAGGTTGTGGGCTCAGGATAGGATCTCTCCTTGGACTGGCCTCTGGCTCTACTTCAGCCTCTCTCTCTTGCCCAAGAGAGCAGGGAAACTTCCATTCATTCCCCAGTCCAGCCAACTGTGGAAGGCTGAATTTCTGCTGCCTCCCAGGGTTTCCCTATGTCTCTGGCTTGTGGCCTGGTCAGCACAGGCAGCCAAGAGCCTTTCCTAACCTCCTGTAAGACGAAGACTGCCTCCCTGGATGGGCTGGAGTCTATATTGATGCTGCCCCGCCCCTTGGGATAGGCCCTCTTTTCCCACACTTTTAGGTCTTGGGGCAGCTGGGAACTGTAGGCCAGTAGATGAGGAAGCTCCATTCAACCCAGTGAGTGATCCCCATGCAGGCCCCTCTCTGGAACTACAGCTCAATTAAACCTTATGGGGGAACATTTTAAACAAACCGCCACAGATGGCAGCCATCTTTCAATCACAGGTAACTGCCATTTCATTACACCTACCAACAGCCACTGAGGGGAAAGCTAGTCCCACCCAGGAGGCAAGCAAGAGAAGCATCTTCGTCAAGAGAGAAAGCTGTTTGCCAGTAATTCTGACCAGGCACAATGGCTAAAGGGGGAGTGGGTGGGGAAGAGGAGCAAACCCAGCACCCGGCTAGTGGCACACGAGTACTCTTAAGTGGCAGCTGACAGGCCAATGGCTGAGGGAGTGCATTACACAGCCAATGGAAGAGCTGCAAAGTGCCACTCCAAAAAACAATTATATATAAGGAGAGATGGCACCAGCTATATTATGGATCATAAAGGTCATTAAAATGTTTGGGCTGCATGGTCCCAAGACTACAGTAGGAAAACAGATTGGCATCCAAGAACACAGAAACTGGCCACCATTTTTTATTTTTTATTTATCAAATCTATACATTGCCATTTCACATGAGTGTTCTCAACTTAACTTTTAAAAAGGTGAAACTACTAAAAAAAAATTCAGGGAAGGGTTCCTCAGCTGGAGTTGGCCCCAATCATGAAAGAGAAGGGCCTGTTTACTTCCTCCACTCCCTTCACTGGTCTCAGCTGGAAAGAGCTAGGGGCTCAGTCTAGGCCGGGTCCCCAGCCTTTTTGAGACTGTGGGCACCTTTGAAATTCTGACACAAGATGACTGGTGCAGCAACAAAATGGCTGCCATAAAATGGCTGCCAAAGGAGGTATAGCTAGACACAAAATGGCTGCCAAAGGAGGTGTAGCTAGACACAAAATGGCTGCTGCAGCTTACCTTCAATCCTCGTGCTGTGGTAACAGCTGGTACCAAAGCAACATTTTAAAAAATCTGCACACAATCACATCCCCAATGGCCAATCAAAAGACTTGCTGGGCAAAAGCCTCACATGTCCCCCCTTTCTGCAAACATTTGCAAGCACCAAGAAAGGCATCAATGGGCACCCAGGCACCCACAGGCATCATGTTGGGGACTCCTAGTCTAGGCACAGTGGAAGGGTGGTTGCTGCTGCCCCTCCCTCTGATGGCCACAGCAATGGCAGTTGGAAATCGGGTTCAGACAAAATGAATAACTTATATTTATTAATCTAAATAAGTTGATTAACCTGAACAGCAGAGCATTTGCTTCAGCATGGACAAGGGCTGACTTTTTGGCAGGATAACTTCTGATAGCTCTACCACTCCGAGGCAGATTTCCATACAATGCACCGATAGGATATCCATTATAACCTGCCCCAAACTACAAGTTTAAAGAACACAACAGCAAGTTGTTAAATAATAAATTATTATGAATAGAAATCATATTTGAATAAATGCAATCCAAATGCCACACTGAGTTAACACAAGAACATCAGTAGGGCCCTGCTGTATCAGACCAATAGTCCATCTAGTCCAGCATCCTGTCACATACAGTGGTCAACCAGTTCCTCTGGACAACCAACAACAGAGCATAGAGGCCAATTTTCAGATGACACAAAATTATTCAGGATAGTGAAAACCAAAGCTGCATATGAAGAGCTCCCAGAGGACCTCCACAAACTGGATGAGGGGGCGACAATGTGGCAAATGAAGTTTAGTGTTGGTAAGAGTAAGGTGATGCACATTGGGACAAAAAATCCCAGCTTCAAATATAGGCTAATGGGGTCTGAATTTGTTGAAACTGAGAGGGAAAAAGATCATGGGGTCATAGTGGATTAAAGTGTCAACTAGGGGTGTGCGTCCAAAGGATCTACCTGAGCCAAAAATATACCTGAAAATACCTTAGTGTTTTTGGGGTATATTTTGGCATCCCAAATGTATCTGGGTTTTCTCAAGAAAACTGGAAAAAAAATCCCAGATATATTCGGAAATCACCAGGTAGATCAGAAAACAGCTGAGAGGTGGGAGTGAAAGCTTCTACATGACTAAAGAAGTATAATTTCAAAGTAATGATAAAACAAATTATACTTACAAAAAAACCCTTTTCATCATATAATACACATCCTACTCCTCTGTCTGGATCATCTTTGCAAAGAAACAGAAAAGTGCTTATTAATTAAAATTAACTAGTCGTCAGCCAGGTTAGCTGGCATACAGACAAAATACATACCCCATGAGCCTCTACACTGGCAGAGCAACTAACTCAGAGTTCCAGTAATAATGTGGGTTGCATTGGTTCCCTTATGCTTCTCTATGACCAAATCTCACCCAGTCCAAGTCCTTTTCTCTACCTTTGGACAATAAAGTCATTTAGTATTAAGGACCATTGAGCTGAGTTGTGAATCTCATCATGAACTGTAATAAATAGATGTGGATAAATAAATGTATTAAGGACCTTTGAGGTTCTGGGAGGGGTAGATGAGGACCAGCAATGGCCTATTCTAAAGAATATAAGGGCACTTCTAGAGCCCATACTATCTTTTTAAATACAATTTAGGATGACTCAGTGGGCCATTAAATGACATGTTACAAGTTTGCACAGTTCTGCCACACATCAAGCTCAACATATCACTTTACTCACAATAACAATCACAGAATATATTGGCCGTTCTGGCTACAGAAATCAAGCTAGTTATTACATTTACAGCAAAAATCTCATCCAAATGAAGAGAATAAATAGATTTAACTAATTTTTCTATAGCTGAGAATCAGCTGGCATTCCATTTGATGACAGCTAACCTGTAACCCAAAACCTCATATACTCTTTCATCAACAAATGTTAGTCCAGTGAAGTCAATTACTGTACTGTGCTGGTTGGGCAGGTTCTTTCTCCCTTGCTCTTTGAGGGGCAAGGCCCTTTCAGGCTCATTTTTCCCCTCCCAGTCCCAGCCATGGTTCAGAATTAGGCATATGATTAGGGATGTGGGAATAAACCTGATATTTTCCAGGTTCAGGTATATTGAACCCAAAAAATGTTAGTATTTCCCAATATTCCCGAATCCCAACACTAGTATTGTAATTGGATTTGATAAATGTTCAGGAAACCCAATTTTTTTCAGCTTCATTATACCCCATGGTAGTGATGGCGAACCTTTTAGAGACCGAGTGCCCAAACTGCAACCCAAAACCCATTTAAGTATCGCAAAGTGCCAACACGGCAATTTAACCTGAATACTGAGGTTTTAGTTTAGAAAAAACAAGTTGCCTCACTAGCAAATGTAGTTACTGATCACTAGTACACAGGTTTAATAAGCACACCGATTCTGAAGTGTAAAGTTCTAATAGGGATGGCCATTTGAAAATACAATTATAAGCCAAGGGGTTGTAAAGAAGAAGAAGAAGAGGAGGTCTTGATCTTTCCCACACACACACAGAACCAACCCGGTGTTTTAAGACAGCCTCCAGTCCCAAGAGCAGCCCTACCTCGGTCACAGTGCTCAGTCTGTACATACCAGGGCTTTGCTTTCCCTGTAACTCTTACATTTCACAACTTTCCAAGCTCACTGCTTATTGTTTTTCTATACTCAGGGATACACCTGCTGACAACCGAAAACACTTCTGGGACTCTAATCTGGAAGTCTGATTTGGGAGAACTGGGTTTGAGTCCCCACTCCTCCACACACAGCTGCTGGTATCACCTTGGGTCAGTCACAAGTTCTCTCAGAGTTGTTCTCTCACAAGCAGTTCTCAAAAGAGCTCTCTCAGCCCCACCTACCTCCCAGGGTGTCTGTTGTGGGGAGGGGAAGGGTAAGGAGATGGTAAGCCACTCTGAGACGCCTTCGGGTAGTGAAGGGTAGGGTATAAATCCAATCTGTTCTTCATACATCCAGTGATGTGGGCTCTCACCTACAAGCAAGCCGTTTGAAGGCTTTTCACACACCCCAGAGATTTAGTGCCATGTCAATTCATTGTTCTCCACACCACGCATATCACGCATGCCCTCCGAATCAAGGCAAGAGAAGTGGTCTGCCATTGCCTGCCTCTCTGTAGCAACCCTGGGCTTCCTTGGTGGTCTGCTCCCCCTTCCAAGTACTAACCAGGACTGGTCCTGCTTAGCTTCTGAGATCTGATGAGATCGGCCCAGTCTGGGCCATCCAGGTCAAGGCAAGAGATGTTCAGAGGTGGTTGGCCACTGCCTGCCTCTGCGTAGTGACCCTGGACTTCCTTAGTGGTCTCCCATCCAAATCCTAGTCTGCCCCCACAGAGAGCTTCCACCTGAATAAGCCTTGGTCTTAAAGGTGTCACTGGACCCTTTGCATTGCTACCTAATAGGGGAGGACTTGCAGATCTGCCCCTGCAGAGGGCTTCCACCTGAATAAGCCTTGGTCTTAAAGGTGTCACTGGACTCTTTCCATTGCTACCTAATGGGAGGGACTTGCAGATCTGCCCCCACAGAGAGGGTCGGGGAGAGAGGGTCGGGCAGGGCTTTGCCAGGCTCTGCATCTGGAAAGACGACAGGGGGGCAGAACTGGAAAAGCAGAGAGGAGGGTGGCGGGAGCCTTTCCACTGCCGTGCACTCAGCGTGGGACTGGAAAAGCGGGGAGGAGGGTGGTGGGAGCCTTTCCAGCGTCGCGCACTCAGCGTGGGACTGGAAAGGGGGGGCCTTTTCAGCACCCCGTGCTTTAATAAAGTCCTGGAAAGACAGGGTTGGGGACGGCTTTCCAGGGCCTGGAAAGGCAGGGGGGGATTCACAACTTACCTTGCTTCTTCTTTCTCCTCCCAGGCCAACTGAGGGGAAGGCTGCTGGGAGCAGGGGGCTGGGCTTGCTACATGTCCCTGCCCCCTGGCCTCCTCTCTCCTGGAGCAACTTTGCAGTGAGCTCCAGCCCCAACCAAGGCCTGGTCTAACCCTGCCTTGTGGGTGCTCTGGCCGTGGTGACAGTGCATGTGCCCACAGAGAGGGCTCTGCATGCCCTCTCTGGCACACGTGCCATAGGTTTGCTGCTACCACCCTATGGGGACCATTATAGTCAATGGTTCCCATATGGTACAATGGGGAATCGATCCAGGGGTTTCTGGGGGGCTGTTTTTGAGGTAGAGGCACCAAATTTGCAGCATAGCTGCTGGGGCCTCTCTCCTCAAACCCCCCCCCCCAAGTTTCAAAAAGACTGGACCATGGGGTCCAATTTTAAGGGCCCCCAAAGAAGGTACCCTCATCCTCTATTGTTTCCACCAGAGAGAAAAAGACATTTAAAGGGACTGTAGTCCCTTTAAACACTTTCTCAATGTGGTGTTAATTCATCTGGAGGGTGTTTAAAGGGACTGTGATCCCTTTAAACAACCTTGAATTTGGGCTATCTGGCAGTCCCAAAAATCCTGAATATTTTTGGGATTTGGGGGTTAGCCATTTCGGATAGCCAAAATTCAGCCCCATTGTATAACCAATTTTTAAAATACCCGAGAAATACCACCTCGGTTTTTACGGAATACACACCCCTATATATGATATATGAGAAAGAGCTAAACAATCTGTACGAGATTGGCATCATTTTTTCTATCATATCCCCAAAATTTAAAGGCAAAAGCATGGAAAAAATCAATATAGTTGCTTATGAAAATATTCCATACATAGTTTCATTTCAGATACAAGCTACCTATATAATTGTTCATTGCATAAAATATCTATCAGCAAGACCACATATTTGTGAACAAAGCATCCCAGTATGTTGCTTTTTTTTTTGTTCCCTTTCTCTCATTTCTTTAATTTCTCTCATTTCTTTAATTACTCCTGTATTGTTCTTCTTCACACAGACAAATAAAAAATATACAGACAGCAGATAGGAAAAGAATGAAAAATAGGAAATGGTTATGTTTGAAGCTTCCTATCATCTCAGTCGCGATGGTTCAGAGGTTAAGATGCTGAGCTGCAGATCGGAAGGTTGGTAGCTCGGCAGTTTGAAACCCTAGTGCCAGTTGACAGTGAGCTCCCATCTCTGGCCCCAACTCCTGCCAACCCAGCAGTCTGAAATCAAGAAATTGCAAGTAGATAAACAGGTATCACTTCAGTGGGAAGGTAACAGCATTCTGTGCACCTTGGTATTTAGTCATGCCGGCCACATGACCACAGAAAAAGTCTTCGGACAGTGCTGGCTCTTCAGCTTGGAAATGGAGATGAGCACCACCCCTTAGAGTCAGATTCAACTGGCTTTCAAGCAAGGGAAATATTTACCTATCTTCTCAGCAAACTTACCAGATCTTGCTGCTAAAAGGTAACAAAGCTGCAGGGCATGGTGGTGCTGATTTATTGCACTGGGCTCTTTCCTATGGGAACAATTTAATAAGACACTGAGATGCTGCAAGGCAAGCTCCATTTTTGTTTTGCAAATCTCTTTTCTGTCAAGCAAGTTCAGCAGATCACAGTTTATTTCATAATCTTCTTTCTGAGTTTCTTCATAATTGAATTTATACTCTAGACACTGAAATCTCTTTGTTCTTTCAGCAAGCTTCAATACAGTGCCTTCATCAAGATGTTCTAATGGTACAAAAACAGAGCTAATTGTAGAACTTCTCAGGAACAAGTCATCAACTGCATGGAGATCTTCTTTGACAGTCTCGTTATTGCCCTTTCGCTCTGGATGTCTTGGCCAGTAATAGACTGCAGAAACTTCCCCTAAATGTGAAAAACATAAAATTGGATACCCAGCTGAATATACCTACTTTAAATTTATGATGAATAACAATATTTGAATTAATGTCTTCTTCCTTCTCGGCCATTATCCTGGACAAATAACACTACAACACCCATCTTCACACCCAATTTAACAATTCTCAATACTTCTTCACTACCTTTGGTACTCTGTTGAAGCCTGTCCCATCATCTCCCACCTCCTCACTTTCCACTCAGGAATTTGCCTCCTTCCTCAGTGACGGGACTGATGCTAACTCCTACCAGCAATGAACATGCAGATGATAACTAATCAAAAACTGTGCTTCTCTTTTTTTATCGATAAAAGGTCAATAGTTCCAATAACATTTCCTTTGGCTGTTTTTCTGCCAGTGTCACAATGTCCTGATGCTATTTTTAAGTTTCCCTTTCCCTGGGGGGGGGGGAAGGTGAGAGGAGCGGTTGTAAAGAGAAAGAGCAACTCAGCAGATATGGCCCAGGTATATCAGCCAGCCAGAGCACTTAGCCCATGGTCCCACCAAGCAGCAGCATCTCTGATTGGCACTGCTGTGCATTTCTCCTCAATCACATTGCTGGCTCACTGGTTGAAGAATGACGCTGATTCTATATATTTAGGGGCACTTCTTGCAAGGTCATTCCAACTGCTGGGTGCTAGCCTGGTGTTAGGAACAAACAAATGCCTTGCTTGTAGCAGACAGCAGTGTGGAAGGAGGAAGGCCAGGAGTTATATTTACAGATTTTCTTAAACCTCTTATCTTATCCTACCCACCTATGCACACCTGAATGTTTGCCACACGCCTGGCCCCTTTGGGGAAAGAGGCAAAAACTGTGCATAGATTCTTTGTAAGTCAAAAAAGACTGCCATGATGCTGGGGGGGGTCTTGTTCCATTTTCATCTCCCCCCAAACAAATACACAACAGGCAGCCTAAAAAATGAGAGGGGGAGGGAATACATAAATATACAGGACAAGAGAAGGCTCAGATCTCACTCTGCATCTAAAAGAAGCCCAATTATATACTACATTTCTTGTTCCTGTCATCTTCAGAGGCCCTGGTTTGAGTGCCCCCACTTTATGAGATCAAGTGGGCGTTTGTGAGAGGGGTTCATAATGTAATTTTATTATGTATGTTTAAATTTGTCAGCCATCTTAGCAGCCCTTGTAAGGGCAGAAAGATGTGATATATGAGGAGGAGGAGGAGGAGGAGGAGGAGGAGGAGGAGGAGGAGGAGGAGGAGGAGGAGAAGAAGAAGAAGAAGAAGAAGAAGAAGAAGAAGAAGAAGAAGAAGAAGAAGAAGAAGAAGAAGAAGAAGAAGAAGAAGAAGAAGAAGAAGAAGAAGAAGAAGAAGAAGAAGAAGAAGAAGAAGAAGAAGAAGAAGAAGAAGAAGAAGAAACAGATAAACACCTGGAGTATAACACTCCGATAGCACTGTTGTAGAAAAAATGAGAAATAGGGTTTGGATCATTGATTTTGCAATCTCAGGAGACAGCAGAATAGAAAAGAAAGAACAGGAGAAGATCACAAATACCAAGACCTTCAAACAGAGTAAGAGTGTCTCTGGGAGAAGAAGGTTACCATCATGCCAGTTGTCGTTGCAGCCCTTGGAGCAGTGCCTAGAAGTATTGCTGTTCCAAGCAACACTGTCTTTTGGAGCTCAGCTATTGTTATTTGCTCAATGCCCAGAATGTCCAGGTGTTTCTTGAGACTTCTAGGTACTGCACTAAGGATAAAGGAGAAGAGTAGAAGGCTGAGTTCAGACTGGCAGTTTGCAGCGTGAGCTAGTCGTGGCAAAAACGCCCCAGAATAAACTGTTCCGGGTTTTCCCAGTCACACGGGGCCAACAGATGTGGGAGCATACCAAGAGGAGGCATGCGGGAGCATTCAGACTACTGGCCTGGAGGTGCGGCTGTAAACGGCTTTTCCCTGGTAAATCAGCTGGATGCCTATGTGTGTATGCACGCTCATACACACATAGGCATCCAGCCGATTTGGGGAGGATCCCATTGCGCACTGGGCGGTAGAGCAGAGCACAGCCAATCATATGCGCCAATCATATGCACCAGGAGCAGCACGGGTTGCTCCTGGCTTTCAGCTGAGCGTTCACACTTCTGGGAAGTGGACTGACATGGGATAAAGGCACTCTCCAGGATTTGCTACCACTTGTAACAGGTATCTTTTTAACGTGGGAGTGAAGCAGAACAGCACGGGTTGCCTATAGGTGGGGAACGCCAGGCAGATGTGCCTGTGTGAACACCCCCTTTAACCCACTTGGGAAATGCGGCTGAAAAGTGGCAATAGCGGGGCAAATTGCCAGTCTGAACCCAGCCAAAGTGTGTGTAAAGGGAAATAAATTCTGTTCCATGCAAGTCTAAAGGGAGGCAAATCCTGTTTCTTTGACATCAGCTCCTCAATAGATAGCGGGGAAATAAGTTAAATTAGGGAAGTGTTGGATGAGAAATGCTTGCATGAATGACTCCAGCATAGGTGCATATGTGTAGGTTTTAGCAACCTTAGCTGTGGAAGTACACCTTTCTAAGTCTATCAACCTCAGTTAACTTAGAAGGGTATAACTTTAGGATTGCACTATGAAATGTAGAAAGGAAATTCTCTTGGTACAGTCACTGAAAATTTCTTTACAGTTTATGAGGAGGAAGTTACAAGTGCGAACACATATCCCAGTGAACGAACAAAAATGTATTGATGACCCTAAAAGTGAACTTTATCAAGCCAAAATTTTACTGAACAAAATTATCAGGCACTGAATAGAAATGTACATTCCAATCCTAACTCCAAATTCTACCTTTGCTTTCTTATTTGACCTTCAGTTGCTCACACACTATCACTTTTCTCTACAATTATCATTCATTTACTCTATAAAGAAGTCAAATGACATCGCTGTCACACTATTATAATCCACTGTTTTCCATATTGCCCCCCCATCTTTTAAAGACATATTTGTGCCTATTTTTCTGACTTTGAATGCAATTATTACAGAAATCTGCACTATGTAGGCTTCTTTGTACTCTGGGCTTCTAGTATTTTGCACTGCTAGGCTTTCTACTAACTACTGGTCCTTTAATTAGTTATTCTATTTCCCTGTCAGTTGGCCCTTTACTAGTTTATTCTCATCAGCTAGAACAATTGCTCACTAATTTTTATGTATAATAAAAAATTAAATAAATGAGCAATTGTTTTGGCTTCTTTTCGGGGAGAAAACAAGCAGTTAATGGGACAAATGCAAGGAACAGAAAATTAAGAGTGCTGAGCAGTGTGTGTGTGTGTGTGTGGAGGAGTTTAAGTAAGGTGCTATACAGTGGGAGAAAACCCTGTGTTCTGGGTGGAAAGTTATTAGCCTAAGTGGCAAGTGAAGAAAATAAGTCTGTGTTGAAGTTATTAAGGTGGGTGACAAGTTGGGAAGTTAAGCTTTCTGGAAGTTATTGGCCAAAGTGGAGGTGAGAAAATAAGCCTGTGTGGCTAGGTCTATTTAAGGAACCATTTTATTTATGTACCTATCTGCAATTACGCTTACTAACTGTACATAAATCATTATGCTCTTAACTGCTTATTTTAAAGTATCCCCTTTTACCTCAGAGCCACCCCCACGCGCTGACCATTCTGTCCATCTACCATATACAAATAAGCCACCCTGTTCTTTCGGGTCCCACTAAGAATTCTAACGCAAGAGCCTTTGGTGGCAGTGAAAATAAATAGGAAATGCCAAGGAAGGAAAGGAGGCACCATAACACACACCCTCAGAACACTACAGCCTTTACAGAGGTTACAAATAAGGGAATCACACAGAAAAGAGCAAAATCATTACACACAATTTAAAGGCTTTTTCCCAGGTCTGCACTCCTAAACACACTTTCCATTTAACTGCATGACATTTACTTTTGACTTGAGTAAACTTATATTATAATCTTGCCCAGAAGAATACACACTGGACTTGTTTATGGTGAATGTATCAGCAAACTAAGTGCAGAGCAGAACCATGGTTTTAATTCTGCTTTCAGCATATTGCTGAAAAGAAATGCCTCTGCAGGGCTTAAAAGGACAGAGTATTTTAGCCTCTAGCCTCACTTTCCACCCGGAAATTTGGCTTGTCCTTTCATTCTTTAGTGATAAAACAGAAGATATTTACACAATATATGCTTTAATTCCCACCTCTTTTTCATTATTATTTGGTAATTATTCATGATCACCTTTGATTCTTCATGCCATAAGTGACCTACCTTGAATGAGAAATTTGGTGCAGTTAGAGCAAGGCTTTCTGGACAAATAGATAATGCAATTGTGCAAAGTGATGGAAGTGTTCAACATGATTTGTTGCACAGCATGTGAGCTTTCTGTGGAGCAGCACATTGCTACCACTTTTTGTACTTTGTCTGACTCACATACTACAATCCCAGTTTTGTAAAACTGAAAAGGGAAAAAAGATATTTTGAAAAAGAAATAGATCAGGCTACAACCTCAACAATATTATATGTTAAAAAATACTATATGCGTGATGACCGAAATAAAATAGATTTGGAATATAGAATATATAAGCAAGGATCCATAAGGATCTTGTAGGGAGAGGAAATTGCATTCTACCACCTTTGCTTCCTTCCCCATGCCTTGCGTCCCCCTTTCCGGGCAATGATGGGTCCTCCTTACCACCTAGCTGCCTCTCCTGGGGCTCACAATGATGGCGATAATTCTTCCCAGCACACCTACCCACCTGCCTGCTGCCACTTCACTGCCAGAGAGGCAGCAATGGCAGGCACCCAAAGAGTGATTAACATATGGAATTCACTGCCATAGGAGGTGGTGGTAGCTATAAGCATGGACAGTTTCAAGAGGGAATTAGATAAACATATGGAGCAGAAGTCCATCAGTGGCTATTAGCCACAGGGTATAAATGGGAACTCTCAGTCTGGGGCAGGTGATGCACTCTATTCTTGGTGCTGGAGGGGGCAGCAGTGGGAGGGCTTCTAGTGTCCTGGCCCCACTATTGGACCTTCTGATGGCACCTGGTATATTTTGGCCGCTGTGTGACAGAGTGTTGGACTAGATGGGCCGTTGGCCTGATTCAACATTGGCTTCTCTTATGTTCTTATGTTCTTATGACTTGTGGTGGTCCTCATCGCCTGCCTGCCGCACTGCCTCCTCAAAGGCAGTTGAGGAGACATGGGACTGGATGTGGCTGCAGTTACATGCAAGGGTAGAGATATGTTGGGAGGGAGGATTAGACCCCCCCATCCAGTTTTAGTACACATTGGATTTTTCTGCAGACCCCGAGTTTGCAGGAAAATCTTTCTGTTCTCCATCTGACCCCGACCCATGGATTTAAGTATCCACAGATTGGGGCACAGTTGACTATTAGAATCTATGATGCTATGTCAGATATTCCCAGATATTGGCTCTTTGATCCAACTAGCCCAGCCAGATAATTGGCATGCCAGACCAGACAAGATTGATTAGCATGGGCCATCTTAACAATTCTGGAGCCCTGGGCAAAATTCAAGGATGAGGCCCACCACTGCCTTACAACTGATTGTCTCCTCTGTAGCGTGAGACTCAGATAGCTCAGCTGTAGGATAGTTGGGGCTTCTTTCCAGCCCTACAGGTAATCACCCCGCCCTTCAGCTGTATAACAGTCATGGGGCACCTTTCCTTGCCCTACAGCTGGTTGCTGGCACTGCCTGAGAAAACTCAGCTGAAGAAAACTTGGGACACCCACACACACACACACTACCAGCCCTACAACTAGTTACCACAAGTCACTGTCCTGCAATCACTGCAACTTTAGAAGTGATCAAAAAAAGAAGGGGAGCCAGTGTACAAAGACAGGAACAAAGCACAAAAACCACTGGCTGAAAATAAACAAGGTAGATATATATTGATATAGAATAACAGTTCAGTAAACAGAAATGTAACAATAATGGCCAAGGTGTAACCAGAATACAGAAACAAGAATAAGGAATAAAGTCCCAAATATTTCACTGTGTCTCACTCCAGTTGTGTTGTAATATCATAGTCCAGTTTGATGTGCATTTCATCATGGAGTGGACATTCATGAATTCCATAAGCCCTAGAAAGCCATTGACACGTAGTCCGGATGCAAGCTGCCGTGTTTCCAGTATTTCTTATTCAGAACCAATAGGCTATAGTGGGACCCAATCTCAGTAGAAGGCACATACAAAGCCAGTATAATCAATCATGAAGGATGTGCCTTTTATTAAGATTGTATGTGCCTTCTACTGAGATTGGGTCCCACTATAGCCTATTGGTTCTGAATAAGAAATACTGGAAACATGGCAGTTTGCATCCGGACTACGCATCAATGGCTTTCTATGGCTTATGGAATTCATGAATGTCCACTCCATGATGAAATGCACATCAAATTGGACCACAAATTGGTGGTCTCCTATCTAAATGCTGGCCAGGGCTGGCCCTGCTTAACTTCCGAGATTTGATGAGATTGGACTAGCCTGGGCTATCCGGGTGAGGGCCAGGAGTACATAGGGAGGTGACAATGTAATTACTGAGAGAGGAATCGAGACGCATGGTCAGTGATGAGGAGAACCCATTTCCCTAATTGCTGACTCCCATGCTGGGGGCGGGGGAGGGGGCTCAGGCACATGGTAGACTATCAGCCAAGTCCAAGGCTGCACCCACTGAGGCCTGCTGCAAGAGGCTTTGGTATCCCATCCCTCAAGTTAAGCAGTTGTGGAGTTTCATCACATACGTCTTCTCCTTCCTTGCACATTGGAGACCTTTCCATATGAAGAGCCAGGCACATGTGCAGGTCTTTTTTGCTTCTTAAACGCAGAGAAGGCTTCAATTCTTCCTGCTGTCCAATTGTTAAATAACAAAATAATTTAATAAAAATGCTCAAACCATTATGTCTTCCAGCAGATCACAGAATATATATATATTTTAAAGATCGGTTGAGTTTAAAGCTTGAGTACAAGAAATGTTTCAGTATAGTAGATGCTAGGCAAGCCTCAAGGGGAGGACATTCCAAAGGTGAGGCACCACCACTGAAAAACCCCCGTCTCTGATTGCCACCTGCCTCACCTCTGCAGGCACCAGCAAAGAGAGCAGGGCTTGCAAGGAAGATGTCTTAACTGATGGGCTGGACAGTATGGGAGGAGGAAACTCTTCATTCATTGTGTTGCTTACTAGAACAAATATGTCCTCCACTAAGGATGTTTTCACATTTTCCTAAAGGGGGCTAAGTTGTAATAGCATATGTTTCATATTCAACTGACTTGTTTTCCTTTATATATGCTTTGAAGGAATCGCTTTAAAAGTTAATCATCTGTATCAGTGTTTGCAAATATTCAAGACTGTAATCAAATATATATATTTTTACTGCTATTTTTATGAGGCTTTATTTTTGGAGAAATAGACCAGTTCATTCAGGGTGATCTAGGGAAAATTCCAGTTGTGTTTGTCTATTGTAGCAGAACAAAGTTAGCTTAAGTTGGGCAGCCATGTTCAACTGCAGAAGTAGTTAGTCTTTTAAGTTGCTAGTGGACCTCTGTTTTGTTGACCTTGGGGGAGCACAGGTGTACTTAAAAAGAGAAGCTCTTGTGCTGTGGGAACATTATTGTCACATTATATAACCCTTTGATAAGCAAACTCAAAGGCAACAAGTTCCACAAGTCTGAAACAGAAATATCTGTGCTGAACTCTTGAGTTGTTCACGGCTTGTGACACAACAAAAGTATTTCCCCTTCTCTCTCAGATGGAGGGAACTGGGGAGTGATAGAAGCATGGGATTTTTTGCATGCTTGTGTCTTTTCCATTCTCCCCCTAGCAACTGATTGTGAGGAAGGTGTTTCTGTTTTTGAAGGTGACTTAAGTTGCACTGATTTTCTTTAAGTGAATGGCATAGACAATAGACAATATCTTTAGCTGAATTTAGATCTTTGGCTTTTGCTGTTACAGTCTTTGGTGTCCTGCAAATCTGAACAGTTTTGTCTAGGATAAATCTAACTCACATAGGAGGTATAGGGTTACCAGGCCTGGGGCTGGGGCATGGGGAGGGGAGGGGGAGCAGCGTGCAACATGGTGACACCCAGAAGTGATGTCACCAGACTGAGCAATACTCTACGGATTCCCCAGTCTTTCGAGCCTGCTGGACAGGGTGATCCCCCCCCCCCCGCTTTATCTCCCGTTGCTCCACTGAGTGAGCTCAGGAGAATGAAGTGGAAGGTCAGGCCAGGAAAGGAAACTATGGGAGCGCATGGGGTGCGGACATGGGGAGAATGTGATGTAAGTGATGGTTCAGACAGCGCTATGTTACTTCTGAGTACAACCCACAAGTGAAAATGTGAAGGTCTAGGAAGCACTAGAAACTCTAAGGTTGTTGACATCTCTACATCAGTAACGTCACTATTGTTGTTTTTTAATTTCCATCCCACCACTTCTCTGAGTCTTCTTAGTTCTGTAACATACCAATCCTACTCTGATCTGCTTTTTGCATGTGTGTGAAGAAACATATTTCTTTCAGAAGTTTCATCATTCTTAGCCATGCAATATGCTTCTGACTTCTCTGTTATTAGTTTTAACACACCTCCTGCAAACCAAAAACAACCAAAAGCTCTTCTCCATCAATATATAGAGAGCCAGTTTGGTGTAGTGGTTAAGTGTGTGGATTCTAATCTGTGAGAACAGGGTTTGAGTCCCCACTCCTCCACATGAAGCTGCTGGTGTGACCTTGGGTCAGTCACAAGCCATAGTTCTGTCAGAGCTGTTCTCTCAAGAACAGTTCTGGAAAGAGCTCTCTCAGCCCCACCTACTTCACAGGGTGTCTGTTGTGGGGAGGGGAAGGGAAAGGAGTTTGTAAGCTGCTCTGAGTGAAGGGCAGGGTATAAATCTAATATCTTCTTCTTTTATAGAAAATGGAGGGTTGGATTTTTCTCTCGTTTCTCCTCTGCCAAGTAGAGTTTAACCCGCTTTTCTACTTTTTTTCCACCAATAATGTAATACCCATGATAACTGCAGGTAGGGTTGCCATTTGACCCCGCTGCTGGACAACCCCCACTGTCTACCAACACTCAGTGGGACATCTGGGGGGAAAGGGTGTGTGTGAAACACTGCCCCATGATGCCATGACATCACTTTCTACTATGTAATAAAAAATGACCTTATCGTGCCACTCTAGGATTTGCCTGAAGCTCAAAGAATTTTATGCAGCTGGAGGTTAGGGTGTAGTTATCGCGGACTGTGCACCATTAGGGTAAGTCCCAGCCCCACCAGTCTCCTAGGGGTTGCCACCTAAGGACCGATATATGCTAAAAACATAGAGTTTCCAGTGATTTCTAGAGAAGACTGGGGTCACTGCCATGTTTTTGCAAAAGTGACTCTGCACCATTGCCACCCCCTCGTGCCCCTGTCCCGCTTGCTCTCTCAATGGGTTTTCACCAGATGTGAAGTCATGGTTAGGCTGACAGCCTTTCAGTGGTGGAAAATATGCACCAGAGGCAGAGGATTCCCTGTGCCCAGCAGAAGCCTGACAACAGTAACTGTAATATATCCATGTTTACTGAGGTTCCTCCTAATCAGCAGTACTTACAACGGCTTTCTTGCTTTTTTTTCCTGTGTCCATCACAACTTCCTCATTTTGGAGTTCTACAACAAGGAAACAAGGAAAGGTAGGTTGGCTGTTGGGTGGAAAGGAGAGAAGGAAGCAGGAAAGAGGGAGATGCTATGGGGGTGAGGGGAAAATGAGATGGCCCCCACAAGTCCTTGTGGGTCCTGTTTGTATGAATACTTTGTAAAATTTAAGGGGAGGGAAATGCATGCAAGAATCAAAAATTGCTATGTCAATTTGGACTGGAATTTTTGATGTCTTTTTAGATGGGAAAACAGTTGTGTGCATGTGTGCGTTTTTACAAATATACAGAAATGGGGAGGGAAAACTAGGATGGGAAATGATGCTGGATGGGCGGAGCAGGAAAAGAAAGAAAAAACCAGGAAGTAACATGAGGTGTGAAGTGTATAAAGTGTGAGAGAAAGGACACTGGGGTGATGGAATGGGGAATGTTAAATGCTGGGTTCCATGGATGGTCTGACCCCAAGCATAGTGATCAGCTCTGCTTTATTAGTGATTCAGCAAGAACAAGACAAAGGCAAACTGCCAGAGCAACGGCCCTGTCAAATAGCATGCAACTCCACCCACTTCCCAAACAACTACCAAGGATAGGCCATTATCAGAACCATTAATTCCCCACTGGCCACCTCCAGAGTCCTGGTGGGCTTTTGTTCTAGAGCTCCAAACTCAGCCAGTCTCTGGTAGAAACAGTCCTGGAATGTTCTAGTCCCAATACATAACAGGGAACAAGATGGGTGAGGTGGGTAGGAGGAGAGAATCAGGAAAGGTGTGTAAGAGGACATGAGCAAAAAGATAATACAAACTATACACAGTGGCATAGTACACAGTCCTGTTCCATTTATGAAAGCACTGTTCCTGAACCATTCTGTTTGCTTTCGTACATTCAGCTCTGTGCAGGAGAAGCTGCAATGTAAAGGAAAGGAGCTAGGAAGAATGAGATTGCAGGTAGCTGCACTGGTCCAAAACAAAATCCAAAAGCAGAAACCACATAATGCTTTTTATTAGGACCAATCAGAATGATTAAAAAATGTGGATAAGCAGGTTTAGGGGACAATAGGAAGATGAGGTGGGGATGGTAAAGCAGAGTGTAATGATTTCAAGATATAAGTGTGTGTTTCTTTAAAAGGTTGGTAAGTTTCAGAAGAACAAGGGGGGGTGAAAGGGAGGTGAGTGAGTGAAGTGATTGGTTGGATGACTGAGCGTGTATGGGCGGAACTGTGTGTGTGGAGAGAGAGAGAAGGGAGAGTGTTCAGCAGCTAACTGCCAGTTGTGGTCAGTCTACAGAGTCTGAGAAGCAGTCTTCTAAATAGAATTCCATATCAGTGCTGTGAAAGGCTTTAAGATTCTAAGGGAGAAAGTAAAATACTTTAGGGAGCATATTAGCGACTAGAGAGAGTCAAAATCTAATGTTGTATTATAAGAGTTTGAGAGGAAAAAGCTGACAGAAACCTGAGTTAAAAAGGGAAAGATTTAACTGAGCAACATATAATAAAGATTGGAAAAGGCACATTCAGAAGAGAAAGAAGAGTTTGAGAAACAGGAGTGATTGAGACTGAGAGAGTGTGATACCTCAGTTGGAAGCTATTAACATACACTGTTTTATTCACTGAAGAGACAAGTTACAAAACATCTTGTAACCAATACACTTCTTGTGCAAATGAAGTTTTATCTTGGTTATTGTTAACCCAGAGTCATATGCTGTTTAAAATATAAGAGCCTCATCCCTCAGGAACACATAGTCCAATAAAGGAGCCTTAGAGCTTGGACACAATACTGTGGGAGAGGTTAATTAATAAGACTGGAATTAAATTCCTGGTGGCAGCGTTACGTACCTTGAGTGAGAGAAAGAAACAACAAAAAATTTAAAACCACATCATACCTAGCCACCCAAATTAAAAGAGAGGTAACGTGGCAAAGAAGGCAGAATTAAAGGGAAAAGAAGGACAAAGCAAAGGAAGAAGATGGGAAGAAGGGAAAAAGCAAAATAAAATCTTTAAGAAATGGGCCGAGGGGAAAGCTTAATTCTAAAGCCATGAAATAGAACTGTTTTAACTTGCTTTCCTCAGGTCCATAATTTACACCACATACTGTTTACATTTATTTTTATTTTATTTATGTTATTTATAGTGTGCCTTTCTCACTTGGACTCAAGGTGGCTTACAGAGAGTGAATCAATACAATTGACAAGACGGGACATGCAATAAACAATGCAATAGGATTAGGGTTGTAGAACCAACCAGAAGTCTAAAAACAGAACGGAAGCAAAACATAAGAATTAACATGGCACATTAACCTATGCAAAAATTACATGAGAAGATCCTAGTTTCAGCAAGCTATATGCAGTAGTATATACCACAGTCCCTAATAACTTATCCAAACAACTTTGTGAATCATTTAGTACGGTGCAACTGTATTGCCTGTATAGAAAAGCCCTCCTAAATAATTCAGTTTTGCATAATTCGTGGAAAGCCAGGAGAGTGGGAGCTTTCCTGATCTCCATAGGAAGTCCACTCCGTAAGGTGGGGGCCACAATGGAGATGGCACATGTATGGGCAGTTGCTGGTTTTCCCTGTTTGCAGATTGGCACCTGCAGAAGGCCCTGCTCAAATGAGCGAAGCTGTCAGGAAGGGTACATGAGGAGAAACACAAAAACAATCTGCCGCATTTTGTTACAGGCCCCCATTTGTTAAGATGTAAGTTGTAAATGAAGTTTCACAAAATACAAAAGTAAAGATAACATACTCTGTGCCATTTTGGAAATATGAACCTTTGCTGTTTGCAGTAGCAGTGTTAACCAGAATCTGTCAGAAAGAAGAGTAACCCTTTAGGATCGGTATCATATATGACATGTAGAATAATGATGTATGACATGCAGAATAATCTGTCTGGCATTTTAAGCATTCATGCAAATATTTAAAATTATATACATTGTTAATTAAGATGAAACAAAACCACTCGTAATCATAGCCTTGCTAACAGTTATCATAATGAATATAAATTGTTCGAAATGATCAGAACACAAGTCTAGTTCACTTACCTCTGCCGAGTGACACTGGTGTCCAACTCAAAGGGCTTTATATGACATGAAAGCATCCATGACCATGGCCACTGCCAGGGTGTGACCAGTGTGCATGCTGCCCCACCTAGAGCATTAGTTTACCACACCTACGATTTGTTTAGCAAAACAGCCTTCTTATTTATGACAAGGCAGCTTTTGCTTAAAGTACAAGGGTTTGATTATTGGATAGAAAAGTCTTAACTTTTATCAGTCATGGGTGACTTTGCCCTCAAAGCTGCCCCATATTCCACTCACTTGACACATCCTGCTCTGCCCATCATGATTATTTCTGGTTTGGAGTCTATTTTTCAAGATGACTGCCAAACTTGTGGTTCCTGAACAATCCTGAACAAAAATCCCCTTTAACCCCTGTGCTTGCCAGCATGACAGGATGCTGAAAGAGAAAGGGGGAAGTGGAAGTAAAAGTATGGCCTTGGCCACCATGCTGAAGAGATGGAGTTTCTCCAGCCACACCACCATGGTTTTCGCCTCAAATATTGGGCAGGGTGGATCTAGCTCTCCCCCACAAGCTGAAGAACCCTCCAGTACACTCTCATTTAGTCCTGAAAGTGAATCTTCACTTTACAAAGGCCTCATATTTGTTGGGGGACAAGATGAGGATTTTGTTTCAGACACACAATGGGAGTTTTGTGCCTCCCAGATGCACGCTGTCCCTCTGCCAGCCTACACTACACTTGATCTTAGCCAAAAGGCCGAGAAGCGAGTCTGCCAGGCTGGTGTGGACTCTAATCTGAGAGAACTGGGTTTGATTCCCCGCTCCTCCACATGTTCCCTCAGAGCTGTTCTTCCAAGAGCTGTCCTCCAAAGAGCTCTCTCAGCCCCACCTACCTCACAAGCAGTGTTCCCTTTAAGCTGAGTTAGTGTGAGCTAGCTCACAGTTTTTTAGCCTCCGGCTAACACATTTTTGTCTTAGCTCAGAAAGGATGGCTTCAAAGCAAACTAATTTATGCCCCACTTACAGTTTTAATGCCAGCAGCTCACAAAGTAGAATTTTTGCTCACTGGACTCCACAGCTGGGAGAGAGAGCCTTGCTCACAGGGTGTCTGTTGTGGGGAAGGGAAGGGAAAGGAGACTGTGAGCCACTCTGGGACTCCTTCGGGTAGTGGAGGGCGGAGTATAAACTAAATCTCTTCTTCTGCTTCTTCTTTTTCTACTCTGGACCATGGTATATGGGGACAAGTAACTTCAGCCTTCCACCCCTATGCCATTTGCCCCATTGAGCTACTATCAGTTCCCCCGCAAACATCATATTACATAACTTTCGCACTGAAGCCAATAGCAGCGCCATGGGGCAGACTGTGGATGTGGAGATGGTCACAAAGGAAGAGGCTGGATCTGTCTGCTCCTCCGTGTTCCACAGTCATAAGCAGAAAAGGGCCAGTGGGCACCTAGGAGGTAAAAGGTAAAGGTTCCCTTGCTCGAAAGCCAGTCAAATCCGACTCTAGGGTTGCAGTGCTCATCTCCGTTTCAAAGCTGAAGAGCCAGCGCTGTCCGAAGACGTTTCCGTGGTCATGTGGCCGGCATGACTAAACACCAAGGCGCACGGAACACTGTTACCTTCCCACCGAAGTGGTACTTATTTATCTACTTGCAATTTCTTGCTTTCGAACTGCTAGGTTGGCAGGAGCTGGAACTAGAGATGGGAGCTCACCCTGTCATGCGGCACTCTCGGGTCTCGAACTGCTGAACTACTGACCTTCCACAGCCTGCAGTTCAGCGTCTTAACCACTTGAGCCACCGCAGCTCCTACCTAGGAGGTACAAAACTCTTATTGCCTGTCTGATCCAAAATTGTCAACAAGCACAGCTGGTTTCTGACAGAGGGGTTCTCTGAGGGGAACTTCAGGCACCTGGGAGGGAAGCCCAAGAGGAGCACTGCGTTTTGCCTGGTCAGTGGCACCCTTGGATTCCCATCACACCTAGTAGCCTCACTGTGAAAAACAAATTAGTGGAGGTGGTGGGGCTTTGAAGAGATGGGTAAGGGGAAATAGCACAGCGTATGAAGAGTGAGGCTATGTGCCAGTTCTTTAGTTGCAGCAAGTTTTTACATTGGGGAAACGCAGAAAACTGTAATTTTCCCCACCTGCAGTCTAAAATAGTACACACTATTTTGTCATCTCAGGATTCTACCACTTCATTGTACTGCATTTGGAGATCAGCCATTTCTTTCACAAGTTCCACCCAGAAAGACCCAGTGACTTGATTGAACCTGTCTGAGACACACTTTGGGAAGGAGCAAAAGCTACATACAAAGTCCATCTTGTATTTCCTGTATCTATTAACCTGCACTGACTGCATTGTTTTCTGCATATGTAGTTGTTTATGCATTGTTTAACATGTCATCTCTAATACTCTATGCCTTGTTTAAGATTCCTGTAACCCTAGACTCATTACATTGCAAACT
Source organism: Gekko gecko (assembly GCA_029375565.1). NCBI lineage: Eukaryota > Metazoa > Chordata > Lepidosauria > Squamata > Gekkonidae > Gekko > Gekko gecko. The sequence goes on along the minus strand of JAPDNY010000005.1, from coordinate 33,429,155 downwards.
AGATGTCTTATCCTACACCTGAGATGCTAGTATGAACTGTCAGCATACAGTAACTATTTAAGCATTTATTTTATTTACGAGGCTATTTACACCACTTTTCCAGTGGGGATCCAAAGGAGCGCACCATATCAAATTCTCGTGATCTCCAGGTGAATTTATACTTGGTCTGTCTTTCTATCTTCAGTTTGCCTTGGCACTATTTACATGGACATATTCTTGCTATGGATTGCATGAAGGAGTAAGAAACGTAGCAAAATTAACTATATAATTTGAATTCATCCTGACCTGTATAGCCAGAGGCTGGCCTGATCTCATCAGAGCTCAGAAGTCAACCCACCACTGCTAGTCTCGTGCCTTTTGGGTCACCCTGATGGCACTTTATACACATACTATTTCAATTTACAATTTGTACTTGTAGTGCCTTCCGAACAGTTAAAGAATAAAGGGGGAGAATGATTGACTGCTCAGCCCACAGTTTTACAGGAGCCATATTTGGCTGCTTGGAGGTACTGCTGAACATGGTGGCAGGCAGTGTTCCCTCTAAGCTGAGTTAGTGTGAGCTAGCTCACAGTTTGTTAGACTCCAGCTCACACATTTTTGTCTTAGCTCAGGACAGATGGCTCCAGAGCAAGATAATTTATGCAGTAGACAAATTGCTCACTCACAACTTTAATGCCAGTTGCTCACAAAGTAGAATTTTTGCTCACAAGACTCCACAGCTTAGAAGGAGCATTGGTGGCAGGATCGGAAATAAAGGACATTTTACAAAAGCTTCAACCTATTGTAAATCAAGACTGCAAACAGCCACCTACCAAGGAGAAGGCCAGTTGACACACTGAGGGGCTGCCACAGGTGAGCCAGGAATGGCTTGGCTTGTGCAGGTACCCGCCTCATGCTGCTGTAGTGGAAAGCAGTAGTGCCACTCACCCTGCTGCAGATAAGCATGCGGAGTGCCTGCCCTCAACAGTCCCCTTGCTTTCCCCAGGTTCCACCTTCACAACTGCACAGGCTACAGCACCAAACAGGGAGGTGGGCTTTTCACAACTGAGACTGGCTGGAGAAAGGACTCCAATGACCAGCCATCCCCTCCCAATTGTGGTCCTGGCTCAGCCAGCCCCTTTGCCCAGAGCTGGCCCCACACTGAGCACGATGGCAGCCTCCTGGCCTGGCTAGCCCCCTTGCCCTGTGCCTGTTGCCCAATGCCACAGGTGCGGCTCCACTTTACCTAGCAGTGGCCCTATGATGCCCAGGGAAGGCAGGAAAGATCCAACGCACCAGTAATTTCTCCAGTCCAGTCTTCCCATGAATCGGGTTGCTGACGCAGGAAAGCCGGCAAATTCTAGCACCAGGTAAATGGCTTAAAGGTCCAGTTACCTGAATGGCAGGAGGGAATGCCCCTGCAATTTGAGGTGTAAGTAAAGGTAAAGGTTCCCTTGCTCGAAAGCCAGTCGAATCTGACTCTAGCGTTGCGGTGCTCATCTCCGTTGAGGTGTAGGACTGCATAAAAGAGCAGAAGGTGGAAAGGTGGCAGATTTGGGGAACATACTCCCACAGGAAATATACAGTCTAGAGATAATTGTGCACTTGGGATAAGGTCTTCTACAGATGACTCTCCCATAGGATATTACTTTTAAATTCCTACATTTTACTTTGAAAGAAGGCATGCTTTGACGAACACGTTAAAGGCACTTTGAAACTGCCAGAGTCATTGGCAGCCTTCCTTGTTCCAGAGCTGTGAGATACTGTATTGTGAGGTGGGGTCTCAAAAGAAAGGAACAGAGCTGATAACTAGGAGGGACTTCTGTTCAAGAGTCTATGACTAGGAAGGAAGAGAACAAGTCCAATGAGCTGGGTGTGGGGTGAGGCTTAGAATGTGAATTGTTTGTGAAGGTCACTGCATATTTACATAGAGGGGAAAATGAAAAGGAATGGAAATAGGGTTGCCAACCTCCAGACAGTGGCTGAAGATCTCCTGCTATTACAACTGATCTCCAGGTGACAGAGATCAGTTCACCTGGAGAAAACGGCCACTTTGGAAGTTGGACTCTATGGCATTATGCCCCAAACCCTGCCTTCCTCAGGCTCCACCCCCAACTTCTCCAGGTAGAGCTGGCAACCCTAAGCTGTGGCCAGTATCATGTACATGCGCACGTTATGCGGCTTGATCTTCACGATTTCCAGTGTGTGCAACACGAAACAGCAGATCTGAAATAGAAGTACACTCTCTGGGCTACGAATCCACGGAATTTAAATCTATTTTTAAAATTAATTTCTCTGCACTGTCTACTATTCCAAGGGTGTACAATCTACTGTTGTGATGCCAAACTACAGCCCAGATGCCAGATTAGACACCTTCTCTACTGTGCGTTTAAGAGTCCCAGCAAGGCTAAGCGCCAGAGCCTCTCAAAAGTCCCTAGCAAGACCACCTCCGCCTCCATCCCGGGATGCTTTGCGCTCCACGCGCCCTCTTCTTTCCGTAGTCAATATGGCGGCGCCCGCCCTGCGAGCCGGGCAGCACCGGGTGGTCGCCTTGGGCGCTCGCTTGGCCCGGTTTGCGGCTTTCGAAGGACGGCGGCGGAAGCTCCACGACCAGCCGCTGGAGCCTCCAAGGAAGCCGACCAGCCGTGCGGGGCTGCTGGCCGCTCAGCACGAGCGGGGCCTTTTCCAGGAGATCTTCCCGCCGCAGGCCGCTGAGGAGCAGCTGGTCGAGCTCCTGGAGCCGGGCCGCCCGCCGGTGACGGTTTATTGCGGCTTCGACCCGACGGCCGACTCCCTCCACGTCGGCCACTTACTCGCGGTGGTGGGGCTGCTGCACTTCCAGCGCGCGGGCCACAACGTCATCGCGCTGGTCGGGGGCGCCACCGCGCGCCTGGGAGACCCCAGCGGCCGCACCAAGGAGCGCGAGGCCCTGCCCGAGGAACGCGTCCGCGAGAACGGGGAGGGGCTGCGCGAGGGGCTCCGGCGGCTCTTCGACCACCACCGCGAGCTCTTCTGGACCGGCGGGGCGCGCCTGGGCGAGTTCACCCTCCTGGACAACGCCAGCTGGCTGGAGCGCGAGCCCGTGGGGGGCTTCCTGGCGGCCGTGGGGGGCCACCTGCGCATGGGCACCCTGCTGAGCAGGCAGAGCTGCAAGGCGCGCCTCAGCAGCCCCGAGGGCATGGGCCTGGCCGAGTTCCTCTACCCGGCCCTGCAGGCCTACGACTTCCTGCACTTGCACCGCCACCACGGCTGCCGCGTCCAGCTGGGAGGAGCCGACCAGATGGGCAACATCATGTCTGGCTACGACCTCGTCTCCAAGTACGAGATGGTGGAGGGCGGCTGCTGCTGCTGGGTTCGGCTCTGGGGGTTTTCTTGTTTTTTTAAAAAAGCCTAGACAATAACACAAACAAGGACGAAATATGCTTATCCGTCCTACCCTGAGGTGACCTGTTCCACTTTTGCCAGGAAAAGGGGAGGGAAAAGGTCTGAAAGGGAAAGAAGCTGTCTGTGGCTTAGGCTGAAGTTTTTGGCTCTTGCTTACATAGGTTGGCATCCAAAGAGCTACTTCAGACATGCTACTGATGCTGCTTCAGACAGCTGCTGGATGACCTGGGGCAAGCCATAGTTCTGTCAGAGCAGTTCTCTCAAGGACAGTTCTGGAAAGAGTGCTCTCAGCCCCACCTACCTCACAGGGTGTCTGTGGTGGGGAGGGGAAGAGAAAGGAGTTTGGAAGCCACTCTAAGACTCCCGAGTGAATCCAGTCTACTCCTCTTCTGCTGCTTCTGAGATTTGGGGCATTTTTGCTTTGAAGAGTGGCCACCACCCTTGTTCTTATCACAGTGATTTGCAACGTACCAAGAACCATAGGATTAAGAGCAATTCAGAACCCAAAAACCTGGGCATGTGGGATTGGTGCAGGTTTTTTGGGGGGAGGGGTCCCCCTTTCTGGCTGTAGGTTTTGTTTTTGTTTTTTTCAGCCAGTCTTTGCTACAAGTTGGACTATTGGGAAGATTTGTATTGCTCTTTCTGTTTTATATTTGTCTACTTGGGGAAAGTGGGATGCAAATGCTAAGCGTTACAGTGCTCGCCTAGTATCATTAGTGAGTGCTGTGCTGTAGAGAATGCAGAAGTTACACACTCTTGAGCAGTTTTCTGGAATGGCAGCATATGCATTTTCTGAATAAGAAAAATTGGCAGTTGGTATTAGTGGGAACTGGATGGGAAAGAAGCAGGTAAAATGAGGGTAGAATGATTCAGGAAGAAATACCTGGCTAAAAAAATGAGCCTGGGTGAAGAGACAGGTGGTTGAAGGAAAAAGGGATAACCAGGTGATCAGTTGTTTCATGTGGGAAGAGTGGTCGACATAGACTTAATGAAATAATCTGCCTGGAGTAAATGATTTGCTTTGAAGATAGATTCAGGTGAGTAGCTGTGTTGGTCTGAAGAAGCAGAACAAAGTATTAATCCAGTGACACCTTTAAGACCAACAAAATTTTATTAAAAATATGAGCTTTCATGTGCACACACACTTCCTCAGATACAATGAATTGGAATTTACAGGTGATACATAGGCAGAGGTTGAGCAGTAAATCAGCATAATGAAGATATTTAGCAGATTCAGAAATAACAAGCTTAGTTTGTATGGTTATCATAGAACATGAAGATGTTTTGACAGATGCAAAGACCAAACAGATAACAAGCTAAGTCCACATGGCCACCATTTGTATGGATTCAGTTCCATGGGAAAACACAGAGAGGCAAAAATAAACCTGTCAAACTTGTTCATGTCAAACTAAGTCCATGTGGACTTAGCTTATTATCTCTGTTTGGTCTTTGCATCTGTCAAAACATCTTCATGTTATGTGATAACCATATAAACTAAGCTTGTTATTCCTGAATCTGCAAAATATCTTCGTTATGCTGATTTACTACTCAGCCTCTGCCTATGTGTATGGATTGGTAAATTCCATTCCATTGTATCTGAGGAAGTGTGCTTGCACACGAAAGCTCATACATTTAATAAAACTTTGTTGGGACTTAAAGGTGCCACTGGACTCATACTTTGATTTGCCTTGAATTATCCTTTCAGGAATCATTGTAATGTTAGTTTCCTGGCCTTGAATACCTGGGGGCAGTAACTTCAATATACTGCATAGTATTAAGGCCAACTAGTATGAAATGAATTGACAGGTCCATCAGATAGCTTACTACTTGCTCTGAGTAACACTCCTTCATTTTCACTCCCATAATGAGGGACTTAGAAGTGAACATCAGAGTTTTTAGAGTGTCTGAAGGAGACTGTCAGGAGGTTTTCAAGGAGTGGGACAAGGAACTAGAATGTTAGGGGAAAATGAGGAAATAGGCAGAGTTTGTGGAGTGCGCAGGAGTGTGTTGAAGTTAAATATTTTTGGTTTGCATTTTCTGTCTCAGAAGTGTTCTGTAGTTTTGAGCAGGGCTTTTTTTTCTGGGGGAGCGCACCAGAACAGAGTTCCAGAACCTCTTCAACAAAATTCTTTTAAAAATGTTTAAAAGTTAATGAGTTTTCAGCATACAGAGTGAAAACTTCAATTCCCTCTTGAGAGTTCTGGCACCTCCCCCCCCCCCCAAAAAAAAAAAAAAAAAAGCCCTGGTTTTGAAATTCTACAGAATTTATAAATGGGGTCTCCCAACAAGCAGTATGCACAAGAGAAGCCCTGTTGGAGCACACCAGTGAATGAGTAGCATCCTGTTTCACATTGGGGCCAAGCAGATAATCCCAGATGGCCTACAAGTAGGGCACAGAGGCCAAAGTCTGCCCATGTTCTTGCCCTCTCAGCACTGGCATTCACAGAGCTACTGCCTCGTCACGCAAAGTGTACCCATCCTCCATGAGTGTAACTTTTTATCTGTTCCTGTTTATTCTCTGGCAGGGTGACAGGCGAAGACGTGTTTGGAATAACTGTGCCTCTTATTACAAGTACTACAGGAAACAAACTGGGGAAGTCTGCTGGAAATGCAGTTTGGCTTAACAGAAGTAGGACTTCTCCCTTTGAACTGTATCAGTTTTTTGTCAGACAACCAGATTCCATTGTAAAAAGGCAAGTACTTCTCTTAAAGACCCTATATGCAATTTGTTGCTTCAAAAAGCTGTACATTAAGAGTGTAATAATTTTATCGTTGGATTGAATGTGGATCTGTCCATTCTGCTGTGCTGTCTCCAGTGCAGAGCAGCCAGGGATCATCATGAAAGTAAGAAACACTTAAATGGGTCCTGTTTTATGTGTAAAATAATAGCTTTTAATTGACTGGCACTATGGATTTATTACAAAAGTTGCACATCTGTTTTAGGGATTCAGCGGTTTAGTAATAGCCCAAATATTCAGAAGTCTGTTTGTATTCCTGGCGGCCTCTGAGTTTCCTACAGAGAAGATATGTGACATTTACATCACTTTTCTTTTCAGTGGGGACCCAAAGAAGTCTAAAACATATCTCTTTCTACATTTTACCTTCACAACTAACTTGTGCGGTAGATTTGACTGTGCATGTGACTGTCCCAAGGTCACCCATCAAGCTTCCATTGCAGAGGGGGGATTTGAACCAGGGTCTCCCAGATCATAGTTTGACACACTAACCATTACACCACACTGGCTCTCACGCACTGTGCTGGTCCAATGTCACATCCTATTGATGTATTGCTAGTGTAGCAAGACTTAAGTTCTGTATCTGCAGCAAAATGTAAAAGATACACATTTTGTTAGGTATATGACTAATAATGTATTATTTAAAAGAAACAACATCATCTAAATTTATATTATCCAGCACATCCATAAAATAAATGTTCCTGTTTTGCATTCAAGGTATCTGCAGCTTTTCACTTTCCTCCCTCTTCCGGAAATCAGGCACATTATGGAAATGCATGCTCAAGAACCTGAGAAGTGGGGGCCCCAAAAACGTCTTGCTGCTGAAGTAACTAAGCTTGTTCATGGCAAGGAAGGTCTGGAGTCTGCTAAGAGGTAAAAGGAGATTGTTGATTAAGACATTGTTGTGATTAAGGTACCATAATCTGCATGCCGAAGCAAGTTTCTGCATTTGAGTGAGCTGTACCAAATCTCACCCACTGATGTCTGCATCACCTATCTATGTGGTTGTTTAGGAACAACCATTGGACTTACCGTGAGGGATCCTTCTCCTCTGAGGTCAGGAGGACATCTCCAATGGATTATTCCCACCGTGCCTTTAGGGAGACAGGAAATAGTTTTCCTTTTGGTGCCTCCAGAATAGCCCATCTCCAGTTCTGGGACTCCGAAAGCAGTGCTTGCAGCCTAAAATAAATGGCCTTGCCCTAGAAAACATAACTTTAAACAGTAACCTCAGTGTTTCAATACAAGAAACCCTGCAGTCCTAGAAGAAGGGCAGAGTACAACGAGGAAACGAGAGAAGAAATCAGCACAGAATAAAGAGAAGAGGAAGATAAAAGTGGGAGGGCCGAGATGTCCTCCTGACCTCAGAGAAGAAGGACCCCTCACGGTAAGTCCAATGGTCGTTCTCCCTCTGAGGTGGAGGACATCTCCAATGGGACCTCCCCGAGCAGTGTCCCTCAAATGGGTGGGTTGTCATCTTTCTCCAGGTTAATAACGTGCTGAAGAATTCTTCTCCCAAATGCCGCATCAGCCGATGCTAGGGTGTTGATATGGTAGTGTCTCACGAAAGTGGAAATGGATGACCAAGTGGCCGCCTTACACACTTCTTCCACCGATGCTCTGTTGGCAAATGCTGCATTGGTTGCCGCGCTCCTCAGGGAATGAGCCGTGATGCCACTGGGTACCTCCTGGCCAGAGTCTTGGTATGCTTCTGTGATACATGCCTTCAGTACCGAACTGATTGCCAACTTAGACATCTTCTCCCCTTTCCTTGGCGGAGAGATGCCGACGAATAAGGGCTCAGTCTTCCTACAGGCCTCCGTCTTTGCTATGTATATCCTGAGGGCTCTTTTGACATCTAGGGTGTGCCATATCCGCTCCTTGGGGTGCCTAGCATGCGGGCAGAACGTGGGCAAACAGTTCTCCTGAGAACAGTGGAACTTGGAGCCTACCTTTGGCTGGAATGTAGGATCTGTGCGAAGCACGACCTTGTCTTTGTGGAAAACACAGAGGGATGATTTCACAGACAATGCCCCGAGTTCAGAAACTCTTCTTGCTGACGTGATGGTCACCAGGAAGCCATTTTAACCCCACCTCCCGGAGAGGTTCGAAGGGTGACTTAGTAAGAGCATTGAATACTACATTCAACCGCCATGTTGGGAAGCGGTGAACTTGGGACGGAGATTTAGGAACAGCACCCTGTAAGAAAAGTTGAATGTGAGGATGCTTGGTGAGTTTGTATCCCTCGAGAGAAGTAATAACAGTGGATAGGGCGGCTAACTGTCTGCGGAGTGTAGCAGATTTCAAACCTGTGCTCAGACCGTCCTGCAGGAAGGCCAAAATCGAGGCCACGGAAGGTGACAAGGGTTCGACCTTCTTGCATCTACACCATCGGACGAACGCCTTCCAGGTGGTGTTGTAGATGCGAACTGTAGACTGCCGTCTGGATGCAAGAATGGTGTCCAGGACCTGAGGAGAATATCCTAACTCTGACAGGTTGCACCGCTCAATCGCCATGCGGTCAGACACAGCCACGCTGGATCCGGGTGCCATACCGGGCCCTGTGATAACATGTTAGGAGACACTGGAAGTACTAGAGGTGGGAGTATTGACAACTCCTGTAATGCCGAGAACCAAGGACGCCGGGCCCATCTCGGAGCCACCAGAATGACCTCTGCCCTGAGCTCCCTGACTCTGCGGATGGTTCTGGAGACCAGAACAAATGGTGGAAAAGCGTATAGCAGACTCTGAGGCCAAGGAGTCGTGAGTGCATCTGTCGCTTCCGCTTCCTGATGGAAGAACCTGGTGAAGAACCTCAGCAGGGTGTGATTTGTTGGGGAAGCCAACAGATCCACCTTGGGACATCCGAAGCGTGCCGTTATCATGTCGAATAGCCGTGGCTGGAGGGCCCATTCCCCCTCTTGTATTGTGACTCTGCTGAGCCAATCTGCCTGCACATTTTCGGTCCCTTTTATGTGTTCCGCTGTCAGAGAAACTACATGATGTTCTGCCCAAGAGAGGATCTTCAGCACCTCTCTGTGAAGCTGAGACGATCGAGATCCGCTCTGCTTGTTGATGTGTGCTTTGGCGGATACGTTGTCCGTCCTTATCAGCACCTGATGGCTGCATAGCTGGGGGGCAAAGTGAAGCAGAGACAAGCAGATCGCTCTGAGCTCCAAGAGGGTGATGGGCAGCTCCTTCTCGGTGGCCAGCCACATTCCCTGGACTGGGGCAGAAGACTGGCATCGGTGAACAGCTCCCTGGTGTGGCAGATGTAATAACTCTTGCCTGTCAATAGGTTGTCCAAGTTCGCCCACCACCGTAGGCTCTTCTTGACCCCCAGGGGTACCTGTAGATTGAAAACCTTCTTTTCCATAATAGAGAGTTGGTGGGGGTGTAGGAAGACCTGCAATGGTCTGGCGTGAAGACAAGCCCATTGTATCATATCGATGCTGGCGATCATCAAACCCAGCAGTCTGGCTAGTTCCAGGAGGGGAGCAGACCTGCTGTTGTAGATCTGCATGGTGGATTCCCTTATCTTCTGAGCTTTGGCCAGCGGAAGGAATAGCGCATTGTGAGTGGTGTCGATCACTGCTCCCAGATGTTCGATGCGTTGAGATGGTAGAAGCGAGCTCTTTTCGAAGTTGACCAGGAACCCATGTTCCTGTAGACACTATAGGGTCCTCTCCGTGTTTTTGATGGAGTCTGCCTGTGTGCCAGCTTTGATAAGGAGGTTGTGTAGATAGGGATGGACATGAATCCCTTGAGATCTGAGATGTACCACCGGGTTGATGATCAACTTGGAGAAGAGTCAGGGTGCCGTGGAGAGGCCAAAAGGAAGCGCTGTGTATTGAAAATGCTGGTTGTAAATGCAGAACCGAAGAAATCGTTTGTGTGCCGGGTGAATGGGCACATGGAGATACGCCTCCCTTAAATCTATGGACATTAGGAACTCATTGGGAGAGAGTCCGCTACAGCCTTCAGAGTCTCCATACAAAAGTGTCGTAGGTTTATTAATTTGTTCAGAAACTTGAGATCCAGAATTGCTCTCCAGTCTCCGTTCTTCTTGGGGACCCCGGCTCCTCTCATTGGCTGGAACAGGTTCGATGGCTTGGATTTCCAACAGATGTTGTATCGCCTTGCAGATAATGGATCTCTTGTTCTCTGATTTGCTTGCTGGTGAATGTAGGAATCGGTCTGGAGGCTGACGCAGAAATTCTATCGAATATCCCTGAGACACCACCTCCACTGCCCAGGCATCCGCCTGCGCGTCGATCCAGGTTTTTGAAAAATGTAGGAGGCGAGCCCCCACCGGAATGGAAGAATAGTCATGCCTGTTTGGGTTTGGCATCTCGAATAGTCATTCCTGTTTGGGTTTGGCTTGTTGAATCTGGAGTTGAACGAACCACGTTTGCCGCCCTGCTTAGATGACTCCCAAGATGTCTTCTTGGTGTCGTGGCGATATCTTGGAAGGAGGTGTTGCGTACGAAAGGACTGAGGGTTCCGCCTGTCCAAACGTCAGAGAGATCTGGGCATGGCTTTTTTCTTATCCCTGGTCTCCACCAGGATGTTGTCTAGAGCCTCTCCAAAGAGACAGTCCCCTTGGAACAGGTAAGCAGTGACGATAGATTTGGACAGAGCATCTGCCTGCCAAGCGCGCAGACAGAGTAATCTTCTAGCCACCGCCGTGGCTCTGGAAGCGAATAAAATAATGTCCAAAGTGGCATCAGCCGAAAAGGAACTAACCTTAAGAGCACGAGAAATACCCTCCAGCATGGCCCAGTTGTTCTCTGGAACAATTTGGATTAATTTCCGCAACCAAACGATTGCTGCTCTAGCGGCGATGGAGGTTGTGGACGCTGCTCTCACCATCATGATGATAGCCTCATGAATTCTTCTGAGCGTTGCCTCCACCTTTTTATCAGTTTGATCCTTGATGGTGCCTGAACCATCCTCGGAGACCAGGCCAGGCGACTGGAGTGCTGCCACTGGACCGTCCACCGGAGACACCTGCAATAACTCATTGGCACAGTTAGGCAGAGCATATAACTTTTTGGCGAAAGCAGGAAACTGTTTGTTCACCATTGGCTTGTCCCACTCTGCCCTAAGCTGACGCTCAAAATACTCAGGAAAGGGAAACACCTTCTCAGGGTGTTCCTCAGGAGGAAAGAATTCACGATTACCCCCGGATTTGGACTTAAATTTAGCTCTGGCTGCCTTCTGATACTCTGAAGGTGGTAAATCACGTAGCTCTAGGGCCTTGAGGGCTTTAGATAGGAGGAATTGATAGTCCTCAGGTTTGAAGAACCGACTGGACTGTTCCGGGAGCTTCAACTCCTCCTCTTCCTCCTCTGACAAAAATTCTCCCTCCTCCCTTTCATCAATGGAAGAGGTATTGGATTCCACTTCCTCCCTCCAGTGCTCCTCATTGGGTCTCCCAGGGGTGGGGGTGGGGGAGCCTTCTTAGCCGCCTTAGTTGGCCACACAGGGGGAGGGGGATTAAGAAACCTTGAGGAATCCCCTGCGGCAATGGAACCTCGGGTCTGGAATGAAGCTGAGCCATTTCCTGCTGGATGGTCTTCCTAATAATGGCCATGAGGTCAGAGGAGTGTAGCAAAACTCCCTGTTCAGGGAGCTTACCCCGGTTGGAGCCAGTCTCAGGATCTTCCTCCTTCTCGGAAAGGGCTGAGGGAACACGTGGCAATCCTCCTTCTGCCCCCCGGGCTCCTGAGATGGCTGGATGAGAGGTCCCAAGGCCCAAAGCCGGACCCTCAAAATGGCCGCCGCCACCTGCATGTAGTCGCGTGGGAAAAATGGCGGGGTCACAACTCGACTGTGCGACTGAACAACAACAACAACAAACATCATCTTCAGGCTGCCAGCGGCGCTTCAGAGCGCAGGGTGCTGCCGCCGAGTCAGCCGCTAACGTTAGGGATGCGAAGGCAGATCGGCCCCAGAGTCTTCTTGCGCCGCCACAGCCACGGCGCGCGCATCTCCCTCGTCGCCCGAGGAAAAGACCTCGGGAAGCTCTTTTGCTGCAATTGCAGCAGACGTGGGACTTCTCTTTGGGTCTTTGAGACCCCGTGAACTTCACTCCAAAGTAGGAGCAGAAGAAAAAGAGGAGAGGTAAAGAGAGAGAGAATAAGAAAGGGCAAGGCAAAAGGCTGATGGAAGGAGATAATAGAAGGCAATATAGAAGAACAGCTAAGCTAAGTGAGATTGCTGCTTCTCCCTACTGAGGCAGGAATAGAACTGGAGATGGGCTATTCCAAAGGCGCCAACAGGAAGGGGAAAAAACTATTTCCTGCCTCCCTAAAGGCACGGTGGGAATAACCCATTGGAGATGTCCTCCACCTCAGAGGGAGAAAGAGTGGCCCACATCGTATATCTGCCATAGCTGGTTCGTAAGAGACACAATAGAACAGATAAAAGGAAATACTTCTTCACCCAAAGAGTGATTAACACATGGAATTCACTGCCACAGGAGGTGGTGGCAGCTACAAGAATGGACAGTTTCAAGAGGGAATTAGATAAACATATGGAGCAGAAGTCCATCAGTGGCTATTAGCCACAAGGTATAGATAGAAACTCTCAGTCTGGGGCAGGTGATGCACTCTATTCTTGGTGCTTGTGGGGGGCAGCAGTGGGAGGGCTTCTAGTGTCCTGGCCCCACTGCTGGACCTCCTGATGGCACCTGGTATATTTTGGCCGCTGTGTGACAGAGTGTTGGACTAGATGGGCCATTGGCCTGATTCAACCATTGGCTTCTCTTATGTTCTCTTATGTAATACATCAGCATTACGAGAAAAGTCTTTCTGGCTATGACAATAGAGCATCTGTCATAGTGCTGAATGATGAATGTTGAGTAATCCGACACAGAATATCCCACACCTTAGTAGTAATTAATCAGTTCTTTAATCATGGTCGTAATGCAAATCACTTTCCCTCCTGCTAGATGTACAAGGGCTCTTTATTACAGCAATATAGATGCACTGGAGTCTATGTCTGACCTGGAGTTACAGGAACTCTTCAGAGAAGCACCGTATATTGAAATGCTGTATGAACCTGGAACAACAGTACTTGAGCTGTGTCGGAAAGCTGGTGTTTTGGCAGATGGGCCAAAGGGGTAGGTTATCATTTACTTTTCTAAACCAGTTAATTGTATTACAAAAGGTTTTTTTGCCAACACTTCCTTATGTTCTTTGTACAAGTCAACTTTTAAAAGTTGCATAGAAAAACATGGATCTGTATGTTCTCGCCCTCCCACTGAAATCCATGCTATGAATCACTGTAACTTTGCAGAACAGGGGCACAGAACAAGGAAGCTGGGTAAAAAGGGTGAGGCTACAAAGAGTGAGAGAGAGAGTATACCAAAAGTTGGCTCCCAGACAGCAGTTAGGATGTTGGGCTGTGGGCTATATTCAGAGCACAGTCTCTCATTTTTGTTACACTTTAGCAGTTTTTCCAAATACTTGAGACACCCATGGTTAAACGAACTGGGGACTCAGCATGCACTTGCCTTGAACGTATAGACACATAACCAGTGACCACCTTTTTTTACTGGGGCAAATAACCAACAGTTTAAGCCCTAATAAGATAGTCCTCTTTGGATTAATAGCCATGGTTTCAAGACTTCTGGAGGAGCTGGGCACACAAGCTAACTTGGCAGGAAACCTTTTCTGGTCAGAACTGTACTTGGCTGGAGCCAGTTCAGTGCTCCATTAGAAACTGTACAGCTTATTTATTGATTAAGCTTTTATTATGTTGGCATTCCTGATGGGAGCTGATTGCTCTGAACTTCTTTTGAATTCTAGAAGCACTAAGTCTCATTTGTACACTTTCTCTTTCAAGGCATCTTGACATAACAAGTGGCGGAGTTCATATAAACCACATACAGGTAACTAATCCCGACGCTGTTCTTATTGTTGGCCGACATATCCTCAGTAACGGCTTATCGCTGCTTAGAGTGGGAAAGAGAAACTACTGTATCGTAAAATGGCTTCAGTTGTTACAAGAGGAGGCAGGCTAACCCCTTGAAGAAAACGGCAGCTTCATCATATCCTGAAAACTTGTGACCTTTCTGAATTTAAACACATCACGTAACTGGCTCTGGAACAGCAGGACACTCGTGATGTGAGTTTCCTCTTTCTCACTGTGTGAGACTCTTAGTTCTGTCATGAAGGTGGGTGGCCTCCTGTGTTTTATACTCAGCCATGTAAACCACCCATGTGCTAAGGAAAGATTTTTGTCATTACAGAATTCATTGTAAATACTGGTAAAGAAAAAGCAAGTCTATGGAAAGTTTGTAATAAATGTAACTTAAGGCAATAATAGTTGATTTTCTCAAGTTTTACTCTTGTTTGGGTCCCTTAACTTTTTGTTTTAAATACTGTGGTGAGTTAATGCATGTGTGATCTCTCTTGATTTAAAAAAAATTGCGGGGTTTTTCTTGTAAATAAAATAAGGCTGATGGAGTGAAGGAATGACTCTTAAGGGCAGGGTTTGCTGGGGAACTTGCTAAGCTTTTATCAGATTCTAAATAGCTTCTGCCATGTTTGTCACATGTGAAAGCCCCTCTGCATATCCTTTAATAGTAAAGCACATTGCTTGAAATGCGGTGGCCTAGGCTGTTGTGCGTCCCCTTCAGTAGCCACCTACCCAACTGAAAGTTAGAACCAGCCAGTCTTTTTCAAAGGTGGTTTATTAATGTAAAACTGTGCCGCTTTCACACAGTCAGTTTTATTTACAATTGTAACTACATAAATACATCAGGTACTCAAGTCAAATATATCTAAGCTTCAGTATGCTGAGATTCTTCAACAGCCTTACCAATATTTGCTTATTATAAATTGCACTGTAATACAGGATGACATGAAATATGGAAGAAAACAGTACAGCCACAGGGGAGATTAGACTTCTGTTCCCTTAGACATGGAAGTCTTAACTGTAGTCAGACCCTGGTGATCCAAAAGTGCATAATCCATACACAGCAGGCCAGCCTTGTAGAAACTGAGTGCTCTGCTCATACCATATGAGCGAAGCAGCAGAGGGTGGCCCATTAGTTGCTTCTATTTTAGATGTTTATATATTTATCCATTTATCCAAGACTGAGTGAGCTACTGGCCAATTCCAAAGCAGTATTTTGAATGTTTGTCTCCAGCCTGTGAGAGTTGGGTACTATAGTAAAATTTGGCTTGCCTTTAAAAACTAAAGGATCCAATAGATGAAGTTAATAAAGTCCAATTTAGTCCTGTGACCAGAGTTACTAATGTTTGTCCTCTGAAGATGAAGCATGCGCTTCAGAGCCATGGTTAACACACAGGTGTTGATGAATTAAGAGAGTTAACATCCAGACAGACAAGGAGAGAGAAATGGGTGAGCCACCTCCCCCACAGGGCTCATATGACTAGCCCCACCAGCTAGTAGATAGCAATGAACCAGTCAGGCAAGTCAAATTATTTCTATATTCCAACGCCAATTACAAAAGTCCTAAAAACACACTATAGGATTTTGGCATCCTCATAGATCCTGTGGATTTCTCATTTACTCCACAGTTTTCAAGCAACAGCAGCAAAAAAAGTGAAATTTATACCAGGTTGCTTGGAAAGTTCCTCAGTACTTCCACGGAGGTCTTAAAAGCTTTTATTAACCTTCTATGCAGGAAGTAAAGCAAACCAATTTTTCCAACAGTTCATAAACACTAGTACCTCAAGAATGGGCACGCATAGAATGTTAAATATTTCATTGGGGAAAGTAGGAGAGAGATGGAGCGGTCAGGAACAGCGTGATAGCTAAAAGATGAGTTCAAAGAAGAAAGTCCTATGAGGGGTGATACCACGTCTATGAACACTAAAAAAGGTCACTGAACTTAATGGGACCACATCAGCAGGAGGAACAGTGTGCCCCTCAGAATGCATGGCATTTGTTACCAAGTTCATTACATGCAACCCACCTTACCCCACAGATTTTCCAGACCCCAATAAGTCAGTCTTTAAACACAGTCAATTTTATTTCCATATATGATTCAATAGGCCTTTTTTTGGTATGTGTCTTGGGATGCCTCCAACCGCAGCATTTAAAGATGCATTTTAAGAAGAGGCAAGATTTAAGTGCAAACAACTTTCAGTGAGGAAGAGACAGAATCAGCATGACACTTTTTCAGAGTTACATTTTCTCCTTGAATACCAAAACAAAAAACGCTTTTATTCCACCACCACCCCAAATTTTTTTAAAGGGATATCAGATCACGTTCTTGAGGCCTTTCTTGTGTGAGAGCTGCATGGATGTATGATGCGCCCAAAGTGCAAGAGAGCTTAGCTGCCCACAGCATTACAGGTGGAGGAAGGCCATGTGTCGGCTCAAGGCAAGCTAAGCACAGGACAGTACGTGTATTTCTTCTAGGCAGGAGAACAGCCCTTGTGTCTTAGGATGAAGGTGGGGACCTGTCTGTCCGGTACATAATCCAGCAATGTAAATGCAACAGCTACAATGAAGTTAGCTGAGTACAACTCCCCCCCCCCCGCGCAAAGCCTGACAGCATACTGAAGTGTTGAGATTTAACGTAACCTCTGGTAGGTAGCTGCCTTTAACTTCACTGTTCTAAGATGCCTTATCCTCTTCCCACAATTATATGACAGCAATTATCAACCCTCAGTGCTTTTACAGTTGTTCGTTTTTTTAATTCTGGAACTCTTTAAACGGACAGTCCAGGGGTCTTGGTCCCAGTGGAAGAGGGGAGGGCAGCAGAAACAAGGGGGTTTTACCCTCCACCCTACCAAGTAGCATGCCAGTTCCTTAGCTGGCAGTACCTGTTGGCAAAATCTCTACTTGTGAAATGTTCCAGGCTCACCTAACTCAATGGGGAAAATGTCATTAATGCAGTTTGGACGTTAGCCAAATGTTTTTGTTCTGAAACACAGGGGTATACAACACAGAGATATAAGGCAGTGATTCTACTGTGCCACTTTATCTGGCTGAGACATGCAGATTTACTTGTCAGAAAGAAAATGCTGTGGTGTCCTTTCTTCATGGTTTAAAAGCCTATATTGCAGAAGCAGCTGAAAAACACTACATCACAACGCTACACTGTTCATCCTATTTGTGGCCAAACTCATTTAACAAGCCAGGCACTGGAATTTTTCACATGGTTCTTTGCCCAAGTTCAGTTCAATCCCCTCACTGGACAACAGATTAGGGAGGTGTCTGGCACCAGGAAACTGGTAGGGAAATGCATGTTTCTGTGGATCACGTAAGACATGTTTTGCACCGTAAAGCACACTTTTCAGTCCATTGGAAGCCAAACCAAATGGTGTCCTTACATGAGCAAACTGATATATACTGCAGTGTATACATAGGAGTTCGTAAGAATGTAATGCCTAGCAATGTTCAAGTCATCAGTTTCTTCGCTCAGGCGGAGAGGGGAGGGCCTTTCACCAGAGGTGTGTCTCCCGAATCTCAGCAATAATCTGACTGGCTCGTTGCAAGGCCTGTGGGAAGGACAATTAAGAAGCAGAGAAATTGGTTCATGCAGTTACATTTTCTGTTTTAAGAGGCAGGCAGCATCCTATCAGTCATAGCAGATTTTCTGGATAAAAAGCCTTTAGATTTTATTTGTGCAATTTCTCCCCAAAAAGAACTCAAAACTTCACTGAACCCCTAACCTTCCTTTCCCTTAATATCAATGGCTCAGATTTTAGAAGCCCTGGGTTATAACAGAGCATGTGGCTTTTCTGCAAGCAGCCCTCACCTGACCCAAGAATATCTCCCACTGCCCTGCCCTGACCTATCCAAGCCCAGGCAAGCCCGATCTCATCAGATCTCAGAAGCTATGCAGGGTCGACTCTGGCAAGTACTTCGATGGGAGACGTCCTTGGAATACCAAGTCGGGAGGACAGAAGCACTGCTCTGAATATCCTCCAGGCCCCCAGTAGGGGGTCAGTCACCAGAAGTCAACCTGATTTCCAGGTGCACACACAAATACCAAAAAAAAGAGAATATGACTATCTTCCACAGGAGGAAGGGGCCACACTGCCTGGAGCTGTCTAGGGTACCACCCATTAAAGCCAATGACCTGCCATTTTAATTTTATTTTCTACAATCTGCTCTTCATGTACATCATTGTGTCCAACAAGGCTTTCCCCATAACATCTTAAAGCTAAGGTGCCATAACTACCATAATGAAACCAAAGTACCTATAATGTACATGTGGAGGAACAAGTTTCTACACGTGGATCAGCTTCAGAGAAGGGATTGCAAACAAGTCCACCCACTAATGTATGCATAATCTACCCCCTGTGATTGGAATACCTTTCTTTCAGGCACCAGACCAAGCCAAACTGTTTCTGTTCACACAGACTTTTATTTAAGGAGCTGTTTTTTACTACTATTATAGTCAGGAAGCACACAGACCACTGGTCAATCAAGGCAGTATTGCCTACCCAGGACTGGGAGCACCTCTCTAAGGTCTGGAGCAGAGGTCTTCCACATCACCTACTGGTGGTGCTTTTAACTGGAGATGCTGAGGACTGAACCTGGGACCTTCTGCATGCAAAGCAGAGGCTCTACCACTGAGCCACAGCCCTTCCACCTATTAAACTGTTGGTGGTCAGTTTTTATGCTGGGCTGGGATTTTTTTAAATGCGGGATTTTAAGTTATATTTTTAATGCTTTCTTTTTATTATTTTTATGTTGTAAGTCACCTCGGTCAGGTTCCCAGAGAGGCTACATAAAAGATGTTCTAAATAAATATACAACAAAGGCTGTCAAAGGGGAGATAGCTGGGGCTCAGTTGATCTCATGTACCTAATTCAGCGACTGACTTCATCATTCTGAGGTCTCTTTATACTGTATGAGACGACTGCCTTTTCTGGATAGTCAGATTCTCTAACATTCACTGCCAAAAGATTCACGGTCATACAGCACCTAGGCCACAGTATGGCTGGCCTTGCAAGCACAACCCAAATGGGAAGGTGAAACTTTAAGTCACAGTATGTGTGTCTGATGTCCGGGGGACGGGACATCTCGTGCTTCCGCAAGTTAGGAACGAGAGCTATTTGGGCAGCGGCGGCTGCTTGCCCGGGGAGACTATTCCATCAAAGGCTGAGTTCTTCCCACTGTTCAGTCCTGTCTCCCAGCTGCCACTTCTGTTTTATGGCTGTATTTTGATTTTTAGATCATTCATTTTTTTGTTTTCGTGAGCCACTTTGAGTCCTGCTTTGCAGAAGAAAAGTGGGATAAAAACATTTAAGTAGATAAATAAAGCCTTTAACTGAAGACAGGGCTCCGTTACTGAAGGCGGAGTTGCTGGTTGGCCAATTTTGCCTCCTTAATTGTAGGGAGTATTGTATGTGGCATTTCAAACCCTGCATTGCAATCTGCCGCAAGTCCCTGATAGGAGAAAGGCAGATTTTAAAACCGCCTAAAGAGCCTCATATTCTGGTTACACTTGGTAAGCTTTGTCTTGTTTCACAAAGGGTAGAATTTGGACTAGACCAATGCATGTTACATGACACTTTAACCCTGCAAATTTCTTATCACATAAGAAGACTGGACTACAATACCTGTAACATGTCAGCTGCCTCCTTTCTACGCTGAGCCATGTCCTCCGATTCAGTCAAAAGATCATCCAGCAATAAGGCCTTGTACAGCTGTCCGACTAGCTCACTCTGGAGAGTGTCTTTCACGTGGTTCACCAGGAAATGCATCACTGCCTTTGGCACGCTGCAAAACAAGCAGGGATCAGCTGTGCAAACACATGATGTCTGGGAGTGGCAAGGATTTCACTTTCCTTTTGCAAGGGAGAGGGGCGAAAATTTGGATTTGTGCTGTCCAATAACTGCCAAGCTAGAACAAGAGCAAGGTAGTCTTCACAGATAACACAAACATTCAAAGAAATCTCTACTCTCTGCCCTTCCCTCTTGATCCCGCTGGTGGACCTCCTGATATCACCAGGGTTTTGGCCACTATGCAGCACAGAGTGTTGGACTGAACGGGCCATTGGCCTGATCCAACAATGGCTTATGTTCTTATGACCAAGCCTAGAATGTAAGCAGAGTATAATAGCCCCATACAATGCACACAGCTGGGAGAGCAGGACTGGGAGCTTCAACCGCATGTATTCAGGCTAAAGTCAGCCCAGGGCTTAGGCAGACACAGACGCTGTATAAGCAGACCCCACACAGCACCCAGGAATACTGTGGTACTAGGTCACCTACCTCCATACATACAGTTCGTGTGCATGTTGATCCTGTGCTGATAGGATGAATAAGTGTAGGTGGGGATTAGAACATGCTTGTACACACATGTATGTGCATGATGTGTAACATACCCTTTTCAGTTGTTGGGGAGATTCAAGCATATGGAGCGGAGGTCCATCAGTGGCTATTAGCCACAACATATAGAGGGAACACTATGTTTGGGGCAGTGATGCTCTGTATTCTTGGTGGCTGGGGAGCAACAGTGGGAGGGCTTCTGAAGTTCTGGCCCCACCTCCTGCTGGCACCTGGGTTTTGGTCACTGTGTGACGCAGAGTGTTGGACTAGATGGGCCACTGGCCTGATCCAACATGGCTTCTCTTATGTTCTTAGAGGATGGGCCCTTTACTTCCGTCCCTGGCAAGAGACGTACTCTTCAGGAATGCCTGCAGCTTGCCCATCCTCCAGTCCCTCTGCAGCAGCTGTTTCAAGGTGGGAGCGACCTGATGATGGCCTTGCCCATTTTCTTGGACTGTGGGGTGGCTGTTGCAGTGGGGAACGGTGCTCAGAAGAGCCACACGTGCCTTCCGAGCTGCTGAGTATCACTGGGTTTTGTATGGTAAAAAACAGATGTCAAAATTAATTTTAAAGAACAAGAGGGACATCTGTGAGGAAAACAGACTGGTAAAGATTTTTTTTTTTAAGATTTAATGTGGCTCACCTGTCTTGAATATTTTTCCTCACAATGAGGAAGTAGGATTTAATCAGGCGCTCAATCACCTCACAGTCTCGTTGCTCACGGGCTGAAAGTTTCCGTGCAACAGGAACAGGCTGGGTAAGGAAAGACAGAGCTGTTTTTAAAAAAATATTCATGAGTAAGCATTTAACCTGATTTTAACAAACTTGTGTTGAGACTGAAAGTGGGAAAGGCACCTGTGATTTGAGACATGTCTGGAACCTGGTCAACTAATACTGAACCCTAGCAAATGTTAACAAGTTTCTACAGGTTGTTGCAACATGAGTCCTTACAGCCAATGCCTCAGAGATGACTCACAGTTCCTACAGCTGATCTCCAGAAGAAACACTGCCACAAATGCGAGCATGATCTGCGGTGTTCCTGTGGGTAACTCACCACATCCAGCAAATTTACAGCATGCCCTTTTTGAGGGCTCGCTGGTAGGACTGTCAGAGGTTTGGATTTTTCTTCTGCTAATATCTCCTCTGCCTTGGAAGTCTTCAGCATTCCTCTCCAGTTCCCTGTTCCAGATTCTGGATTTCCATCTCCCACAGCAGGAGGCATCTAATATAAAAAAAGCAAATAATACCAAATTCATACTCAGGTCACAGAAGCATGAGATCCATTCGGGTGTGACAAGGCTGGTGACCATTTGTTCCAAAAATCCTGCATGATGAAGCATACAAACTCCTAGATACTCCATGACAATGATCACAGATAAAACTAGGTCTTCGTTCCACTTAAACAGAGGAACATTTCTGCATCAGTTTGCTGTGCATCACTTGATGTACAACCACCACAGAATCCTGAAAGTTCCAAATTCTGCTACAACATTTATGACTGCAGTTATCATGTATGAAGAGAATTGCAGGCAAGTTCTCTCAAGGGCTCCGGTTCCCAGGGAAATGAGACTTCTCTGCCCTGCTTTACAACCTTCCCTTTTCCCACTTGCTCCAGCCCCTCCTCTTGCCCTTGGGGGGTGGTTTCATTTTTGCTATTTTGCAAATGCTACAGAACAAAAATCCAGTTCAGGGAGTTTGGGGAAAATACATAAATTGAGAACACCTGTGCAAAAAACAAAAAACAACCCCACAGGTGAACGCATCGTGTGTTAATTCACACAATTTATTCAAATCAAAACCCAAACACCTGTGATGCCTGTAATCCCAAATTCTGCAATGCTTGCTTTCCTTGGGCCCAGAGCGGAGGAAACATGACACAGCAACCTTGCTAAAGCAGATCCGGGTCAGATTAGTGCTTCAGCTGGAAACCTCCAGGGAACCCTATGAGCTTTGGGTCTCAAAGTAAAGAAGGTGGTTTTTAAATGTAATAAATCCTTTAAAATATTTCTAGCCTACTTGTCTCTCAAGGCAGCTAACAAGAAAACTGTCTTAATGTATAAACCCACATCTTTAATGCATTGTTAATAATGTAAATTGTAATTTGGGGGATGGGCGTGCAGAATGTAGGATCACTAAGATCACTCTAACAGAGAGAATCAAGACAACCAGTGCCAGTGGGCAACCCATTTCTTAAATATTCCTAACATGCAGAGTCCTCAAAAAGCTGCAATAGTTTTCACTAAATTTTTTCTCAAAGGGACGTATTTTTAGGGGAAAACAACAACTAGGCTAGACTGTCAGGATTCTTGAGAAAGTGCAACAAAAAGAAGAAATCTCTGTGCCCCATGGAACTTCCAAGATGCCCACCCCTGCAAACACGCAAGGTAACATTTAACATGTTTATATAGAGCACCTGAACCAGCAGAGGGAGTGAGAGGCTCTGAATACGCTTTGGATGATTAATTTATTGTAAGCAAGTATTTGGAGACCCAGAATAGTGCTTTTATTTAGGTGTCTTCATTTCTCCTCTTTTTTTCTCCTAGAGCAATGGTTTTCAAATCTCCTTTTGTTCAGGCAATCCTTTTCACATGGACTTGCTTGCCTGTGGCATCCAGCAACATATGCCATAGAAAGGCCTGCATGCAGCGGAGGATTTGGGGATACGTTGTGGGGTGCACACACAGTCCACGCAGAACAAAAAATATTGGTTGCAGGTCTACTGGACCTCACCAATGTTCCATGCAAGCCAAGTACACCCCAGAACACACTTACTCCCGTAACTATGTATGGCAGGAGACAATGGAGAGCACTTGTGTGGTCCCCAGCTTTTCATGCCACCAATGATCACTTGATATGTTTCAAAGCACTCCCCTGCCCACCTAACGTTTCCCAGAATGCAACTTGAAAACCACTGGGCTAGGATGATTAAATGAATTGACATTTGATTTGGACAGACAGAGACAGCACAACCACTGACAGAGACCGCTTAGGAGAACCATCTTCAGTCGTGGCCAAGGTGTGCTACCATGAGAAAGACTGAGCATGCCGTGCACATAGAAGAATCAGAGACAGACCTTGCCATCAATCTCGGTGGGACCGGCAGCAGAGGTCTCCTGGGAGGATGGTGCCAAAACACCAGGAGGCTTAGTAGACTATAAAGAAGGCAAGAAGGGCAGAAAAGGTCATCAGGCTTGGTTTTCAGTTTCATTTTTAACCAGATCCTCTCTTTGACCCCTGTCACAGCACACTGCTCTTTAGACTCCTCTGTTCAAGGAAGTGGGTCTGGAGGGATAACTGCTGCAATTAACGCTAAGCCCTGCTCAGCTTTTAAAGTGACTAAAGTTTCATTTAAAAGGCCTCATCAGCACATCACTCACCTTGTCTCGAGACGTGGCAGAAGACACCTCTCTGGCCAGCCGGTTCCGCCTTTGCTCCTTCAACAAAAAAAGAAGCCAACAATGGCCTTGATTGTGAATCAATCAGTGACAAGACTTAACACCTCGGAGACAATGATCTAAATTGCCAGAAACACGGCAGGTCTGAAATGACTGCAGAGCCAGTAATACTCATCCAGCTCCCCTCTGACTCAACACCTCTGCTGTAAAGAGGACTCAACACCTCTGTAAAAGGTTTCTAAAAAAAGAGCCAGGTCTGGTTACCCCAGGAGGCAGGAGGGGAAAGGCCTCTGGACTTTTTTTTTTTTTTTTGGCCCCCCAAAGGGGATTTTTTTATTGCTTCTTTAATATACAGCTAAAATTACAAAGAGAAAAGGGAAAGGAAACAACAACTAAGAAGAAAGAAAAGTATACCCACACTAAACTAAAAACCCAAGAGTAGGAGATCATACCCCAGTTAGAATCTATGTTAGTGCACTACTGTTAGTAAACAATGCATACTGTGAGTTTCTATCTATCTCTGCTAAATCATTAATTAGTTACTTGTTATGAGAGAATTCCAGAGCATCCCCCATAGCTCGCTTCATAAAGGCAATTTATAGAGTCCTTCTGCCTTTACTTAGGCTTTCTATTTCTAAAACCATAAGTTGGTTTGCGGGCAGCAGCGCCTTCTTCCGCAGCCAGGTCTTCATTCGTCTCCGAGGGTGTGGAGCCACTTGAGCCAGTTTCACCGTCTTCTTTGACGCCCAGGTGGCATTTCAGAAACTCTTTGGCTTCTCTCTTTTTTCGTGAAGTTGACCCCTTCTGGTACCACCCATTTATATGTGATTTGATTAGTTTGAAGGAAAAGGATTAAATCCTTGTAGTTCTTTCTTTTTTGGCGAATTTCAAATGGAATGTCTTTTAAAGTTTTGATAGTTGTATTCCCCAGTTTCAGTGGAGTTGCTGATGTGGCTTTTAAAATTGCATCCCTAGTTTGTCTTCTTGAGAATCTGACTGATATCTCTCCAGGGAGGCTATTTTTGGGGGGTGTCATTGGA
This sequence comes from Gekko gecko, assembly GCA_029375565.1. Classification (NCBI taxonomy): domain Eukaryota; kingdom Metazoa; phylum Chordata; class Lepidosauria; order Squamata; family Gekkonidae; genus Gekko; species Gekko gecko. Next base: position 33,404,352 of record JAPDNY010000005.1, on the reverse strand, counting down.
ATACACCCTATATGCTGCTTCCATATCACGCGTAATTTTTTCTGCTTTCAAGCCTGTTACTGGTGCGATAAGGTCACTGAGTAACTTCTCCAAATCCTCATTCGGTGATTCAGGCACTCCCTGAAATTTGAGGAACATATCTGCTTTTCCATTTGTAGAAACAATAGTCTATTTTCCTGATGATTTTGCATATTCATTAATTCGTCTATCCGTTTCTTCAAAACCTTGCTCTCGGCATGCATCTCTTTCACTACTTCCACCGTTTGCTCTGTCTTTTTAACTGTTTCCGCCAGCTGGAGCTGTTGAGCTGCGAAATTTTGATTGAGTGCGGTTAACTGCTGGTTAATACCAGTAAGTTGGTCCATCACGGGCTTGAGCGTATCTGCTAGAAGTCTCATGACGTCCATTCCCTCTTCTTCCGGCCTTGGACTTTGTCCACCTGTAAGTTTCGGTTTCACTCCTTTCCTCCCTGCACCCGCCATCTTCGCCGATTGTTTACAAAAGCCAACCGCTAATTCGCAACCTCTGAAAACCGCTTTCGTTTTAAGTCCGCTCTGGTAAGTCTCTCAGACCAAGTCAGATGCTTGATTTTTCCCTTCCCCTCCCTCTTTTCCGCTTATCTATCGCGCTCGCGGGAGAGGTCCCTCCTCTCTCCGCTTGCTGATATGGGGGGGGATAAGGAGTTATTCGGTTATTTCAAAGTTCGTTTACATCAAACTCATGTTCATTGTCAGCCACTTTTGACCTCGCTTATATTTTCGTCAATCACTCGATCTCCAGCGCTTGTTCCAGTCAACCCAGCTAGTGCCATGCGGCCACACAGCGGTAGGACCGTCGGGGCGCCTCAATTCTCCGGTACTGCGCCTTCGAAGAGGCTAACCCTCAAAAGCCCTATGGCTTGGAATCCTACCCTAGGGTTCCGTGCAGAAACCACATCAGCAGCTTCCCTCCACACTGCTGGTGTGCGAATCGCTCCCCCGAGCATTGGGGAGAGCGACCGCCATCGCTGCACCAAAAACTGGAAGTCCAGGCCTCTGGACTTTTGATCTGATCCAATAAAAGCACTCAGATTTCTGAGCTGAACCTCTCCCAAAGTATCGAACCAAGAGCTTTCTATCACGTTAAAATCGGTCAAAGACTACAAAACAGAATGTGTCTGTGCACAAGATGAGAGATTCTTTTGCAAGTAACAGATGCCATTTTCTGTAAATCCAAAAAGCACTTAAGACCGTCCTTACCTCTATGTTGTTGTTCATTAGCCCACAGGCATCAGCGAAGTCGGGATGCTTAGTGTTGATATAGGCCAGCTCAATGGCTACCAAATTGTGAACCTACAAGACAGAAAAAATCATTCCAGTGTTGGGGCAGTCATTCCAATACAGCCTAACATACCTAAATATCACCCTGAGCTTCTTGGGGAAAGGGTGGGCTCAAGAAAGAAGGCTGGGTATAAAGCAGCTGCCAAATACCTATAAATGCTTTACAGCAAGGTACTCCAATAGTCCTTGGATTTTAGCTAGTTTTATGCTGTGTTACAAACAGGCCCGTAGCTATAGTGGGGATCTGGGGGCTTGTCCCCCCAACTGACCTCAAAGGCTCCCCAGCTCCATCCTTGGTCAAGAGGCTCACCACACCGCCCCCGACTCGGGCTTATTCAGAGGCCAATGGGGTGCCACCAACAGGGGCTCTGGCTTGGCCACCAGGGAGGCAGGCGGGGGAGGCATAAAATGAGCATTAGCCCAGCCAGGTGGCGTGACTCTGCCCCGGCTTCTCTCTCACTGAGGGACGCCCCTCTGCTCAAGCCAACCTCCCCCCTTCAGGCGGGAAATAAAACCAAATGCTAGAACATGGCAGCTCCTCTTTTCACCTCACCGACCTCCCCCACCCCACTTGTGCGCCCCTCCCTGTGCAGAGCTCTGGCAGGGAAGCCTCGGCAATTAAGCGGGCAGCACAGGAGACAGGCAGCACTCCAACCTCGCCGGGCCAGCAGCTTGACCTTCCCAGCACGGCATCAGGCAACTTCCAGAGGCTCACTTGCACTGCGAGAGGCTCCCGGAAGGCGACAAGGGTGTGAACCAGTGCAGCATGCTATGCCCGGAGGAGTCCTGGGCCGGGCCAGCTCCACTCAGCACTCCTGGTACGTGCCCCAAAGTTCCCGCCTTCCCTTCCCTTCTCGTCACCCTGCTGCCAGCTCAGCCGGCCTTGCAAAGCCAGAGGTTGCCTCCTGCCACCTGGTGCCACCAATGATGACAGAGACAGGGTAGGGAGGGGGGCTAGCGGACAGCGCCCCAACGGAGGGGGGATTAATTAGATTAGCCAGTGCCCCCCAAGAAATCTAAATGCCCCCCAACTTAAAAATTCCTGCCTATGGGGCTGGTTACACGGAATGTACAACTGCAAGTGGCATCTGGCCCAGTAACATTACCATTTCATTGGTTACTGGTAGCCTCCGACGCAAGAGACTGGTCACAACTTCAACAATGGCGTCATGGAGCTTTGGAAACCTCAGCAATTCCTAATACAAGCAAGACAAACAAAGAAGGGATTTTCCCCCTTAAAACTGAGAGACAAAAAAGTTGGTCAAACTGAATGAACATTAACACAGACTTGCATCACACCAAGAGGCAAGCAACGCGGACAGCAGAAAAAGCTCTCCTGAACCTCCTGGCTCCCATGGCTGGGTGTCGCTGCCTGATTTAGATTTTAGCAGCACAGAGTCCTTATGCAAAGCTTTGCTCTGAAGGCACCCTTGTAACCAGGAGAATTTTGGGTGGAAAATCCCGTTAGGGATTTTAAATGTCCCTCTCAAAGTGAGGATTGCCTAGAGAATCATTTGGTACTAGAGTTCCTTTCCTGACATCTGACAGATGGTGGTGCGAGAATGTATCTTGTCTGTATGGAGCTACATCCTCTGAGCAGTTCAGACTGAGACGGAAGGGGGATTTCACTGGCTGGGGAACCTGAGCAGATCCTGTCCACTGCTCCCCCTTGGACTGCAAGCTGGAGGCCCCACAAGCAATCACATCAACAGGATTCAGTGAGGCTCACTTGTGGTTTTGGTGATGGGACTTCAGCTGGGGGCTCCGCCCAGAGGGAGGGGGAGCATCTTTGCTCACAGGTCCTGGAAGGCTCCTCCGTATCTGCAGTAACAGTATCACTGTCAGGACTGTCTTTAACCACAGGTCTGGTTGTGTACTACAGCACCACGAAGAGTTTGAAATGGCAACAACCTACAGCCCTTGTAAGAGTCTTGTCACCTAGACTTTTATAATACTGGTGCCTCCCCCTCCCCAGCTATGTGAAAGTAAATCCAGAGTACTGTCCCTACTACAGCATGGCCCTCTTCACCCCTCCCATTTCCATGTGTACTGCTAGCTGTGTGGCTCCAGAGATAAACGCCCACATGGAATTTTGAGTAAGACTGTGGAAAATGTTGCCCTTTCCTTGCCATTCAAACCTCAGTTTTTTCATTGCTCTGCAAAACCGCAAAGTGAAGGAAACAAGAAGTCTGTGTACCAGCAAGCTTATGCATGCACACACATGCCGGCATGACACGTATGTCCCCCCTGCAACAGTGCACAAAGGTGTGGCCAGGTGATGAGCTGGCTACCAGCTCTGAAGCTGTCCCATTTGTCCTAGAGACAGAGGAGGTTCCTATCCAGAGGATCAGAAGATGGATATAAGTACAAGAATGCACTAAGTGAACAATCCCAACTTGGTCTTCCTGTCTTCCGACAGACCTGCAGCAATTCTTTCTCTTACCTGTGTGCTGTAATTGCTACAGTGCTGAATGATCCTCTGCATTTCTTCGTGAACAAGCTCCACGCACCGCAAGCTGGGCTCTTCCAAGCGTTTGATTTGCCTTTTCACCAACAGTTCGAACGAAACTTCAGGCACAAACAAGGCAGGACGAGGACCCTGGCCAAGCCAAGAGGAAACAGTTTAGTGTCTAATTTCACCGTCACAGAAGCCACAAGCATTCACCAGGCAACGTACATGCTACAAGTAATGCAAACCCACCGCAGAGTACAGGTGGTTCGATTTTTTATGTACCTTACGACTGATGATATGCCAATAAAGGTCTATGAATGAGAAGGTTAAAGAAGGGATGCAGCATTGTAAGCTAAAGAGGGATAACACCTACAGTAGCATTTCTAATGGCCGTCAAGATGTCGATGGTGTTCAGGCCACCAAGCGGATCGACGGATTCTAAGGTGCGCCCAAAGGTCTCATGGAAAATGTAGCAAATTCTAGCACCGCCACACCTGAAGAAGGAAAAATATGTGATTAGAGGAGAACACAGAGGAAAACGTATTTATTTACTTCTTGCGCACACACCCCTTTCCCCCTAATGAGACAGGAAGTGGTTTACAATATTGTCCCTTTCTCCCTTTTATCCTCATAACAACTCTCTAAGGTAGGTTAGGCTGAGAGTCGCCCAGGGTCACTCAGTAAGATTCCATGGAAGAGCCGGGATTCAAATCTGAGTTCTCCCAGATGACAGTCCAGCCCTCTAATCATTATATCGTACCAGCTCTTGTCCTCATGATTTATAGAAGATTGCTGACTTCACTCTTGAGAATACACTCTGGGAATTCGTTTTGTGATTGGGTTTTTTCATAGTTGCTTTTAATGACTTTTACATGTTTCATTGTGAACTGCCCTGAGCAGATCTCTGGAGAGGTGGCATCTACATTTTCCAAAAGTGTATGTATAATTAAACTTAGACCTCCTCCCAGCAACTGGACCCCAAATCAGAATGTGCACTCACAGTTCTGAAGTCTCGATGTACTTTGCCGTCCCTTCAATGGTGTTGCAATATTCGGTGGCAAATTTGGTAATAAGCTGCAATAACGTGGCACTCTTGTCATCGACGGGCTCCCCGTAGCTGTTCAGGAGGGACTGGTACTGAGCAGCTAAAACGTTGATTCTGGTCTTCAGTTCTGGCAAACAATCCCGGATGTGATGCATGAGTAGCCTAGAAGCAGAAAAATCATTCATTCAGACAGCCAGTGTGACCAATATGGACAAGCGGAGTTATTAAACAACCATTTATTTTCACCCAAGCAACTGAAACCCAAAAGTGCTATACTACAGATTTAGAGGTTGTGCGTTTTACAGAGTGGCAGGATCCTGTGCTACTGCCATTTGCTTAACAATATACACGATTTACGTACAGCTGTTCTGGAAAGTCAGAACTTTTTTGGAGGTTGATGCTCAATTATGCCTGGTGACATAACTATGTTTGAAGCATAACTATGCTTCCTTCCCCATTACTAATAGTTTCCATTGTTGCATTTGTCTGAGTTTTTGAGCACCAAAAACACCACAATTTGTGACATTCTGAATGTTGTGACAATATTCAGAAATCAGTGGTTGGGGCATCTTAGTCTCGCTGGACATACTATTACAGATCTGAAAGTCACTGTTCTACTAAAAAACCCTTCAAAAGAAATACAGAACATGAAAAAGATGAAAAGGACTCATCAAAAAATTAAAGATTATAATGTCACCCTGTCTAAAATGGAGAGTTGCGATTTCCTTGCTCACAACCATCTCTAATAGATCCACAGGACACTCTTTTTGGAAACATTAATTTGCTGTCCTTCTCCCTTTTCTACTTACATTGAGGTCTACACTTGAAAGAATTCACATCAAGTCTTGACTCCCTGCCCCACCTCTGCCTCAGAAGAACTCCCCAGCATGATTTTCCATCTGTGTGAGAAAGTGGGCTGTGACCCCTGAAAAGCTCATATTGAAATCAAGACTAGTGTCTATAAAGTGCCACTGGACATTTGTTTTATTTTACCGCTAATAATCAGGCCTGTTGCGGAGAAAAATGCAACGGGCCCTAGAGAGGGCGTGGACGAGTGCTCCAGCCTGCAGCAGTGCCCCCCCCCCAGCCCCATCCTTCTGGAGGCCAGTCAGACCAGCCCAGCGAGGCCGGGGGCGGCCCAGGAAAGCCTGGCAGGGCCCTCCCCCAAAGAAGGGCCCGCTGCCTCTCTGGGCCAGGCCGCACTGGGCGATGGGAGCGTGGTGCGGCCCTCTCCCCCCTCCCAGAGCTCAGTGGGGGCGCGCCACCAGGCCAGCAAGGCCAGGGGCAGCACAGGGAAGCCTGGCAGAGCCCGAACCCCTCCTCAAGCAGGGGCCGTGGCCTCCCTGGGCCAGGGAAGCATGGTGCAGCCCTTTCCCCTCCCCCAAGGCCAGTCGGGCCGCGCTCGCCCACTGAACCGCCCTACCGGGCCGCATGCGCACTGAGGGTGAGACCCCGGTCAACGTGTGTGTGGGTGGGACTATGACAAAGCAGGTAGCCATGGAACCAATGGAAGGAGAGATCGGTTGAGTGACACTGCATGGAAACAACCAATTCTGGAGCATGTGGAATGTTCTGGAGAGTGCCACCACCATTCATCTTTTATAACATAGGGAGATGATAGATGATCTGTCCCTTAAAACCTTTTGGAATCTCAGTAAAAAACAGAAATGTAATAGTTCCAGGGTTCTTTTCTACACCAGGTTCTTTTCTGTTACAGAAAGAAAACTGGCTGTACTCGGGACATTATTTACTCATGTGGAGGTTTTTTTCTAAAAAACCCCCCAAAAAACCCACTGTACAGCTATTGCTTTGAGCATCCCCCAACACATCCCCTGATTATTTTCAAACGTACCTGCATCACCAACAGGGACAGAGAATGGCATACAATTAGGGTGGGCCAGGAAAAGACAGACAGACCCAACTGGAAAAAACCCTGAACTTGAAGTTCAGGATCAAAGCAATTTGTCATACCTATTGAGTGTTCTCGCAAGGTACTTTGTTCCATTCCGGTTGGCTAAAGAGGGATACTTCTTCTGGAGAAAAGCATATTCATCGCGAATCGAGTCAGTCACACTCTTCTTATTGTTAATATCTAATTGACTCCTGAAGTTAGAGAGAAAGCTACCTAAGTATTGTGCAATTACAATTAAGCATTTTCTATTTTACTTCCCCTTCTGTCTTCAGGAAATTATTAACCCCTTCAACTCCTCCTGCCATTTTTAACTTCTGCTGCCTTCATGGGTGGCCACAATTCAGCTACACCTTTCAACTGACAAATGGTGCTAGCTGCCTTTTACTGCGTCAGACTATTGGTCTACCAAGGCCAAAATAAACCACCCTACTGGACGTCCCATCTATCTGATCCTTTTAAGTGGAGACACTGGGGACTGAACCTGGGACCTTCTGCATACAAAGCACATGCTCTACCACTGAGATGTGGCCCATCACCTAATTGTCCTAGCCAGGGAATAATACCAGTTATCTAGGAATAGGCCCAAATGTTGGAGAGTCAAAAGCTCCTATTACATAGCAACTGCAGCGGTCCTGTTCCCTTCTGCAGAACAATGGGAATGAACAAACAGCTGTCCTACAGCAAAAGGAATGTTTTAAAACAGAGGTGTTGAACTTATTTGTTATGCGGGCCGGATCTGACATAAATGTCACTTTGTCGGGCCGGGCCATGTGTGCCATAAAATGTAATGCCAGGTACTGGAGATATAAACTGTATAAAGAACAGCAGCTAATAAGTTCCGAGTTGGTGTATCCTCCCTGCAAGGCCCCCATGGTCTAGAAGGAGGGTGCAAAAGAAAAGCCATGTGGATGGACACTGGGGAGCCAACAGTGCAGCATTGGGCAGATGCTGCCGTGCTGCCTGACTGCTGCAGACAAGGTTGTTCTGCCATGCTGAAGCCACAATCGCCGTGCTCTGTCCACTCCCTGCCCAACAGTCCCCTGTTCCCTCCCTTGCACTAGTTCCTCGTGGGTTCTGGCCCCCGGGCCTTATGTCTGACACCCCTGTCTTAAAACACACACGATCTCTGGCTGCCCCCGCACTCACCTATTCACCACACCAATGATGCCAAGTTTAACAGGTATCACTCTCCCCATAAGTACATCCATCGCATCGGTACCAGCATCCATCAGGTCCAGCTTGGTGATAACCGCGAGGGTGCGCCGCCCTATCAGAGCGGCAGGAAAACTGTCATTTTACATTAAGCTGATCATGCACTAACTTGTCAAGCCTAGGAAGCAGCTACCCAAAAAGTAAAAAAAAAAAGAAGGAAGAAGGTGAAAAGTTGCCCACTGAACTAGGCCTTGCAAGGAAAGGGAAACTGGCCACTTCAACTCTACTCATTCTCAGGTATACAGCAGTTTCTATGTGGTGTTTGCACATTTCTTCCATCACAGGATATTTTAATGTTTTTCTGCGGCTGGCGATATACAAACACGAAGGGTTTTGAACTAGTAAATCAATCCTTATTTGTCTGGGTCAGGCCTTGCCACAATGATCCACACAATGGTCACCTCCAGACTGTAATTTGCTCTACATAGGGCAGCCCTTGAAAATGCTTTGGGAACTGCAGGTGGCCCAGAATGCAGCTGCCATGTTGCTGATTGGAGAATTATAGAAAATATGACTGTGAAGGAAAGTGCAAAAAATTTCAATTGTTTTCTTGCTGCCTACTTGCAACTGATTGGTTTACTTTTTGTAAACTCGCGATTTGGATGGCTGTTACTTTGCTGCCTGATTGCGATTATTTGGAATGTTTTGTATCGGATGAATAGTTTTGTTAAGAAATCACATTTATATTGAATTAAGTAGGTAATGATTGCACTTTATTTGGAAGGAACTTTTTTGTTGTTTTTTTGCGCTTTCTTTCAGCATCACGTTTTCTATAATTCTCTGCACATTTGCTGACTGTGGTTCCTCTAGTTGTTGATGATGTTCCTGACTGGAACATTATGGTCAGCTCATATTACCCCGATTCTGCAGCAGCTGCCCTGGCTACCAATTAGTCTCCGGATCCAATTCAAGGTGTTGGTGTTAACCTTTAAAGCCCTTAAAGGTCTGGTACCCTCATACCTATGGAACTGCCTCTCCCATTACAACCTCCCACGCTCCCTTCTGTCATCCTCCAGGGGCCTCTTGCAAGGGCCCCGGGAATGCTTAGCTAGCTGTCACCAGGGAAAAGGCCTTCTCAGTTGTGGCCCCTACCCTGTGGAATGCACTCTCAGATGACAAGACTCGTTTAGTTTCCACAGGGCATGCAAGGCCAAATTGCTTATGTTGGCCTTTGGAGGGTAACCCACATGTCTGTTGTTTTCGTTAGAAGAAGAAGAGTTGGATTTATACCCCGCCCTTCATTGGGAGTCTCATAGCAGCTTACCTTCCCCTCCCCATGACAGACACCCTGTGAGGTATGTGGCACTGAGGCAGCTCTGAGAGAACTGCTCTTGAGAGAACCCCTCTGAGAGAACTGTGACTGACCCAAGGTCACCCAGCTGGCTGCATGTGGAAGAGTGGGGAAACCCGGTTCTCCAGATTAGAGTCTAGTTACATATTTTAATAGCTTAACGTTTTATTGTTATTTTATATTTTTATCTGTTTTTACATTATGTATATGGTTTTAATATTATAAGCCGCTGTGACACCCTTTGAGTAGTGACTAAAAACTCCAATTAATAAAGAAATCCCGCTGGCACAGAGCCACCTTTTAGAGCAAGGAACCTTGTGTTGGAGTAAATACATGTTCCCCCAGAGAAAGGCTCCCCAGTGCTAGAGGAATCAGTTCAAAAGATTCAACTCTAAGTTTTAGGGACCATCACTATCAGAAATCATTATTCTCCCAGAGGTCACATAACAAAGCCAGAAAAATTCAAGTGATTAAGGCCAGGGAGAACTAAAAAGCTGAGTTTCAAAGCGTTTTCCCTGTAAACTAAGCTAGATCCCAAGGCCAGAAGTCAGCAGCCGCAAGAATCCATTACTAAAGCAATACGGAAAAACAAAGGTAAACTTAGTACGGCCAAATGAACGGACGCCACATTCTGAGAAGCCTTGTGGCCGGGGAAACAATGGACAGACCTTTTCTACTTTATTTCACTTCCATCTATGCCTCGCCTTTCTCTCCTATGGGGACCCAAAGAAGCTCACATCCTCCTTCTCTCCTCCCTTTTATCCCCACAACAACCCTGTGAGGTAGGTTAAGCCGAGAACGTGTGACTGGCCCAAGGTCACCCAGCAAGTTCCCGTGGCAGCGTGGGGATTTGAGCCTGCATCCTCTAACCATGACACCACACCAGTTCTCAGCACCACATGGCCCTTCTTTAACAGGAACACAGCTCTAGCCTGAAGGATTTCAGATAGATGCCCAACTAATATATTCTCTTGCTTTAACAACAAAACATACTTCTGCCTTAGAATGCATGTTCCTGGCAATATTTACACATCAACTGCTAGTGCAAGACAGCCTTTCCTTAAAAAAAACAGTTAAGACAGACAAGCTGGAATCAGCCTCCCCCCCCTACTTACCATCTGGATCCACCTCCCGTGCTATTTTAAGAGCCTCAGAAGTGGCCATGTCTGTGTTGGCAGCGGTGACTGCTAAAATAATTGAATTGGGGTTACTAATGAATCGGAGGATTAGTTCCCGGATGTGGAGTTCAATATCCTTTGGCTGGTCACCCACTGGTACCTAGGAGAAAATGGTCACAGGTAGAGTGGAACGCGTCTGATGACTTTCTTCTTTAAGTGCTTCTTTTAAGAACTATCTATACACAGCCTTTCCCCCCCACCTTAGGAGCGTAATCTGACAGGTCTATCCCAGGGGGAGGAGGAAAACAGGAAGCCAAGAAAGAAACCAGAAGGACAGAGGTGACATGAAGAGTACTGCAGCTGCTTAGGTCTCCAGCCAGGTCTGTGATGCTATACCTCATACAGGAACACGCAAGAGGCAACAAGAAAGCAAAATTACCCCACACGTGGGGCAGAAAGCACTGAGATAGAAGAAGAGATTGGATTTATACCCCGCCCTTCACTACCCAAAGGAGTCTCAGAGCGGCTTACAAACTCCTTTCCCTTCCCCTCCCCACCACAGACACCCTGTGAGGTAGGTGGGGCTGAGAGAGCTCTTGACAGAAACTGCTCTTTTTCAAGAACAGCTCTTATCAGAACTACGGCTTGCCCAAGGTCATCCAGCCAGGTGCAAGTGGAGGAGTGGGGAATCAAACCCGGTTCTCCCAGATTAGAGTCCGCGCTCTTAACCACTACATCAAACTGGCTCTCACAAATACAGTTTATGAAAATTTATTGTATATGGCCACAGGCCTTCACAATCTGAAATCATTTTAATAAAATGCATACAGATATAACAAATACAATTTATGATCAAATACAATTTAGGAAAATTTATTGTATACGGCCTTCACAATCTGAAATCATTTTAATAAAATGCACTTACAGATATAACAATAGTATACATCAGTAAAATATAGCAATATAATACATATTATCTAAGACTCAGTCAGCTTTAAAGTCTGATAATTTCTAACAAACTAACTAGCAGCAGCTGTATCAGTTCATACCTTCCTAGTTGCTACATTTGCAGCTAGAGCAGAAAGGGCCATCCTGTTGGAAATGAAAGAATCTGTATCTGACAACACAGAGATTAATTTATCAGAGTCCGAAAGAAGATGGAGACCAGACAATATAGTTGGGGATGGACAATATGAAATCTTGGCAAGAAACATCTGGGAACCCCGATAACATGGCACATATTGCTGTCTTGTGCACATTTTGATCTATAACAGAACAGAACTTTCTCAAAACTGTGTGACAACATTAATTCCCTCTTACCTTTGTCATTCCTGGCAAATCTACCAGAGTCAAGTTGACGACATGCGGTGAAAAAATCTTTAGATGAATAGGCTCAGGGCTGATCCCCTAGAAATTCATGGAGGAGGGGAAAAGTCATCATTACTATCAAACTTGTTTGCTCAGCTGCAACCTTCAGGAAAAATGTAGCCACTGCACTATATTTTATTTATTGTATTGGACTGGTATCCTGCCCTCCCTGCGTAGCAGGCTCAGGGCAGGTTCTACCAGACATGGTAAACAATATACAATATACAAAGAATTAAAAACAATTTAAAACCTTAATCAAATACAGTAGCATTCCTATGATAAAGTTTCTGGTCAAAGTTTCAACAGATGCAGTCTACTGCGCATTTGGGTTCCTGGATGATAATACAGATCTAACCGGCTGAGGGGGAGACCCACCACCTCAACTGAATACCTCAACCAGACTGCACAAACAACAAAGGCCCACAGAGCAAAAGAACTGCTAGAATCAACAAGATGAAACTCCAAAAAAGGGCTGCCTGCCCAAGACTCTCACTAAATATGCAAGTATACAACCATAACTAACACCAGTAACCATATCATGACTGTATCATAGTAGCCAGCATCCTACTGTGGTTCATTGTATATTTTGTTTCATTCTAGAGGTTTACAGCAACTGAGGAAGAGAACTTAAGAAACAAGGGAGTTATACCAGGACCTTGTTTTGCTGTTATGGGCAATTATTTGCTGTTACTGGCTACTATGAATTTTTGTTTCCACATTGTTATTGTTCCTTACGATTACTCTGTATGTACTTCTTGGTCTATTGACAATTTGTATCTTATCAGCTCCATACGACACTGTCATTACAATTGATTACTATGTTATAACAGTTATGATATGGTTACTGGTGTTATTTATGGTTGTATACTTGCTCATTTAGAGGGAGTCTTGGGCAGCCCTTTTTCAGAGTTTCATCTCGTTGATTCTATCAACTAAATGCCTGGCAGAAGAGCTCCACCTTGCAGGCCCCGTGGAACTGTAAAAGGGCTCGCAGGGCCCTGATCTCATGTGGGAGCTCATCCCACCAGCAGGGAGCAGGGCTGAAAAAGCCTTGGACCTAGTCGAGGTAAGACGGACATCCCTGGGACCAGGGACTACCAGAAGATGTTGGCTGGCACATTGTAACTGTGCTATTACACCTAAAAAACCCTGGCCACTGGTTTCCAGCTCTGCCCCATCCGAAAAGCATCTTGTGACATTGTAACATCCTAATGTGCCAGTGTGACCCAGCTTCTTGCTTAGTTCAGGGTTTCGCAGCTAATGCTGAACTTATCTCCTGCATCTCAGCTACTTTATTTAAACATGCAGGCAATCCTAGTCAATTTTTTCATTGAGGCCAGACTGTTGACACAAAGCAAGCAGAATCAACACAATATGTGATGCCTTATCTGAATGGGGGAAAATGTGGACCAGGCAGCTGTGGTTTCACTTACACCTCACAACAGAGGAACTATTTCCTAGATTCTAAGTTCAAATAATCATTCCTGTTTGAAGCAAGCAGCATGATGGATACTCACCTTATTGTTTCCTGAAATTCTTTCGGTTTCATTCTCTATTTCTTGCTTAATTTCATCAAAGTCGGTGTACAGCTGAAATTGAAAGAGAAAAAGCTGAACACCTTTTGTGTCGTGTGACTTAGCCCCGTTGCCCAAGCCACCTCAAGCGGTCTGAGATCTGCAGGTGCCTGTGGAAGTTGCGCATACCGGGGGGGGGGGGCGTGGGGGGGAGGAAAGGGGAATTATGGGAAGATGGCTGCCAGCTGTTTGTACAATGATTAAGTGCGTGTCTTCCCCCTTCCTGTTGCAGGTATTTAAACCTTGGGCAAGGCCAGAGGTACAAGCTGAAGTGCAAGAGCCAAGGGCTCCTACCTTGTCGCTCAAAGCCTCTGCCATCGACTGACCAGCCCAATGAATACCAAAGCAGCCCAGGATGTTTTGGGTACTTCTTTGTTTTCTGCTTTTTTTCTTTACACTGTTCTTTGTTTACATTAACTGATACTGTAATTATTTTGTAAACTGCTTTGGGATTACCACTGGTCAGAAAAGCAGGATAGGAAATATGCCAAATAAGTAAGTCCAGAAACACAAGCTTTTAGCAGCATGGCAAAAGTTTCTACATGCTGAAGAGATTCCCTGGAGGCATCTTGATTTTCTTCACTAATAGTGCCCTTCCATCCAGGCCTCTTGGGCTCAGAGCATGGCTACTCAGCACACAGATCCAGATCCCAGGCACACCTTGTTTGCTTCTGCACTCTTATAGCAGGAACTAGTGATGGAGGTTGATTGAGATTATGGGGGGTTTCATTGCACATGTGTACAGAGGGAAGGTGTACATTTACTCCAGTTTTTAACATTTCATGCATGCAAAAGCATGCAAGTTAAAACTTTCATTTGCCACAACATGTGCTTATTGAGTCAACTAGACACACTTCTACCTCTTTTTAAGCATCTCGATTGACTACCAAGGAGCAATATGGGAACACATCAAGGGTGCTCCTTCCAAATATTATACCGTGAGACCCTTTGAAGATCATGTCATAAGAGCCAGGCAAATTTACACACTCAACAAGTAGATATCTACAACAAAGTCTGCAACAAAAAGGCTTTTCAAATCTCTTTTATCCAAAGGTTGCTCTAAAAATGGAAGCATTCTCTGTTACATGGTTTGTTGTAACGAGTTCAGAAAGAACCTGAAGGACAGTAGTTGTAAATTTACAGGCTCTGTCCCACAGCAACAACAAACCAGGGTTAAGAAACCTTTACTATAGAATTAGGCATTACATCCAAGTAGCCTGACAGGGTCTGTGACCAGCTGCAGATGACAATTTCCCCCAGTTTCTGCTAATTATGACCTAGGATGTAGCTCACTGGCAGGGCATCTGCTTGGCATGCAGAAGGTTCCAGGTTCAATTCCCAGCATCTCCAGTTGAAAGGACCCCAGGTAGTAGGCAATGCAAAAGACCTCAGTCTGAGACCTTGGAAAGCCGCTGACAGTCTGAGTAGACAACACTGACTTTGATGGACCAAGGGCCTGATTCAGTATAAAGCAGTGTCATGTCATATGATCTACAATCAGCATTTGAAATCTCACACCCCTTTGGTTATGCAAGTTTTACAACAAAAACATACCTTATTTTTGGTGTGGAGAAATTTCCCCCATTCTTCTGCATCAACCCCTGGAAAGAGACAGAAGTAAGGAAAATAAAGCCAATATTCTCAGTTTCAGATGTAATTTCCTGATTGAGCTCCCCACCCCTTTGCTCAATTTGCATGGTGAAAAACTGAAAACAAGGGTTTGTGCAACTTTAGTCAAATTAGCCCATTATCCTTTTTCAGAACTTAAAACGTCACTGTTTTTTATATCTGTTCACAACAATGACTCCCTGACTCCTAAAACTGTGGCTCACATTTTTATTACACTTATCAATTTTAATCCTGATTTTTGATCACTGTCTACATTATGTATATAATGTACACACACTGACCCCAATCCAGCCCTATTTAGTCACGATTAAGCCTTACCAAAACCAATGGTAACACATTTACCATGATTAACTCAGGCTTTCAAAAGCGATTAAGCCATGGCTAATTTTAGCTAGATCAGGAGCATTGTGTCTTACTGGTTTTATAATACAAGAGCAATCACATTGTGTGTTTGTTTTCCAGAATGCTCTGCTCTTCTAACGCAAGGGCAACTTCATTATATGTTTGTCCCCCAGAATGCTCTGCTCTTGTCACAAGTCAAAGATAATGGGCTTTTAGCAAGATCCTTCTGGGGTACCACAATGATTAAGAGACTGAGCTGCAAATTCAGTAGCCAATCTTAGGCAAGCCCTCCCTCATCTGAAATATGGGGACAGTGACACGCCTGTCTTACACAAAGTGCTCTGAAGATAGTTTCAAAGAGTAATCATGTCAGACTACAGTAGAACAGCTAAATTTGAGCCCAGTAGCACCTTAGAGACCAATGAGATTGGGGGGGGGGATAAGCTTTTGAGAGTCACAGCTCCCTTCATCAGACAGGTGATCTGAATATATGACTGCATTTTACCAAATGCCAAGTATTATTATATATACCAAATGTTGTGCTGATACAAGTCTCTGAAGAGTGAATACGACTCTGAACACACAGGGTGGGTTTCAGAGAAAACCCAAGTCTTCTGGGTGAAAGAACTTCATGCCCTTCAAACCAGCTTCCACAGTATACTCAATTTTGCCCACTGTGTCAGCTTTTGGGGATTTGAGTCTCTCTCTCTCTCTCTCTTCTTACGACTCACAGGTTCAGCCTTTGCTGGCATGAGGAGATGTTTCTCAGGAGAAGCAAGTATGTAGCATAGGCGTTCTCCAGAGATACCCCATGTGCAAGTGGTGCTCTGATATAAATATGCCTTAAGCCCATTCTCTGATTACTCTGGCGGGGGGGGGGGGGCAAGAGACCTGCAAGGAGGACCTCCAGCTTTGAAACGACGACTTCATGATACATTAAGGGAGCTTGATGGCTGCTGCACAGGGAGGCCTGCAAGCTGGTTCCAAGACCAAGCACTTCCACCGTGTCACTGCTGGATAAAAAATACTACCAGAGGAATCACAGTGTAGACAACACAACAGCAAAAACAACCACGGTGATATACAGCACTATGACAATAAAGGCAAAAATAAAAAGTGATTATATATACTCAAAGTGTTATCATAATGTATTATTTCCAATATTCCATATAAGATATTCAATTTATTCAATAAATAAATAAATAAACAATGTATTGTCTTCAATATTCCATATAAGATATTCAGTACAAAAACATAGTTATTCCCAGCCAGTATTAAGGGGGCACACAAAAAACCCTCACAAGGGAAAAATCCAAGGAAAATTCATAAGTGCAGATTTTGATTAATTCTCCTTAAACATTTTCCTTGGACTTTTCCCTCGTGAGGGTTTTTTGTGTGCCCCCTTGATACTGGCTGGGAATAACTATGTTTTTGTACTGAATATCTTATATGGAATATTGAAGACAATACATTATTTATTATCAGATTTATACCCCACCCTCCCAGCTGAGGCCGGTTCATGATAACACTTTGATAACTATGATAACACCTTGAGTATATATTATCACTTTTTACCTTTGCCTTTATTATAACAGCACTGTATTTCACAGTGGTTGTTTTTGCTGTACTGTACGCTGGAGAATCCCTTTCTCCTTACAGATTCCCCATCTCATTCCAGCCACAGTAAGGAAAATACCAGGAGGACAAATGACAGAAGTGCTGAAAAGGAGGACACACCGTTCCTCCTGCAGAAAAAGGACTACCTGCATTCTGTCCCTGATCCACCACTTAAGGTACTAAGAAGAAGAGTTGGCTTTATACCCGCTGTTCCCTACCCAAAGGGGTCTCGGAGTGGCTTACAACTGCCTTCTCTTTCTCTCCCCATAACAGACAGCCTGTGAGGTAGGTGGGTCTGAGAGAACTGTGACTGACCCAAGGTCACCCAGCTGCCCTCATGTGGAGGAGTGGGGAATCAAACCTGGTTCTCCAGATTAGAGTCCAATGCTCCTAACCACTACACCAAGCTGGCTCTCAGAAAAAAACTATATTTCTAACTGCAGGGCTTCAAACATTCCTTGCTTCAACTAAATACAGTCCTACAAACTAAATACAGTCCTACAACTCAAATAACTATTTTTAAGCAAGACCACTTCTTTGAAACCCATCACCCTCTTTGTTCTGTTGTTTCCAAGAGGCTTGCATGGCCACTGACTTAAATGTGGAATGGAGTAACAAAAGAGCAAGGAAAGCTGTGACAAAGAGCTACAGCACAGTAACGGGGAGGGGAGAAAAAGAAGTAGTAACTCTCCACACTGCGTTCTAATCTGACACAAGAGCTAGGAGGAGGAGGAGGAGGAGGAGGAGGAAGCTGCAACGTAAGCCAGCAGGCCCACCAAAGCAACAGCTACTCAGCCCAGCAGTCAGCGTGTAAAATGTGCGCATAAACTAGCAGGCGGGAATAAAAGTGGCATGAAATGCTAGTGTTTAGAAATACCATGAACATGCAGATTCTGTGCAGGGAGAAAGGAAGTGAATGGGAAACCTTTAGAAAGGTGCCTTGAATGTTTCCAGGTTGCAGGGTCTGCAGTTAAAAAGAAACAGCATCAAAAGTCATTAAAGCCTGGTTATTAACCTATACAGGATTTGCTTTTGACCCAGACCAGTTTTCAGTCTTCTTTGTTTTGCTACGGCATCTACAACATGCATCAAGATATACATGCTAGTCAGTTGAGGAAAAAGCAGATTATCAATAAGGCACAATGCACTCGTAGACCAATGCAGAAGAACTCATGTTAGGCAACAGATGACAAACATTTTCTCTGAACCGAGATAAAGGAACTGAGCAAATCAGAACACTCATCTCAAGGATGGGAAGTTTAAAAAGGAATCAGTTGCAGGAAATAGGAAAATCAGAAAAGGCTTTGTATGCATAGGAGCTATGGGCAGTGGGAAAGCATACCTTAGGTGCGCATCATGTGCAGCCCCTAGGCCTAAACACCCATGTGGTGGATGCTCTGGGTTCCTATTACAGCCATTACAACTGATCTCCAGACAACCAGGATCAATTACCCTGGACAAGACAGCTGCTTTGGAGGATCAGTTATATGGCAGAAGAAGAAGAAGCAGAAGAAGAGGAAGGAGAAGAGGAAGAAGAGGAGGAAGAAGAGGAAGAAGAGGAAAAGAGATTGGATTTATACCCCACCATTCATTTGGAGTCTCAGAGTGGCTTACAAACTCCTTTCCCTTCCCCTCCCCACAACAGACACCATGTGAGGTAGGTGGGGCTGAAAGAACTCTAACACAAACTGCTCTAGGTAAAGGTAAAGGCTTCCCTTGCTCAAAAGCTAGTCAAATCTGACTCTAGGGGGCGGTGCTCATCTCCATTTCCAAGACAAAGAGCCAGCGTTGTCCAAAGGCATTTCCATGGTCATGTGGCCAGCATGACTAAATGCCAAGGCACAGAGAACACTGTTACCTTCCCACTGAAGCGGTACCTATTTGTCTACTTGCAGTTTCTTGCTTTCGAACTGCTGGGTTGGCAGGAGCTGGGGCCAGAGACGGGAGCTCACTCCGTCACGCGGCACTAGGGTCTTGAACTGCCGAACTTAGCATCTTAACCTCTGAGCCATCACAACTATGGCATTATATCCTGCTAAATTCCCTCCCCTCACCAATCCCCACCCTCTCCAGGCTCCACTCCCAAAAGCTCCAGGTATTTCCCAACCCAAAGCTGGCAACCCTATGGTGCTGCATTTACATTCACCGTGCACACACGAAATGCACCATGAAAAGGCAACAGGCCCAGTGATCCAAATATCATACTGACCAAAATCATACTGATTAATTACCCTTTCATGTATACAGGGCCTAAAGTAGCCATTAACCCACACTGCTCTCCCACTGTACATAGCCCTGACACAGATTGGTCATCCAAAGCAAGTGTCTGAGTCAAAAGAACCTGGGGATAGACAACACAGAGAAGTGAAATATCTTATATGTACAGATTTTGGGGCTGCAGTCCCCAGACAGCATATAAAAAACTTGCTTTGCTGCACAGACAAACACCACAAAAATTCAGCCTAAAGATGGTATGAAAATACTGAACATGGCCGTGGCTTCTTGTACTGTCCCCTTAGGCGCATCTAGCAGCAGTACAATAAAAATGCATAGGATGCTTTTGCTCACATTACATTCAGAATTTAAAGAGCTCCACCAAAAGAAAAGGAAGTTTTCCCGTTACTACTTTAATTAACCTTGTGTTCCGAACTAGCTGGTCTGCTATCTGGCTTTGACGTTATTTTTTTCCATTAAGAAAAAGCACATTTGCTCCGACTCCAAAAAGCAAGAGACAGGAAGAATACTAATGTGTTCCCAACACAGCTTTCAGCCTCTCAACAAGAAGAACGGCTGCAAGAAGGGAATCTTGGCTGGCGGGCTCATTTCCAAATTAATAACGACAGATGTTTGCCACAAAGTCTTTGCAGGACACTAAAAGCGGATGCACAACACAGAGCTCTTTGCTACAGAGTGAGAAGCAGCTCCCCATGGGCAAGCAAATCGACAGGGGAACCCGTAAAGCCTTCGCTGAAACCTGTACACATCTCTTTGGTAGCAAAAGGCCCCTCAAGAATTATGGACCGCACAAGTTAGGGGCAGTCACACACACACACAAATCAGGGCTTGCTATCACATCACACAGTTGCTTCTTCTTTTTTTTTTTTTTACAAACACAACATTGTCACAATCAACTCTTATTTGGCAAGCCCTTTTTAAATACATTCTTATTGTATATCTGCATAAAAACCACTGGGCATTAACCTGCCTTAGAAAAGAGGAAGTTCCTACAGCCAATGGAACCATCTTCCAACCTAAGTGCTTCTTCCACTAGAGGAAGACACACCTGCTGGAGAAAGGCTTCTGATTTTGCTCAATGCAGTGGTAGCAAACACACCATCCGCACTCCAAATCCAAACACCAGATACCACAGGTGGTAAAATTCTGAAGCCTGAATAACCCGGACTAGCCTGAGCTCTGAACTTGGAAGCTAAGCAGGGTCAGTGCTCAGATGGGAGACCACCAAGAAAGACCAGGGTTACTATGCGGAGGAAGGCAATGACAACCACTTCTGCTCATCTCCTGCTCTGAAAGTCCCATAAGGGGTTCCCATAAACTGGATGCCATAGATGACACTTAAAAGCTTTATGGGCTGTTTCAGATGTCATCTCCCACCGTCCCTCAGGATTCTTGCTGAAAGTGGGCACAGAGCTCGTGTGCTCCTTCCCCACAGAAATCCCCACACATGCACACACACTTGTGAACAAATGAGCCAAGCTTGTTCACGTCTCCTTACAAGAACAGAGGATGGAGAATGGAAGAGATGCAGGGGACACAGTGGCTTTGCTCTCGATCTCTCCCAAGAGAGTGGGCAGAAGGAAAAGACTGCCCAAACATGTTAATTTGGGAGTCAGAACCTGGAAACACATTTTCACAACTGTCTTCCAGAAGAGAAGAAGGGACTGGATTTATACTCCGCCCTTCACTCATCATCTAAGAGTGGCTTACAGACTCCTTTCCCTTCCCCTCCCCACAACAGACATCCTGTGAGGTGGGTGGGGCTGAGAGAGCTCTGACAGGAACTGCTCTTTTCAAGAACAGCTCTGACAGAACTGTGGCTTGCCCAAGGTCATACCAGCAGCTGCACGTGGAGGAGTGGGGAATCAAACCCGGTTCTCCCAGATTAGAGTCCACACACTTAACCACTACACCAAACTGGTTTCCACATGGACACTGTGCTCGACTTTTGTTTCCCCCTTCTCTGCTCCCTCATCCCACCTCCCAAAGAAACGAGAGGCTGAGCACAGAGGCCTACTCCTAGCTGCTGTTTCCTGTCGACCTGAGAGCCCACAGGAAGCAGTTGCAGACGACACAGCCAAAATACCAACAGCTTTACTCGGCTTTCAAGGGCCAGCAGCCCACAGCAGGCAGAGTGGGAAACGCAGCCCAACATGTCAACAGGGAAGGGGTTTTTCCCTCTCTCGAACTGTCTCAGCTGTGCGCTGTCAGGAGAAAAAAAAATAAGCCCACGGAAAACCCCTCAGAGCAGTGGCAGATTTCCAGGCTGTGGCTGAGGCTGAAACTGAGCCACCAGCAGACAGCCAACAAGAGCAAGAGAAAAAGGGGATGTGCAACTGCAACTTTAGGCAGCATTTCCATCTACAGTCAGACACTGCTTTATCTTTTCCAGGCCTCTCCATTCCGTGGGGGTCATTCTCCTTACAAGGATAGCAATACAGAGCTTGCTCAACCAGTCGGCATATGGCAAGGGAACCCTGTATACTTAAAAACAACCAGTGCAATCCATTCAGTTGGCCAAACAAAATCACCCAGAGCTTGCACACATGCAGAACTCAAGAGAAAGAAAAATGACCCCAAACAAGCTGTTATTTAAAATAAATAAATACCATATCCCTTAAAGCCATACCCCAAAGGACAAACTCTCTGCCCGCGGCCCTGGAGAGCTGCTACTAGCTTGAGCAGAAAACACTCACTGTGATAAACCAAAGGCCTGATTCAGTGTAGATGTCAGGTAACCCTGCCATTGTTGGAATGTGGGAGGCGCCCGGCACTGGTACTGGAATGCAGGAGTTGTGCGGGTCCTCCTTTCTTGCTGTGATTTACCATGGTCTGTTCTGTCTCTGTTCTGTCTCTTATCAATTTGCCTGACCTTGGTTCTCAAGCCGCTAGCACTTAGCCGCTGAGAATTGTAACTGGCCTGGGGTTGTTTTCTTAAGCTCACGCGCTATGTAACCATTGGCTTAGGAGCTGGGGGGGGGGGGGTTTAGTTTCGAATAGAGTATAACTTAGCCTGTTTTCTGATCCAAGTTATCACTGACACTGGATATGTACACGTGTCTCCAGCTTTATCCTAATAAACGCTATCTTCTGAAGAAGCCTGGTGTTTGAGTGACTATCTGGGGAACCTGACAGTAAAGCAGCTTCACATGTTCAAATCAAGGGTCAGGAGCAGCAGCTATGATCTTTGCCCAGCAAGCAGCCCCAAGCCCTCCCTTTTCCCAGGCAGTGTTTGGGCAATGGGCTGGATCCAGTGGAAAGATTCACAGAATTAACTGGCAGAGTAGATCTTCCCCGCCTTCACTGTCTCCAAGCAGCCTACCATGTCCCTCGAAACTCCTCCCTGGGGAAACGGGGAAAGGCTTGCATACCAAGTGGGCCCAGGATGCTGTGCCAAGGGGGCCAAAGAGGGAAACCTGCCTCTCCCCCTGCTTCTGCTTGCACTGGTGGACGAGGGAAAGGGAGGCAAGTTTACCCGATTCCCTGCCATTGCTACAGCACCCAGACCTGCAGAACGTTTTGCTTGCAAGGTTCTCCCGATCACCAGAGTGGAGTTTGGGTAGGTGAGGCTGGCTGCTTCAGACAGGAGAAGGTTGGAAAATACCCACTCCACCAAATCCTCCTGAGAACTTGTCCACCTGAATCCTATGCAATATGAAGCAAGCTCCTGCTTGGTCATGAGAAGAACCAGCCCGGTTCATGCTGCCCCTCCTTCTTACCTTTGGACACAGAGGCAATGTTGAGGACTTGCCAATGCAGGGAATCTTCATTCTAGTTTCAAGTTGGGGCACTTTAACAAACTGGGAGTCTTAGCCTGCCTTCAGATGGATGTTATGAACCACCGGAGTTTTAGGGATGTCTGAATCTAGTCCAAGAGTCATGCAAGCAGCCTTGCGTGGTTTGCAGAAGCCTCAGGGATGGTTGCACAAGGGCATCAGTTGGGCCAATGCACAAACACTAAGACCCTGAAAAATGTGTGGGATCAATGGCTGGTGACTGCTCTGAAGCTAGAAAGGGGGGAAGCTTTCCAGTGGTGAGAGCTTCTTTATCATTCCCCATGGCCATGTACAAAAGTCAATCTATGCAATACATTAAATATGCATAAAATGTATAAAAGCAGAATTCTTGGGGCAGATTCTAGGCAATCCTGGCAGACAGATTTAATTTCTTTCTTTTTTAAAAAGTAGAACATATACTCAGCTGGGAATTCCTACCAACTGAGAGGGGAAAAGCTATTCTCTTATTGCTGCAGTTATGGAATCAATACCCTTTTTCCTTTCATCTGCCATCACTAGCCGATCAATGAAAACCATTAACCTCCACAGGCAGAGTCAGCCCCTGGTTAGTTCATAGCTGTCTCTGATGAGGAGACAGGTCCTTCCCTACTTTGCCTCCTCTCAACCTGTGGCATCTGTCCTTCTGGAAAAACCCCTGAAAAACAAGAAGTGGAACTCTGTGGGCAGCAATACCTCATAAGATTCCTTCAGCTTCTCTGCAAGAACTGTAGAGCCTGGACAAAGAATCTCTCTAGTACAGGGTACTTGTACAATTGCTGCCTTCTGTGCCAAAAGGGAAGAGTCCACAGCAAAAAGGGCAATCCTAGCAGCCATACTTGCAATTCTCATGTCACTGCCGTCCGGACCCCATGGCATGCTTGGGTAACCAGCCCCACTCATCTCTTGGGTGTGGCTGAATTCAGGATCAGAGTATATACTCAGACCCTCCTTCCCGTTAAAGGTGCTTTCAAGGGTACTCACAGCAACAGAGGATTCCTTCCCAAAGAGACTCAAGGGAAGGGCAGAAATAGTATCTGGAAGAAGAAGAGGAAGAGGAGGAGGAGGAGACTGGATTTATACCCTGCCCTTCACTACCTGAAGGAGTCTCCTTTCCCTTTTCATGACAGCCTGTGAGCTAAGTAAGGCTGAGAGAGCTCGTGAAAGGACAGCTCTGAAAGGACTTGTAACTGACCCAGGGTCACACAAGCAGTTGCACATGGAAGAATGGGGAATCGAACCTGGTTCTCCCAGATTAGAGTACACGTTCCTAAACACTACAGCAAACTGGCTCTCTCTCAGAGCAAATGTTTATACGGCACTGGGCAGTATCCAGGGTCTCTCTGAAGGTCTAGAATAGTATCCATGCTGAGAGTTTTACACATGGAATTAAGCAAATTCCAACATGAGATCCCATAGCAGAAAAGTTGCCTGATGTTTTATGCTACTTGAACAAGTAACCCTAATAGAGTTTTGTGTCTGTTCACTTTCACTGTGAAAGATATATATCTCTCTTTCATAGTGCATGTATATGTATACACACACAGTGACTTTGAATGGGCTTAATTGTACATCAGGACTATTCAGAAAGACCATGAAAAATACATTAATAAGACCCTAATTCTCCTTCACTCACAAAAAAGGAGACTCATATTCAGTCTGTCATCTTCTTTCTTGTCATGCTAACAACCAAAGGTGTTGCACCAAGATATAAAACAGAATAACCCAGACCAGAAGTGTGTTCATGATATTCAGCCCACCTGAGAAAGAACTTCATTCAACTGCATTTTCGACTATAATTATTCCTGAAAAAGGGAAGGGGGGAGGGAGAGAAACCCACGCCCAAGAAAAGCAGTACTATCAAAAACAGACAAATCCCCAAGTCCCAGTTGTTATTGAAGGCTGTTCCAGCCAAGCATATTTAATAACCTCCCCTCAGCTCCCTGTTAAAAGGGCACATCCTATTGGATTATCTGTGAAAAATCTGTTTTCAAACAATCCAAGGCAAATGCGACAAGCAGTCTGGAGCAGTTCAGAGAGCCTCATGATTTACAAAGGGATCCCACATTTTACATGAGCTGCTCCAGATACTTCATTGTTCAGCGGCTCCTCTTGCAAGCAAGTGCAAACATTACATACAGAGATGGCAAAGACTCCTCCATCCATTGTTTTCAGAATTCAACGTTCAACTGTAGCTTTAAAATATCTATCTATCTATCTATCTATCTATCTATCTATCTATCTATCTCTACTTGAACCAAAAGCAGTACCAGGCCTCAAAAACAGGCACTTCAACTTTGTGGTCAAAAAGACGGCAACTCTAATTATAAGAGGCTCGCTATATAGCCTTTTTTAAAAAAGTCGATCATGCGTTTACCTTAAGGGGAAAGAGAATGTTCTCCTGATCTCAAAGGACAATGGTGGCTACAGTCTGTATACTTCTGGTGGTGCCAGTAAGTCGCCTTATTCCTTTGGAATTCATTAGGGTTATTTCTCTATTAACTTTGCAAAAGCTGGGAGATGGAGCTCTGATACAGAAGGCTTGCCACTCTTCTCTCCATTTCATCCTCCTCTCAATTGCTGTAGAGGGATACTAACCTAATTCACAAGACTGTTGTAAGAACTGAGACACTCCATGTAAAGCTCTCTGTACACTCAAATTCTTAAGATTAACTGCAACTGAATCTCAGCACTGCATGATAAAAAAGAACCCCCCCAAAAAGCTTGCTGTACATACAACAGCTACCCTAGCACTTAGGACTGCTGAATATAGTGAGAACACATAAGTAAATACTCCCGATGAAGGTCAGGGGAGAACGCTGTCAAGGACGTCTGATTTGCAGTCATGTGAGCTGCACTTCTGTCACCAGGATGTACAGACAGAAACATGTGAAAAGGACATCAGGCATGACAGAATTCAGTGACTTTTAAAATTAACACCGGCCATTTCTTCACTTAACTCGACAAGAATGATGCACGATCAGTTACTTCCTCAAGGATTACAGCCCACAGACAACCCGTAACATTTTCTTTCTTATTACTATAAAGTTAGCTACAGATTTCAAGGTTTGTTCAACAGAAAACAGAAAAACAACTAACAAAGCCAGATGAATTACATTATGCAAAAATACATCTGCAAATCCATTACCTAAATAAAGCTAATGAAAATGTAAACAATAAATACCTTTTCAACTTAGATAAACCAAGTCAATCACGTTTCAACTGCAGAAGAATTAATCTTCATAATCAAGGTTCCTAAATTTGATATATCATTTCCACTATGACACACCGTCAGTCTATTTCATTGATACATCTCCACTTTGATATTCAGTCAGCCTATTTAATTTCAACAGAGCCTTCACTTTATGCAGTCAATCCCCACTCACCGTTTTCTTCCCCAGCTGTTTTCCGACGATCCTCGGCTGATACATGCACCAGCTGCAGGATGAGGGGTCGCCGGGTGACAATCCCCGTTCCTCTTGGGAGCAGATCCCTTCCCACCAGGCTTTCCAGAACGGAACTTTTCCCGCTGCTCTGAAAATTGAAACAAAGGCCCATGATTTCCTTATATATTCATATATGAAAGAGTTGGGTATGTTTAGCCTGGGAAAGAGAAGGCTTAGAGGGGACATGATTGCAGTCTTCAAGTATTTGAAGGGCTGTCATGTAGAAGATGGAGCAGATCTATTCTCTCTTGCTCTGGATTGCAAGACTAGATCTAATCGGTGGAAATTACAAGGGAGTCGTTACCGGCTAAATATCAGGAGAAACTTCCTAACTGTAAGAGTGGTTGAGCAGTGGAACAGCCTGCCTCAGGAGGTGGTGGATGCTCCTTTGCTGGACATTTTCAAACGGAGACTGGACAACCAACGTTCGGGTATGTTGTAAGTATGTAGAGCTATCTTTCAGCTATGCTCCTGGCAGAGTGCAGGGGGTTGGACTAGATGATCTGCAAGGTCCCTTCCAACTCTAACATTCTATGATTCTATGATTCATTCAAGGGCAGATACTTAGTCATAAACAAGTTACCAACAAATCAGAGAATTCACACATCCCAGACAGACATGACTACACAAGAACCCAAGAAGAGCCCAGCTGACTCAGACCAGTGGTCCATCTAATCCAGCATCCTGTCTCACACAGTGGCCAACCACCTCCTCTGGAGATCCAACAACAGGGCACCCTCAGCTTGAGGGATCTCCACTAGTATCAACCAGGCCTCTCTAGTCCAACAAACAAGCCTGTTGGGAGCTCACAAGTAGGCAATGAAGAAATTATCCAGGGCTCGCAATCATGGGTTTAAGTTAAGGGTGGGAAGGCGCCAGCTGGATCTAAGGAAAAACCTTTTTACAGTAGGAGTTCTTCAATGGTGGAATCAGCTGCCATGGGGAGGTGGTGAGCTCCCCCTCACTGGCAGTCTTCAAACAGCGGCTGGACAAACACTTGTCAGGGATGCTCTAGGCTGATCCTACATAGAGCAGGGGGTTGGACTAGATGGCCTGTATTGGTTCCTTCCAACTCTGTGATTCT
Source organism: Gekko gecko (assembly GCA_029375565.1). Taxonomy (NCBI): domain Eukaryota; kingdom Metazoa; phylum Chordata; class Lepidosauria; order Squamata; family Gekkonidae; genus Gekko; species Gekko gecko. The sequence goes on along the minus strand of JAPDNY010000005.1, from coordinate 33,376,935 downwards.
ATGATTCTAAGGAAAGAGCTGCTGACCACCAGCCAAAGGAGTTCATGGGTACTCCCTCCAAGCATCACAGTGGATTTTGTTTGGGGTTTTTCTGCCATCAAGTTGCAGACGAATTACGGCAACCCCTTTAGGTTTTCAAGACAAGACAAGGCTGCTTGCCTCTGCATAGCTCTCCCTGGACTTCTCTGGTGGTTTCCCCTCCAGGGCTGACTCTGTTTCGTTTCTGAGCCCAAGCTAGCCTGGGCTCTCCCCACCAGGGCACTATCCAGGACAGGGCTCACTGGTTTTCAAAGGGAGCTGGATAATTTCTAGGAAGGCTGGCATTTCAGTCGCTATCCACAGGCTTCCAAGAAATTATCCAGCCCCCTTTTAAAACCAGATAAACTAGTGGCCATCAGCACATATCAAGGCAGTGAATTCCATAAGTTAAAAATGCCTAACATTAAGCCATAAATGTTTAACATGTACTTCAGGCCATCATTTTAAAGAGCAGTAAAGCAAAAAAGAATTGCATCCAAATGGTTTAACAGAACTATAAATGAAAGTTATTTTTTCTACTGCTTGCTATTAATAGTGATGCACATTGGAGCCAAAAATCCTAAATATAAATACACGTTGATGGGGTCTGAACTGGCAGAGATGGACCAAGAGAGAGATCTTGGAGTCGTAGTAGATAACTCAATGAAAATGTCTAGACAGTGTGTAGCTGCAATAAAGAAGGCCAACGCTATGCTGGGGATTATTAGGAAGGGAATTGAAAACAAATCAGCCAGTATCATCATGCTCCTGTATAAATCATTGGTGCGACCTCATTTGGAATACTGTGTACAGTTCTGGTCACCACATCTCAAAAAGGATATTATAGCATTGGAAAAAGTGCAGAGAAGGGCAACTAGAATGATAAAAGGGTTGGAACACCTTCCCTATGAAGAAAGGTTAAAATGCTTGGGGCTCTTTAGCTTGGAGAAACGACGGCTGAGAGGTGACATGATCGAGGTTTATAAAATTATGAATGGGATTGAGCAGGTTGAGAAAGAAGTACTTTTCTCCCTTTCTCACAATACAAGAACTCGTGGGCACTCCATGAAATTGCTGAGCAGTCGGGTTAGAACAGATAAAAGGAAATACTTCTTCACCCAAAGAGTGATTAACATATGGAATTCACTGCCACAGGAGGTGGTGGCAGCTACAAGCATGGACAGTTTCAAGAGGGAATTAGATAAACATATGGAGCAGAAGTCCATCAGTGGCTATTAGCCACAGGGTATAGATGGGAACTCAGTCTGGGGCAGGTGATGCACTCTATTCTTGGTGCTGGAGGGGGCAGCAGTGGGAGGGCTTCTAGTGTCCTGGCCCAACTGCTGGACCTCCTGATGGCACCTGGTATATTTTGGCCACTGTGTGACAGAGTGTTGGACTAGATGGGCCATTGGCCTGATTCAACATTAGCTTCTCTTATGTTCTTATTAAGAGCAGGCCTTATAAAACAAAGAATTGTACTTGCGTCCACCTGTGTGCTGCCTGTCTGCAAATCAAAAGCTTTTAAATAAGCCCATGAGCGCAATACAGACTGGAAGAAAATAAATTTGTAGATTAATAAATGAGCCTACAATCCATCATACATATTTTACATTATGTGCATCTTATTCAAAGTCATCCAAAACATGAAATCAAGGGAATTTCTGCAGGGATCATGGGCATGTATTCTAAACATGAAACACATTACAATCGGGTCCTATTTTTAAATTGCTCCAAATCAAAAGACGCACGTATCCACCCCAATGAATTTTCAACCCCTGCAGATCTTTGAACCGTACAGCTAAAAAGTCGCTTCTCCACTTTTGAAGTCTCCTTGTTAAGTGCATACTAATAAAAATGAATGGTGCGGCGTTTCATTTCAGTATTTCTAGCACCGTGAGGCTGTTCTTCAAAGAGTACTTCATGATCAGCACTACCCGGAGTAGCCTTGTAGGCACACTTTTTTCAAACAGAAGTGACCCTTCCACCCTCCCGCCTTGCTTTTACTTGGAAATGCAGTGCCACAACCAGGATTCTCCAGCAAGCGAACTTCGCATCAAGGCTTTAAAAAGTTTCCAGTAGATCTAAGTAAACGAAGCCAATGTTAGGAATTTAAAATATTTTTTCCAAGTCCTAAGTTTAAAAGGTGCAGCACTGTCACTCAAAAAAAAGAATCTGTTATGCTGTTTTGGCTCAGTTCAGGGACACAACTTTTAAAGCAGAAAGAAACAGCAAGTCAAACATCGTCATCTGCATGTCAGAGAGCTGCTACCTACACAGACTCCTTACTGCTCCAGAGCAGAAAAATGCTCCTGTCCTGTTCAGTGGGATGAGTGCTGGTGTCTATTCTTCCACAGGGATGCAACGATAGTCCCAGACACTGCACACCCATGCTGTTAAAGATAATACACACAATGCACATGATGTCAACCATACAGAAACTCCAATGTACATTCATGTCTACCCCAGGTAGCCACACTTCCCAGCCTGCCTTACAGGGATTAGAAATACTGGAACGGGAAACCTTATCCCCTCAAGTAAAGGCCATATAGTTGGGTCTCTACTTCATGCACCATCATGCGAAGAAAGCACGGGGAAAAGTCTACCGCTTTATCAACTTGAAAGCTTTCTACAGATATACACACTGCGCTTCCAATGAAAGAAGCTCTTGACTCAAAAAAATGGAATAGATTTTGTTAGTCTGTGAATTGCCACTGGACTCGTGTTCAGTTTTTCCTGCAAGAGATGAGCACGGTTACCCCTAAGAATATAAGATCCATCTAGTCCAACATCCTGTCTCACACAGTGGACAACTGGTTCCTCTAGAGGTCCAATAACAGGCATAGAGGCTGAGGCCTTCTCCTGACATTGCCTCCTGGCCCTGATGCTCAGAGGTTTACTGCCTCTCAATGTGGAGGTCCACATTCGCCCTAGCTAACAGCCACTGATAGTCCTATCCTCCAGGTATCTGTCTAACCCCCCTTTAAAGCCCTCAAGAATTACCATCATGAGGCTTTCCAAGGGGCAAATAATCTTCAGTAAAATGCCCACAAATACATACAAAAGGAAACATGCAGCCTTATTGATCACAGTTCTTTGCAAAGGTACTGGTGAGAAAGTGGCACCTTCCTCACTAAGGCCCATTCTGCATCTAGCATTCTCTCCGTTGTCTGACCAAACCACACTGGAACAGAAGAAGATGTGGCTCAAACCCACTTTCAAATACCCCAGACCAAGCGTACTGACTGCAGAGTCACCCCTGAACAGTCATGAAATAGCCATAAATCTATGTGGACGCTAGGAGAGATCAAAGGCAGTGAGACCGGCATGCAGTGTGGAGGCTATAATAAAATCTGACAATCAAAGAAAGTGAAAGTGGCATGCAACGTAGAGGGGAATTTCCGTTCCAGCGTGGGTTTGGTAAAACAGCGGAGCAAATGCTAGATGCAGAATGGGCCAGTGATGTAAAATGAATTAGTAAGCTTTTCCCTTGGGTTGCTCGGAGACAGCCCCACCCCCTGCTGAATGAAGGCAGGAGGAAAAGGGCAAACAGCAGAAGCCCCTCCCTCCTTCTTAACGCCACACGCTCCAAATGAAGAGACCTCTATGCCCAGGACCCTAAGAGAGACTAATGGAAGGAACAGGAATTGACCTCTGAGGCATCTCATCGAACACTGCGCAACTGGATGCCTAGCAGACTCCTTCCTGCTGCTGCCAAAACGTACAGTATGAGCAGCTAATTAGTGTCAGCTTCACTCGGCTGATCTTCCTCAATATACAGAGCAGAACAGGAAAAGCACTGCCTTCCACAGAGGTGGGGGGGGGGATTCTTTCTGGGGAGTCTCAAGATACCCACCCCTCCAAATCAATAAACTACAATGACCTTTTGTTCGACTGGGGGGGGAGTGCAGGCAGCTTTAAAAGGGGGTTGGACAGATTAATGGATGATAGTTCTGAGTGGCTACTAGCCATGGAGATTGAGAGGAACCTCCACATTCAGAGGCAGTAGACTTCTGAATACCAGTGCCAGGAGGCAACACCGGCGGAAGGCCTCGGCCTCTCCGCTCTGCTGCTGGCCCTCTGGCTGCTCGCTGTGAGACAGGAGGCTGGACTAGATAGACCAGTGGTCTGATCCAGCAGGGCTCTTCTTATGTTCTTAACTGATCACCCAACTGGTGTATCCGATGAAGTCCTCTACAGAGTTACTCCAGTCTATACCGATTTCAGTGGATTCAAACTGGAGTAACTCTATGTGATTGCACTGGAAATACATTAAGTTTTAAGGAGCCATAAAGATTTTAGGGGGTTATTATAAGCCATAATATTAAAAGGCAGTCTATAAACCTAAATATAAATATAAAATAAGTCAAACTAATCTCTCACACACAATAACCTGATGCATGAAGCTGTCTTACACCAAAGCAAGCCATTGGTCTAGCAAGGCTAGTATTGTTTACCCTGACTGGCACCACTTCTCCAGGGTCTCAGATGAAGGTAACTCTAGATGTTGGGGACTGAACCTGGGACCTTCTACATGCAAAGCTGATGCTCTACCACTGAGCTATGGCTCCTCCTGACCTGGATGAGAAGGGAAGGTGAGAAAGTTACTAATGCCTTCTATACTAATACTAAAGACTTTCCTTTCCATTTGGAATACAATGGACAAACCTTCAGAACAAATCTTGGCAATGGAATATGTGCCAGCAAGTGAGTCTGCAGTTTCCCCACTGTTAGCACTGTAATCACAATGGAGCTTAATTTCACTTTACGGCATCCAGCCCGAGGAGACTTGCCCACAACTAATTTTTGTCTGGCCACTGAGATCTGCCAAGAAGAAAAGCTCTACCATGTGCCACACTGGGTATACAAGATGTATTACATTTAAGTTCTTTAAAACCCATTTCAGGAGAGAAATAGTCCAATGGCACACATACTTTCCACATCAAGGCACACATAAAACCAGACACTGGTTACATTTCTGCTCTTGGGAGTACAAGATCACAAAATTTCAAGACATTTAGACACCATGAGTGGTCCCAACATGGTAAAAGCCGGACAACAGGAAGGAAGCCTGAGGCCATTTCCAGAATATATTTGGCAAACACACAAAGGATTACAGGTGCCTCACCCAGGAAAAGTCAAGCCTCACAGTGCCTCCAAATCTTTACTCTAATTAGCCTTTAGAAGATTAAAATCAGTAATTAGATCTGGTTTATCTATCTGCATAGAGAGGAACACAGACAGGACCTTCCTAACAACAGAACATCACTCAGGAAAACCAATTTGGTCTTGGGTTGAAGGAAGCATAAATCACTACTGCCCTGAACAAATCAGTCACCTACCAAAAATACAGAATATGCCTTTTAATGCATCTTTCAGTCTGTCTTGTTTATCTCACAATAATGCAACCTAATTTTGTCTCAGATAGTGTTACTCACGGCCACACTCACATATCGAATTGGGATTAGTTGACTTCCACACAGCAACCAGTTCCTCCAGGTTTCCTCACTGCCGTTGGAACCGCCCAATTGAGAACCACACCAACAGGGCTTCCAAATGGCAGGTTTCCCCCAATTTTTCCAGCTGCAGTCCAGTAGCACAGGGGAATGGTCATCACAAGGGGACTGGAGAAGGAAAATGGCACCAATGTGGGCTAGACTAGGAAACATCTGTATGTTCCTGTCACCACAGCAGCCTCACAGGCTTTTCTGTGATCTTTCCAAAAAAAAATCACAGTAAAACAGGTTTAGAAAAGATCACGGGAAAGACGGGGAAGAGCCAGAAGTTGCATGAGAGTACCACAGTGTTGCATGGAAGGGGGGGAGAACAAACACACTTCCCATCAGTGGTAAACCAGACCAAATACCCAGTGTGGAAGCAATCTTAGCATGTCACTAATCCACCCAGTACTGAAGAATGCAATGACTCCCATATAGAACTGGTATGAATTTGCTTGTACTTAATCCTGAATGATTATCCCACAAACCTTTGCAATAATACCTGAGAACACTCTAAGTACAATACATTATCTACATTATTAAGAGCCTACCATTTTTCTTTGAAGTAATTTCAAAGACTTAAAAAGTTAAAAAAAAAGGTCATGTGCCGAAAAGAAAAGCATCTTTCATTGCAAGGCAGTTTTATTTCAAGATTTGCTCATCACTGTGGTTATGCAAACTGCTGATGATTTGAGAGCCTATAAAGTACGCCAGCAGCAGTTAATATTAAGACGCCTTTAGAATCGACCATAAAATTGCACAGATACATTATATTCAACTATTTCCCATCAAAGCAGCTACATTTTCGTTTTTTAAAAAATGTGAAAGCCACAACAAGAGACTTTCACTTTCTCGATATACACTGGGAAGAGCACTAGATCACTCTGCTTCTAAACTGAATATTCTCTCTCTCTCTCTCTCTCTCTCTCTCTCTCTCTCTATATATATATATATATATATATATATATATATATATATATATACACACACACACACACACACACACACATATATATTTTAAACTATCATTAATTTTCATCTGTATGGAAAATGGCTCAAAAGACATCCCGAGTAACTGTGCTCCAGTTCTGGTTGGAAACACTCTCTGAGCAAGACCAAGCCACATCCACAGAGAATCAAAAATCAGGTCACTCAAGTTCAACAGAGCATATTTCCAAAGAAAAGTTGCATCAGCAAAGCAAGAAAAAGAGTAAGGCAAGAAAGGCACCCAAGGAAAAACTGAAACATGGGTTCATCTTAAAACTTATGCAATATACAAAGATAACACACCAAGTCATGCTAGAAATGGCTAAGAATAAGAACATCCTACTACACAAAGCAGCAAAAGCCAAGGCCTCATCAAGATGCCAAAGAACGCTAGGGTCACTACACAACTGCTCATCTTGGGTTGAAATAAGAGTCCACCTTTTCACTGTATAGGAGCCCTGCTTGCATTACAAATGACAAAAGAACCTAGCAACAAAGGAGCAGGCCTGCAAGCCAACAATCCCACCTAGTCTCCCCATAGCAGCTCACCAGATGCCCAGGTAAGCCCAAAAGCAAGGCATGAAGGCCAAATGCTCCCTTGTGACCACCCTCTAACAACAGAGAGGTACGATGGGAAGGTGACATGACAGAGGTTTACAAAATTATGCATGGGGCAGAGAAAATGATGAGAGAACTTTTTTCTCTCCCTCAAAATACTAGAACGCAGTGGCACCCAATGAAGTTGACAGGTAGTAGATTCCAGACAGACAAAAGGCAATATTTCTTCACTCAACCAGTAGATAAGTTGTGGAATTCATTGCCAGTGATGGTCACAAGCATGGATGGCTTTAAAAGGGTGTTAGACATATCCAGGGAGGGTAGGTCTGTCACTGGATAATAGCCATGCAGAGATAAGGGAAACTTCATATACAGACAGAGCTAGCAAACCTCTGAATACCAGTGCTGGGAGGCGACATCAGGGCTCTATATCCTGTTATGTGGTCCTCCAGTTTAACCGGTTGGCTAGTGGATGAAACAGGATGCTGAACTAGATAGATCACTGGTCTAATCCCACAGGGCTCTTCTTATGTATTGTGCCTCTGAACATAGATGCCACAATCATGGCTAATAGCCACTGATGAACCTTTCCTCCATGAATCTGTCTAAATCCCCTCGTAAAGCCGTCACAGCTAGTGGCCATAACTACACCCTGTGGCAATGAATTCCAAACATTAATTCTGCATCATATACAGGTGTGCTTCCTTTTTTCTTTCCTGTACTGAATCTACTGGGTGCCCCCAAATTCTTGAAGAGGGAGAAAAAGTTCTATATATTATGCATAATTACATGCACACCGACTAGATTCTCCTTTAATAACTCCGCCCCCCCCTTGACTGAAAAGCTCAAACATCTTCCAACACCTCGTCTGTTTAGGCTTTTCTGCATTTATCCTGCATTCTTTCCAGCTCCACATTATACTTTTAGAGACAGAGAAGCCAAGCCTGGCTTCACTATAAATCTGTATCCCTGATAAGCCACAGACGCTGAAGCCAATCTAATAAGAAAAACACAAACAAGTTATTGAGCATTAGGGCATTCTGCAAACTGCCTTCAAGAAAGGAAAGCCTAGCCTTAAGCACATGAAAGCACGTTGTGCCTTCTCACCACATTAAACGTAGCATTTCTTAAAGAGAGAGAATTTATCAGACTAGTCTGTGGTGGACCAACCATTGTTCTCAGGGGTGCATCAAACAAAAAGGATTCTTGTGCTGATACCCAGGAGACTGGACGTCCCATTACAGCAGGCATTTATGTTTTCTTGTTCAAATTCCAAATCAGTGCAGTCTGACAAATTCACTTTTCAATCTCAGTTTACCAAATTTAAACACAGCTTATAAAGACTCACTTCATTTTTTAAAAAATGCACACCCAAGTATTAACTAAAGTGATCTCTGTGAAACAGTATCAGTTTACAAAGCGTAACACACCTATTTCCATGATTTCTTGCTGGGATCGCAGCTTGGATCACCCAGCTGATATTTTGGGCCCAAGAGGCTTGCAGTATTTGAGACGTACACTGACTCACCAGAGAAGGTCAATAAAGCTAAAGGACAAAGAGTGATTTTGCAGCAGGATAACATGGGTAAGATGATAACCCTGCTTATTACACTCCTGCCTCTTATCCCTTTATAACAGGGCTTTCTCAAACAGTTGGGAGGGAGAGGAGGAAAAGAATGAAAGGTCCACACCCCAACACGGCAGAAGCCAAGACTATGAGAGGCTGAAGTTGAGTTACTCTCACCTATGCCATAAGTTAATGTTGGGCAAGTGGGCTGCATACAATGCAAGGAAGAGCACTGGGACAGCAAGCCCTGAGCTGGCTCAAATTTTCCTGCAAATGATTACGCAGAAATAAGTCCCAGGAAACTCAATGGGACTTGCATCTTAGCAGGGCTGCTATTGCATTCACCAACTGTGTGGCAAATCAGACATAGTGTTGTGTAATCAATATAATGCATATTAATCCTAAGATTCTATGTATTTTTATACGATTTTTAAAATTTCAGATGCAGTACTACACAAGAATACAATACCTGGCTGAACCCAAATCTTGCCCTTCATTACATTTCACGACCTTGTTAGCAAGGATCGATGAGGTTTGAGTAGCCCTGATAATGTAACTCCAGCTTTGGGAGTAAATAAAGTAATTGGGATCACTAGCTTATTGTACCTATCATCAATCATAAATAACTGGTTCTAGTTCCGACTAGCTCCGCTCTAGAGATAAAAGAGGAAATAAAGTTAATTGAGCTTTTGGATCAAAAGCCTGTGGAATGGATGTCAGGACAGGGCTTTCTTGCTAAGACTTTGCACTGGACACTGAGTAATACAAAGGAGACTATGTCTTTAGCAATGTTTATTTGTTGAGGGGATTTCTTAACATGTTTTGGAGGTAGATAACATTATGAAACGTTAGCTGTTATTTTCCTTCTATCGTTTTTAGGCACTGGTTTCACGTTATCACATTTACTAATTTCTTGCATGACAAAGAGGGCTGAAAACTTTCAATAAAGTTATTGTAACTCCAAAACTTCTGGGCGGATTGTTGGAATACTGCGTACAATTCTGATCACAACATCTCAGAAAAGATATTATAGCATTGGAAAAAGTGCAGAAAAGAGCAACTAGAATGATAAAAAGGTTGGAACACTTTCCCTATGAAGAAAGGTTAAAGCACTTGGGGCTCTTTAGCTTGGAGAAGCGTCGACTGAGGGGATGGCACGACAGAGGTTTACAAGATTATGCATGGGATAAGAGCAGGTAGAGATAGAAGTACTTTTCTCCCTTACTCACAATACAATACAAGAACTCTTGGGCACTCAATAGAATTGCTGAGCAGTCAGGTTAGGATGGATAAAAGGAAGTACTTCTTCACCCAAAGAGTGATTAACACATGGAATTCACTGCCACAAGAGGTGGTGGTGGCTACAAGCATGGATGGCTTCAAGAGGAATTAGATAAACATATGGAGCAGGGATCCATCAGTGGCTATTAGCCACAAGGTATAGATAGTCTGGGGCAAGTGATGCTCTGTATTCTTGGTGTGGGAGGGGGCAACAGTGGGAGAGCTTCTAGTGTCCTGGACCCACTGGTGGACCTCCTGATGGCATCTGGTATTTTTGGCCACTGTGTGACAGAGTGTTGGACTGGATGGGCCATTGGCCTGATCCAACATTGGCTTCTCTTATGTTCTTATGGGCATTTGAAGAGCCAAGTTCTCAAGATACAGAAAACTATACTGAGTAGATTCCTCCTGGAGACTTGCTTAGCACAGATTTGTTAATAAAGAGTTGATTGCCTTGTGTTCAGTTAAAGAAGCAGTTAAATTTCCATGTAGCTGAGCATACGGTGCTCTCTAAAACAGATATGCATGAAAACATGCACAGCAGCCAGGGCTCTGTGCACACCAATTCTGTGGGAACACAGAATGAATATGCAGAAGAGGGCAGTGGACTAAAACTGCAGCTTCCTTACAACCCCAGCTTTCTATCTTATAATTTAAAATGTAGTTTTTAGCCTCAGCCATGGCTGAAGCACTCTGCAGCCAGAAAAATGGTAGAATAAGACGCACAATAGCTCTGAATACGACTTCTCTGTTTCTCCTGTGATGAGCAAAACCTCAATAACTTATGCAAAACAACTAAAACTGGCAGAATTATGTAAAATAAGAAAATACATAAATATGTTCAATCATGTAAGTTGCGAAATTCATATAACTGGTCTGTTAAATTCAGCACAGAATTTAACATGGAATCCATTTCCAAGTTTGACAAGTCTTATCACTAAAGCTGCATTCCCTCGACCACTTGCACACTCTCCCCCATGGACTTTGACCTCCTCTTCTAATAACTCTACTTCCACTTCTAATCACTTCAACTTGGCCCCTTTGCTCACCCCTCCCAATACTCAGTGGTTTCATATTTTCTTCCCTTATGCCAGGTGATACTTATTGTTTACATGGCTCTAAAAAGCACTGATGGGACCTCCCAAAATGGATCAATCCCAGTCCTGGGGGCACGGTTAACTTACACACATCTGTGCCATTTCCCCAATAGAAACTCTTCCCCCTGACTGCTTTAGGTACACATACCTGTATCCATTGATCATCCCATGCTCTCTTCCTCTGAAGAGGTCAGGGAGGCTTCTGTATGGCTCTCAGAGCACCTCCCAAATAGCCAGCTTACCGAACAAGGGCCTGCTACGATTTAGCAATGAAACTCACCATGTGCCCTTTCCCTTTCCCTGGCTAGCCACACTAAGCAATGAAGGAAAGGGGGGGGGCACACACCAAGTCAAAATGAACAAAAAGAAACCACATAGTGTAGAGGGAAATGAAATGATTAATAGTTAAATAACCTCCACGCGTCTTGCATACAGCTTCATCGGGGGGAATCCTTCAGACTCTTTTTTGTTTCATTCCCATATACAGACTGGAGCAAAGCGTACGTATGGGATCAGAATGAAAAAGAATCTGAAAGATTCCCCTTGACAAAGCTGTATACAAAACACATACAGGTTGTACAACTATTAAATATTCCATTTCCCTCTGCACCATTTCGTTTCTTTTTCTTCCTTCTGGCTATCCTCATTCTGTGAAGTGTCAGTCAAAGAAGTTGTTTCTGGGCTAGAAGGACCAATGGTCTGATCTAGTATTAGGCAGCTTCATATGTTCTCATTCCCCCCCCCCCATTTACTCAGCACAGGTATCACAAGAAGGCTTTGACCCAGGAAGTCAGGTTCAAATACGATCTCAGCTGTGAACACACTAGGCAGAGTTCCACTTGCTCAGCTTTCTTTCTCCAGTTCGTAAAAACGGCAACCCAGTAACCTACTTCTACCAGGGTGCTGTGAGAACAAGCTTCACCCACATTATTTAGGTTCACCGCACACAGAGCAAAACTGACTCCAAAACGGAAGGATTTATACTGACTCTGTTTCTCTTTCTTTACGTCTACAAGAATATCAGCGTTGGCCGAAGGTCATTACATCTACCATCCCTTTCAACAGCCAGCCAAATGTCCTGGAGAAGGCTCACAGGACCATGACAGCCATCCTGTTGTGTTAGTCCCCAGTATCAAATTCTAAAGGTAACCATAGCAACCTATTCCATTAAAAATAAAGTCTTGTAGAACCCAAAGATTAACAGAGTTACTGTTAACTAGAAATGCTTCATCCATACCCAACACATTTTTTTAAATGCCTGTCACCTGTTTTTTTGGTCTTTCCTCAGTTTGTCTTTGCAAAAAAAAAACCCAAAAGAAACTTTTTGTCATTCCCTTGTAATGGAGCACCAACTCAAGTTCAAAGTTCTGACCTTTAAGGCTTTGAGTGATCTAGGACCAACGTATCTGCAGGACTGCGTCCTCCGTTACACCCCCGGGAGAGCATTACACTCTTCACAGAACAACTTGCTGGTGGTCCCCAGCCCCAGAGACATCTGGCTGTCCTCGACCAGGTAGAACTCTCTGCCAGATGATTTCAGGGCCCTGCGGGATCTTATGCCAATTCCGCAGGGCCTGTAAGGCAGAGATGTTCCGCCAGGCGTTTGGTTGAAGACTGCAACAGTTTACATCACGGCTAGCCCCCTACCTGGACCCCCTCATCCTTTGTGGAGTTTATTCCCTCCTCCATGCTCATGAAGCACCTACAGGCCAGAAATGGAAGGAGATAACAAAAATATTGCTATTGTACAGTATGTTGGATGTGGTTTTTATGGTTTTAAATCTATACATCGCCTAGAGCCCCATATCCGTGGCTATTAGGCAAGCCACAAATATAATGTAATAATAAATAAATAATAAAACTAGGCTGGGATCTAGATGTTGTATTATTTTAGCCTCAGTTGTCCAGTCTCTAAGTTGCCCTGTACTGTACGGTTGCAATGAAAAACTATACAGAGATTACATGAATTGCAACTTCCAGCCACCCAGAGATGGCACAGAAATCCATCTCCTCTCCTTGCAAAGCCAGTTCATATTGCCCCTGTTATCCCTCTGCTTCCCATATACCATTACTATTCTCCTCACACACATACACAAACAGACCTTCTTCCCCACATCGTCCAACTGTCTCCATTTACCACAGTCCCTATATGGCTGACAAGAGAGAGAGAACGGGGAGGGGGCCCATGGGACTGGGCAAGGCACACAATTTGTTTTCAAACAATTAGCCTGATGGCACGAAAGACTCAGAGAGAAGCTGGGGGGGGGCACGGTGACTGCCGGCAGCCCCACCTATTTTCTGATACCTGTCCCTTCTACCTCACTCCTTTTTACTATTCATGCTCTTGAGGCCTGTTGACATTTTTAACGCTGAGCTGCTACACTTGCTATTCCTCACCTCCTCCCAAGAACTGAATTCTTGGAAATGGGTCAGAGAGACATGCTAATGCACGGGCACAGACATCCCAGCACCACGCCGGCCACATCCCGCCAGTCTCAGCCGCTGCGGAGGTATACCGTGGACAGCCGATAACCCCTTGCAGGATAATTTATGTTGCATGCACCTTCGAGTACCTAAAGAAACCTTAAAAAAAACACCCTCCTTTCTCAAGGAGGGGCAAATAGGCGAGTGCAGAACAAATTAAGACGGAAAGCAGAGACAATGTAATGAGGGAAGAGGGCAAAAAAAATGTGGAATACGGTGTGGGCGGGGGGGGTGTCAAGCAGTGACCCTGGGGTGGCAGCACCGACTGGGATTTTGCGAGCTGGGTTGGGGAGAGCCCCCTTCCTTTCCCCCTCCGCCCTCCCCGCGAGGGAAGGCCACCCAGAGCAGCCCCCTCCCCACCCCCCTGAGGGTCACCCTGGCGGCTGAGGCCCCGCCCGCCCGCCTCACCTGCGTCCCGACCACCACGATCTGGGGCAGCTGGATGATGTCGGCGCCCACCGTGTTGAAGACGTCCTGCAGCTTGTTGATGACCGGGATCAGTGCCTCCATGGCGGCGGCAAGGCCGGCGGAGAGGCCGGGTCGGCAATGAATGGAGAAGGCGGCAGCAGGGAAGGGCGCCCACTCGGCCACCTTCCCCACCCCGCCGCCGGCGCGCCCGCTCGCTCCCAGCAGGCTTCGCGCGGCCCGCTCCTCTCACGCTCCGGCGGAGAGACCGGTGCCGCGAGGCACGGCGGGAGTTGTAGTGCAACGGTGGGGCGCCCAAGCAGGGATGTGGACTCGGCTGCTCCCCCTAGAGGATGCTTCGGGAGAGTCGGTGCCCTTGAACGACAAGACCAAAATCCGTGCAGTACGTTTCCTTAGGTTCAGCCAGATACATCGCGCGGAAGCTTTCGCGGCTACCAGAGCTCTTTTATAGAGTTGTTAGATCCAGGTTGGGAAATACCTGGAGATTTTGCGGGTGGATCCGGGAGAGGGCAGGGTTTAGGGAGGGGAGGGACTTCAATGGGTATAGGGTTGCCATCCTCCAGGTGGTACCTGGAGGTCTCCTGCTATTACAGTTGAAGGCCAAGATCAGTTCCCCTGGAGAAAATGGCTGCTTTGGAGGGTGGACTCTGTGGCATTATACCAAATCCCCCTTCCCAGGCTGCACCCCAAAATCTCTAGTTATTTCCCAACCAAGAGCCGGCAAGCCTAATGGGGAATAACGCCACACAGTCCACCTTCCAAAGCGGCCCTTTTCTCCAGGAGGACTGAACTCTGTCAGCTCAGTTGTAATCCCAGGAGATCCCCAGCCCCCAACTGGGGGCTGGCAACCCTACCTCTTTTATCAGGCTTGATGTTACAAACTATTAAAAAGACAGGGGGTGGGATGGGAAGCAAATTTTTCTGGCCTAGATGCCAGGGTTGACAGCCTTCAGGCAATGACTGGAGACCTCTTGAGGTTACAACTGATCTTTGGCTGACCGATCAGTTCACCTGGGGAAAAATGGCTGCTTTAGAAGGTGGCCTCTGTGGCATTGTACCCCGTTGAAGCCCCTCCCCAAACTCCACCTTCCTCAGGCCCCATCCCCAAAATATCCAGATAGTTCCCAACCTGGAGCTGGCAACTCTATCTGATGTTCCGGTTTTGCAAACATCCTCTATAGGATGCATGGAGGCAAAAAAAAAAAAGCAGGCAGGTTTAGAGAGCAAGCCTTATGAGGTCTACTCAGGTCTCTTCAACAGGGCTTGCTCCTAGGAAAGTGTTCATAGGATTCCACTACTTATAGCCCATCAACATCCTCCACCTGGGGAGCCACACCTGTCACAGCTGCCCTTCAGAAATTAAGGATGGAGGCCTTCTAGTTGTCCTCTTGCACTATTCTGCATTATTTGATTTGGGATAATGGCTTCCAGCTGGGGATGCCAGCCTCCAGGTGGGACCTGGGGATCCCCCCCAGAATTGCAGTTCATCTCCAGACTACAGAGATCAGTTCCCCTGGAGAAAATGGATGCTTTGGACGGTGGAGTCTAGGCATTGTACCCCACTGAGGTTCTTGTCCGCCCCGAGGCTCCGCCCCCAAAGAATTTTCCAGTCCAGAGTTGACAACCCTGCCCCACCCCCGTCCCCTGCTGGGGGCCGGGGGGGATCCAGCAACCCTACTTCCAGCTCATACCCTGGTTCTCTTCCACTTGGGCACCACTTCAACTGCATTCGGGGCCGGGGGGAGGACAGGGACCTCGGTGGGGCGCAATGCCACAGAGTCCACCTTCCAGAATATCCATTTTCTCTAGGGGAACTGATCTCTGTAGGCTGGAGATGAGTGGTAATTCCAGGAGATCCCCAGGCCCCACCTTGAGGTTGGCAACCCTAGAGATCACTTGTAGCTTGGCAATATTCTGGACCATACAAGGCCAAACCAAATGCATGCTGGGAGCTTGTAAACTCAAATTCTCAGATACATTTGGATCAGGAAGAGAGGTACTAGTGTAAACTACACCCAATGGGACGGCTCCCCTCCCCAGGACAATTTCAGTTTGGAAAATGGCATGGAGAAAGTCTTAAACTGGGGTTACAACCCCAGGCTGGGAAATTCCTGGATACTGGGGTGAAGCCCAGGGAACAGAGGGACCTCAGTGGGGTATAATGCCATAGACTCCACTCCCCAAAGTACCCATTTTCTCCAGGGGAACTGAGCCTGCCTGTGCAGGAAAGGCGGGTTATAAATCGAAAATAATAAATAAATAAATAAATAAATATCTGTGGTTTAGAGATTAGGTGTAATTCTAGGAGAACTTCAGGCCTTACCTGGAGGTTGGCAAACCTAGTAAGTGCCCTTTGCACAGCAAAATTTAAAATTAGTCCAGGCCACAAAACACCTGGCACAGAACCCCTCACAGGGACACCATCCAAACCACCCAAGCAACCTCTTGGAGCTGCAGAATGAGAATGCTGATGTGCTGTAGGAGTTCAGCCCAGTCCCAGCCACTGGCAGCAAGGATGGTGGCAGGCCTGACCACTTGGACCCATGCTGCTGTGGGCCAGGAGGAGTGTGGGAGGAGGCGATACACTAGCCTTGTGCTTTGGCTCCTGCCCTGCTTTGTGAAACAAGCAAAAACAAATAGCACCATGGTGTAAACAACAGAAAACCAAAGACTATGAACACCACGTATGCAAATCGTAGATTCTAATGTGGGAGAAGGGGGTTTGATTCCTCCCTGTCTCCTCATGCAGCTGCTGGTGTGACCTTTGGTCAGTCACAAGTTCTCTCACGAACAGTTCTCAAAAGAGCTCTCTCAGCCCCACCAACCTCACAGGGTGTCTGTTGTGGGGAGGGGAAGGGGAAGGAGATTGTAAGCCGCTCTGAGACTCTGAGTGAAGGGCAGGGTATAAACCAAATCTCCTCCTCCTGCTGCTGCTGCTGCTGCTCCTCCTCCTCCTCCTCCTCTTCTTCCCACTCAACTGGAAGTGAAGTCACTGCCTGAATGGAAAAGGCCCATCTCCAGGCTCAGCCCCTCCAGATTGCTTCCACTGATTGTGAACCAAGGGCTAGCACCCCACAGCAGTGTTCCCTCTAAGCTGAGTTGGTGTGAGCTAGCTCACTGTCTTTTAGCCTCTGGCTCACACATTTCTGTCTTAGCTCAGAAAGGATGGCTCCAGCACAAACTAATTTATGCAGGAGCCAAATTGCTTGCTCACAACAAGAATGTCAGTAGCTCACAAAGCAAAATTTTTGCTCACAAGATTCCACAGCTTAGAGGGAACATTGCTCCACAGTACACGTATCTTGCTTGGGGGGGGGTACATACCTTCAACAGGCCCTGAATCATTGTATCTGCTGGGAAGAGTTGGGGAAACACAGCACTGCTTTGCAGTGGATCCTTCCTATCTGTTTGGGGTAAAGTGAGGGGGGCTCCTGGTCTGGTGGTTATTCTCTGGGACCCAGTTAATGGCCACAGTGTTGTAGAAGCCCCGTTCAAAACAGGAGCTGCACTTAAGCTGCTTTTTAAAAACAGCAGAACAAACACAGGCGCTTAGAGTTTTGAAGAAAACAGTGTCAATAATAAAATATATTGAGTAGTCCCAAAGTTTCTCTGACTCATGGACTAAGGAAGGTTTGGGTGCTTGGCAAACTCCCTCTTTCTACAGACTCAGGGAAACAGCTTTTCCTCACAGTAGCAGGAAACAAAGCAGTGCCAGACAAAAGGCCCCTGCCGGAAGATGGACACTGTTCTCCCACTGCCCTTTTCACTGCTCCGCAGGCTGTCCTCTCTGCAACTCCCTCTGGAGAAAAACACCTCAGCTTCTTCCCTTTCTTGGATAACTTGCCTTCTTTTTGTCCTGTTGCCAGGCAACCACGTACCCATCCTCTAGAGGGCAGTGTTTCCAGAACAGGACCCAAGAAACAGCTGAGAAATACCAAGGAACGTGCCGAAAGAAACAGGTCACAAACATTCTAATAGTAAATAAGACATTTTGAAACACCATGAATGGATGGGGCCAATAAACCAAAGGGCAGTTAAGATAAGACAGAGATGATAGCAGTGTGTGAATGGCATACTCTGAAACGGAAGGCATGTACTCCTCCTGAAGGAACAGGTCTACGCTTTGGGGATACTACTGAGCAGGGATGCCTTTTTTCCAAACCTATTTGATGTTCAAGCTATGGTTTCTTGTTGATCAGGACTTTGCCTTCATAGTCCTTGGTAACCTCCCAGCTGGATTACTGCATGTACTGTACATGGAGCTGTGCTTGAAGACATTTTGGAAGCATGCTCTAAAACCCAGCAGACAGAATTCAGGCTGCAAGGAGCACTTAACACCAATACTAAAGGATCAAGATTGGTTTCCAGTTTGTTTCCGGGTCCTATTTTTGTAAAGAAATATCTTCCATATATCCCTTTTTCTGACGCATTAAGAAGATCTTCTGAGGTGGTTCTTTTGTGAGTCCCTCGTCTGCCTATGGTATGGTGAGCTGCTATAACCACATTATTGGTTGTGGCACCCTAGTGGCACCTCCCTGATGAAGAGAGCTGTGTTTTTCGAAACCTTATTCTACAATAAAGTTGATTAGTCTTAAAGGTGCTACTGGACTTTTAACTATTTTGCACCAGACTAACATGGCTAACTCCTCTGGATCCCTAATTAAAAAGACTGTATTCCAGCTTTTTAAAAAATAGATATGATGCCAAATAATCTTTTTTTCCCCATTGGTGCTGTATATTATGGATGACATGGACACTATTCACATAGATTTTAAGAAAAATCTGTAAAATTGGAAATATGTGCCTCATTTATTTTTATTTGGAAAGCAAATTAGCTGTTGTCTCTCTAGAAACCAGCTAGAGGTGCCCCACAAAGTAAAAACAATACAATAAATCCATAAAAACAACAGCATAAGAATTGTTGACAGCAAAACAAGTGAGGCATAAAAACAGCATAAAACAACATTCAGCGGCCAGAAGCACACCACAGAAACAGCATTAAAAGATAACCGTTGAGTTAAACATTTAGCCAAAAAATGTTTTGGCTGGGCACCTAAAGGACAGTAGTATATTCACCATGTGAGCTTCAAGATGAAGGCATTGCAAAGGTGAGGTGCCACCACTGCAGACGTCCTGCCTCTGCTCGCCATGAGTTTAAATTTTTGTATTACAATACCCCCGGGAAGTTTAAAGCAATAAATTATCTATCTATTGCATTTTTGTCTTGTCCCTTCCTCCAAGAAGCTCAGGATGGCAAAATCTGTATAAGCCCCACAGCAGCCCTGTGAGTCAGGCTCAGCCGAGAGATAAGTGACTGGCCCACGGTCACACAATAAGCTTTGTGGCTGAGCAGGGATTTGAATCTAACAATGCCTTTTGGAGCAGAGTCACACCTGTTCAAGCCCAGTGACTTCAATGGCTTTAGAAGGAGGCAGTTGTTTTTCCAAATTGCCTCCCTGCAGACACAAAGGCAATGCCCCTCCCTTGGGACAGGAGGGCTTTACTGCTTACTATTCCAGTGAAGGGGGGGGGAGCAGCAGCAGACGAAGCAGAAGAAGATTGGATTTCTGCCCTGCCCTTCACTTGGAGTCTCAGAGTGGCTTACAATCTCCTTTCTCTTCCCCTCCCCACAGGAGACACCCTGTGTGGTTGATGGGGCTGAGAGAGCTTTTTCAAGAATAGCTCTTGAGAGAACTTGTGACTGACTGAAGATCACACCAGCAGCTACATGTGGAGACAGGGGGTGGGGGGTGGGAATCAAACCCCATTCTCCCACAGTAGAATCTGCACTCCTAACCACTACACCAAACTGGCTGTTTGCTTTTGGGAAAATATAAGAACACTGTGAAGCAAACTAACTAACTATAAGCATATAAGGTAGAAGATATCAGAACAACCTTCTACTTATATGTTTATAGATTCTGTTGAATCTCAGGAATTATATAACTTAACCATGATCCCCATTTGTATTTTGCTTGCTTTGGGGAAGAAGCAAGCGCATGTCCAGGGAACACAGCAGCAGGACCACAGCATCCATAGGCATCACTGCCTTAGAGGGATGGAAGAACCCACTTCATCAGATGCATGGTGTATCTGTTGGCAGATATATATATATATATTGGCAGAGGGGGGAAATTGTAAACAGCGGGGTGAAAAGAGAGCGAGCCACAAGAGCTGAGGTCTGTAACATTTTAGTGCATTTTGAATGCACGATAAGCACAGTGACCACTGAAAACATCAGCCACAGGTGATAATAACCTAACCTTCCTAAACTTGCTATGCAAATTGAAGAACTCTGGCGTCATGGGAAATCATGGACTTGGGTGAGGCTTACTGACAGGTCCCTGGTGAATTTCTAACTCAGCAGTTTTGCTCTGGGATTAATACCCCTTGCTAGAGTCACTGCACTGAGAACAGGGGTGGGATTAGTTGATAGGGTTGCCAGGTCTCCCCTGGCCACCGGCAGGGGATGGGGGGGGGTAAGGTTGCCAGATCCAGGCTGGGAAACTCCTGGAGATTTGGGGGTGGTGACTGGGAAGAAGAGGGACCTCGGTGGGGTACAATGCCAGATAGAGCCCACCCTCCCAAGCTTCCATTTTCTCCAGGGAAACTGATCTCTATAGTCTGGAGATGAGTGGTAATTCCAGGGGATCCCCAGGTCCCACCAGGAGGCTGGCACCCCCAGTAAGAACATAAGAGAAGCCAATGTTGGATCAGGCCAATGGCCCATCCGGTCCAACACTCTGTGTCACACAGTGAGCGAAAATACCAGGTGCCATCAGGAGGTCCAGCAGCGGCTTGGGGCCAGTAGATATTTGGGACTGTGTGGGTCTGTGAAAGGGGGGGTGGTCAGGGGTATTTGAGGCATTTTATCTACCGGCGCCTCATTTGGGCCTCCGGGAAACGTGCTGCATGGATTCGGGTAGCTGCTAAACTCGGGTTGGCTCTCTGGCTGCTCCGCTGGTGGCTTTCGAAATCCCCCTTGGGCGGGGCTTCTCGGTGCGGAGGCCAGCCTCGCGTAGGTTTCGTTTTCTGGCCAAAAGGAAACTCAGGCGCTCCCGGGAGACTCGGATCTTCCCCGAGCTGGGTCGGAGAGGGGCAGCCGCGCCGGTGCCTGGAAGAGCTGCTGCGTCCGGAGAGAAACAGATACCCTTCGGGGGGTGGGGGGGAGGCTCCAAAGGTCGCCTGGGCAGGCACCGGATGCTTTCTGGGTGTGCCTAGGGGCAGGGCATCGCCAGCCTGCAAGCCATCGTGTGTTATCAAGACCGGCAGGTATGATCTGCTGAACTGCGTGCCCTTACCCGTTGGTGGTGGTGGTGGTTGTCATCATCATTATCGTATGGCATTGTGTGTAGTATAACCAGGAGATCCTAAGATTATCTGGCAGCTAGAAGTTCTAGCTCTTTTAGCGTTAGGCGCCCTAGACTTGTTTTTAAGGCAAGAGACGTTTCAGAGGTGGTGTGTCATACCGGTAATGCTAAGACTCTCCAAGCACCAGCTGTGGATGCCAATGTCCCCCGCCCTGTGAACCAGGTCAGGCATCTCTAGACTCCTCACCTATTATGTGGTGGAAACTGCCATCGAGTCACAGTCAACTTGGTAGGCTTGCCAGCTCCAGACTGGATAAATCCCTGGAGATCTGGGAGCTAGATAGGCCATGGGGGAGGCTGGGTTTGGGGAGGGAGGGAGCTCAGGAGGGGATGTACTAAAAGGAAGGACAGGATTGCCCATTGGAAACAATGGGAAAGACTTGAAGGCCCATTGGAAATAATGGGAGCCAGGAATGCCAATTGACTTCCATGGGCTCCATTGAAATACATGGGCCTTCAAGTCTTTCCCATTGTTTCCAATGGGCAATCCTGTCCTTCCTTTTAGTACATCCCGCTCAGAGGAGGGTATAATTGCATCGAGTCCACCCTCCAAAGCAGCCATTTTCTCCAGAGGAACTTGTCTGGGTAGTCTGGAGATCTGTTGTAATACCGGGAGATCTCCAGACTCCACCTGGAAGCTGGCAACCCTATGGGACCCTGTGTAGTTTTGAAGAGATGAACCAGGGGGTGTTTCAGCTGCCTCTGTCTGACTTCCTTGGTGGTCTCCCATCCTTGGACTTCCTTGGTGGTCTCCCATCCAAGTACTGACCTGGACCAACCCTGCTTAGCTTCTACTGTCTGAGAAGATCAGGCCAGCCTGGGCCTTCGCGGCCAGGACCTATGAAATGTATATTTTATTTTCACTTACATTATTTATAGTTCACCTTTCTTCTCAGAGGGACTCAAGGCAGATGACACAGAATGAGTCAATGAACAAATAAGTAAACAAAAGTGTTTCCTTGGCAAATGGGATTTAGAAGTAATTTGGAAGTCCAGAATTTAAGCAGGGAACTGTCCAGAGCAGATGTCCCTTTGTACTTAGGGCGTTCACCTCCTAGGGATGATCCTGCCCTTCCTTGGTTTTTTTTGGGCTGTCCCACCTTCATCTTTGTACAGTATCATTCTCTTGTCAATACCTTGTTATCCTCATGCCGATCCTACGTCTTCAGGCTTGATTTGATGCTTTGGAGCCGGTCTTCTTCCCTGGCAGCAGCATCTCCAGGAGGCACAAAGAAACAGGGTGCCTCGGTGTACCTTCAGAGAGCCCGTGCTGGCCTTCCCCACTGGCACTGTCTCCGAACCACTTCTCAGTCCATCTCGAAAAGCTGCAGGCTGAACTAGGCTCTGCAACTTCTTCTTTTCTAAGGCTCACACAAATAACACAAGGGAATATAGAAAGTGAAAAACAATTAAGTATTGGTGGTGCCACAAATTATGCAGTCAACTTCCCTGCATTGGGAACTGCTTGGAAGGGTGTGACTCACAAGTAGATTTGGACTCCAGCTGCTGTCTTAGGTATTGACAGCTAGCCATCACCAATGCAGCCATGATGACCCCTGGTTTCCTTGTTCTTTTCTTCACCATTTTATTTTATTCTCTCATGGTTACTCACCTTTGTTCTTTGGGGTTTCTCCTAGGTGATGCTTTCTTTTTTTAACTCCCTCCTTGTCCCAAACTTGGCCTGAATCCCTTTGTTTTATGGGCCGTGCTCCATGGAGTCCTCCAAAGAACTACAGGGTTTGCAAGCCGGAGAGGCCTTGTCAGGGGATAACTCAGGGTGGCCAAATGCAGGCGCAGTGCTGACTTGTCTCTTGGTTCCCTTCAGGAGTTTCCTGTGGATCAGCGGGGCTCTTGGAACGCTGGCAGGATGGATCTGCGAGATTACCAGTGGGAAGTCATTGAGCCTGCCCTAGAGGGCAAGAATATAATTATTTGGCTGCCAACAGGTTCCGGGAAGACCAGGGCAGCTGCCTACATCTGTAAGAGGCATCTGGAGAGCCAAGATAAGAGCAAGGTTGCTGTGTTGGTCAACACGGTAAGAAGGAAGGGACCACAGCGGGGTGACAAGAAGCCCTTCCCAAGAGCCAAAGCTTCAGGGCCTTCCCTTGGGTGGGGTCTCACTTCTCCATTCTTCTGTGCCCTGTCAGGTGCCTCTGGTCGACCAGCACCTGAAGAATGAGTTCAGCTTCCTGCAGAATCACTTCCAGATCACCGCCATCAGTGGGGACAGCGAACAGAAGTCGTTCTTCTCAGAAGAGCTGAAGTGCAACGATTTGATCATCTGCACAGCCCAAATCCTACAAAATGCCCTACAGAGCCGAGAGGAGGAAATGCACGTGGAGCTGACAGGTGAGTGTCTGGTTGGGGTGGTGGTATGAGTGCATTTCTGCATGTGGAGTTGTTTGGCCTGGCTAGTGTTTGGATGGGCGACCTCCAAGGAATACCAGGGGCGTGACGCAGAGACAGACAATGGCAAACCATCTCTGAAATGTCTCTTGTCTAAAAACAAAGTCTAGCTCGCTACCTAGTGGTGCATAACACTAAAAGAGCTAGAACTTGTGATTGCCAGACAATCTTAGGATCTCCTGGCTATACTACACACACTGTCATACGATAATTAGTATTAATTATTATTGTTCAACTCAGCCCACTGGGAGAGATTTTGTGGAGGTAGAACATGTGTCTCTACAATCTTTTCTGAGCCAGGAGATTGTTTCTTGGGATGTCTCAGCTCTTGCACTGTTATGCATAATGTATTCTGCCACAAATACCATATTTACTCCAAAGGAAGACAACCCTGAATATAATACAACCCACCTAAAGATGTTATACACAATTTTTTTAGTACTGGATATAGTGTAACTCATATAAATTTAAGTTGACCCCCTCATGTTTTTCTGATGGCATACCTGTGGGGGGGAATCTAGTCTTGCTTTTAAGTAAATACAAGTAAAGGTGGGCTATACAAGTGCTACCCAGTGTCATCACTAGTTGCACAAGAGAGTAATTAAAATATGGAATTTGCTGCCAGAGGATGTAGGGATGGCCACAGGAATAGCTAGCTTTAAAAAGGGATTAGATAGATTCATGGAAGATAAGTCTGTCAATGGCTACTAGCCATGGTGACTGTGGGGAACCTCCACATTCAGAGGTACTAATCCTCTGAATCCCAGAGCCTCGGCCCGTGTGCCCTGTTGTTGGCCGTCCAGAGGAACTGGTTGGCCACTGTGTGAGACAGGATGGTGGACTAGATGGACCACTGGTCTGATCCAGCAGGGCTCTTCTTATGTTCCTAAGAGGTGGTTCCTACACGAAAGCTCACATTCATCAGAAAGGATAAGTATGCTTGAAAAACTTTACCCAGCCCTTTGTCTTTCAATAGAGCCCCTTCTGTTATGTGATCTCTCTTAAGTTTTCCTCTATACCCAAGAAACATAAGGGTGAGTGTTGGCTGCTTGTTTAATCAAACTCTCCGGATTCTGAGCGATGCAGCATCTTCTGCTGGCTGCCTCATTTTATTGGTTTTATATACTACATCCTACATTCTAAAGGGTAGGGGTACAGGGAAAATCTATCTCTAACGTATGACAAGAATATCTTGTAGTGCAACAAATACATATAAACATAGATTTATAAAAACAGTGAGATCAATCCTCTATCTGTTATTGCTTAATTACACTAAAATCAAGTATTTTGATATTCAGAATGAAATGTCTAATTTTTTGCGCCTTTTCTTCACTTTTGGTGTTTTGGGTGGTGCTGCTCCTTTCTCCGACTCAGACACTGAGCTGCTGGAATCACTTGAAGAATGTTCCGATTCTTCCTCGCTGGGCTCCTTTCCTTCCTCTATAATTGGATCCTCGTCTTTATCTGTGCCCAATTGTTTTTTCAATTTTTTTTTAGCTTTTTGAATGGAGTCAATTTTAATTTTCTTATCATTGTATTTGAACACAAGTCCTTCTGGGAAGCTCCATTTGTAGATTATTGCTTTGTCATGTAGGAAGAGGACTAGGTCTTTGTATTGTCGCCATCGCTTACGGATCTCAAATGGAGTGTCTTTCAAGATTTAATTTCTTCTTCATTAACTTTTAGTGATTTCCCTGCTGTAGCTTTTAAAACATTGTCTCTCATTATTCTCTTAGAGAATTTAACCTACATTTCTCCCGGTAGTTTATTTTTTCTTGTGAAGTCAGGGTAAGTACGATAAGCCAAGTCTATACCACTATGTAGATCCTCTTTTTAAAGGTCTGAAATTGAGGTTATCGCTCCACTTATCGTTGCTTTAATGTCTTCTCCCTTGTGTTCCAGAACTCCTTGAAAACAAAGAACATGCATGGCTTTGTCCAGCTGAAGTTGAAGTAATTGATTTTTATCCGTGTTTCTCTCTTTCTTGACTTCTTTTAATTGTTGCTTAATATCAATAGTCCTTGTTTCAACTTTCTCCATTCTTTTATCAGTCTTATTACCTCTCTTTTCCATATGAGAAAGTTGGTTTTGCGTGGAATCCAGCTTAGTGTTGATAGTAGACATTTGATCCAGCAGAGGGCGCAATGCTGCCGCAAGGACATTTGGAAAGTCTGCAGCCACTTCCTGAGAGTGGGTAGGAGTTGTTGGTGTAGTACTTTCTGGCAGAAATTTCTTTTCCATCACTGCTGTTCTCTTCGCCCTCCGCGCCATTTGTTTACAGTGAAGAAAAGTTAGTTTTAAAGCAAAGTCTATCTGAATTTCACGTTCTTTGGCTTAAATGAAGCTTGCAAGCTCAAATGAAGTCTCATACGGTAGTTTCATTTTATCTTTCTTTTTTGTGGTGCTGAGAAACCGCTCCGTTTTGGGGGTGTGGATCGCCAACCCTTTCCTGCCCACCGCTCCTTCTAAAAACAGTCTAGCAAACCGAGACTTCTTCAGTTATACAGAGGTTTGATTAACTCACTGTTTAGATGGGTTCGCTTGTTACGGAGATTAGTATCGCTTATTTTCTCATCCGCTCGTCCGGAGGTCGGCTCTGGGCGCCATACTGGCTCCTCGGCATCAGGACCTCTTGGAGACAGGCAAGCCTTGATCCCTTGGCTGTCACTTTGGGAGAGGCTTATCCCAGCTCCCCAGGCTGAGAGTCTCCTACGGAGACTCCTGAGGGGTCTGGAACCAGCCAAGACACCTCCTGATCACCTTGGCTTGGCATGTCTCCATCGGAGAGTCGATGAGACATGTCCAAGAGCAAGCCACCATAAACCGGAAACCTGCCTTATGCAGTGTTTATCATACACCTCCCCAGACCGCCGCCACTTCCTTGAACTCTTCCTCATCATACCCCTGCTCTGTACTGATAAGAAGGTCAAAAATTATTGGGGGTAGCTATTTGATGGAGCACAGACAAGCTCTCCAGTTGCACGTGTGGGTCTCTACCTTTCATCATCACCTTACAGATTTCTCCTTGCTTGTGATTGATGAGTGCCATCACACCCACAAGGAAAGCACGTACAACAAGATCATGAAGGACTATCTGGAGCGCAAGATGAAAGGTCAGCAGAACTTGCCGCAAATCGTGGGCCTCACGGCCTCACTGGGCACTGGAGGGGCCAACTCCATTAACGGAGCCCAAGACCATATCTTACAGGTGAGGCTGATGGAAGATGTTGGGCCCATGTATTGGAGACACCTCCTTTGAAAAGTCTTTGCACACAACTTTGGAGGCTGCCCTGGTCTGCATATTTGGGCCTTTTTTGCACAAAGAGCAGATGAGGGCTTGGATCCAGACCAGTGTTCCCACATTATCTGCTGCTGAGGCGCATATAGAAAACAAGATGTCAGCAAGAAGAATTTTAGCAGTTTCCAGACATAGCTGGAAGTGCTACAGCATGCTTGTGTATCTTTTCACCACTCTCCCTTTTTAGAGAGCCAGTTTGGTGTAGTGGTTATGAGTGCGGACTCTAATCTGGGATAATCGGGTTTGATTCCTCACTCCTCCTCCATATGCAGCTGCTAGTGTGACCTTGGGTCAGTCACAAGTTTTCTCAGCAGTTGTCTCAAGAGCAGTTCTGGAAAGAACTCTCTCAGCCCCACCTATCTCACAGGGTGTCTGTTGCAGGGAGGGGAAGGGAAGGAGATTATAAGCCACTCTGAGACTCCTTTGGGTATTGAAGAGCGGGATGGAAATCAGTCTGTTCTCTCTCTCTCTCTCTCTCTCTCTCTCTCTCTCTCTCTCTCTCTCTCTCTCTCTCTCTCTCTCTCTCTCTCTCTGTAGGGAACTCCTACTACCAATATGGGGATGCTGTGTCTAATATTAGCTGTGACCTGTATCTCAACTGCTCATGTAATTGGCATTACTCTTTCCAGATTTGTGCCAACCTGGATGCGGCAAGAATCATGTCCTCTGATAAATACAAGTTCTACCTCAACAGTCACGTCCCACAACCTAAGAAGCAGTATGATGTGGCTGAAGAGCGGCCCCTGGTAAGTGTTCCCTAAAACTGCATGGTGAATGTGCTATAATAGGGGTCCCTAACCTTGTTGCACCTATAGGTGTTTTTAGACTCTTGAGGACAGGTAGTAGGAGCCACAGCAAACTGGCAGATGGGGGTGGGACCAATCACAAAATGGCTGCCCTGAGGACTGTGTCCAATCACAACATGCTGGGAGGTTCCACACACTGCTGGGAAGTTCCAAGCCAGGCATCCTTCTACAATGGAGGCAGCTGTTTCCAAATGGGTGCTCCCTGCAGCAGATACAAAGTTGATGACTCCTTGGGTCTTCTGAAGTTGAAAGGTATTCTTTTGTTGTTGTTCAGTCGCACTGTCGAGTCCGACTCTTCGCAACCCCATGGACCAGATCACGCCAGGCCCTCCTGTCTTCCGCTATCCTCTGAAGTTTGCTCAATTTCATGTTCGTTGCATCGATGGCATTCTTAGAAAAATATTATTCTTAGGTATTCTTAGAAAAATATTATTTAGTAGAGATTAAATCAGCAGAGCAGTGAGTAAAGAGTCAGAATCCATATGCGTGTTTGAAAAAGAAAACAGCTTTACTTGAACTGGCAGGGAAAAGGAAACGGAACTGAAAACAACAGAGTCTAAATCCAACATGCTTACTGCTAGAAAACTACTACAAGGAATGGTGTCTCTTCTTCTCCAAGCAAACAAAGGGAGGAAAAGACCCCAATATGCAAAATAGCCAATACATTGATTTCAAATCACAATGCTAAAGTCCAGATCATTTCACTAAGACCTCTTCCAAGATTGGTTACAATAAACACATGTGATTTCCTGTTGACTAACAAACAAAGTTAACTCTATAATTACTGTAGTGTTTTAACTTGCTAAACCCAACAAGGGGCCACAGCAAAATAGCAGATGGGGTTGGGAGGAATCACAAAATGGCTGCCCTGAAGACTGTGTCCAATCACAACATGAAGGTGTTCCACTCCACACACTGTTGGGAAGTTCCAAGCCAAACATCCTTCTACAATGGAGGCAACTGTTTCCAAATAGGTGCTCCCTGCAGATACAAAGCTGATGGTTCCTTGGGGCTTCTGAAGTACCGCCTACTCCAGTGAAGTGGAGGAAAACTTCTTTGATTAGGAAGAGGAATAAGTGAGTACCAGGAAGAACATTAGTGGGTTCCCTGGCACCTGTGGACACCATTTTAAGGATCATTGTGTAGCGAGATTAGAGGAGTGGAGGTGTCATGATAGGAAGATGCCTCTGGAGTTACAAGCAAATCACCACCTGCCCATGTGACATATTAGAAAAGGCCTTGTCCTGATTTCTCCTTCCCAGGATCCCTTTGGTAAGAAGATTAAGAAAATAATGTTCCAGATCCATACTTACCTGGAGGATCCTAACTTGTCTACAGATTTTGGCACTCAGATATATGAACAACGCATTGTGGAGCTTCAGAAAGAAGGTAATAATGCAACAAAGGCTTTGCAGGTCATTGACATCAAGGGGCTTATGTTTAATTTCATGTGTTCTAAAAGTGGGTTTTGTGTTGTTAAAATAAATGCACATTGGGAAAGGAAGCATTCCCAATGACAAGTTTAATATCTTCCTGGCTGGACGATATTCCATCTCCACAGTGTAAGACTGTTTCACTATAGGTATCTTCAGTTTCTGATTCTTGGATTTTTACTATCAAAAAGGGATCATTTCATAGAAAAAGAGGTGCAGGAGCTCATTAGCATAGCTTATTTGCATATGCCACACCCCCTGACATCGCCAGAAGTGTGTCAGAAGGCAATACCCGCCGCTCAGGTGCCACCCCAAAAATCTCCAGGTATTTTCCAGCTCAGATTCAAACCTGGGTCTCCCAAATCCTTGTCTGGAACACTAACCACTACACAGCACTTCATGGGGCAGTGGTTGTTGAGCAGGAGCAAGCGGCTGGGCCTGCATGAGTTATGCAAGTTGCCTGGTGGCTGCTCTCAGGCCTGACACGCTCTCTCCCCCTACATTTTACTGACAGAAACAAATGCTTGAAGGCTGGGAGAGATATTAATTAAAAGGGTAATGTTTATGGCAATCTTGAGGGGCATGTGATCTATTGCACCTTCACACACATTAAGACCAGACAAGGTATAATCCCAAACAGACATCACACCAGCAGTCATGTACACAATGCTGCCCATGTTTGCAATCTACCATAAAGACAAGTCATTTATCACTCCACCTGGAACCTGGCATCCCTACCCCCATTCAGTCCCAGCTCCCTCCCTTCACCTCACTTGTACTTCAACTCAGAAGTAAGTAAGTAGGGGTTCTTTTAAAAAGTATGCCCCCCGAAAAATGTAAATGCCGCCTTAAAAAATAAATCCTGGCTACGGGCCTGGGGAGAACCCTCTCCCAGCTCTTCCTCCTCCTCCTCCAGGCAGGCAGGCAAGCCGCAGCACCGGGCCATGCCTTCTCCACCTCCTGACCAGCCAGCCAGCACAGCCAGTGGGGCTTCTAGCCTAGCCCCGATTTGAGCCCCTCTCCACTGCTCCATACTGCCAAGTCAGATGATGAGGCAGGCAAGGAGAGGCCTGCAGGGCTGCTGGCTTGCAGGCAGGGAAAGGGCAATGGCAGAGAGTCCTCTGGGCATCCCAGAGAGTCAGGGGGCCTGCGTTGCCAAGGAAGTCGGGGCGGCTTAGCAGGAAGTCAGGGGGCGGGCTTGTTACTTCCAGAATGCCGTTCCTGTGTGTTCCTGCTTGAAATGACCCCTGTTGACAAAAACCATGCTCTACACTCCAGAAAATCTGTTTAAAAGACAGTTTTGCACTTTGTTGTGAAGCTCAACAATCATCAGCCCTGGGCAGGCAAGGAGATTCAAGGAAGAGGGGCTCTTAAGAACAAATATCCCGCTCTCTTGAAGGGGAAACTGTAGGAATATTATCTAGGGAATGCTAGTTAACTCTGGTACTTAGGAGGAAATTTAGCCTCGCACCATTCAGGATTTTGTAGTCTAGAGTCTGACCTTGTGAGTTGAGCATTGGCTATAACGTAGCAGATGTAGCTAAGATTTTAGGATTTATTTATTTATTTGCATTGGTGCTAATGAAAAGCAGGTCCAATCTGATTTGTTAACGAACCGAAACAATACTACAGTTCTAAAAGAAACAGAAGACAAACTCACTGCTATTACCTTTTGATAAAATCAAATACAGAGGATTTCTTCATAGATGGATTTTGAGTCAACCATTTTTATAGTTCAGAGAAGGAGAAAATCCACTGTTCCCATAACTTTTAGGTTAAGAAATCCCTTTCACATTTCTTTTTTCATCTTCTGATTGTTGACCAAGGATCCCTTTAGCAATATGTTGTTCTATTTATAGTGTGATAATGAACTGATTTTTTTTTTAAAAAAACAGTCCTACTTGCTGCAACTTACCTCCTGATAAGAATGAGAAAACAAGCATTAGAAATTCAGGCACACAGTCAAAGAAAAGAACAAAGCATTCTGAGAGCTATGTCAGATGTCTTGTTAGGTGGTCTTTACTGTAGGGATGTGCAACTGGGCTGAATTGCCATTCTTGGAGGAGTGCCACTTGGGCCCTCAGTTTTCCTTGTATTTAGAGGCAAAATATTACAAGGAAAAAGTGACACGTGGTCGAAAGAAGCTGCTAAGGCTCGTGAGCACACAAAACTGCTGTATGGTGTATCCAGGCCAGTTAGTGTCTCTGATGGCAGCTCTCCAGGGACTCAAGTAGAGGTCTTTCATATCGTCTACTATTTGATCCTTTTAACTGGAGATGATGAGGTGTGAACTCGGGATTCTGGGTGTGCAAAGCAGATGGCATTGAGCCCCCGCCCTTCCCTAAATATATCTGCCCGTGCAGCTTTTCCATTAGTTGGGGTTGGTTTGAGGTTGCATCTCCTTTGTGCTCTCCAGGGGAACTGGCTGCTGACCCATGCTGTGTGAAAGCCGGTCCAAGAGGTGTTTGTTTATACTGTCTGCACCAGATCACATTTCCAAACCATCAGTGGGCACCTTCCGCTTATTGTTCACACATCTTGTCCCAGGAAGGCAATGTACAAGAGAGGATCTTTAAGGGGTGAAAGAATCAACATAAAAAAGGGGTAATCTGGGCTGATAGCAGCAATGACCCCTCTCTTCTGCCACGTCGCCAGGAGCAGAAGGATTCTGCCGAAAGACCCGAGTGTGTGCCTTGCACCTGCGTAAATACAATGATGCCCTGCTGATCAATGACACCGTGCGTATGATCGATGCCTTCCAGACTCTGGATGAGTTTTACCTGCAGGAGAAAGCTATGAAGGAGCTGGAGGATGTGACTGAACGCTACTTGGTTCAGATCTTTGACCGTGAGTGGGACAGTGCGGGGAATGGTGGCAGTGTCGTTCCTTGGCCTTTTGGTTGAGATCCAGGGTGGGAACGTTGGCAAGAGAGAGGAAGTCTCCAAGCAATGGTTGGTGCATGAATGGAGTGCTTCAAGAGATGGCTTCCTTACTGCCTGGTATACTCTATACCAGAGGTCTCCCTATGCAGTGCCTGGGAGTGCCACAGCACCCTCTGGCAATTTTCCTGGCATTCATCAACTGTTTTTTAGAATGTGGGTGGGGCTTCTGCCTAGCAGGGCTTCTGATTGGGTGGGCAGATTAGAATAACATGATTTCAGTTGCAGCTGCCACCACAGTGTTGGTTTTGTTCTCTGTCACTCCTGTTTCCCAGTGTATTTTTTTAATTGCCCTTCTTCTCCCCTGCACTTGGGCTCCCTCCATGTGACTGACTCCGCCTCCTGCGTCAGCCATTTTGTAGTTGTGCCCAACACCCTGTGTGAGAATTCCAAAGGTGCCCACAGGCTCAAAAAGGCTGGGGACCCTTGCTATACACAGTGGCTTCAATATTTATTTATTTATTTATTGAGGTGGTTTCTGTGTCCCCTCTGTTCCTGCCGCTGGCCGTTAAAATAATAAATTATCAGTATAAACATGAACAAGGCGATAGAATAAGCCCAGGGACATAAAGATGTATATAAAACAGATCTGAGGCAGAATGCAAAGCAGCTGGAAGATAAAATGCCTAATTAAAAGCCTGGGTAAAAAAGAAATGTTTTGGCCTGGCACTGAAAAGATAGTAAGGTAGGTGCTGGGGCAAACATCAAGGGAGGAGGGCATTCCAAAAACAGGGTGCCACCTCAGAAAATGCCCTGTTTCTGGTTACCACCTGCCTCACCCCTGAAGGTGGCAGCACAGAACAATGGTCTTGGGAGACAGATCTTAACTGGCAGGCTGGACAATACAGGAGGAGATGGTCCTTCAAATACTTTGGTGTAAAGGGCTTTGAAGATAAGAACCAACGCGGTGAACCATGCCCAGAAACAAATGAGAAACCAGTCAGTATCACTCCATTTCTCTCAGCTTGATTAACAGCACTCAAATATCTGTTAGTTTCACTGATGTATCTGAAGTGATTCAAAATCTATCTGTGGCGTCGTATCAACAATGGCTCATTTACACATGCGCATTACCGCTTGATGTTGTAGTCATCAAATGATAAAATGCATGCACAAACCAGTACTGGGAGCATCTGGGTTTGTTGTGAAGAAATTAATTGATTGTCCTAGCTTTACAGTTGTGTGTGAATGCCTGGAAGGTCAGCCGCTCTCAACACACTGGGGCTTGCACCTGAAGACCCCAAGGCACTGGGGATGGGGAGAGAGGGGCTGACGCATCTCCTTCTATCACGGCTCCTCACTATATCTTGTCTTTCAGGGAACAAGGAGGACCTCTTGGCCCTAGCTAAAGATACACACTATGAGAATCCCAAACTTGAGAAACTACAGCAAGTCCTCCAGGACCACTTCCGAGCAGACAGTGGCTCACGGGGCATTGTGTTTGTCCGGACACGCCAGGGCACTCACTCCCTACACCAGTGGATAGAGGATAATGTGGACCTACAACAACGGGGCATCAAGGCTGCTGTCCTGACTGGGGCTGGGTACAGCAACCAGACCAAGCACATGACCCAGGTAAGGCCTAGAATTGTGTTCCTGTTGGACTGAGGGCCAGAGAGAATGGGCTGCCGTCAAGGACATTATTTTGTTTCAGTTATTGACTTCATTTATAGTTTTATCTTTCTCATTGAAGCACAAGGTGGATTACAAATGTGCAGGTTCTAGGCCATTGAAGGATTTTCTAGGTGACAAACAGTACCTTGAATTGTACCTGGAAATGAATCAGTAATGTAATGACTGCAGAACAGAGGCAATATGCATACTCCACCTAGCTCCCAAGAATAATCAAGTCACCGCATATATTACTGCCTGGAGTTTCTGAGTAACATTCAATGGCAGACCCAAGTAGAGTGCAGTATGTCTAGCCATGGCATTGATCAATGTAGCCAGATCATGTGGATCAATCTATGCTCCAGGCTAAGTGAAGATAGAAGAAAAAATATATTTTTTGCCACTGCATTAACTTTCTTTTCCAGCAATAATGCTGCAAGCAGTATAACACACCCACCCAGACTCTTAACTCAGTCTTTGAGAGTCAGGTGAACCTCATCAGATATGGGCACCACACTCGTCTCAAGGAACTCAGTCTTCTCGACCAGCATCACTTTCTTCTTATTGGGGTTCAGTTTTCAGTTTATTTGCTTTCAGCCATTTAACCACAGCAGCCAGAGCACTTGCTTGAGACCTCTGTAGCCACGCAAGACAATCTGGACAAAGAAATATAGAGCTCGGTGTCATTGGCATAATGAGCATATGACAAGTAACAGTCAATGGTGTGAACATGAGTGGACTGACCTGTTATCTTCTTGGGAAAATTCCCAGTGTGCTGTTGACCTGATGAGCCAGTGGCATCTGGGAGCAAGTTGAACCAAGGGGCTCTTGTGGGGCTGGCACCACAGGAAGGATGACTTGGAGATAACTTGGGTCAGCAGTGCAGAAACGGCTTGGCTCAACTTTCTCAAGGGGTGTTGGAACTTCCTGGCGCGCCCCAGGTGCATGTGGGCTCCTGTGAAAACCATTGCCTTTGAACTGATATCAGGCAGTTCTAACATGATATTGTCACCCAGTATGTATATTTAAACTGGTTTTCTGGGAAGGGATCAGTGGTAGAGTCTCTGCTTGGCATGCAGAAGGTCCCCAGCATCAATCTCTAGCAACTCCATCTAAAAGGAACTGGTAGTAGGTGATGGGAAAGACCTCTACATGACCCCGGAGGGCCTCTGCCAGTCTGACTTTGGCTATACTTTGGACTCTGATGGAACAGCGGTTTGATTCAGTATGAGGCAGCTTCATGGGGTCAAGAGATCAGGAAATGTAGCCCATTAAAACTTGTAGTATAAACAGGATAACTAATGTAAAGTGAACACGAGTGAACATGAGGTGGAGAAAACCTGGCCATTAGGCCACACAACCCACCTTTCTCCCCAACTCTCTAAGAATGTTTGTTTTCACCCATGTCTTTGTTGCTCAAACCCCACACAGATTTCAAGAAGACATTATTAGTTGATCTTAGACACCACAAGAGGGTAAAAGTTGGTCTGTTCGGTATTCATTTATTAATATTTCTATCTTGCCTTTTCCCCTACAATGGAGGGAGCTCCTCAAGGTGCAACTTAAAGTAACACAATTGAGTAAAAAGAACAACCCAATTCCCTCCAAAGAATTGATACTGCAAATCCGTATGGAAGGCAATCTAAAGGCTCTCAGGGCTTGGTAAAACAGGCTTTTGCCTTCTGAAAGCCTCAACAGAATTTGATCTTGTCGGCCTCCCTGAGGAGAGAATTCCATGAGGAATAGGCCACCTTAAAGACCCTTCTCTTAAAGACCCTTCCCTTCACAGCCTTCTGGTTCAAAAACGTGAAGACTTATCTATGTGTTTGGGGATAAGGGAGGGGGAAATACTTTCACTCCAAGATCCGAACAAGCGTTTAGATCCCGACCTCATTACGGGTGTTTCTTCCAGAACGAGCAGCAAGATGTCATCCATCAGTTCCGCAAGGGGCTACTCAATCTGCTCTTCTCCACCAGCGTGGCTGAGGAGGGGCTAGACATCCCTGAGTGCAATATCGTGGTCCGCTACGGGCTGATGACCAACGAGATAGCCATGATGCAGGTCAGTCAGCTCCACCCTCTTGGGGGCCTGGCTTCTCTGGATGGCACTTTGCCTGCTGTCATAGAAAGTCAGGTAGCAATCAGTAGGTCATCAGAGGAAATACCGTTGGAATTTTGGGTCACCAAGGGGAAGATGGGTTGAGTAAACAGGGTGGATGTGCCTTGGGACCAGGGAAGGTGGGCTGGCATGTCTAGAGGTAGACCCAGATGGTCCTGTTTGCATCTTGATAGGCCAGAGGTCGTGCCCGTGCCCCCAACAGCATCTGCTCAGTCTTGGCCAAGGTCAACAGCAAGGAGGTGGCCCGTGAACGGCTCAACGAGACCCTGGAAGTCCTGATGGAGAAAGCTATTAAGAGGGTGCAAGAGATGCCTCCGTGGGAATACAGCCAGACGGTAAGAGGGTCTCCTGGAAAAGAAACATTTTAGAAGGTGATAGAAAACTCACAGAAGAGTGGCAGAGGTCATTACTGAGTGGATATTGCTGACTATTCGGAAGGGCACTGATGACAGACGGGAAATTGCAACTGCTATAAATGTAGGGCTAAGCTGTGCATGTGGTATAGTTGTTGCTGGATTGTACCATTTTACAGCACGTAGTGGAGAATTAGAGTTTTGAATAGTCTCTTCAGTCAGGAATTGAGCAAATCAGAGGAAGTTTAAGCCAGGAAGCTTCTCTGTGAAATGTTAGCTTTCTGCATACACGATTTGTTTTTTTAGAAAATCATGAGGCAGCATTCAAGCAAGTGACTTCCCTACCTGTATTCCGAAATAGCCCCGTTAAGCACATAATCCTTTACAAGTGAGCTCCTATCAACCCCACTTCACAGAAGGAGAACAGTGGCCAAGAGTGACTTTCTCTAGACTGGTCGAGAGACTGATAACAACTGAAGAGGGTGTTCAGTTGTATTCCCTGGGCAATGCTGTCTCTCTCAACAATGAAAACATATTTCTGAGAAAATGCAGACTACAGTTTAATAGATGACTTCCTGCACAGCTTCTGCCTTTTCCTGTGGGTGGGACAGAAGGAAGGAACAGTAGGGGGAGGTACCTGGGGGTTAACGCCCAGACCACAGCCTAGTAAAGAGGAGCAGGGGCTTTTGATCATAGAAAAACATGGATGCTTAAAACCAAGCGGTGTCTCCTGGAAATACAAAATGCACCCACCTATACACACACACACACACACACACACAGCAGCTGACTTTCTACCTGCCCTCCCTAGATCACAGTGTCACAGAGTTGGAAATGGACACAGAGACCATGTAGTCTCACCCCCTGCTCAGTGCAGGATCAGCCTAGAGCATCCCTGGCAAGTGTTTGTCCAGCTGCTGCTTGAAGACTGCCACTGGGGGGAGCTCACCACCTCCCAAGGCAGCCCATTCCACTGTTGAACTCCTCTTACTGTAAAAATGTTTTCCTAATATCCGGCCAGTATCTTTCCACCCGTGATTTAAACCGATTTTTGCAAATCCTGTCCTCTGCTGCCAACAGGAACAGCTCCCAGCCCTCCTCTAAGTGGCAGCCCTTCACATACTTCAAGAGAGCAAATACTTAATGAGAGGCTAGCCTGATCTTGGAAGCAGAGCAGGGTCAGCCCTGGTTAGTATTTGGATGGGAGATCACCAAAGAAGGCCAGGGTTGCAAGGCGGAGGCAGGTCATGGCAAAGCACCTCTGTTTTGAGAACCCCACAGGGTGACCGTAAGTCGACTGCAGCTTGGTGGCCCTTTCTGCCACAACTTCTTCCTTCCAACAGATCGCGAAGCTTCAGCGTGATGCTGTGATCGGGAGCAAAATGCGAGATACTGAACGTGAGAAGCGACGTCAGCTGCATGATCCGGAGCTTGTGCGTCTCTACTGCATCAACTGCAATGAGGCCGTCTGCCACGGCTCTGACCTGCGCACAGTTGAGAAAACTCACCATATAAACATCAACCCCAACTTCAGGTGAGGCAGGGTAAAAAGGCCAGAAATGACCATGGTTTTGCACTTTCCAGTTTGCTTCCCCCGGGCCCGCGAAGAGACAGAGGGGGAGATCCTATAGCATGAAGTGTGTGCTTGTGGCCTTGCGGAGCCTCCCTCTGACTGAGGTCTATGCACCCGACAGGTTACTGCAGTATACACAAGGTACAGCAAAATGCAGCGGGAAATGCTTTGGTGCCTTCTCCCCATCAACTTTG
Organism: Gekko gecko; assembly: GCA_029375565.1. Classification (NCBI taxonomy): domain Eukaryota; kingdom Metazoa; phylum Chordata; class Lepidosauria; order Squamata; family Gekkonidae; genus Gekko; species Gekko gecko. The sequence continues at coordinate 33,338,917 of JAPDNY010000005.1, read as the reverse complement.
AATAAAGGGAGTATCTCAATAGTTCATTTGGGCTGCAGTCAGACGTACAGTTTGATCCAGTGTGTCCCCACCTTTAATTGGTCCAGGGTTTTTCTGTAATGGCGAATTGTGATCAGACTCACCTCCTTAGCACTCATCAAAGTGTTTTCACCCTGTCCTTGAGTGATCAGATACAGTAGCCAAAGAGTCATGCTGTTGGCCATTTATTTTAGTTCGTCCTTTGAGCATGCGCACAAGTGCTGATGAGCTTGCTGGCATATATAGTTCACTATTGTCCTCCCTCTCTAATCTTTTCAATTAACCCCTTTCCCAAAGCACAGAAAAATGCTGAAGTACAGAGGTGTCTTTCTTTGAACGTTTTTAAAAGAAAACACAGTTTTGAGAAGCCTCTGTGGCGGGGGGGGGAATATGCAGGTATGTGCACGTCGCTAACTAGTAAAAAAATGGTAGCTGGAAAACAAGGGACCAGTCAGACCTGTCTGACAGCTTGGGTGCGCAACAGAGCAATCAGACAACAGGAAATCTGGTTTGAAACCAGCTCAGCCCAAAAGGACCGGACTTTCACAGGTATCAAAGAAACATGCAGTAAGGGGGGGGGATGGGACGCAGAAAACTGGGGCTGTCTAATCATGCATTTTAAATCCAGAAAGGAACAGCAACGGCAACGGATCAAACTGCACGTCTGATCGCAGCCTTGGTCCCAGTGCAGTTTGAGTCTTGAGACATTTTAGCAATACATAAGAGCATTAAGAGCTGTCTTTTGGATCAACTGAAAGTTCATTAAGTCCAGCAATGCAGGAATAGCCTGATGTCTCTGGGAAGTTCACAAGATGAACATGGCTTTTCTACTTTGATTCGCTGATTGTCTGATTTGAAGGGTACAAAACTGCTGTTGTATGGAAAAGTTTGATCTAATACTAATGGCTAATAGCCATTTGTTAGAACTACCCTCCATAAACTTGCCCAGCCTTTTAAAGATGGAACCGAACTGGTGCCTGTCACCGTATTCTAACAGTTAACTACCTAAATGGATATGCATTGCCTGAAGAATGCCTTTCCTTTAGTCCTGAACTGAAAATTCAAGGTTCTGGTATTAACCTTTAAGGCTTTGAATGGTCTGGGACCAGCATACCTTCAGGACCACCTCCCAGTATACCCCCTGAAGAGCATTAAGCTTGGGGAGCAAGATCTCCTGATGATCCCTGACTCGAAAGATATCTGGCTGTCCTCGACCAGAGCCAGGGCCTTTTCGGCCCTGGCACTGGCCTGGTGGAACTCTCTGCCTAGTGACATTCATGCCCTGTGGGACCTGGTACAGTTCCGCAGGGTCTGTAATACAGAGGTGTTCTGCCAGGCCGATGGTTGAGGACAGCAGCTGTTGACTATTGAGCCTGGTCTCCATAGATCACCTCTTCCCTTCCCTCCCCATGAAGAAGGGTATAAATTGGTATTAAATGACATCTAGATGAGTATTTTACTGTATATATTGCTGTGTTTTAATTGCTGAACTGTTTAATTTTATTGATATATGTGTTCGTATATGTTGTGCACTGCTCTGAGCCCTCTGGGGGACAGCAGTCTATAAATTAAACAAATAATATTTATTTATTAGCTTTTTTTAGTCACCACTCACTAAAATGGTCTCGTGGTGACTTACAACATTAAAACCCATAAGGTAAAAAAAACCCACATAAAAACAAATAACAAATATAAAATGTTAACATTAAAATACATGACTATCACATACCACTATTAAAACAGCCCAAGAATGTGGTTGCCCTCTGAAAGCCAACAATTCAGCTTTGCATGCCCTGCAGCTTTGCATGCCCTACATGAGCCTGGCAGGGCACGGGTGTCATATGAGGGTACATTCCACAGGACAGGGGCCACAACTGAGAAGGCCCTTCCCCTAGCCATCCTGGGACCAGGCACCTGCAAGAGCCACCTAGACAATGACTGAAGGGAGCGCAGGGGGGTTGTAGGCTGTATATACGTACATCAGGGGTTCTATCAGGACAAACAGAAAAAGGGACATTCAATCTCCTTGTCATAACTGGTCTCCGCTGCCTTTTTCTTGATCACCCCTACCATTTTGTCTTCCTCCCCCAAATATTCCCCTCCAAACCTCCCATCACTTCTGCTGTCTCCCCTGACCCTACCAGTTGCTCTTTGAAAAAAGCCTTGTCTGTGGACTTACTAGGCAACCACACAACGCCAAACATGATCGTAGAAGATCTCTGTCAGCCATTTTGTGTGTGTGTGAAATTCTCCTCCAGGTTTTCTGGAGTTCTTCTCCAGAACCCAAAAAGTTTCCAGATCTGGGTTCTTTAAAAAAATCTTTTAAAAAAAAGTTTATAGAACTTAAAACTCCAGGTTTGTAGAAACATGTTCCCTTTGTGTATGCGGCCCCATTGCGCAGATTTTCTTTTAAAAATCCACACTCTGGGGCCGTGTTTATAGTGCGATATATCAGGGGGCCCCAAACAGTGCCTGGGGTGTGTGTGTCTGTCAGCACCTTTCCTGGGGTCCACCAAGCATGTTGAGAAAGTGGGCGGGGCCAGGTGGAATCCTGCACAAGTAGGGCTTTTGATTACCCATTTGAGGTCTGATTGGCTGTGCAGATTAAAAGAACATTTCATTGACAGCTGCCGCTACAGTGTTAGTTTTTATTCTCTCCCTGTTTCCTCTTTCCCAGTGTATTTCTAAAATTTACTCCTCTCATATCCTGCATTTGGGCCTCCTCTGTGTGTGGTTGGCTCTGCCTTCCATGTGTCCGTTTCGTGGCTGCACCCATTGCCCTGTGTCAAACTTCTAAAGGTGCTTATGTGCTCAAAAAGTTTGGGGACCCGAGATATATGATGTATGATGGAGTGGGTTTGCATATGTAATGTCTGTGGTGTAGGATTCAAGAGAAGAAAAGGATGCCATGCATGGCTGCGCTATCCAAGCAACTGCTTAGGACAGTTCATCATGAAGGGTGCTGTTGCGTGGCAAGGGATCTGTTCCCTCCTACCTCTTAGCAGCATGAGAGGCCGCTGGCATTTTCTCTGCTGCCAGTTTTGTCCAAGTCAAGCCCCTATACCAAAATACCTTGGAATCATGTGACATATCCCCTTTCTCCATATACACATACATACCCACCTCCGACTTTGATTTCCACCAAACAATTGAAAAAGCTGATCTAGCTGGATTGAACATCTAGGGTCAAAGTAGATTTGTGTGCTCATTTTGATTTTACCGGGGTTTCAGGAATAAGATATTATAATTTCAAGTCCTGTGTCAAATAAGCGTTTGTTATTCATCCTCAAACAGATTGTACTACAGAAAGTCAGTTGACCATGTGGTGATTCCTCGTACCTTCAAGGACTGGAAGCCAGGCAGCTCCATTAGCTGTAATATGTGTGGGCAGGTAAGTACCCCCAAGGTTTAGGGACTGGAGTAATGCATAATTAATTCCTTGTGTAGATAAGATAAAGGTGGGTACATATTTCTAATTCACCTTTTTTATTTGAGAGAGAAACATCACTGGGGTGGAAAGGAGAAACAGATTGGGAATGGTGGGGGCAGTGAGACTGGGGTCAAGGGGAGGGGAGCCAGCTTTACAACCAGTTGACTTATCCTCATGACTTCACTTATTCCTTTAGGACAAACTTCCCCAGTAGCATACCAGATTTGCTTCAAGATACTGGTTTTGACCTTTAAAGCCCTATATGGTCTAGGGCTTGCCTACCTGAGGGACTGCCTTTCCCCACAGGTTCCCCAGAGAGCACCGAGGTTGGGGTCTCAAAACCGCTTGACCCTCCCTGGACCAAAAGATTCCAGATTGGCCTCTACCAGGGCCAGGGCCTTCTCATGGCAGCTCCACACTGGTGGAATGTGCTCCTGGAAGACATCGGGGTCCTGTGGGACCTACTACAATTCCTCAGGGCCTGTAAAACAGAGCTCTTCCACCAGGCCTTTGATTAGGAGCCACCACTAATAACAACGGAATTGTTAAGGCCCTCTATGTAAACAACAACATTAATAGCTAGGGATACTCTGGACATCGATCTTGGCCACACCTTTGTTACTATCCAAACATGGCCTACTGGGATGTTACCGCCATGAGCACTTCACCTGTATTTTTGATTGTTATGTTGTGAATTTTATGAGGTTGCATTGTGTCGATGCATCGGTGTTTTAATATTTTAACTTTTAATGTAAGCTGCCGTGAGTCTGCCTCGGCGGGGAGGGCAGGATATAAATCAAATTAAATGAATGAATAAATAAATATTCTCAATTTACCAGGGTGTCAGGAATAAGATATTATGATTTCAAGTCCTAGGTCAAATAAGCATTTGTTCTTCATCCTCAGACTATTCTTCAGAAGGTCACTTGACCATGTGGTGATTCCTCATAACTTCAGGGACTAAAGTCACCAGATTCCAAAATGGAGGCTATATTTGCATTGCAGGCATAGATATAGAGATTTCTCCTTGTAAAGCAGGTCCTGATGGCAGACCTTTTCCATGGTTTGTCCCATTGATGTAACTAAGGGCCGGTTGATTTGGAGGAGTGGGCAATGGGGTATGTGGCGTTATCACTACCATATGTGAAGGATGGCACAATAGCAGACGTACCGCAATGTGAATCATGACTTTCAGTCCCAGTAAATGGTCCTAATTCTTAAAGGGAAGTCTTCTACCACGATTTACACTGTGACTGGGAGACGTTCATTCTCATAGCCAGGGGAATCAGGAGTGCATTAAGGGAACCATTTGTTGCTGCATCTCACTATGGGTTCCTGGAGTCGTGATATAAGGCAGAATTTGCACAGAAGAGGAAGTGAGGACAGAGAACACAGACGTTCAGACTGCATTGCTGAAAATGTCTTGATAGCCTGGAAGGAGGGTGTCATTTGTCAGATTTTAGACCATGTGCAACTGTGTACTCAAGAACACCTTTGCATGTCAGGTTTGTACAAAGACTCGTTCTACATACCTGTGTTGTGATCCAGAAGTTAAGTACAGTCAAGTCCCTTAAACTCATTTAACTCTGTTGGAGCATGGCCCTGTAAGTATGCCAGATAAACCAAGCGTTGCCCCTTCCTCCTTCACCTGATGCAAGTTCCTGCAGGAGAACTGTTAGTAATGTCGGGAAAGTGTGGGGTTATCATCACCAAGGAAATAACCTTTACAGATCCTGGGTCATATTCTTCTGAAGAACCTTCTCTGGTCATCTCTGCCTCTGAATAGTAGATGTTGCATTAGATTTAACTGTCTGCCAAGGACGTGGTTGCGTGATGTGAGGGTTGGTTGTCTTTTCACCATTTCCATAAACCCTTGAGCTGCTGACTTATCCACTGTTGACACAGATTAAATGTGATGCTGTTTTCAGATCAAGGTGTGAATTCTGATAATCTAAGCTCACCACCGGCTTTATCCACACAGGCCTGGGGAACAGAAATGATCTACCGAGCAGTCACCCTGCCCATGCTTGCTGTTAAAAACTTTGTGGTGGAAAGCCCAGATGGCAGAAGGACCTATAAGCAGTGGAGCAAAGTCACTTTCACCATTGAGGAGTTTGACTACACTCAGTATTGTGAAACCAACTTTGACCTGGACAGCCTGGACTCTTAAAGCTTAGAGAAAGAAAAGGAAAACATTCAAGTTTGCTTCTTTGGATAAAGCAGTCGCCGACATTAGCTGGCTTGTTCAGGCATGAGACTTTTCAGTTTGTTGTATGTGCGCTGTGGAATCAGTCCGGACTATGAGATGAGCCTTGGATCTGGGAGACCTGGGTTCAGGTCCTGCCTCTGCCATGGATTCACTAGCTTGGTCTTGTGGGAATCAAACTTGCTGTCAGCCTCTGGATCCTTGTAAGAGTGACCCGACCCCACATAGCCGGAGGATGGATACAAGAGAAGACTCTGAAGCACATTGAAAAGGCTACATTATCTAAGGAAAAAATATTCAAGTAATAAAAGTGCAGTTTAGAAGGGTGGTGGAAAGTGCCATTGTCACAGAGGACGTATGGTGACCCCGTGGGGTTTTCAAGGCAAGAGATGTTCAGAGGTGGTTTGCCATTGCCTGCCTCTGCATAGAGACCCCCAGTATTCTTTGGAGGCTCCCTTCCAAATACTAGCCAAGGCTGACCCTGCTTAGCTTCCAAGACTGGGCTATCCGGATCGGGGCACTTTAAAAGAGATAAAGCCAGAAATATGGTAAAGCAGAGTGTAAGTGTGATGCAGCAGCCACATTTCTGATTTAAACGAGAGGCCCAAGCACTTGCTTAGCCATGGAGTTCGGGGTGTGGCTTGTTCTTCCTTGCAGCTTAGCCTGGGAGCTAAGCTGGGTTGGCCACGATCAGTGCTTGGATGGGAGACCACCAAGGAAGACTGGGGTTGCTATGTGGAGGAAGGCAGTGGGCAAAACCAACCTCTGATCCTATATCAGGTTGCCAAAGGGAGCAACTGCAACCCCAGATGCTTCAGTTTTAAACCACATCTGGCCAAAAACTCTCTGAGTCCTAGTTGCATTTGGTGTAGTGGTTAAGTGCGCAGACTCTCATCTGGGAGAACCGGGTTTGATTCCCCACTCCTCCACTTGCACTTGCTGGATGACCTTGGGCAAGCCATAGTTCTGGTCAGAGCTGTTCTTGAAAAAGAGCAGTTTCTGTCAAGAGCTCTCTCAGTCCCACCTGCCTCACAGGGTGTCTGTTGTGAGGAGGGGAAGGGGAAGGAGTTTGTAAGCCACTCTGAGACTCCTTCAGGTAGTGAAGGGCGGGGTATAAATGCAATCTCCTCCTCCTCTTATTTTCAGATGCAAGCTAGGTAGATGGGGCTATCATTCTCTTTTTAAGGTGTTCATCCTCTTTTGGGTTCTTTTTTAAAAAAATTATGAAAACACCCTCTTTTTGGGTTGGGAGGCTGAGCCTGGTTTGCCCTATAGGGCCCCCCCCCCAGTGGAGGCAAGCTTCAGCTTAAATAGTCGGGGTATTTAAAATTAGATTTGTCGTAGTGATCAGTAGTTTGAAGTAATCACTCTGGAAATATGTCCTTTTTTTTTTGTTTTTCAAAATATGGTGACCCCTAGATGACATGTATAATCTCATTCACATATTCCAGTGTTATCTGTGTAATTGTGATTGCTTACTTAATCAACTGAAGAAGAATATGATTTTAAATAAAGCTCATAAAAGATGACACTGAGTGATTCTTGGCTGGGATACATGGCTTTCCCCAAGAATGTTGTTTATTCTCTCTGTATGAAATCCTTGCGAGGTGCTCAGATCTGAAAGCTGGCAAGTATCTGATACAGAGAGACCAGCAGGAAGTCAGGTAATCCGGTGGTGCAGAAGGATATTCACTTATTTAATTTTATATATTTAAAACAATCATATCCCATCTTGAGATATCAGAATCAAGGCGACTCAACAATGCAACATCAGTTTCAAGTGCAGAAGTGCAAGTGCAACAAACATGATTTTAAAATGCTCAGATCAATTAAAATAGTGCATTTTAAAAAAAATGCAGAGATTTAGGCTGCCATCCTAAGGACACTTTTCTGGGAGTAAGACCTACTGAATAACGTAGAACTTACTTCTGAGTAGTCCTGTTTAAGACTCCTCCCTTACAAGCATACGATTAAAAAACCCGCAACAACGCAAGAATTAAAAATACACAGAATAATAGTTTAGGGGCTTCCCTTAACTACCAATACCCCAGACAGAGGGAATGCACTGGAAATTGGAAGTTCTGATATCATCCGGTTTAATAGGGTTGTCCCTTGGGTATCACCCAGTTCCCAGAATGGGAAGAAGAAATGCAGTATTCTTTCTACCACAAAGACTATCAAGAGGTCCACCTCTTCTCCACTGCATCTGATCACCTCAACCATCACTCCACACCCTTCCCTCAGACCATTCTTTCTCAAAGTTACACTTCATCCCAGGCAGGATCCAGACAGGTAAGCTTCTATAGACTCCAATTATCTTGTTGCCACACGATAAGAAGGTAAGAACATAAGAAAAGCCAATGTTGAATCAGGCCAATGGCCCATCTAGTCCAACACTCTGTCACACAGCGGCCAAAAATACCACATGCTATCAGGAGGTCCAGCAGTGGGGCCAGGACACTAGTAGCCCTCCCACTGCTGCCCCCTCCAGCACCAAGAACAGAGTGCATCACCTGCCCCAGACTAAGAATTCCCATCTATACCCTGTGGCTCATAGCCACTGATGGACTTCTGCTCCATATGTTTATCTAATTCCCTCTTGAAACCATGCTTGTGCTGAAAAGAAAGCAGGGCTGCCTTTCACAGTCTTCAGGACCTTTTTATTCAAGAAAAGCAACTGAAGCGTTGCTATAATGTGGACCCAAGTTTGCAATGGCTTCTGAATACCATTAGTGCCATGTAGTTTTATAGACTCTAGGATAGCACTGCTGGACCTGAAAGCTGACTGGATACAAGCAGACCCTGGGACTGAACAGGGCACAGTATGGTGAGAGGTAAATCAAGCAGGGGGCTTCTTCCTCAACCCGTCTTCCTTTTTTTAGTGTCACTCAGAGTCTGAACTCTTTGTCAGACTCACTTTAAACCTGTTACAAAGAAGAGAAATGGACAACAGCACTAAGATCACAGAGAACAATCACCGATTTAATGACGTTTTTTTATTTTACAGGGTACAAATTTTTAAAGTCTTCAACAATAATTAAAGTGCGTAATTTTACAGTATTCCAGCTCCCCCTTGTATGGATCAAATATACATATGTTACAGAAAATATATACAAATATTTGCAAATATTTTACATTCATATACATATTATTAAATGGGGTGGAGACTAACTGTTTTCACAATCTTTAATGTTGCTTTTGTTTCTTTTTTACATCTTTTTTTCAATTTGTCGCAAAGCACAAAATTTACAGCTTTTTTTAAAAAAACCACTACTATCAGAAATGCGACCAAGAAATCTAAGTCAATCGTTAAATGAAGCACACATTGGAAGTAATAGACTAAAGCATCGTATAAGGCTCTGATACTATCAGTTAGGCTTTACCCTGGTTCCACGCAAGAATCGTCTAAACATCCTATCCTGTAATGTGTGTGTCAATGAAAGATGTAAGGTGTTTGGAATGTATTCGTTAAAGCAGTTCATCAATCTTTTCCTTATCCTGCCTGCTTTTTAACAGCTCCCACCACACCTCAGTTTGTTAAGACAAAGGGAAGGAGCACTTATTTATGGACAACACTGCTGGAATGTTGCTTGTGCTTTAAAGGAGGGGGAGATTTCCCCCTCCCCCAGCTACAACGTATTATAGTTAAGTTCTCTCAAGAGACTGACAAAATTCACACCTTTCCCTCAATTGTTTCACTATAAATATTTCATGCATTTTGCAAGGGTTAAGATTACGTTAGTATTAAGAACGTGATTCCTACCCACCCCAATAACCTCACTTTAAACAGAACCTCTAATTCAGCAATTCACCGGGGGGGGGGGAATGACTTTCATTTGAGGACGGAAAACTGATACAATACAAAAGACCAAAGGAGAGAAAATAAATCTTGACAAGAACTGCAAACCGAGAGATGTAATTATTTCAAGAGGGTTGCAATCACCTCAAATAGACTGTTCACACCAAACCATTCCTGAAATAAACAGTGGATACTGGATATTTATACCTCTGAATACATTTTCACTTCATAGGGATGGGACTGAAGGAAGCTGTGTGTAGACAAGACTTCCCATCAAAAGTGTTACTGTGCATACTAGAGATTTTGTTAAAAAATCTGCCTGCTTTGTTAGTTGTTCTGCCGAGAAACGAGAAGGAAAAAGAAAGGATGAAATCTAAGAATTTTCTTCTCTTGAGTACACTGCTTAGATTGGGGTGGGGAGTAGGAATAGGAGGAGTAATTCATTTAGTAGGAAAAGAGATCTCATTTATATGACTTGTGCTTAAGAAACTGGATTGTCTGCTTTCCTATTCAATTTTGCCATTGGTCACTGATGTGTCTGCAGTTTACCCATACCAAAGACCACAATATCACTCCGTCACACCCACACAAAACCTTCCTTAGAAACATAACCTAGGCTGGTTATAGCACATTTAGCTATTTCAGATTACACCAATATAAAGCATCTTAATCATTTTACACATGAATTTGCTGTTCCAGCCCCTGTAAGTTTGAACCTTACCTTCCTTCCAATGTATTTGAAAAAGTGTGCATGCACACGAAAGCTCACACCCTTGAATAAAACTCTGTTGGTCTTAAAGGTGCCCCTGGACTCAAACTTTGTTCTACTGCTCCAGACCAACACGGCTGACCACCTGGATCTATAGCCAGAAGATGATATGCTACTCATTTCCTACTGTAGATCAAAGTTTGGATCCAGTGGCACCTTTTAAGACCAACAAAGTTTTATTCAATAAAATTAAACAATACTTTGGTGGTCCTAAACGTGCCACTGGACTCAAACTTTGTTCTGCTGCTTCAGACCAACACGGCTACTCACCTGAATCTATTTCCTACTGTAATCGCTGTAAAGTGAATCAGACCTTTACATTTCAGGTCTCCCAAGGGCTGCTTCACATATTCATAAGAGGAGTGAGTATCAAGGTATAGGTCACTATGAGGCAGAGGCTTTGAGAAATGTGTTCCAAAGAAAGCACTGTTCTCTTGCCTCTGCTCTTCATGTCTATGTATCAAAACAAGGGTGTTACTTGGACTTTTCACTCCAGGTATGAAACTAGCTAAGGCCTTATTTAATATTTGGCATACTTGTTCTCAACCCACAGTGTAGGAGTTGGCTGTAACTTGCAAGCCATAGAAACATGCTCCAAGGAGCCATTGTTGGCCTTGAGTCATTTTACACACTGTATACACGTGGCAGGGGTTAGGGAGAGAATGACAGCATAGTGCTGTTCTCCATGTTATAGCATAAAAATGAGCAAATACTGAATGTGCAAGCACACTGCTTCTACTACACGTGAAGTGATAATCAGCATTCGCACAATTAAGGTGTGACTTTCTAAGTAATGCAACCGCTTCTTGTCCTTTTGGCTAAGATCATGTGTAGGACTTTCTAAGGAATGCTCAGAGTCCGAGGCCCTACAGGTACATACAGTTCCTATAGCTGGGTGCTGCAGAGAGAATTCTGCATGCATACAGGATGCTTAATTTGCCAGCACTGGGGAGCTCCATTCATGCACATCAAGCTATACCTGAAGCTGTATAATGTGTTGCAATGCAACACATGAAATTCCTGTTTGTGCAGGCTTTTCAACGGATTGAACAGCTCTGTGTGCACTGCCCTTGGCAAAGCAGCTGCCAGAGAGGTTTTACTTTGATTCTGGTTGTGGGTTGTACGTATGTAAGCAGGAGCCACCACGGCTTTTTCTCCTGCCCCCAACAGATTCACTTAGCATCAGTCCACCACAGATTCCATTATCAGTTTCCACACACACATACACACACTTGGGGTGGGATATCCATTTCTACATTTAAGAAAAAAGTTCGTTCGCTACCTTACCTAGAAAGAGAAATTCCAAAATCCAACGAATGGAACAGCTTTTTAGAATTTTGCCGAAAAATTTCCAGAGAGATGAGGGAAGAGACTTTATAAAGACAGAAGTGCCAGCATTCCTAGTACTGTGCCCAGCTGACTTAGAAGAATCTATTTGACCAGCCTCAGTCCTTAAGCAAACTCCAGAGCACAACGGAAGACAGGAGGGCCTGGCGTGATGTGGTCCACGGGGTCGCGAAGAGTCAGACTCGACTGTACGACTGAACAACAACAACAAAGTCCTGCAGAAGAACTGACAAGACTGTGGCCAGTGAGCTTCTGGAGAACAGAGGACTCCTTTTGCTTATCTACATCTGCACGCGCCTCCAGACTTCAGGGTTGTATGATAAACCTGCCTTTCCCTAACCACGAAAGCAAAAAGTTGCAAAAATTAAAGCCATTACACATGATTTATTTGTAAAGCTGGGACACTTGAAAGGCATTCGACTGGCACAAAAGCTTTGATCACTGAAACAACTAATGCAGTTAAAAATATATGCTTTAAGGGTAAGTGCTAAGTCAACGGCGCTAAAGCTATTAAGATGGCAGCGTTCTACAGACTTTTCTTTCATCATTCAAATATATTTAATCCTGTAACAATGAAAGGAAAGCAGTTTGTTTGGTTAAAACAGAAACAATTTCATTTGGTAATCCTGTGCTTTACAGAACTGTTTGAAACCTTCAGCCAAAGCTATTTTCCAATGGGCATGATCCAACCAAATTTATCTCTCATTGAAAATAATGAGAGTTAAAACATGCTGAACGTTGCCTGGGATTTTTTTTTTAACCAGAATGACAAAATTAACCTGACTGCGACGTGTAAACTCTGGCCTAACACAAGAAAGTTAAATATTAATTTCTCCAATTCGCTCACAGTTGACCAATAAAAACTATATTACTAGCCCTGACCTGGATAGGCCAGGCAAGCCCGATTTCATCAGATCTCAGAAGCTAAGCAGGGTCGACTCTGGCAAGTACTTGGATGGGAGACCTCCTTGGAATACCAGAGGCAGGGGCAGGCTTTATTCAGCCACCTCTCTGAATATCCTCCAGGCCCCCATTAGGGGTCAGTCACCAGGGGTCGCCATGACTTCCAGATGCACACATAGTCACCAGAGGTCGCCATGACTTCCAGGTGCATACACACCCACTCACACACACCCACAAATGAAAAATACAACCCCCCCCAACATTATATTACTACATTTCAAACGGTGAATGCAAATAGCACAGTTAAGTAGCTCAGCCAAAACACCAGAATCACTGTATTCTATACTGTATCCAAGTTTACCTGCTATTTTGCTTATTTGCATTTATCAATGAATTAAAAATGCAAAAAGAAAATGTTCTGATCAGATTATTATTATTTTTATACACAAGTCATATTGTTTTTCAGGTTAAAAGTTAGTTTCCAATCTTGGCAATTCATATGTCCTAAGTCTTCAGTGCTTTGGCATTGTTCACAGTGGTATTCATTCTCTGAAGTAGTAACATGTGGCAGGCTTTTCATTTATTCATGAGGAGCACTGACTGCCAACACCAGAGTAACCTCATGGTTTGCAACACTGAACTAGCTTGGGGAGTTTGAATGCCATACTGTGGTTTCTTGGCACAGTACATCTTGGACAGTTAGATCGGGAACTCAGTGCCCGGATGCAGGAGAGGTGGCTGCTTATTAACCACACTTAGGAAACTCAAAGCCACCCTCGGGGGGCGGGGGGCCCCTGATTGCTTACCTGTAACTGATGTTCTTTGAATGAACAGCTGTGGCATTCACGCCAGACTGTGATTCAGAAACATCTAAAACCTAGCTCTAGAAATTTCGAAATCAAGGCTCTCTGGAGGCACAACAGATGTACAGGCACCGCAAAGTAGTAATTCTGTGACTCCTCTACATAGCTCCTATACATTTGGAAGCAAATTCTTACTGCTGCTAGTTCTGCTCCAAGTTTCCCCTTAACTTACAATGTGATTAAAAGACCCTTGTGCTGTTTCAGATCCTGGATTAAGGGATAATATTGTTAATCTTAATTGAAGTCAATGCCCCAAGCAATGAAAACATTAACCAGGGTTAAAGACAGGGAAAGTGAGAAGGAGTGTGCATTCCTTAAATTTGGCTCCCAGGTTGTTACATATAGTTCACAGCTAATGTTCTATTTGTACCAGCCCAATATGATTTAACAGTGGCAGTCTGGCTTAAATACCACACACAGAACTGCAAAGCATTAGTCTGAGAGAATTGCACAAAAGTAGTACACACTCAAATTTGAACATCCAAATGTGGTTCACAGAAACTGAATAGTTATTTTTAGTCTCTCATAGCAGCTTCAGGCAGGCTGCTAAAAAAAAAAAAAGCTTTTAATAAGGTCTCCAAATCTTTAGAGGAAGTTGGAGAGAGAAGGCTGGGAAAAAGGGCAGTCATTTGTGTGCTTTTAAGTCAAGACAGTTTTAACAACAACTTGTATCTAATATAGGGTTGCCAAGTACTTACCATAATTTGGTGGGGGACACATAGTCCCCGGCCGGAACATTCCTCCATGGAACACCCATGCTGCATGTTGCCATGGCCAGGAAGTGACGCCGGCCTGACGCTCTGGCAATGGGGCTGGAAACTCGAAGGTACCATCAAATTTCCAGCCCCATTGCCAGAGCGTCGCCCGGCGTCACTTCCTGGCAACGGCATCGTGCGCCGCATCTTTTTCCTCCCCTGGGAATGGTCCTGCCAAGACATATCCGTCCCCCACCGAATTATGGTAAGTTCTTGGGAAGCCTGATCAAATATAATCACATTTTCACTTTCTAAAGATTTTTTTTCTGTTCACAGGGAACTTTGTTATTTAAAGCCAACATACCAGCTTTAAAAACTTGCAAGGACACAGGTATTATTTTATTCAGAAAAGATACCACAACAATTGGTAAAATATATACCACTTACAGAGGTCTTTGCATTACTGAGTCTTCCTACATGTCAACTCCATAATAAACTGAAAAGCCCTGGAATCAACTAAAAGGAAGCAGAACAATTTACTACTGAAAGGCCAGTCCTTATCCCCAAATTTCAACTGCTTGAGAATCAGCCTCCAGTTTTCTTTAACATAAAAAGACGGAAAAAAATAAGATAAAATCCAGCCATTCACAATGGGGCTAGTGTGGGTGGGACCGTAAAAAAATATATGCTCACATTCCCATCCAGATCGCTTGCTTAATGCTCTTGGACTGCATCCTAAGAAGAAGAAAAGCCTGGGCAGTGGATGATCAGAGGAGGATGTCGTGTGGATAGTTCAAACGCACACACATGCCACTGTGCAGTTTAGAAGCCAAGAAAAAAATCTCCTTGTAAATGCAGCTTCAGTCTCAATAATATCTGTGGAATTTGCTTCTGCAGAAATGTGCTTAGGAGGCATAAAGCATGGGGAAGTGCTTTCACATTGTTAAGTGCTAGATAGGTGCTATTTCTTACTAGGATTTAACTTTGCTCACACACAGAGACACAAAAGAAGGGGCAAGAAGAAGAAAATCTGAAGTTATCTTTGTGCTTGTCTTCCCTGGCAGGGCTTTTTTTCTGAGGGAATGCACCGGAACAGAGTTCTGGAACCTCTTCGACAGAATTTTTAAAAACTTTTCAAAATTAATGAGTTTTCAGTATACAGGTTAAAAACTTCATTTCCCTCTTGACAGTTCCAGCACCTCCTTTTCCAACCCTCCCCCCCGGTCCTGCTCCCTGGTATAGCCCATTCCACACCAACCAAGGAAGCAGAAATGAGATCAACATGTCAGGAAAAAATGTGCTTTCAAAGGAAGTTCCGAAAACTGACAGCCCCTTAAATTCCACTCCCCTTCAACGGGAAAGGAAGGTGGGGCTTTATATCCTCTGCCCAAACCTTCAGCTGCTCAAGAGTAAGCCTCCAGTTTTCCTTGCAGGAACAAGGTAAGTTTATTTACAGCCAAAACGAATTCACAGGTTTTTGCAGTGTTGCTTGATCACATGATTTAGAAGTTAACGGTCAGCAGTTAGCTCTGTGTGAAGGGCCATGGCAAAAATATAAAGCAAGAAAAAAATGTTTAAGCCTAACCTGCTTATGTTTAGCTTTGTGCTTAGTGGGGGCTGTTTTACTTATGTTACTTACTTATGTTTTACTTAGCTATTCAGAAGAATTACTAGTATGTAGATACCATGAGTAATTTGGAAAGAGAATTTTGCATGTTGAATGCTTTGCCAAAATGAGAAAACTGGCTTAAACTTAAAGCATGGGGAAGTAGTTCTACCCTTTAAAATGGGGTGGGGGTGAGGCACCCTACAGATTCTGGACATATTTTCAAAGAAACATGAAAACAACTCTCACTTGGTCCCTCTGAATTGTAGCTCTTTAGCAGAAAACACTTCAGCTGGTTATTCTCTCCCCCCCCCATTGCACAAGCCAGCTACAATATACTCAGTTTGGATTTGTCTTTGCCAAAAGCTATTGTTTTAGGTTTAAGTTATTGCACACATTCCAGCCCAAAGATGCTAGATAAATGCTTTGAATAAGTAGCATTTTACAATAAGACTGCTACTATTATCAATTATCTGCTCAACACTACAAAACTTGGACACATACTTCCAAGGCTCCTTTGTAAAATAATTAAGGGCTAAGTTTACAGATTTTGCAAGAAATGACACTTGCACACATACACATACACACAGACACCAAGAGTTTTTGTAAATTACACTATGATGTATATAATCCATGCAGATACTGAGTGCAGTTGAATACCACAGACGTTAATGCAAAACTGCCACTCATTCAATGGATGTGGATCAGATAATACAGTAGTGTTGTTAACTGTTGAAATATGTGGATACTTTTGTGAAGGTTATAAAAGGCTTTTGGGGGGCTCTCCCAAGTCCTGAGGAGGAGGATTGGTAGAAATTGGTGCAGCCTTATATATGAGTACTGGCACTTTTTTAAAAAACACAAAAAAGCACTGACAAAGGCTTAAATCAGACATTAATCCAAACCCTGGTTTGTGCTAACTGTAACTCAGATTCAAACCAAGGCTTCAGAATCTAAAACATACAAGGAAGCCACGGTTTATACAGACCAACTTGCCTGGTTTAAGTCTTAGCCTACCAGCACTGTTAGTTTCTAGGTGCAGTGGCCTCGTTGGCAGAACACTAGCTGTAAATATGATGTGTCGATTTTTTGCCACGGCACCAAACCATAGTTTGCACAAACCAAGGGTTCTGATTCTGGCTTGACCATCACTCACAAACCATGGTTTGTCAACTCAGACATCCCACTGAACCATAGCCAGTTTTCCTTTACCATGATTTGGCATGATGTCTGCCTTAAGCCATACTGTTAAGGTCTGGGTGTTACAGTGACCAACCATAAAGGCAAAGTACAAGATCACAAGTGATCATTTAAGACCAGGCTATTAATTACTGAAGCACTTGCTGTAATTTTAAAAAGGTAGCACCACCACACCTTACAAAAGGTAAAACAGGCACAGGACTGAGAAGAATTATTATGCTTTTTCAAAACACAGCCAGAACTCACATATTCATTACATGCCATTTGTATTACTTCTATTTTAAGCTCTATATTAAATGTATAAAAATATCACCATTAGACATAGTTAAAACAAATCAATAGGGTTTTTTTAAAATTCAAAATCTCCTGCTTATGTTTTCAAGAGGATACATGCTTTATTTTAAATAAATCATAGGTTAGCATGAATGTATCATGAAGTCAAATCAAAATTAAGTATAGTACATTTTTTTCTAATAGCGTACACAGCTATTCTTATATATTGTATTTATTGTGTAATAAAAATTTAGGAGAATTTTTTTTTAAATAAGATTATTTGTAATTTTTAATTTTTAAACACCAATGCTCTCTCTGGGTATTGTTCGTTTTCTCAAACACAAAACAGAACGTATGTACAAGTCAGTGTAACAAGAGCTTCAACCGAACTGCCTTTAAATTCTACAACACACATATTTTGGCAACATAGGGGTATATCCTTTGAACACACAGCTAAGAGTACTAGAGAGTAACCAAGCTATACCAATATTGGCATCATTATGAGGGAACCACTTCCTACCAACAGCATTCAGTTCATATGATGCACTTTTCAGGGAAAGAGAAGTTGTACACAGTAAAAGCTGGTAACTTTTTGATAAAAGACATTCATTTGATTAAGAAAAGACATGTGGAATGGCACTATTCATTAGTTTTATTGACATAAAATAAATATAAGAAAATGGCTCCCTAAAATAATTAGCATTTTTCTTTCTTTCTTTTCCAACATAAAGTGCTAAGAAACATGGTAAAGAAGGCCAGAGGCCTCTTTCTGTTATTTTCAGAAGTAGTGTCAACCCAAGTCTGATTGGAAAAATATATATACATATACACCTTACAGACTTTCTGCTGTTTCAAGTGTCAGAATCCAATTTCACAAGGTTTTCATGCTGATCTCCCAAGCTCAGCCGCAAGTCATTTGGGCAGCCTGGGGTTTCACCTTTAACGGCCAAATGGATGACTTTCAACCACTTCTGCTTCAGTTCCTCATTGTCTGCAGCGAAACTGTGCACAGACTTGGACTGGGTGAGTTTGAAACTGTGAGGGAGGTCAGCACTTCTTGCAGTATCATCTACTATATAGCCCAACAATGGAATAGTAGCCAGCGCTTTTACGTCCTGAACAAACAGAAACAAAAATCTTGAAACAAAATCTGAGCTTTTTGGTGCAAGGCAAAAGAGAAGCTCCTGTATTATGTTAATTCAAATGTCAATAAGCAAGTTTTGAAGTAAATCAAAATGCAAGATTTCAATTATTTGCCCACCCAGCAGGCAGGAACTGGAGGGGGGAACAAGCTCTACTGAATTGGAAGAGCCACACATTGGAAGAACCACACGTACACACGGGAGAAGGAATGTGGCAGACACAGAGAGAGCCTTCTCCTACCAGGTCACCTGATCAATCAGAGGTTATCATACCTCACCCTTCCACCATTCCACTGAAAACAGGCACAGGATGACCAGAGGGAAGCAAAATGATTACCAAAATTCCCATAACAGATTACCAGCCAAAATCTTCCTTATATTTTGGGAGATGGTAATGAAGGAGGAAGAAGAAATGGAACTGGAAGCACATGAACATTTTTAGTGAGATGCATGGTAGCTCACAATTTTTTTTCATATGCGTTAATGGATTATCTCTCCTTATAATAATTGAGTTTTTGCTTCCCCACTGGCCTATGGGGAGCAGAGAAAAATGTGCGCCGTCAGCCATTGGCCCACCAGCTGCCGCTCAAGGCTGCTGGCGTGCCATTGGCTGGGAGGCGAACGCTGCGAGTGAACACTGCCGCCAGGAGCTGGGAAAGGGAGGCTGCACTGCCAGGCAACAGTGCTGGCTGGGGAGCGAGGCCAAGGCCAGCGCCAGGAGGAGGTGGGGGCCCCGGAGAGACGGTGTCTCAACGAGGGGGATGGCGGAGGCCGCAGACGGTGGGTGAGCTCCTTCCCCAATGGCTGCCCAGTACGCCTGTCTCCACCACCTTCTTCGCGGGGGGAGACCTGTCTAGCGCCCGTTGTCTCAAGTCCACAATGGGCTTCCCTTCCTAGTCCTTCATAAATTAGAGAATTTGCCCTGACCTGGATAGCCCAGGCAACCCTGATCTTGGAAGCTAAGCAGGGTCGACTCTGGCAAGTACTTGGAAGGGAGACTTCCTTGGAATGCCAGCAGTCGGGAGCAGTGTTCCCTCTAAGCTATGGAGTCCTGTGAGCAAAAACTCTGCTTTGTAAGCTACTGGCATTAAAGTTGTAAGCGAGAGATTTGGCTACTGCATAAATTAGTTTGCTCTGGAGCCATCCTTCCTGAGCTAAGACTAAAATGTGCGAGCTGGATGCTAAAAAACTGTGAGCTAGCTCACACTAACTCACCTTAGAGGGAACAATGGTCGGGAGGCGGGAGCAGGCTTTATTCAGCCACTTCTCTGAATATCCTCCAGGCCCCCAGTAGGGGTCAGTCACCAGAGGTTGCCATGACTTCCAGGTGCATGTGCATACACACATGTGCACACACATGAAAAATATCAAAAAATACCAACCAACCAACCCACCCACCCCCTGAAAATTCCATATATTCTTTTTTTCTCCTTCCTACATACCTGTGGTGCACCATACATGTACAATACAAGGGCTTCCTGTTTAGGAATCACACACCAAGCCTTTTGCCAAGTCTTCGATTTTTCCATGTACTGGAGAAAACTACATATCACACTGTTCCCAGATACTTCTGCAGATTCAATCTGTTTGGGTGCAAAAAAAATGTTAGAGTATTATCAGTGTTGCCATATTATAATGTACAAACATGCTCAGAGTCATATCACAGCAAATGGTTATGCCAAATCAGAGAAAAGTGACAGCTGAAAAAGAACTTGAGCAGAATCACGCTTGTCTTGACCCTTGAGGCATTTATGGAAGACATTAACTTTACCAGCTCTCAAGTTACAAATATCAGTAAATCACTAAAGTCAACAGAGCCATAAAACCACCTATTAAAAGCATCACATAAAACACAACAAAAAGCAGGATAGCCTAGCCATATCAGCATGCGCATTCGGTGTGGTTTTTGTACCCTCCAGGAAAAAGGCAGAAATGTGTACCATGTTCTAAATGTTGTTATAGAATATTCTGAATTTTGCCCTGTGCAGACAAAAATCACTTCTTTCCCTCCTTTCCATTGACGCAAGCCATGAGTCGAAGGGGAGACTTTACTTGGTTTCCCACGGCCTTTATGCACCCTACCCCCTCATCCAATCCTGTGGTGCATTCTATTTGCAAGGCTCTCCCAAGCCTCAGAGAGAAGTTTGGGCACAAACAGCAGGCTGCCTGAGGAAGGGGGACAGTAGGG
This sequence comes from Gekko gecko, assembly GCA_029375565.1. Taxonomy (NCBI): domain Eukaryota; kingdom Metazoa; phylum Chordata; class Lepidosauria; order Squamata; family Gekkonidae; genus Gekko; species Gekko gecko. The sequence goes on along the minus strand of JAPDNY010000005.1, from coordinate 33,318,478 downwards.
AAAGATACCCCACCATTATCCTGCATGAAGTCTTCAAGCGGGTCCACCCCAGTGAAACGCTGGACATGAAATATTCTTCTGTTTTCTCCAAATAATGGCAGGGGCTAGCTAGCTGAAACCAGAAGCAGCCTGATGAATAGAGCAACTAACTGGAAGACAACAACAATGCAACATTGGAAGCTTCAGCTGAATACAAGGGCAATAATTAAACTTCTAAATCAATGCTATAGTAGCATTTTTTTGGGGGGGAGACCTAGTCCCTGCCCCCTGATCTCTGTCCGCTTTCTGCAAGTTCCCAGTTACCCTATGTTATATCAGGAGCTATGGGTGAAGGATCATTAATTAACCACACCTACCCCTTAGGCCTGTCATACGGGTAATGGCTGCCAGATAAAGGTCACTGAAAACCACATCTGTGTTGTGACAGCTTCACACAGCGTGTTGCCATGTGGACATTTGTCACCATTCAATTATTCCTTTACTGCCTTACACCATCCACAGAAATGTTCCACAGCTGCATGGAGGCAAAAGACACAATGGCAACCACGATTCGTGAATGGCTCACCACATGCCATATGGGTGCCATTTCAACCAGCCACCGGAACTGGGCTTCTAGCTGTTTCTAACGGAGATTAGGATATGAACCCAAGACTCAGCTCAGTATCCAAATGCAACTGAACACAACTATAATTCCAAGAAATGCACAGCAATGTAACATATTAAAGACAGGTGGGTAGCCGTGTTGGTCTGAAGCAACAGAACACAAAGTTTGAGTCCAGTGGCACCTTTAAGACCAATGAAGTTTAATTCTGGGTATTCTGCCTGTACACAAAAGCTAATACCCAGAATCAGGCCTGTAACCAGAAATTTTTTAGGGCAGGGGCAAATGAGTACAGTGGTGGTAAGCACATCATTATGAATAAGCTATGGTGTAGTGTGAAGTCTCTATAAGGGATCATTCTACAAAGAAGGTTAAACAATAATCAGTTTTGTTTAAAACCAAATTCTCCCCCCCCCCAAGTGTTTTCAAGGGCAAAAACAGCTGCATGGGCACCAGCACACACTGTAAAACGGCCACAAGTCCAGTTGCGAAAGGCAGAATACAGAGGCTGCTGCTGCCACCCCCTCCAACCACCTTTGAACACTCCCCACCCAGGCTAAAACAGAGCAAAATTTTTAAAAAACTTCTACCTTAATAATAATAATATACTTTATTGTCATTGTACATAGTACAAACGAAATTAAAAGTGCAATCATTTCAGTGATCTACAACAATAATCATGCGCGCTCACACAGCCACTCACAACTGCTTCATAGCTCCCCTAAAGTTCACATAGCAACTAGACCACTGATGTCCCCAGTTCCAATCTCATGCAGCATTTAGGGCAATAATGGCTCTTGGATAAAAACTGTTTTTTAATCTATTTGTCCTTGTTTTAATTGTCCTGTATCTTCTGCCCGAAGGCAGCAATTCAAACAAGGAGTGTCCAGGGTGTGATGAGTCCTGCAAAATGTTCTTTGCCTTTTTCAAGCATCGAGAACTGTACAGTTGTTCCAGGGATGGGAGAGGGCAGCCAATGATCTTCTGAGCTGTGATGGTAACTCTCTGGAGTGCCTTCCTATCCGCAGCCGTACAACTGGCAAACCAGGCACAGACACAGTATGATAAAATGCTTTCTATTGAGCAACGATAGAAAGACGTCAGTGTTTTCTCACTCAAGTTGTTTTTCTTTAAGAGTCTGAGAAAATAAAGCCTCTGCTGGGCCTTCTTCACCAGAGCAGTGGTATTAACGCTCCAAGTCAAATCTTGCTTAATAGTCACTCCCAAAAACTTGAAAGTAGCCACCCTCTCCACACATTCTCCGCCTATAAACAGTGGCTTAATTTCCGTTTTGTTCTTCCTGTAGTCCACCACCAATTCCTTGGTCTTGGTGGTATTGAGAATCAAATTATTTTCCCCACACCAAACACAAAGCCGTTCCACCTCATCCCGATAAGCAGACTCGTCGTTCCCAGAGATGAGCCCCACCACAGTGGTGTCATCAGCAAACTTAATGATAGTGTTGCTGGGGTGAGTGGGGGTACAGTCCTGTGTGTAGAGGGTATAGAGCAGGGGGCTCAACACACAGCCTTGTGGAAAGCCGGTATTAAGGGTAAGGACTGTGGACATATGAGACCCTACTCTAACCCTCTGTGGGCGGGCTGTCAAAAAATCCAAGATCCAGGAACATATGGAACTGGAGAGTCCAAGGCCCTCCAATTTGTGCACTAATCTATGTGGGAGGATGGTGTTAAAGGTAGAACTGAAGTCCACAAACAACAGCCTCACATAACTCCCCGGCTGCTCCAGATGTGACAGAGCAGTATGGAGAGTGGTAGTGATGGCGTCCTCCGTGGATCTGTTTGCCTTATATGCAAACTGGTGACTGTCCAGTGTGGATGGAAGGCACGAAATGATGTGACTACGTACCAATTTCTCAAAACACTTCATCACAACCGGAGTGAGTGCAACTGGTCTATAGTCCTTTAGGCTGTTAATTGTAGACTTTTTGGGCAGGGGAACAATAATTGAGGACTTTAGGCAAGACGGAACAATAGACTGGTGTAAGGACCAGTTGAAGATCTTAGTAAGGACCCCTGCCAACTGGTCTGCACATTCCTTCAACACCCATCCAGTGATGCCATCAGGTCCAGCTGCCTTCCTCGGATTCACGGACCTCAGCGTACGCCTCACCTCATGCTCTTCCACCCTAAGGTAGGAGCCACCGTGGGCTGATGACTGTAGTGTGGCTGTCCCCGGTGATTCCACATCAAAACGGGCAAAGAAGAGGTTAAGCTCCTCCGCCAATGAAGAGTCTCTACAGTGCTACAGTGCTGCAGATCAGAGGAATAAATGACTGGTACCAGCTAGCAAGCTAAGGCGGGAAAAGGGCTGTGTCACATGCTTCAGAACTCAGCCAGATCAACTACTTGGTGCAGGAAGCAAAGCCTAGGAGGGAGGCCGGAAAGAGACTCTCCCTCATTGGCAAAGACTGGGAGGGAGGCAGGAGGTAGGAAGGAGAATCTTTCCCTCATTGGCAAAGACTGGGAGGGAGGTGGGAGGAGGGAAGGGAAATCTCTCCCTCATTGGCAAAGTCTGGGAGGGAGGTGGGAGGAGGGAAGGAAATGCCCTCTCTCATTGGCAGAAGGCTTGTGACAGATTTCATAACCCCTAGTGCTGATTGGAGGGGCATGACAAATGACTGGGTGGGGCCACGCCCTTTGTGCACCACCGTGGCTATGGGACTGCCTAGAATTAAACTTTGCTGGTTTTAAAGGTGCCACTGGACTCAAAACACAACACATTGAAACAATTATTTAAATGCCATCACCTCCAAGATTCCTCTCTTTTTCTTTTCTTCACTGTCTGTGCATCCTGTTATAATGTGGTAGCAGTCCTTGCAAACCTTGTTCAGTTTACCACCATCATACTCAAGATGAGCTTTATAATCTGAGCATTTCCAACAAACCACCTAAAGAAGAAGAAACATAAAATTATTCTGAAATCATTAGGGCCTCTATTCATCTGTTTGATATGGTGATATTTAGAATTGGGCATGTCTATTTCACAGAACCACAAGTCTAGGAACTTCTATACATCAGCCTTCCTGCGTGAGGCCACATAACTGCCTCCATCATTAACTCACATACACTAAGGCCACAGAGAACAGGAACAGACAGAAACTTAGCACACCTTTAACTAGAGTTTTAAAAATCCAAACACTATAGGTAGAAGGAAACTAGCCCTTCCTCTCTTGTGGATCAATCTGCCTTCCCTAAGAATAGGAAGACAGCACACGGTCCCACATTCTGTTCCTTTTAATGCTTGGTTAAGGCCTAGGGAAAGCAATGCAGTTTTGGTTTCTCATTTTAGGAGACCCAACATTAAGGCCCTGTGCCATACCATACAAGCAGGGGCGGACTGGGAAGCGAAAACAGAATCTCTGCTATGTAGAGTCTTCCCTACACTTCAGAAATCCAGCAGTATCTTAAAGACTAACAGTATTTATTCCAGCATGAGCTTTAATGAGTCAGAGGTAGGGCTGCCAGGTCTCTTCGTTGCTCCGGTGGGGGGATTGGGGGGGGCGTTCCAGGCGTAGGTGGGACACCCTCAAGCCCTGCTTCCAAGACCGACCACCCGCTCGGCCATCCCTCTCCCTCCTGCCCGATTTAAAGGGCTTCAGCTGTTTGGCGGGAACCATGTGGCCCACTGACCAGGTGGAGGGCCCTTTAAATCCAGCATGAGGGAGGGAGTGAGAGAGGCAGTAATGGGCCACACGCTCAGCTTGATTTCCCCCAGCCCCACGCACTGCAGCCCCCACCCTGCTTGCAAAAAGACCCTTTAAAGGATCTTTTTACGAGTCAAGCGTGCAGCCCGTGACCACCCCCCTCCCTCCCTCCTGCTAGAATTAAAGGGCCCTCCAGCTGGTGGTCCCCGCCAATCAGTTGAAGCCCTTTAAGTTGAGCAGGAAGGGAGGGAGGGGGTGGCGGGGTGGTCCCTCTTGAGGCTGGGGGTGGACTGGAGCCCCCAAAAATGGGTAAACCCCCCGCCCGGGCCTGGGGGCTGAAGAAACTTGAGCTACAGTGTCAGAAGCAGGGCCGGCTCGCCTAGAGCGCACCGGCCGCAGGAGCGCCAAACTGTGCCCCGCCCCCCGCGAAAAGCCCCTCATCACCGCTGCCTCCCCGCTGCTGCCAGTGAAGAGCACCCCACCGGGTGCTTGCCCACCCTCCCTCTTGGGAAGCCAATGCTGGGAGGGAAGGGGCGGGGGTTTAACCCCCCGCCTCTTCCCTGGCTTGCCTGGGTGCCCCGCAGCTGCGGAGCGCCCAGGCAAGCTGGCACTGGGACGGAAAGGGGTGGAGGTTAAACCCCCCACCTCTTCCCTGGCTTGCCTGGGCGCCCTGCAGCTGTGGAGCGCCCAGGCAAGCCGGTGCTGGGAAGGAAGGGGTGGGGGTTAAAACCCCCGCCTCTTCCCTGGCTTGCCTGGGTGCCCTACAGCTGCGGAGCGCCCAGGCAAGTCGGTGCTGGGACAGAAGGGGCGGGGGTTAAAACCCCCAACCCTTCCCTGGCTTGCAGCTCACCCACCCTCCCCCTCCCCCCGGGGGGGGGAAAGGAGGTGGCATGGTGGGTGTCTCCAGGCCCCACCGGGAGGTTGGTATCTGCACCCGCCTAGGGCGCAGACACACCTCGAGCTGGCTGGAAGAGTCCAGCAACAAATAAATATACACTGCAAAAACCTTTTAACAAACTAATGTGCTTTGCAGTGTATATTTATTTGTTGCGGGCCTGGGGGCTGGCAACCCTAAGTAAAGGCCATTGAATTTCAATGTGCATTACTTCCAAACTAACAGGTATCAAGTTCTGGCTGTAATCCTAAATGCAGCATACTAACTAGAGAAGTAGCAGCTATGGGACTGCAATAAAAACAGTGGGTTTCTGTCTCAAAAATCTGGGCGAGGTGGGAGCTGTCAGGGAAACCTGAGGAAAGTGGAGGGATCTACTGTTGAAAGGGGTCCTGGGGCAGTCCTTCCCTTCCAGGGCAAGGCCATCTCCCCTGGATAGGGTACCACCCCCACCCCAGTCGAGGGATCCCCTGCCCTGAGGTCCCATTGTCCACCACTGCTTGGAACTAGACAGGAAAAGTTAAAACAGGCCAATGACATTGTTCACACCCTTATGTAACTTTCAGGGAAAACCTGGATGTGACAGCAGGTAGCTCTAGGAATTGCCAGAAACTTAATGGATGTCATCAGGCTCACGACACTGTCCCACACCATGTCCCTGCCCCCAACCCCTCTGCTGGGTGCATGGCAACCCTATCCCTAGATCATCCCCCCTTGGAGGATGTCTTTTTCTCTCCTTGCTGTTGTAGATGCCTCTGCTGGCCACTGAGACTGATGGCCCCTTTAGCCTTACCGCTGGCCCTCCAGCACAGAAGCCCACTGGAAATCATCTTGGTGAGATTAACGGCCAGTTCAGCCCTGTGTACAAGCCTTGTAATCCAGCATTTTAAGATTCAGACAACTCTGTTAACTAGTATCTGTGTTAGCAGCTTGGCTTGCAAGGTCAGTGGGTGGGGAGAAGAGACATGGCCCATAGCCACCTGGGAGGGCACTGAAAATATAAAGAGGAGGAAGGGGAAAGGTGAGTGGGAATGTTGCTGGGAGGAACTGTCAAAACAAAATGCACATGGGGTAAAGTACAGGAAACTGGCATATTTGATAAACTGGCAATCCTGCTTGCCCAGAAAGACTTGTTCAGAAACTCCATCCTGCTTGCCCAGAATACCATATAACAAATGTTGCATTGCATTAAAATCATGTGCTAAACAAACAATGTTGACAAACAATTTCCTGTATCATGCACAAGGCGACTCTGTTTGGGTTCACACAGGGGAACTTCTGTCCACGTTTTGACCTTTTGTGCTACGCAAGCTGCAATATGTGGACACAGCCGCTAGATGGAGTTTCTGAACAAGTCTTTGGCGGTTTCAGCATCTGCTAACCTACTAGCAGAAGGGGCTTTGTGCTTACATGCCCGCATGCTCGGCAGTGGTGTCTCCTCCTGGTCAGCGCGTTGAAGGGCTCCTTGCATTTCATACACATGGTCACTTCGTTGTCTCGAATCCATCTGGGTGCTCTCTTCCCAAGCTCAGCGTTCTGAAAGGGGAGGGAGGGAGGGACGGGAGGAATCAGCTGCCAGCACAGAAAGTGAATCACTATGACTCCAGCAGAGAAAGAGCAACACACAAGCTGTTCCGAAACCTCAAGCACACAGTGCCAAACACCAGAATATCGATTCCACCCAAAGTGGCAAGTGCATGTTACTGAATTCCATCCAGAACAGAGGGATCAGAAATAGCTGTCTGAGGGCAGCAGCTAGGGTTGCCAGCCCTGGGTTGGGAAATGCCTGGAGATTTTGGGGGTGGAGCCTGGGGAGGGTGGGGCTTGGGGAGGGGAGGGACCTCAGCAGGATATAATGTCATAGAATCCACCCTCCAAAGCAGCCATTTTCTCCAAGGGAATTGATCTTGGTCGTTTAGAGCTCAATTGTAATAGTGGGAGATCTCCATCTGCCGTCTGGAGGTTGGATACTCTGGTGGCAGTCCACCCCTGCACCCACTTGCTCTGCAGGCAATTCCAACAGGGGGCAGCCTCACCTAGGCACAGTGGAATCAGGAAGCCCAACCAAGGGCTGTGGAGAAAGGAGCAAGGGTGAGGCCACACCTGGAAATGTGCCAGCAGCGGCCTCGGAACCCAGCAGGCCCAGCGTGCGTCTCAGAAGGAAGGCAGGGCTCAGGCAGCAGTCTGCACCCGGGAACAGGTCAGAGGAGGCCTGCAGAAGCTGGGGCCTGTACCGGCCTCTTAAAGCCTCAGGGGAGGGCAGTGAAGGAGGAGAGGTTTATAAGATTATGAATGGGATTGAGCAAGCTGAGAAAGAAGTACTTTTCTCCCTTTCTCACAATACAAGAACTCGTGGGCACTCCATGAAATTGCTGAGCCGTCGGGTTAGAACAGATAAAACGAAATACTTCTTCACCCAAAGAGTGATTAACATATGGAATTCACTGCCACAGGAGGTGGTGGCAGCTACAAGCATGGACAGTTTTCAAGAGGGAATTAGATAAACATATGGAGCAGAAGTCCATCAGTGGCTATTAGCCACAGGGTATAGATGGGAATTCTCAGTCTGGGGCAGGTGATGCACTCTATTCTTGGTGCTGGAGGGGGCAGCAGTGGGAGGGCTGCTAGTGTCCTGGCCCCACTGCTGGACCTCCTGATAGCACGTGGTATTTTTGGCCGCTGTGTGACAGTGTTGGACTAGATAGGCCATTGGCCTGATTCAACATTGGCTTCTCTTATGTTCTTATGAGAGGGCCCAGCCAGGAAGGCCATTGGCTCAGATACCCTTCACTCCCTGTTGCCCACCCCTAAAGAGAGAGCACTGAAGGGGTCCCGGGTCAGCCTGCCTCCAGACCAGTGTTCCCTCTAAGCTGAGTTAGTGTGAGCTAGCTCACAGTTTTTTAGCCTCTGGCTCACACATTTTTGTCTTAGCTCAGGAAGGTTGGCTCCAGAGCAAACTAATTTATGCAGCAGCAGCAGCAAATCGCTTGCTCACAACTTTAATGCCAGTAGCTCACCAGGTAGAATTTTTGCTCACAAGACTCCACAGCTTAGAGGAAGCATTGCTCCAGACAATCCTGTATTGGGCCAGCCCTGGGTGAGCTGAGGAAGAAGGGCCAGGACCGGCAGAAGGCTGGAGACAGCAGGTCTCAGGGTGCAGCTAAACCTTCCTCCTCTCCCTAAACTGAGGCCCAACCCTTGGGCTTGCTGAAGGAAGGATGCTGGGGGGTACACCTTGCACCCTGGACTCTGGCCAGTCACAGCCTGACAGCAGTATAATCCCACTGAAGAATGAAAGACTGATTTAACATGTTGAAAGGGGGGGAAATTAATTGTTCTATATTATACTGATTGGGAAAAAAAGATTCAAAATGTTGAGTGCTTTCTCCGTTGCTAATAGTTAATAACAATAAGGCTGTAACTGCAGTCTCTCTGTGTGCCGCTCTTTGCATATTTATTTATTTACGTTATTTATAGTCCACCTTTCTCGCTGGGACTCAAGGCAGATCACACTGAGCAAGTCAATACCATCGATGGGAAGGGACATTCAGTAAACAGTGAAAGAGGATTTGGGTTGTACAGCCAACCAGAAGTTTGAAAAATCAGATAATGTTCAATATAAGCATGTTGCCTCTTCCTAATAATATTATAGGCTATTCTTCCAGGCAGATTTCTTTCAAATGTCAACTAGAAAAATAGTGGCTGTGAAACCATGAACAGGCACCCAGAGGCAGTTAACAAGCTGAAAGTTAATCCCGACAAAACAGAGGTACTACCGGTGGGGGGGCGGGTCTGACACAGGAAATGGTCTATTCCCTGTTCTGGAAGGGCCTGCACTCCCCCTAAAGGAACAGGTTCGTAGTTTGGGGGTGCTCCTGGATTTGGGCCTCCCCATTGGACAAACAGGTGGCAGTGATAGACAGGGATGCCTTTCACTAGCTTTGGCTGGTGAGCTAGCTGTGGCTCTTCCTGGGCAGAAAAAGTTCTTGCCACTGTGCTACATGCCCTGGTAACATCTTGATTAGATTACTGCAGTGCGCTCTACGTGGGGCTGCCCTTGAAGCCTGTCCAGAAGCTACAGTTGGTAAAGAATGCTGCAGCCAGAGTCTTGATTGGAGTGGGTCATAGGGACTATTATCACTCACATCTTGTTCCATCTACACTGGTTTCTGCTTCATTTCTGGGCTCAGTTCAAGGTGCTTCAAAGCCCTGTACAGTTTGGGATCAACATACTTTAAGGGCTGCCTCCTCCCATATGAACCTACCCATTATACTCCAGTCACTTTCAGAGATCTTGCTTTGGTTGCCCCTGCCATCTGAAGCTAGATGGGCAGCAACTTGAGAAGGCACTCTTGGTCATGGCACAAAAACTTTGGCACTCCACACCCTCCCCTCCCGGGAGATTCTTCTGTCTCCCACTATTGGGTTCTTTCACCAGCCAGATGAAGATCTTTTTGTTTCATCTGGCATACCCCCAAATAGAGGTTACCGGCCTCGCTTATAGTGTTGTTTGCTTATGCGTTTTTAATGACATTATTTTATAATTTTAACTGTATTTTTAATTGCTCAAATGTTCTAATGTTTTTTATGTTTGCTGCCTTGTGGACCCCAATAGGGTGGAAACACAGCCAAAAAACCCCGTTTTAAATAAATAAATAAATATTGGATGCTGCTGTACACACACGGAGTTTAAGAGGGAAATACAGTGGTACCCCTGGAAGAGGAATTGCCCAGCAATGGCTGGAATGAGTTGTTTATTCTACCTACGATAAGATAGTAATTCCCATGATAAGGAGCATGGCATCTTTTCTGTATCTGCAAGCAGTCTCCACTTTAGCAGACTATATACTCAGATGGGGAAGCAACCCAGAGAAGATGCAAGAGGCTTCAACAAGAAGGAGTAAAAAATATATCTGCTGCCACTTTGTGCAAAAAACACCTCATGAGCATTCATGGCCCCTCTGGCTCCAGAATTTCCTGGCTCTCACACTACACTGAACTTCATGGATATGTATGTAGGGGAAAAGGTTGTGCTCCTGCTAATGACAACACACTGTGTGAACTGGCACTAAGACTACTCGGACAAGACATGGTATGAGAGGTGGTTTGCATGCACTACTGGCAGTATTTTCTGGATCAAATTCCAAGAGTTTGAACTGATGCAGTTGTATTCTTATCAACCACATTTAGAAGTTTGAAAGCACCTCTCACTTACAGAAACTTCAATAGGCATGTCATCATACTCTTTTGCAATAGCATTTCTGAATGTTTCATTCCTCTGCTGAAAAGCATCTATGGTACTCTGAAGAGCCTGCAACACATTAAACAGATGAGGAATTTCAAACCTAGGAACTGATAGAACCAAATATAGATAAACTGAGTGTCATCAATATTAAGCAGAAACATGCCTGATTTCACTATACTATTTTTTTTTAAAACTACAACTACTAGAAGAGAAGAGTTGGATTTATACTACCCTGCCTTTCAGTCGGAGTCTCAGAGAGGCTTATAATCTCCTTCACTTCCTCTCCCCACAACAGACACAACAGATGAGGCTGAGAGAGCTCTGAGAGAAATGCTCTTGAGAGAACAGCTCTGAGAGAACTATGGCTTGCCCAAGGTCACCCAGCTGGGTTCATGTGGAGGAGTGGGGTATCAAACCCAGTTCTCCAGATTAGAGTCTGCTGCTTTTAACCACTATACCATTACACTTAAGTGCATGAGGACCCATTGCCTCCTCCAGGAACACATACAAATTGCACTGCTTCATGGGAAAGCTCTGTTTGTTCCTGCTTCATTCCTCTACTAAAATAGGTCCCTGGCTTTGACTCCAGCACAGATTTTCACCTCTCTCAGCCCCACCTACCTCACAGGGTGTCTGTTGTGGGGAGGGGAAGGGAAAGGAATTTGTAAGCCGCTCTGAGACACCTTTGGGTAGTGATGGGCGGGGTATAAATCCAATCTCTTCTCTTCTCTTCTCTTCCAAGTTCAGGCTGGCACTTAGCTTTTTTAAAAACCTCTTTTTCCAGACACCTGGCATATTTAGCTACTTAAGCCTGTACAACACCCTGAAACCTTGCTGCAGTGGCAGAGGAAGGGGGGGCATTTTTATGAATGCCATAAGGACCAGCCAGTCAGCACTCTGCATAGGAGGGTTCTACGACAAATAGGAAAAACAGGATGTTCCTGTGCTCTGGTTAGCTAGAAAGTTTGTACGTCAGTCTAAATAAAAGTGAACGAGGATCTGCATCAGATTTACGTATGTCATTCTTCACCTGAAGTTTACTTTGTCATATGAGGCAAATTCCAGAAGGATATTTAGTGCCGAGTCCTTCAACATCTTAAAGACTACCAAGTTTATTGTTGCATAAGCCTTAATAAGTTAGGTAGATTTACCTTTATCCATTCTTCTTTATCTTGTTCGGAACTAAAAGAAGGACACAGTTGGAGATAACAGTTAAAAGCAGGTTAATTAACTACAGCCATTAAGTTTTAACTTACTGGAGATGCTTGGATACTTCCAACACAAAATCTAAAGAGTTTAATGAGGATAATGAAACACAGGAGTCCAATTAAAGGAAAACCTGTGTTCAAAAGCTGATGAACTTTAAGTGCACAAAGTTAAGAATACATTAAAAGATGATCTCAAATGAACTCACAAAGAACAACACCGTATTTCCATAACTGTGTTCATCAAATATATATGAATATAGAAATATCAATGATTACATCTGGAACAGTTCTACAACAGTGCACACTGGAACACAAACTGCAGTTTTTATAGACTGTTCTAAAAGCAGCAGAACTGAATTTTCCAATCTCACAACCTGTTCTCTGTTGCCTGTCCATTACAGCCATTTGCTACCAGTTCTGAAAAGCAAAACTTCTGCATATGATACGTGAACAAATAGTTTAGTATATATCTAAAGCCAGACAATGCATATTGGATAGAAAGAGTTTTTAATTTTTTTTTGTAGTATCAGGAAAAGAACGCAATGACTTTTAATACCTGTGCACTTGTACACATACATACAAAGGACCTGTCTGCACACTGTTTCTTGCCACCTCTACAGGCCTTAGTAAGACTAGGCCTTTGAGTAATCCACTTCCTTTCCTAACTTTTTCCCTGCTTGGAAGAATGCCCATATTGAAGAGACCCACACAGTTATCTCTGAATGAGCAAGTCTCCTCTAGTCCTGGTTACTGAAACCTTGTTCTCCAGCTACGTTCCCCAAATGTCAGATGCATTAGTTGACGCACAATATTTTACATTTTTTCCTACAAAGAATATGACACATCACACGTGGGAGATCCACAGAGGGATATGCCAATATTTCCTGTTAACATTAAAAAACAGTCACAAGTTGGAGGGAGGGAAGATCTGCACAGCTCAGAGGCAGAAAGGCTTAGCTAAGCCTTTGTCCAACAGAGATAGAAGTTCCAGGCAGTTATTGACTATAATGAGAAGAAGAAAAGATTGGATTTATACCCTGCCCTTCACTCGGAGTCTCAGAGCGGCTTACAAACTCCTTTCCCTTCCCCTCCCCACAACAGACACCCTGTGAGGTAGGTGGGGTTGAGAGAACTCTTTCAAGAACTGCTCTTTCAAGAACAGCTCTAATAGAACTATGGCTTGCCCAAGGTCATCCAGCAGCTGCAAGTGGAGTAGTGGGGAATCAAACCCGGTTCTCCCAGATTACAGTCTGCACACCCAACCACTATACCAAACACAGGACAGTTGCTACTGAATTGTTTCTGTCATTTTTCTTTACTATGGACAATTTAAAGTTACCTGTCAATATTTTAATTCAGTAGCACATCAGAGATCAACAAGACTTCTGAGTTATGAGGTTTAAAGAGTCAAGGCTCCCTTTATCAGATAACTGACAAAGGGAGATTTGATACTCAAAAGTGATTTAGTGTACTATTTTATTTGTGAGATGCTGTGTTAAGGTCTCTGTAGAGGTAGCACAAAATTTTTCTAAATGAGTAAATACTGTAGGGTAATATCTTTTACTGGACCTTTTGAGGGCTGTTTTCCAGGTAGGTATGGGAGATGGAATAGTTAATCTGATCAATCTAATCAGACATTAAACCCAGTCCCTCAACAGAGTTGAAGGAGCCCCTGTATGTGAGCAACAGGAAGAAGCCTTCTGTATAATGAAATGCACCATAATAACCACAATCATTAATGTGCACTCTAGTGGTCACTGGGAGGTAAACAAATACATATTCTTCTGGTAAAGGAAATCCCTTTGGGCAAACGAAACTTTAACATCAGAACTAATGCAATTTTTATAGGCTGCGGAAGATATATCTCTCATATATGAAGTCTATGCATATCGTGGCTAGGTGTTTTGGGGAGTGGTAGGTTAGGCTAGTGTTATGGACCCCAGACAGGGGCTCCACAGGTTCTCAGAAGTTCCCAAAGAAATGATATGAGAGATCCGGGTTTATTTACAAGGAGATCTTTAAATGACACATCAAAGTCACAGAAGATGCAAATTAAGCTTCTATCAGATGGCCTCGAGCACGCACAGCAAAACTTAGCCAGACCTCGAGACCCCAGACATGACTGAAACCACACATTTTATACCCTAAATGCTGGCTGCAAGTCAAAGAATGATTAATTACGCTATCTCAAACACTTGGATGAGCCAGGCCATGTCATACTTGGCTTCCAATGGGGGGAAAAAACAACCCAGGCTTTGACGATAAGCCTGAGAGAGAGAAAGTTCTCCTGACAGTGGCTAACGCTGTCCTCTCTCTAGACTCAGGGCAACTAAGCACCAGCATGCAACAAAGACAGTCACCCAGGCTACACAGCTAGCAAGAGTGGCAACACTAATGCTGAACTTTAATGCATGCTCAATACAAAGTGGAATGCTCTACAGATACCACTCACAAAATACAGACAAACTTCTACCAGCCTACCCTGTTGAGAAGAATTCAGCAATCACGTTAAAATGGTTATTGTCAGAAAACAACAACTATCCTAGACTGTACAAAACAGCTGATTACTCAAATCCAGACCATTCTTCAGTCTACACTTTTTTTATTTACTACATTTCTACAACCCATGAACTCATTACACAAAGCGGGTTACCATCAAAACAAGCAGGTGAAAAAGAAATGAGAAACCTGACATATTAAAACATGGCCACAACTAACACTAAGTCAAAAGGTTTTATTTGAATGCTTGCACTGATTCCTAAACACCACAAAATTCTAGGATCTCTCTTTGCCTTTGATCTTCTCTCAGCACTGGGAACTCCAAAGAATTCCTACCATTGTCACTGCCTCAACCCAGTACACATCCAACCACAAGTCAGATTTGACAGTCATCCGGAAGACTGAATTCTGACTTCCCCCATGTAGCTAACATGCAAGCATCATCAAGAGCTACTACATGGCAGTTTAATACAAGTGCACTTTTCTGTCTGGCCAAGGTTCACCATAGTTAGAAGGATAATAGGGTTGGGAACAAAGAGCTTTTTGAGCCTTTATCCAACAACAAGGTTCAGCCCAATGAAGTGTCCACATCTACACCTGTGATCAGCACTGAGTAGGCAGAGAATCCATGCATTTCATATGCAAAACTGATATATCCCTACTGTACCTTTGCTAGTACTATACCCTAAATCTCAAACTCTCATGTCTCTTACCTGGCCTGCAATTCCAAAGTTCGTTCTTTCCCAGACACCTGAAATGTATGTGGGTATTCTTCATTGTGAGTTTCCACAATCTTCATGCCATCAATGCCAACTCTGGTCCGAACTGCAAACTTAGATCCCACTAAACTGAATTTGGGGACACAGTATAGCAAAATGTTGTTGAACTGCAAAAACACAAGATACGCCCACTGAGTTAGTTATCACAAAAACTAACTGGCGAGTGACTGATGATCATCATATATAACATCACTAGAATGTGTTCTTTATAAGACAAACATCCCACAACATTGTCCCAGCCATGGTTTAAGTACTCTGCCCTTTCCTTTCAATCACCCTTCCCAAAATTGCTTCTCACTGTCTTCTTGTAATATAAAAAAACACGCTGGAGATCAAAATTGCACATTTGTGCATAACTTATTAGGTAGCATTTCTAAGTGCAGGGAAAATGCAACAAGGAAGCAGCCTTGAAGAAAGGTATGCGAAATACACACAGATGTAAAACAAATGCTCATCTATTGCACATGGAACTCCTTATGCAGAAAGGTCCTTAAAAAGGCACATACTCTGAATTACAAAGATGGGTGAGCACATAAACAGATGGAGTCGCCTTAAAGAAGTCAGATCATCAGTCTTTACAGGTCAGGAGGACTGCTACTCTGCCTGGCAGCTGTTATCCAGAATCTCAAGGTACACGTTTCAAGATATCCTCTACCTGACCTGTTTAACTGAAAATGCCGTATATTGAACTTGGGACATTCTGCCTGCAAAGCACACGTTCTATTATATATCCATGGCCCCTCTGTCATTTCACTGCACAGGTACCATTACTGAGGACTGCATTCTAAAAAAAATCTTATGGCACTTAATTTGTAGCAAGACACAGACAGAAATATGCACAGGTAACTCTAGGCAACTCCCCTGGCTACATGAAGATCCATGCTGCTACCATCACTGCCACTTTGCCAGCAGTCCCTGTTCTACACAATGCCCTGCATCAATTTCTTATCTGCTCAGCTTTATTTCAACTATGTAGCCTTGTACACATATGTATCCTTTTAATGGCAGCAAACACCAGCCCATGGTTAAAAGAACACAGCGGGAGCAGCCACAGCTAGCAAAGTGTTCTTATAAGCAGCAGCTGCAGTAAATCCTTGTGAAAAAACGCTGACTAGAAAATCAGATCCAATCTGTTTAAATTTCACTAGGTTTTCCTTACTGAATTGAAATGCCTGATAACAAAGCCTACCTATTTCTAAGGATGCAAAAGAAAACTCAAAGCTAAATCATCTACAGCCAGCTGCTGCATAGGGTTCTTAGGACTCCATACTGCTATGCATGGTAGTAGCTTAATTTTTTTAAATAAAGTGGTCAATTTTCTACACCCGCCTGAATTTAGTGTAAGGGAATTATTTGTCCTTTTCAATCAGATGTCTCTTAAAGGGGTATTTGCAGTATATATTTAAACACAGCACCATAAAATCATGTATGGGGGGGGGGGGGCAGCTATGACCCATCTTTCAGAACTTCCCTATTTCGTACAGATTAAGATATAGAGGAGGTTTCTACCAATTCTTGCCAGAACTGAAACTGTTAACAGCTTCAATTATTCTGAACACCAAAAGCAACTAATTTAAATGCTATTACATAGATACTACACTAACCTATTAAGGTTATTTAAGAGTCCTGAAATTCAGTAGTCATTTGACTGTGGCTCTGCTTTTTATCTCTAGGGTATACTATAAAATGGCTTGCAAAGAAGAAATCATTATGGATTATGCTGAGAGTGCAGATTAAGTACATACAAGGATTTCAAAGGATCAGTTTGATGGTTTAAGCTACATCTGTGTCATCTAAAGCTTATATGGGGGAAAGTGACTTCTTTCTTGTTGTGGTTTTAAGTATGCAGAATTCTACTGCCTGAAATGGGAGGAGGAGGAGGAAGGGCAGGACTGAAATGTAAATATATACCCCCCTGCTCACTCAGGCTGGGGGGTGGGGGGATCTACCATTGACTAAAAAGTCATTCCTGTGTTTTGCTAATGAAGTCTGCATCTATTCAGCAACCCAGAAGGTACTTAATCAGTCCTTTTGAGTCTCATTTCATTTAGAGGAAAGAAAGATCAATTGGGGAAAGTGTGATAACAGGGTCAGGCGCAACAGTGGCACAGGAAGCTGAGCAGGGTCAGTCCTGTCTCCCTGGTCTTCTCAAAGAAGCCAGTTTTGCACCTGCAAGTCACAGTTTCCAAACTGGAAGCCAGCCAAAGAAACATGTACATCCCCCCCCCCCCCGCGCATGAACCCCATCCTGCTTTCCTTTACTGGCTTACACCAGGGGTCCCAAATGTATTTCCTGGTACTTGCCAAGTGTTTTTAGAAAGTGGGCAGGGCAGCCATTTTATGGCATCCATTCTGTTGTTG
Source organism: Gekko gecko (assembly GCA_029375565.1). Taxonomy (NCBI): domain Eukaryota; kingdom Metazoa; phylum Chordata; class Lepidosauria; order Squamata; family Gekkonidae; genus Gekko; species Gekko gecko. The sequence continues at coordinate 33,301,226 of JAPDNY010000005.1, read as the reverse complement.
TGCCCACCACACTGTGCCAGAATTCCAAAGGTGCCTGCGGGTCAAAAAAGGCCAGGAACCCCTAGCTTATACTGTGATTTAGGGCTGTATTTGTACTGACACTGGTCAATACTAACCAAGGTTACATTCTTAATCAGAGTTTGGATTTGGAAACCCTGGTTAAAAGGGAGTTTAATTTTCCACTGATGCAAATGTAACGCTAAACTTGGCTTTGTGATGCCTAAGTAAGGGAACACTAGATTTGTAGCCATGTGGAAGAGGCACAGATGATCTTCAAACCTTGGTTTTTTAGGAGCCAGAACTGTATCTACCCGAGGCTCCTGAAATGGAAGATCCCAGAGAGGAGATCAGCAGCTGTTTAAGAATTTTATACACAGTTAGGATAAGTGATGTCAGAGACAATACTTACTAAGAAGAGGTATCTCTCTTGAGCAGATGTATTACGAGCAGCAAGTTTAAGGATCTGTCCTTCTTTGATGAGTTCATTTGAAGGATTGACAATATCTTCCTCTTCTCCTAACATTTCATAAACTTCCCACATCTTCTTTAAATTTTCCTGATTGATCAAAACAAAAAACAAAAATTTCCATGAGGCTACTTCATGATCATGACCATGAAGAATAAAGCAATAGCTTTTAAAAAAAAATCATGATCAGATAACTGTGAAAACCATTGACAGCATTATTACAAACCAACTGTTCACTTGGTTCATCCAATGCAAGGTGATTTTGCTAATAAGTGTGTGTGTGTCTTGGGAGAAAAAACCTATCATTTGTATTGAGATACTGATGTATTTTATTCAGTCAGTGACAACATACCTTCTTTAGCAGAACATTTAAATCACGTGATAGTCTGGCTGCAATACTGAATTGGTTGGATTGGTTATATACAGGGGTCGTTTCCTGCCAGAGTGCCCCGGAGCAGCACTCCGGCAGTAACGAGCCCAGGCCCCTCCCCCTCCCGAGGGGGGAGAACTAAATGCCAGGCTTCCCTGCACAATCTTTGTGCAGGGCAGCCAGGCATGTCTGCTGGGCTTCCCTTCCTGTCTCCACGAAGACAGGAAGAGAAGCCTGGCAGATATGCCCTCCTTTCCCCCTGAGCCACTCTGCTTTTGTGGAGAGACTGCAGGGGAGGGATTTAAAAGCCTAGTTTCCCTGCACGACCTTCTCACCACAGGGCACTCAGAGAAGATCAGGCAGGGAAGCCAGCCATGTCTACTGGGCTCCCCTTCCTGTCTCCAGCCAGCCCAGGTTAGCTGGAGACAGGAAGGGAAGCAAGGCAGATATGCCCTTCTTTCCCCCTGAGCCGCTCCGCTTTCATGGAGAGACTGGGGGGGGGATTTAAAAGCCTGGCTTCCCTGCGCGATCTTCTAGCTGTGGAGCAGATTGCGCAGGGAAGCCAGGCATGTCTGCTGGGCTCCCCTTCCTATCTCCAGCCAGCCCAGGCTGGCTGGAGACAGGAAGGGAAGCCAGGTAGATATGCCCTCCTTTCCCCCTGAGCCACTCTGCTTTTACGGAGAGATGGGGGGGGGGATTTAAATGCCTGGCTTCCCTGCGCGACCTTCTAGCCATGAGGCACTCAGAGCAGATCGCAAAGGGAAGCCCAGCATGTCTGCTGGGCTCCCCTTCCTGGGCTGGCTGGAAACAGGAAGAGAAGCCAGGCAGAAATGCCCTCCTTTCCCCCTGAGCCTCCTTTCCCCTGCCAGGCACCTGGAGAAGATCAAGCAGGGAAGGCAGACATGTCTCCCCGCCTCCTCTCCCTTCTCCAGCCAGCCGGCTGCAGCTCATAGTTTATACTGGAGGAAGTCCATCTCTCCCCTCCCCCACTTTCAGTTTGTTTTATTTTTTATTTTATTATATTATATTTCTTGGTCTCTCACTCCTCCCAAAGGGTCTTGCTCTTGTATACATGTCTATGTGTAATGGAACAGTCTGCTCTTTCCTTAATATCTGTGTGATTTAGTTTGGTCCTGTTGGGTGGAGCTCTTGTTTCACTTTTGTTTTTATATGTTGAATGGACCAGAGAATGGGTGGCTGAGTGAGTACTCTAGCCTGGGAACTCACAGCCAAAGGAGGACATTTCAAATGTAAGCCTTCAAGCTCCTTTTTAACTGCTGGTGGGGGAATTTAGAACTTGGGGAAAGCAAACATATACAGAGGCTTTCATTTTCTTTCCCTTTCTTTCCATTTCTTTGCTCCCTTTCTTTTCCTTTCCCCCATTTCTTTTCTTTTCCTTTCCTTCCTTCCGTTTCTTTCTATCCCTTTCTTTCCATTTTTTCTTTTCCCTCCCTCCCTCTCTCCATCCCTTCCTTCCTTCCCCCCTCTCTTTCAGCTAACGAGTTAGGCTATAACCAGCTTAAATAAAGGTTAACAGTCAATAAACACAAAATGTGCTGAACAAAGCTTGAGTCCAGTGGCACTTTTAAGACCAACAGAGTAATTCTGGGTCTAAACTTTCATGTGAATAAACTTTGTTGGTCTTAAAGGTGCCACTGAACTCAAACTTTGTTCTGTTGCACTGGAACAGATATTCTTAAGTACCACTGCTAATGAAACATTGAGCTGCTATCCTACCTTAAGCATGTGTGGACAGAAGGTATTGGGTCTACCCTAATAATCTGTTCAAGTAACTTTGTGAAGTCTTTTGTACAGTGTAACCATATTGCCTGTGTAGAAGAGCCCTCTTGAATAATTCTGGTTTGCATAGATTCAGGTGGGTAGCTGTGTTGGTCTGAAGCAATAGAACAAAGCTTGTGTCCAGTGGCACCTTTAAGACCAACAAAGTTTAATTCTGGGTATAAGCTTTCGTGTTCATGCACTCATTTTCAGATACATTGAAACAGAGTCATCAGCCATTACATGTAGGTAGCAAATGAGGAGGATGTTGCCTATATCTGTAGACTTCTGCAAATGTGGGAACTGTAGCCTCTGTTCATAACTGGGTCACTGGTCACTTCTTCAGCCATGAAGTATCTGTAGACGACAGAAGTGGCTCACAAAAGCTGATCCCTTGCCACAAATTTTCTTTGTGTTTTTGTGTTTTTGAAGCAGTATTTCTCCAGGTAGGCTCGCCAGCTCTGAGTTGGGAAATACCTGGAGATTTTTGGGGTGGAGCCTGAGCAATGGGTATTGCCTTCTGACACACTTCTGGTGATGTCAGGTGGTGTGGCATAGCCAAATAAATTATGCTAATGAGCTCCTGCACCTTTTTTTCTACAAACACGACTGACTGTTCCTGGCCCTAAGGATGCCAGGCTTGCGGCTAACAGCAGTAGTACCGCCACACCACCCTGATCCAGATGTCTCCGGAGGTCATTTGTCAGAGTGACCAATGCCATCTCCATCCTGTGTCCCGGGTGGAAGCCGGACTGGAAGGGATCTAATACGGAAGCGTCATTCATAAAGCCCTGTAGCTGTGTCGCCACCGCCCTCTCAATTAATTTGCCCAAATAGGGCAAATTGGAAACCGGCTGATAGTTGGCCAATTCGGCCAGATCCAAAGATGGTTTTTTCAGAAGAAGGTGGACTATCACTTCCTTGAGTGCTCCCGGGAACTGCCCCTCAGAGAGGGACATGCTGATAATTTCCCTGACGGCACCTCGGAACCCTTCGTGGCCAGCTTTAATAAGCCAGGAAGGGCACGGGTCAAGGCTGCACGTGGTTGGGTGCACAGCTGCGAGCAATCTGTCGACTTCCTCCAGGCTGAGTGGACTGAAATGGTCCAAAACCTTTCGCTTTACTTGCATATCTTACACATCATGTTACATGTTAATTTGCTGTTAAGTCCCTGTCTATAAGTTTGAACATTACCCATCATTCCAATGTATTTGAATAAGTGTGCCTTGCACAAGAAAGCTCATACCTTGAATAAACCTTTGTTGGTCTTAAAGGCGCCACTGGACTCTAAATTTGTTCTACTGATTCAGACCAACACAGCTGACCACCTGGAGCTAGCTTGAGGGTACTATTTAAAAAAACAGAGCTTCACCAGAATCCTGCTCTCCAAGTCAGGACAGGAAACAAACGGTGGGGATTTCTCCACTGGGGGAGATGGGTAGTTTAGAAAAGTCTAGCCTTCAGATGAGAGGAATCACCTAATCAGGTCACTCTACATCTCCAAGAAAGAATGCATTTTCAGAGATGCCTACCACACATACATTCATCATTTTTTAAAAAAAAGTAATGTGCCTTCTACAAAACTACACTGTTCTATTCATATACAAATGTATGCATGCGTATTAATTTACATGCATGATCAATGAACTGTCTTTAAATAGGTTACACTTCTTACTTGATACTTGAAATGCCTTTACCATTTAGAGTCTCTAATTCTTCCAAGGCAGTTCAGTGACAGCAAATAGCATGGTTAACAAATGTAAATCCTACTTTGGATGGTATGTGCGGTCAATTTTGTATGAATTCCAATTAAAATATGAACAATGCTTTGACAAGAATATTATGCAAAGGAGAAAATCCCCACAAAAGCCGTGCTCACCATTTTTCGGATGGCACTGTTGGAGTGACTTGCTGCTGTGGATATTATTTCCAAGGATTCTGTAGGAGAAAGAAATCCCAACGAAGATAAGTTGTCAGCCCTAAAATAAGCTAATTTCTAATTCAAATGGCAATATGTAAATATGTAAAATTTAGGTGTTTTTTTTTTTAAAGATCACATGTAAGGAAGCCTGCATGAGTTCCCTTGAATCTGACAGAGGGAGTAAAAGCAAAACGGAGTTCCCTTGAATTATCTGAATCTGACAGAGGGAGTAAAAGCAAAATGATCTTTGCATAGTTGATATAGGTAGGTTAGCCTCTCAGTACAAAGAAGATGTGGGACAAGTAATATCAAGGGTTGCCAGCTCTGGGTTGGGAAATACCTGGAGATTTTAGGTGTGAAGCCTGAGGAGGGCAGGGTGCGGGGAGGGGCTTCCATGGGGTATTAATGTCATACAGCCGACCATCCAAAGCAGCCACTTGAACTGATCTCTGTTGCCTGGAGATCCAATTTAATTCCAGGAGATCTCCAGCCACCACCTGGAGGTTCCAAATTCCACTAGGAACACACCATCAAGAATTGCAAAAAAATATAAACTCTATTTCACAATTTATCTCTGTAACACAATTTACAATTTTAAAGTAGGCCGTGTCACAACATCAAAATATAATTATAACAGCTAAACGTAACTATAAACGAGGCATAGAATACAACGTTTCCTCCTTCAAAGATAAATATTAGTCCATATAGTCCGTTCAGCTTGGTAGGAGGAATCCACATTCACAGAGGATGTCCAAAAACACCCTTCACAAAAACGCCCATTCCAGATACTTAAAGGAATCATTTCCATTAATGTCTTCAGTTTGCCGACTGCATAGTTGGAAATTGTTGAAATTGGGTTCCTACCAAGCTGAATGGACTATATGGACTAAAATTTATCTTTGAAGGAGGGAACATCGTATTCTATGCCTTATTTATAGTTACAGTAGGCACTTATTTTGATATTGTGACACCACCAACTTTAAAATTGTAAATTGTGATAGAGAGATAAATTGTGAAATAGAGTTTATATATTTTTGGCAATTTTGATGGTGTTTTCCTAGCTAGGCTTCCCAGGTTGTTTTTTTTACCACCTGGAGGTTGGCAACCCTAGGTAATATCCTATGTTGAATGAAAGTGTATGAAACAAAACGAACACACCCTCTCAACAGAACTCTTTTCCAGGACTGGAAATATGATTTGTCAACCACAGCCTCCTTATAAAAACCACAGTTATGAAAACCACAGCCCATCTTTTCCATATATGGAGAAATAAATACCAATACAAAATGTATTACACAAGCAAAAATGATTTTAACAAATTAACTGTGCTAGGTATGAAGCTTTCAGGGAAACGAGAAGGCATTAACTGAGTTTAGAAAACAACCCCACAGCAAAAGGAACAAATGTATGCCATCTAGCGTTCCATTTAACAGGCCACCTCAACATCTAACAATCAATTGTGATTGATTGTAGCAGAATCATAGGGTCCATGAAATAATTTTACCAATGATATGGGAAATGCTGGAGTTACTTTCCTAGAGAAAAAAATGCTGAATTCCACATGGTTTACAGACGGACCTATTCCTTTCCAGATGTAAACGTGGGAAAGCATTTTCTTCTCCTTTCATAATGCTAGAATTCAGGGTCACCCCACGAAGCTGTTGGGCAGTGGATTCAGGACAAACCAATTCATATAACATAACTAATGTAGCTTACTGTTGTAAGACATAGTGATAAACGTGCCCCCCCCCCCCCAATTCAGGTGGCTTTAAAAAGAGATTTGACCAATCCATGGAACACAGGCCTATTAATAGCTGTTAGCTAGGACGGCTAAATAAAACCTCCATGGTCAAAGGCAGCATGTTTTTGAACACCCAGTTAGCAGGGAGCAGCACCGGGCTGTTGCCCCTCTGCCCTGCCCAAGGCCTATCCGAAGAGCAGCTGGATGGCCATTGCGAGAACTGGATGCTGGACCCCCCACATCACACACACCTTTTCTAATGCCAAACAGGAAAAGAGGCGAAGAGGATAAAAGATGTTTCTAATCATGTGATCTGTGTTCAGAATCTGTAACCCTTTGCAGAAAACCAAGGCTGAAAATAACATTTATTTTTGTTTGCCCAGAAAACTCTCAACAAAAGGAACACTTTTCCATAGACATTTAAATACTGCACAGAACAGAATATTTAAAAGGTAACTGCTGTGAAACAGTGTTCTCCCCGCCCCTCCTTACCCTTCGATCTGAAATGTTAGAGATGGCTTTGTTACAGTGCTTTCACAATACTGAACATATAACCCACACAAACAAACAAACACATATTTACTTTCAGCATCCTTCCAGTCTGGGGAGTCTGGAGGCAATTTTCTTAGGTAGTCCTTCAAGAGCATCTCGTACCGGGGAATGCGTTGCACGGGTTCTAGCATGTGATGCTGCAAGGTCAGGTTTCCACAGGCTTTTTGTTTCTAATGGGGGTTAAAAAAAGCTTAATGATACTAGAAATAACCTATGCTCTCTCTCTCTGCTAATGCTATATCCTGTCTGCTTTTTTCTAAAAAAACATACCTAAGCTTAAAGTCTACAAGTAATACTAACAAATGAAACTTTTTAATTAAATAAAATCCCCAGTTGAAACAAGCAGCTTTATTAAATCATTAAAAAACCCTTTCTGTTAGCAATTAACATAGATTAATCTACTGTTTGCAGTTCCCATTTGTAAATAATGGTAATACCAGAGAAATACAAAGGAACAACGTACAATAATTTAATTAAAACTGAACTTTAAATTGTCATTTTGATTATACAATTCAAACATAAACCAGATTATGAAAATGACTCAATTATTTTATTTTTCAATGAAAAAATAAATCACTTTGCAGTTAGGAGTACTTACTGGCACCAAGGGAAGCACTCGCTGTACAATTTAGCATTCCCCTCCCTAGCTGATAATCCTGTCTCAAGCCCTTGTCTCTCTGCTTTGCTACTTTGCTCAGACTTAAGTGACCCGGATAGCCCAGGGCTGGCCCGATCTCATCCGATCTCGGAATCTAAGCAGGGTCAGCCTTGGCTAGTATTTGGAGTGCGACCTCCAGTGACAAGCAGGGTCGTGACGCAGAGGCAGGCGATGGCAGAACCACCCCTGAAATGTCTCTTGCCTTAAAAACAAGTCCAGCTCACCACCTAGTGGTGCATAACACTAAATGAGCTAGAACTTTGTTTTGTCTTACAAGCCCCGCAGAACTGTTTTAGGTCCTGCAGGGCATGGATGTCATTAGGCAGAGAGTTCCACCAGGACAGCACCAGGGCTGAAAAGGCCCTGGCTCTGGTTAAGGACAGCCAGATATCCTTCAGGCCAGGGATTACCAGGAGGCTCTTATCTCCAGAGCGTAATGCTCTTTGGGGGGTGTACTAGGAGCGGCAGTCCCTTAGATATGCTGGTCCTTTTAGGACCTTGAACATCAGTACCAAAACCTTGAACCTGATCTGGCACTCAACTTGGAGCCAGTTGTAAAAAACTGGGTTCGCCGCATGGAGACTCAGACTACGCCATGCGTTCAGACGCATTTATTGTACTTCACACACAGGACTGGAAAACGGCCCTGCAAGGGCCAACTATATATACACTCCACCCGGCACACCCACAGTCCCATTGGAGGGTTTGAATTTCCCGCCAGAGGTCCTATGGGTGGACACAGGGTGGTCTAAGATCCCTGGTCCCTATTGTGTTTTGGGACCAAGCTCCTTACTGCAGTCATGGATCCCTGGTGGAGGTCCGCATACATAACACCAGTGCAACTGGCAAAGCACTGGTTGAATATGTGCTGTCAATGGGGTCTCAGTAAGGAACCGTGCCACTGCATTCTGGACAAGTTGTTATTTCCGGATTAGACTCAAGGGCAGCCCTGCGTAGAGAGTGTTCCAGCAGTCAGGCAATCTTAGGCTCTCCTGGCTATTCTACACACAATGCCATACAATAGTTGTTGTTGTTGTTGTTGTTATTATTATTATCAGACTTAAATGACAAACTGAAATTCTAGCACAGAATTACATGGTGAAGAAGGTAATTTGTGACCTCCAGGCCCAAGGGAGGCATGATAGCAAGCAATCCACAAATGGCTATTTACACTGCTGGGGGTGGGGCAGTAGCAGAGATTCAGACTGAGACTGTGGTGTGGGGAAAATGGTTTTTAAAAAACTGAAAACACAATTTTCCCCAATGGAAATTGCCCTCTTCTCTCTCCCCAGTTTGCCATTTGGTGCCTGTATGATTTGCCTATGGTGATCATGGTGAAATTGCATCAGGAAAATGCAAGGGGAGAGAGAGCAACCCCTTCCCCATTGCCCAGACAACACTGGGTTTCCCTTGACTGTTTTTAAAGTCTTAAAAAACACATAGGATATTCCCTTCATGGTCGTCATGTTTAATCTGGCCCTCAACAGATCAAGAACCTTAAATTATCAGGTTATCAACAAATCATGAATTTTAAATTATCAGGTTAGTGACGCAGGAACAACATGATCATGGGAATCCATCCTTAAGAAAGTGATTCTACTTGGCAGGATAGCTGGGGAGGGAGGAAAAGTGTTACAGAATTGATGTTGAATGGATCAGATCTGTTGGAAATTGTAGTTTGGTCCCAAGATGCAACAGTTAATGCCAACTGTGAGCGCTGCACAGCATACTTTGGATATTTTACCAACCTCTCATTATAACTGTTTTTCTTTACTGGTAGAAAAAAAAGAAATTAAGATAAAATTTGGTCAATAGCCAAATGCACTTGGTTGCCTTTGTAAGTTACCTCTAAATGCCACAGTTTTCTGACATTTTCCTTAAAAACACTTCTTAATGTTTTAAGCATTACTAATAACAGTCACTGAGGTAGACATTTTGTCATTAGTGCACTACCAGCACAAAACAAGTACATTCAAGCTTCCTTCTTTCCCACCTCATACTCACAACACAACTAATATCCAAAGTAAAAAATACTAGTTTATTTTTTGCAGCAACACAAACAAATTCCTTAAGGACCTTAACAGTCTGCTTACATTACAGTATGCTATTAGAAAATTTAATCCATCTCAGACAGCTGTGTTCAAGACACCAGGAATTCTTTCAAAGTTGACTCATGGAAGAACTTCACATTCTTTTTAGAAGATGCCACTCAGGGTCAATTTACATGTTATGGTGAAACTCTTTCAAATATGCTATCGTGCCAGTTTCTCCGTAGAAATCATTCCTTTGCACTCCACCATTAGTCTTATGTGCGGGGCAGGGGGGGGGGGCATTTAAATTGTATGTGCCTGTCCTCCCTCCTGCACTGGGACTAATGGAGGCTAGGATGAAGTACAGTTTGTACCGAGAAACTTTATTTTTATTTTATTTTACTTAGATTACAACCCATCTTTCTCACCAAGACTCAAGGTGGCTTAGAAGAATATAGAAGACATTTCATTTGGACAGCATAAGACACCCAATAAACAATGCGATGGTACCAGGATTACAATGCAAGCAAAAAGCTGTCTAAGGCATGACACCATAAAGCAGAAAGTGAATTGCATGGCTTAATGCAGTAAAAGCAAGGTGATACACACAATAAATACTGCAATAGACTATGAGATCATTCCCTTTTAAAAGTGTCCTCCTGAGCTGTTCTAATCCCTTTACAAAATCAGTTCTAAATAAGGTTGCCAACCTCAAGCTGGGGCCTGGCAATCTCCTGAAATTACTACTGATCTCCAGACTACAGAGAAAACAGCTACTCTGTGCGTGTGGAGAGGGGCAGACTCTATTGCATCGTACCCCATTGACAACCCTCCTTAGGCTCCACCCGCCCCTAAATTTCCAGAAATTTCCCAGCCCAGAGTTGGCAACTCTAGTGCTAATCCCCTTATGGAAATATCCTCTTGAACATCTGTTTTGCATATTCTACAAATGGTAGAAGTGTGGGGGCCTTCCTGATCTCCTCAGGCAGGTCATTCCACAAGGTGGGTGCCCCAACAGTGACTGCACATGTACAGTGGGGGGGGAGGGGAGGGTGAATCTTCTTCTGTGCAACAGCCCCAATCCAAATCACTCCATGGCTTTTAGGAGATATCTGACGTAGCAAGTTAATATGGCTATTTTGCAAATCATATTCAGGGGCAACTGAAGAGCCAACATTATGCATCACCAGTGCTGTACGTCCTACTTTTTGAATAAAACAGGAGTCCAGTGGTACCTTACAGACAAGCATAACCATTCACAGATTAGTTCTTACTTCAACAGATGCATAGACCAGTCTGCATTTTCTTCCTGCATTGTCCACTCTAAACTTGCTTGTTTGTTTTAGAAATTATGTACTATGAGTCTACCAAGTCAAGCTTGCACATACTTCCACTTATTCTTGCCTGCCTTTGTATCCACTTTTTAACCAAAAATTTCAAAAAGTGTTTGCTGCCATGGACCATCGGGAAAATGATACCGAACTTACAAACCGTGTTTCACTCGACCACTGCTTTTTGCTTCTTGGTAATCTGAATGATTAATCAAATCCCCAATATCTCAATTTTTACTGTACATCTTTTGACTTATACTATGTTTAGCTGAGGTTGGGGGATATGACAAGAAAGGGGAAGGGAGCCATGCAATACGGTCCAGGGCTCTGAAGGGGCACAGATGCAGACAAGCAACTCCACACAGACAAGTACTTCTATTAGGGTCTGTTCCCCTCAAGGCAGGTGGGGTTGGATCTATCATGCCAGTTCTGCTGTGGCAATTTCTCCATAAAAAGCCTCATGTGTCAGAGGGAATGCCGCTTGTGCCATGGGAAAATGCTTTTCCTAGTGAAATGGATCTGCAAGATCCAGCCCATGATTTCACTGTTACACAGATGAATAGACTTTTGACCCATATAAGGCTAAGAAGGGAGCCCCCTCTCTCCCACATGGAGGGTTTACCTGTACTACCAAGACTCAGATTTGATGGCTGGAATCATTGTACCAAGACAACGACATAAAATCTTAAAACTAAAGTATCTAAAATTTGTTAGCCTTTTGAAGGCTAAAAAACATAGTAAATTGTTCACACATATACAACCCACCTGGATATCTTGAATAATGGATTTGAAAAGAGGTGATCGCTCTGTCCATGTTTTTACCAGTTCCATTGCATTGTCAAAATTCTTCACATATTCCCCATACATCTTGAGAAAAGGGGCTAACTTCTGCAAGATATCACCAATCCTGGGGCTTGTGTCCCTAAAAAGGCAAAAACAAGCAGTGCTATATAATACGTACTAAATTACAGAGCAGTGCTACGGTCTCTTTAAATGCCTACTGCATTCTACAAGTGCGGTGGTAGAGGCACGACTCAGCAAGTGAACTCAAAAGGCATGTGCCTTCTGAGTTCACTAGCTGATTTGTGCCACTGCTGCTGCAACTGCGGTGAGGCTTGGAGGAGGCAACAGGCATTTAAAGATACAAGCTTTGGGGGGGGGGGAATCACCTTTTTTTGGTATCAGTTATATCTCTGATCTGCATTCAACTTAAAAATACCCCCAAAATAATGGTAAGGTATTCTTCTAGGTATTGTTTAGATTTGGATAAACCAAATGCACACCCCTATTCCAGAACTGTATTAGCAAGTTGTTTGGTGGTTGCTGCTAGCTCTAGCCCTGATGAGTCCTCCCTCAAATCCCAAACAGCCCTGGAAAGGGTCTTGCCCCCTCCCCCCTGGCTTTTACTGACAGAAACCAAGGCATGATGGCTGGCAGTACTATTGTGGTTGCCTAGCACTAGCCACTCAAAGCATTTGTTCCTTAAAGCTATAGGCATAGCTTCAATTACTTAAGAGGGCTTTTAACACCTCCACAACAACATATTGTTTTTTAGATTTCAGATCTTGTTTTTTTTTCAGGTCTGTAGAAAGGTCTCTTGTCTTTTCATGGCTCCATTCTGTGGACTGACTGACTGAATGAATGTTTATTTGTGGTCAAAGACCATTTTTCATACATTCTTATAAATTTCGCCATGCTAAGTATCAGATATATTGATCAGTCTCTCAATGCTGTTATTTATATTTTGGTTTACTTCGCCTGCCTCTTATGCACACATTGCAACCAATTATAAATCTCATTACCACATAGGGTCAATTGAAAGTTTGTTATAGATAGACCATCATTCGACTGCTTACTCCAGGGTAAAGAGACAACTAAGAGGGGATATAATAGAGGTTTATAAAATTATGCATGGGATAGAGAAAGCTGACAAAGAGAAATTTCTCTCCCTCTCCCAAAATACTAGAACTCGAGGGCCTCTAATGAAACTGATAGGCAGTAGGTTCAGGACGGACAAAAGGAAATACTACTTTACACAGAGTGATTAAAATGTGGAATTCACTGCCAGAGGATGTCATGATGGCCACAGGATGGCCACAGCTTTAAAAGGGGGTTAGATAGATTCATGGAGAATAGGTCTATCAGTGGCTACTAGCCATGGTGACTGAGAGGAACCTCCACATTCAGAGGCACTAATCCTTTGAATCCCAGAGACAGGTGGCAACATCAGGGCAAATCTTTGACCTCTATGCTCTGTTGTTGACCATTTAGAGGAACTGGTGGGCCACTGTGTGAAACAGGATGCTGAACTAGATGGACCACTAGTCTGATCCAACAGGACTCTTCTTATGCAAGTGTCTAGCAGAAAAGCGTCAAATTAAAAAGACCATAAGAAAATGCTTCAGGTCTAGAAGACATGCAAAGCAAATAAATGCTTTGGATGAAATAGTAAAATTTGCTAATTCACAGATCATGGTCTAATTCTGACTAAACATTCTACATTATTTATAATGGAGCTCTTCCACCAGGCTTTCGATTAGGATGCCGCCTTTTAATACCATGGCCCTGGCCCCAACATCAACATCAGCGCCAACTCGATGGCCAACAGCCTGGCAGGAGCCTGGACTATGGTGGTAGACGACTGTTCCAATGGTGAGAGAATGCCGCCATCTCTTATTAACATCTATGTCCTGAGAATTTATGAGTTTATATGCTGTGATTTTAATTTAACTCTGTGTTTTAACATATTTCGGTTATATAAACATATATATATGTTTATATATATTCTTTAAGCCGCCCTGAGCCTGCCATGGCAGGGAGGGCAGGATACAAATTTAACAAACAAATAAATCATAAACATTATTTATAAAGAAATATTAGAGTGGAAATGGCTATTGGTTTTTGTTTGCTTGCTTGTTTTTGGCAGGTTAATCTCCATATCTGCATTGAACACTGAAATAATTTTATATTGTGAACAGGATAAAAATGTGCAGAAAGATAACATTGCCACTTTTCAGCTAATACACCCAGGGAACAGGTGCTGCCATTCCTCAGCAGTCATGCGAAGTCTATCTACCCCAGCTTCTCCTTTTCAAAGTGACATTTTTCCTCTATGAAATCTTGCCTTTGAATTCTGCTCAGCATTATAACAATTTCAAAGGCAGCTCAACAACTTCAAAGCCGTTTGACATGTACTAGTAATGGATGACTGCTTCAAGGTAATGCATTTTAAAAACAGCAGACTTCCTCCAATTATAAGGCTGGTTTTTTTTCTTTTAACAAATCATTTTATATATAGTATGCTTTTCAAATGAGCTATGAGCCAAAGAAGTACAAGATGAAATGAACATTTCATTCAGATACCATCAACACTATGTTCTAGTCTGTACATCACATGCTGGACTTGTACTCAGATAAAATGTTTTTGGGGGAAGAATCAACGGGTGGGTTTTCACCATGCTCAGTACTTATCTAATTTGGGAAGAATCGCAAATAGGAACAACCAATAAGCCAGGCAGTCAACTGACAAACTCATTTTTAATTAATTATCTGCCTCTTAAACAAATTGACTGTAGTAGTCAGACTGCAGCAGCTGAATTTATTTGTCCTAGTCATCTGTGGCTATCTATTCTACAGTCACTCAGATTATATGCTACTATGGCTGCATATGGATGGCTCTAGTTTAACACAGGTTAAATCCTATGTCTTTCTGGTGATTTTCAGACAGCACCACTTACCAATACTGAGACAACCTAGGAAGCCCTTGAGGTTGGACATGGCTTGGAACTGAAGAGTTCTACATTCCCTACTATAGTTTATTTTCTTACTTAGAAACCAGAATCCCAGATCATACATAAATGCTGACAAAATGACAAACTATGGTCAGTTGCAAACAAGGGAATTTTGCAAACAGGGGTGCCTTGTGCCTGTTCTGACCGACCAGTTTGTCATTCTATGTGAATGTAGCCACTGTACCGTAAGACTTTCTTATAGGCGTGTCAGATGATATTCAGGTTGCCTCACACAAACTACTATCCTCCAGTAATTCACAACAATACTTACCATTCTTGCATTCTTTTCTCTAGCTCTGGCAATAAAAATTGGCTGTGGAATTGATTTATGGATGAAATGTTGGAAAATATTTTATTAACAACTTCAGCGGGGAATGAACCCCTGTTAGCTTCGTCCATCAATCTATTATAGAATACCTGCAATGGACAAAAAGGAGAGTCAGGCTCAAAAACATGCAATCCTGATGTCCACAAACACATACAAAGAGAGCACATCAGGAATCAAAGCTTTTTCAAAATCCAGGGATTCCATAGGCAGGGCTTATAAACAAAGGATGCAGAGTAGGTTGAGAAACAGGGATCCATTTGAGAACTAATCAGAGGAAACTAACTAGAGCTAGAAAAAAATAGAGGCAACAATGAATTAAGGGCAGGAGAGTAACGAGAGGGTACTTCTACATGGCAACAGTTCTCCACATGACTCTTGTTGCTGTTGTGACTGTAGAGGCAATTGCAACAGACATGGAGCATCCACACGGCTGTTTTCCCTATACTTTCCTCCCCACAGTCCCCCAAAGCCAACGTTTCCTCCCATACCATACGACCAGAGGGCTTTTTCAGGTTTTCAAAAAAAATGATAATTGATAAATCCCTATAGCAATAGGTGATTTTCAAAAGCCCCTGAAAGCCCTCTGGTGGTGCAGGAGGGATAGCGGTCACCAGGACTGGGCAAAAACCCCCAGCACCAGTATTTGTGATACCTGAAAAAAATCCACACCTTCCCATTAAAAGCAGTGCAAACATGTTTTGGTTACATTCTTTCAAAACAGAACAGTCCCAAACCAGACTTAGGAGAGACTGCAGCAAAGCAAGTGGGAAGTTGGGTGGTACATGAATGCAAAGCAATGCTGTGTGGATGCTGGGGGGAAAAGACCACTCTTGTGGGGCAAAAACAGTCATCTGGAAGCAGGCACAAAAGCCTCAAGGAGATCTGGACAAAACTTTAGAGATGACGTAGCAAAAGACTAATCAGGAAAACAGGGAGGATGAAGCCAGGAAGCTGAGATAAGCCAGAAGTCGGGTAGCTGAAGGAAGTGTGGCAGACTATGAAGATACCTGAAAGAAAGATAGGTGGAGGTAGTGGGAAGTTGAAAAAGAGAAAGGAAATGGCAGGCCCAGACAAAAGATATCATGCAAGGCAGGGCCAGCATATTATTTCAAAGAATAAAAGAGGAAGATGCAAAAAAGGTCAAGGAAATAAAGGGAACAGAAGAGTAAATTATACACATCACTTTGAACTTCCCAGAAAAATCTTTGGCCGCCAGCTTCTGTAGAATACTGTTTTAATTAAATTAACTGAATATTTACTTCTACAACCTTTTCTATAAGAAAGTTCAAGCGATTTCTCACAAACTATAATGTACTGGTCCAGATAACTGCTGTAATAAGATGTTACCAGATAAAAGAGCCTGTGCAGAAAGCAATTTAAAGGCAATAAGGGATGTCAAGTTTTTACTCAAGGAAGATGGCTATGCTGAGCTGCTTATATTCAGAGAGCAAATCCAAGACCAAAAGCACAACGTGCATAGCAACAAGCCTGTTCAGCCAGGGAGATATGACTTCTTTTGAACTATGCTGAATTTATAACCTAATTACCTAGACAGCAGGCAAATTAACCATGCAGTGAGGGAGTAAAGAGAAGGAACAATCTCAGTGGACAGGAAAATGCAGTAAGAAAAATGAACAGGCTTTGGGGATAGAGATGTTTTATCAAAAAATAATTTTTTGAAAAGCAGGGTATTGAGTCAGGAAGAAAACACAGAGCCTGGGACTTGTGTGGCAAATATAAATTTGAATCTGTGAAATGTGAAAGGGTTCCATCACTGCAGCAGAGCATATGAGCAATTCCTATTCATTTTGCTGAGCTAGTCACCATCCAGAGGTTAAAATGGAAGATTTTTCATCTCTAAATTACAAGTTAAAGGCTGCCTGAATGATCAGTGATGACCAAGCATCTTTTATACTTCTATTGGTCAAATCTCAGGGGGTGGAAGTATGAGAAAGAGTCACTTATTTTGGCATGGGAAGCAGTATTTACAGGACTTAACAGCAGCAGTCTATAAAGAAGAAATGGATCAAGGTTTTCTATAAACATTGGTTACAATGCTACTGGGATTGCTGAGAGGGACGGGTGGACCTAGGTTCCGGACTCCTATGGCTTCTGTTACCCTGGAGCTGAAACAAGAAAGGGGCTGCTTAGGAGCTGAAGACACAGGAGGTGTGAGAGGTAGTGACCTTCACACAACTGAATTTAATGTAAGGTGGTGGCATGAAAGTATTAATAATTGTAAATGCAAAACTATGGACAGGTAAGTTGTAAATGTGTAAGTGTAGTTCTTTCATGCTGTTTCCCCAAATAATTACAGAATACATTTTACATCAGTTCTTTCTTAAGAAACCTTTTTTAGAGCCTGTAATTATTTTAAAGAGAAAGCTTACCTGGTCCAATAGTTCAAGTCGGCAGACATAGGCTTTTTCTGTGTGCAAAAGCTCACTGGCAATTTTGTGACATTTTTGTTCATCTGTCTCCTAGAAACACATAAAATTTTATATTCAGAATAATTTATGTACAGCATTTATAAACAGCTCTCATCTTCCTTCTTAAGCAAAAAAAATCACTGGAAAAAGCACAAACAGAGTACCCTCTTCTCCCCTCTGAGAGGTCATTTCAAAAGGGCAAACTGAAGATGTACAAATCTTAAGGTTTGCTTCTGTTAATACAGTGGGCAAACTGCAACCCTCGTTCTGGATCAAGCAATGTGGAGAGCAGGGGTGGGAAGAAAATGTGCTGCAAAAAAATCCTTGATGCCCACGTGACTTAGGAATTAATGGGAATTTTTAAACAACTGCTAAAGCCCCCCCCAACTCCCTCATGGATCACTGCCCTGTCGTGGCGAGGGGGCTTGCGTGGTTCAATGAGGCTGTGGGCTATGCTGTGGAAGGCCACCCAGGACGAACAGGCCACAGCAGAGAACTCAGACCAAGTGTGATCCCCTGGAGAAGGAAATGGCAACCCACTCCAGTATCTTTGCCAAGAAAACCCCATGGACAGTAACAAAAGGCTAAAAGATATGACACCAGAAGATGAGCCCCTCAGGTCGGAAGATGTCCAATATGCTACTGGGGAAGAGCAGAGGGCAAGTACGAGTAACCCCAGAAAGAGTGAAGCGGCTGGGCCAAAGCCAAAAGGACGCTCAGTTGTGGATGTGTCTGACGGTGAAAGGAAAGTCCAATGCTGCAAAGAACAATATTGCATAGGAACCTGGAATGTAAGATCTATGAAAAGGTAAGCTTGACGTGGTCAAAAATGAGATGGCAAGAATGAACATTAATATCTTGGGAATCAGTGAACTAAAGTGGACAGGAATGGGCAAATTTAACTCAGAAGACCATTATATCTACTACTGTGGCCAGGAATCCCGTAGAAAAAATGGTGTGGCCTTTATAGTCAACAAGAGAGTGAGAAAGGCAGTATTGGGATACAATCTCAAAAATGACAGAATGATCTCGGTCCGAATCCAAGGCAAACCATTCTGCATCACAGTAATCCAAGTTTATGCCCCAACCACTGCTGCAGAAGAGGCTGAAGTGGACCAGTTCTATGAAGACCTACAACACCTCATAGAACTAACACCAAAAAATTATGTCCTCATCATCATAGGGGACTGGAATGCTAAAGTAGGAAATCAAAAGGTAACCGGAATAACAGATAAGTTGGCCTTGGAGAACAAAATGAAGCAGGGCAAAGGCTAACAGAGTTTTGTCAAGAGAACACGCTGGTCATAGCGAACACCCTTTTCCAACAACCTAAGAGGCGACTCTACACATGGACATCACCAGATGGGCAACACCGAAATCAGATTGACTATATAATTTGCAGTCAAAGATGGAGAAGCTCTATCCAGTCAGTAAAATCAAGAACTGGAGCTGACTGTGGCTCAGATCATGAGCTACTCATTGCGAAATTCAGACTTAAACTGAAGAAAGTTGGGAAAACCACTAGGCCATTCAGGTTTGACCTAGATCGCATCCCCGATAAATATACAGTAGAGGTGAAGAATAGGTTTAAGGGACTAGATTTGATAGACAGAGTGCCTGAAGAACTATGGACGGAGGTTTGTGACATTGTACAGGAGGCAGCAATCACCGCCATCCCAAAGAAAAAGAAATGCAAGAAAGCAAAGTGGCTGTCTGATGAGGCTTTACACATAGCAGAGGAAAGAAGGAAAGCTAAAGGCAAAGATGAAAAGGAAAGATTTACCCAACTGAATGCAGATTTCCAGAGAACAGCAAGGAGAGATAAGGAGGCTTTCCTGAATGAACAATGCAAAGTAATAGAGGAAAACAATAGATTGGGAAGAACTAGAGATCTCTTCAAGATAATTGGAGAAATCAAGGGAATGTTCCATGCAAAGCTGGCCATGATAAAGGACAAAAGCGGTAGGGACCTAACAGAAGCAGAAGAGATTAGGAAAAGATGGCAAGAATACACAGAAGAACTATACAAAGAGGACCTCAGTGTCCCTGACAACCACAATGGTATAATCACTGACCTTGAGCCATATATCCTGGAATGTGAAGTTAAATGGGCCTTAGAAAGCATTACTAACAACAAAGCTAGTGGAGGTGATGGTATCCCAGCTGAGCTATTAAAAGTCTTAAAAGAAGATGCTGTTAAAGTGCTGCACTCAATTTGCCAACAAATTTGGAAAACACAACAGTGGCCACAGGATTGGAAAAGGTCAGTATACATTCCAGTCCCAAAGAAGGGCAATGCCAAGGAAAGTTCAAACTATCGCACAATTGCACTCATTTCACACGCTAGCAAGGTCATGCTCAAGATCCTACAAGCTAGGCTCCAACAGTACATGGATAGAGAACTGCCAGAAGTACAAGCTGGGTTTCAAAGAGGTAGAGGAACTTGAGAACAAATTGCCAACATTCACTGGATTATGGAGAAAGCAAGAGAGTACCAGAAATATATCTACTTCTGCTTCATTGACTATGCTAAAGCCTTTGATTGTGTGGATCACAATAAACTATGGCAGGTTCTTAAAGAGATGGGAGTACCAGACCACCTCACATATCCCCTGAGAAACCTGTATAAGGGTCAAGAAGCCACAGTTAGAACCGGATATGGAACAACTGATTGGTTTAGCATAGGAAAAGGAGTACGACAAGGATGTATATTGTCACCTTGCTTATTTAATTTATATGCAGAGTACATCATGTGAAATGCTGGCCTGGATGAATCACAAGCCGGAGTTAAGATTCCTGGGGAAAAGATCAATAACCTCAGATATGCAGACGATACCACTCTGATGGCAGAAAGTGAAGAGGACCTCAAGAGCCTCTTGCTCAGGGTCAAAGAGAGCGCAAAAGTGGGCTTGAAGCTCAACATCAAAAAAACTAAGATCATGGCATCTGGCCCCATCACTCCTTGGCAATTAGAAGGGGAAGTAATAGAAGTAGTGACAGACTTCACGTTCCTGGGATCCCAGATCACTGCAGATGGTGACTGCAGCCATGAAATTAAAAGACCCCTGCTCCTTGGGAGGAAAGCAATGGCAAACCTAAACAGCATGATAAAAAGCAGGGACGTCACCCTGCCAACAAAAGTCCGCATGGTCAAAGCAATGGTATTCCCAGTAGTAATGTATGGCTACGAAAGTTGGACTGTAAGGAAGGCCGAACGCCGAAGAATAGATTCTTTTGAACTATGGTGCTGGAGAAGACTCTTGAGAGTCCCTTGGACTGCAAGGAGATCAAATCCTTCAATCTTAAAAGAAATCAACCCTGACTGTTCCCTGGAAGGCCAGATCTTGAAGTTGAAGCTCAAATACTTTGGCCACCAAATGAGAAGGGAGCACTCACTGGAGAAGACCCTGATGCTGGGAAAGATTGAAGGTCAAAGAAGAAGGGGACGGCAAAGGATGAGATGGTTAGACAGTGTCATCGATGCAACGAACATGAAATTGAGCAAACTTCAGCGGACAGCGGAAGACAGGAGGGCCTGGCGTGATCTGGTCCATGGGGTCGTGAAGAGTCAGATTCGACTGTGTGACTGAACAACAACTACAACAAAGCCCCCCAAAGTAAAAAAATAATGCAAGCTGTATTGCTGCCCAACGTCATGAAGCACTTTGTTGCTATACCCACACTGACAAACTTGGTTTTGTATATACTTCCCTTCAACCCAGAATTGCAAACCAATGAGTTTCAAATGTCGGTTTACAATTTTACTGCTGGAAAGGAAATTCTCACCTTAATTTCCCTGTTAGGATGCAAGAAAACCTATAGTTTGTGCTAAATTGGAAGTCGTTAATTGATTCTTAGTACACAAGGGGAAGAAGCATGTGGGGGCACAGGGATTCATTCACACAGTGCCAAATGATAGCTTGGTGTTACAGATGAACCAACCCACAGCTTTAAAAAACTTTGGTGTTGGCACCAACATACCACATACCTAACTGGGTTATTATGCCATACCTATGTTTCACGGGTTTTCCTTCTCTATAGGAGTTATTTCTAATGTTTTTAATGCAAGATGAAGTGTAAGAAAAATGTTTTTAGTATCAACAACATGATCAAAATGAACTATTGCAAAGGAACTGAAAAAAAGAACATTAATCTTTGATGTTGAACCCAATAAGAGACAAATGTTTCAACATTTTAAAACAAACTGTTTCCACCAGGGCAAATCCCATATTTCTGTAGGCTCAGAGGACTGAGTGATTGATAAGTAGTTTCTTTTTCTTCTACGACAGCCCTTTGGAACAAGTCCCATGGAGGAAATTTATGCAGGAAATTCTACTACGGGGTAGAAAAACTATTTGTTCAGGTAGAAATGCAAGGAATTCCTGAATCTCTCTTTAAAGTATCATAAGAATTTTATACTGTAGCATTACTACCACAACTATTCAGGAATGATACCAGAGTACCCCACAGGAAAAAAAACTTTACATTAAAATTGTCTCCAAATACAAATTCTCTTTCTCTTGATATATCCTTTCCTCAATTTAATTAAGTCCCAATTGTCTTGCCTAGTTCCATCTTGTGCCTCAGTGTCCTAGAATTTTCATCACAAATACAGGCATTTAAAAAGGCTAAACACAGAATGGTAAGTTTAATACTTTGGATTACATCGCATGGATGCAGCCAAGTCACATTCTTGTTCTCTCCTGAGTATCCACCCACCTCCATTATAAAACCTGGGACTGATTTGCCTGAAATGACTCAGGCTCACCAGAACACTTGCTAATATTAGGGAATGGATCCATCTTGAACACTGCACCCCCAGGAGACAAGCAGCCCTTCTTTATTATTATTATTATTATTATTATTATTATTATTATTATTATTATTATTATTATTATTATTATTATTATTATTTACAAACTAATAATAGCTACCCAGAGCCTGCTTTGGTGGGGAGGGCAGGGTATAAATTGAATAAATAAATAAAAATGTATATCCTGCCTTTCTGCCCTTTACAAGAGCTGCCAAGACAGCTGATAAATTAAAACATACAAGATTATTTATTTCTAGTCAACTCTGGAATGATAGCAGGGTTATCATAGTGTGGACTTAGTATTTCTTTGTGGAATGTACCACTACACCTAATTCTAGGTCCTGTTAGGTGCCATTTACTAGTACAGATCTGCCATACAAGGTAGTTTATCCTGTAGTGAGGAAAGGCCAAGGCAGGAAACAGCAAAAAGGGGGGAGGACAACCTGAGAAACAAGTCAGGAACCTAGAAGGTTGAGCAGCTAAACAAAAGAATATGATATATCTATTTATCACAAACTGCAAAGTAAATACAGATTAAAAACACAGATAAAAACCATAAGGTAGTGGGTATCACACTACATCCACATAGCATACAGCAACACATGTCAATCGCACGTACAGTAACTAAGGCCAAAACGTTGGTTACACAAAATAACCACTAGACCAAACGCACTTCAGCCCAGTGGTCTAAATAATGACAACACACACTAGAAATGTAAGTGTAAAATATCTGTTCCAGACCAGGAATGTAGTGTGTGAATCTACTAAATAGTGTAGCTCCAAATAATAAAGTAATCTAGATTTACTGTGCACTTTGCAATAAACAGATGTATCTTATTCTTTTGTTTAACTGCTCAGCCTTCTAGATTCCAGAAAGGCCGAAGCAGTCAGCCCTGCCCACATGATTTCAGGCTATTAAAAATTACAGCTACACCCTGGGATGAATCTGTGTGAAAGCAGATTCCAAAGAGGGGCTACAAGGTATCAAGAGCACCTTGACGTTTTATTTGCGACAGGCCACCTAACAGAACATTAGTTCATCAACCAGAAGGTGCAAGGCTCAGTTAGAACAGCTGCCTTCTGTCATCTTCTCCAGGTGTTCGCCAATTTCCTTCCTACATATTACTGTACCACCACCCTGCTGTCCCTGCCTTTTCCTGTCAATTACTGCCAACACCTTTTACATCATTTGGATGTCTTTCCTGTGTAGGTTGGCATTCAGTACAATGTACTGATGTGGATATACAAATGGACTGGTCCCTGCTCTTCAACTGAATAAGGAAACCCTTCAATATAGCCGTGTACATGTACTGGAAACACCCGCATAAAAGCCTCTGGATTAGATGCCCTTTCTAGGAAACTTCTGCAGAAGATCTCTTCAACTGTTTCCATGATTGGGTGAAGGGTGACAGGGCTCTCAGCATCTCTGTCTACCCAGACATAATTATTCCATCAGAGCTCTTTGTCCTGTAAAAACAGAATGTGAACTTTAAAAACCAACATAAAACATATGTAGTTACAATGAGAAAAAAGGCCATGTCTCAAATACTTCCATAATAAACTGCTACAATACCCTGCACATGAAACACACCATCACTGGGGTTCAGGCTGTAGAATAATCACAAGAGGAACACAGTGATCAGCTTCAGAGGCTTCTTGGAATGCAACAGAAAATACATCGCCTTACCTTTGTTTCCAGTTGCTGGTCTTGCTTCATGTGCTCTTCAACCTGTTTATCCTCTGCATTAGCAATCATTTCTACAGTTTCTTTTCCAGATGGGAACAACACGTTCACATCTGGACTAGTCCGGCAACAGCTATTGATCGTTTGCCCTTTGCAGGCAGCCGTAGTTGGCAACGAGTCCGTACTTGTGCTCTCTCTCTCTCCATTTACCAAGCTGCTTTCAGATGAAGCACCTTCACTCTGAATGGCCGTACTGTCATTACAAACTGGCAACCTGCTGTCCCTGCATTCCAAGCGGTTCTGTGCTACTACTCCATTGGTCGTGCAATTCCGTACATCCTGAGATTGATCTGTATTACTTCCCTGCTTTTGTAGTGGGTGTTGGGAGAGGAATTTTGGCTGAGGTGATGTCAACCCATGCTTTCCTTGAGATCTAACAACATTGATAACACAGGGTTCTTTTTTCAGCTCACTAAGATTGGATGGGCTAAGGAGAATAAGAGACAGAGAATGAAAACGAATGCGTTTTACATGAACAGACATTTGCACAGCATGTAAAGCACACTATTCTTATCCCTCTTGGCTACCAAAACCAATAACGACAGAGGAAACATGGAACAAAAACAGTAGCCACAAAAGCACACAGTGAATGGTGAGCTTCTACTAACGATAGCTACATCTTACAAATGTGCAATCAGTTGGCACTAAGCCCACTGAAATCAAAGTACTGTAACAGCGTATCTTGCTGTTTATTATGGCTCAAACTGGATGAGCAGTCCAGGGCTGCCCCAATCATGGATAACAAGGGAGGAAGAGCTGTAGGGTGAGGGAAGTGGAACCCTTCTTGCATTCACTATTTATCCCTTAGCCACTTCTATCATGCAGTATTTCGCTGGGCAGGCTCTTGTCCTCTGTAGAGCTTGTCTGGGGGAATAGGTATTGGATAGGTAACTGGGAAGTTAAATGGCAAGCAATGAGGGAGAATTCATTATTCCCCACCTGGATACACCTTTTGCTACAATATTTGGGTCCTCCAACCCATTTTATACATTCTGCAGTCTGTGGCTCAAAAACATACATCTGCCAAGAATAAGAAAAAATGCACCAATCCTCTTTTCCTTGCTGTCTCATACTGGGTCAACAAAAGCAGAGACTTGTGAAAATTTCAGTTTCGATATTTTGCTCCTGCTTTGTTACATGTTACATCATTGTTGAATTTTGAACATACGCAGCATTTTAATGTTGCTAACTTTCTTGCTTTTTTGTATACTACAAGCCACTTCCTGTAATGTATGTTTGTTTAACGTTACTTTTCCTTACTCTCTTTCCTTGGATTACCGTTACGAAGTATTGCTACTTATTTTACATCACTGCACCATACTTTCATCTTTCAGTGTCAGGAGGAACTGTCCTCTGATTCAACCTGTCTATTTCTCTATAGTGAAGTGTGGTCATGCATGGCCAGCTACGGTTTTTCAGATTTATACCCTTAGCAAACTGTCACTGGTCCCACCAAGAAATATTTTCTTCCAGATTTGCCCAGACTTCCGACTATCATTTTCCTTTCTATGCTTGTCCTCTTGTTTCCCTTTTCTGTTCTCCATATAATTTCCTTGCTGCCAATTTGGAAAGGCAGACATGTACACTTACAGTGCTCAGTTAGTGGCACTCCACATGCGAACTGTTTAAGTACTATTATGACGTGACAGAATGACTTGCACAAAATATTCTCCATATTTTCTCACAATTTTGATACACATCTCAGGCCTGTGTCTGTTCCCACTCACGTGGGACCCACATCTGCTTTCTCCAAAGTGTATTTTAGTGCCTCAACATCTGACACACCCTGCCATGCCTTTATCATCCCCAAATAAAACTATACATGATTTCCCTGATTTATCAATAAGACAATAGCCTCCTTTGTAGAACAATACCTTGTTCCCTTGCTTATATTATTTGCTTTCTAATTCTTGACACTGAAAGCCTGCTTATTTTAGGCTGCCACCTTGTGCTTCTTTTCTTCCACTGGAAAAGGAGCAATCACAGTATTCCGCATCTCGGTTCAGGGGGGGAGACTGTGGGAGTAGCTATGAGAGAACACATGCTTTGCCTGCAGGTTCCTGGCTTAATTCCTGACATCACCAGTTAAAGGATCTCAGGTAGCAGATGCTGGGAAAGACCTCTCTGACTGAGAGCCTGGACAGTCACGGCCAACATTGAGGTAAATGGGCCTGCAAAGCCAAAACGATATAACATCTTCAAAAGTTCATTTTTTAAATGGCAGTGTAGTACAAAGGGTGGTAAGCCAACATTTTGCTAAGGATGGAGCTAGCTGAGGGGGAAGAAAAGAAAGGAAGAGGTTCATGACAAAATAAACCAATCAAAGCCATACAACCAGGAAGGATGACTGGCAAACACTTTAAAACATGCAAGTAATGTCCCAATTTGGAATAGAGGAATTTCCAGGCCAAGCCTTGGATTTCTTTTATGATAGGATGACAACTTGTAGCCTGTAGAAAGCATTGCTTTCTGGCCTAACAGACTAGCACAAATACTCTTGTTGAACTGATCCATTTCTTTGTTGAATTTAGATGATGATGGACTGGAATGTAAATACTGAGTTCTGGTAAACTAAAAGCCTGCCTATATCCTTTACCAGCATGTTCTTTTAACAGCTTCCCCTTCTTGAATCTCTCAGCACACGAGAACCGACACACACAAGAACTGCCTATACTAAGGCTACAAAAGAGGAACACACCACATTTCCTCATTCATTATCAGTTATGCCGCATTTGTACTGGGAACCTTTGAAGAAAAACACAAAACATGTTTACCTGCCTCCTTCAAAATGACTGATGAGATCAGAGACTTTACTAGTTTTCTCTTTTGATACACAAGAAGAGGTAGGTGTAACTTCCTCCATTCTTTGCTTCGCAGTATATAAAACTTTCTGTCTAGGGGTTTGGTGGGGAATGGATGACTGTGAATTTTGCAGATGTAATGGCTTTGGAGGCACTGTAAAAAAAAAATAAAGGAACACACACTAAACTATAAACATTGGTAAGCATTTCACAAGTCGTTCAAAACCATCACTCCCCCAAAGCTCCATGGGATCATTCAAGCCCTCTCTAAGACTCATTTTTCTTTTTTGACCTTCAGCTTCGCTGGCCTGTGTCTTCTCTATATTTTAGGACAGAAGAAGGAGCCATACTATCCTGCCTACAAATCTGCAACAAAACAGGCAGTAGTAAGAAGCAAAAGAATACCAGGCACCCTGTAAGATGCTGTCCTGGTCCTTTCTACTGCTCAAAGAGTGGGAATGACAGGAAAGACTTGGCAAGCCCAAAAAAGAGAAAAGGAATAAAATGCCTGTTGGCCCTACACATTAAACTCTAAACAAACTGCTGTGAATCCAGACAACTTGGTAATTTTTGCATAAAAACTACACTAGCACACACAAAGGTACACAAACTATTGGGAATCAACACGCAAGCAGCTCAAGTCAGTCCAGAAAGCAGGGCTTAAGACACAGGATGTTTCAAAAGAAGAAGTTGTGTCAACAAATCAGGATACACTTTAACTGTAGTTTAGTAGGATCAGAACTGATATTTCTTTCTGTCATTAGAATACAACCAAAGCCCGCAGTTCCTACCAGTCTGTGAACAAACAAAGCTCTTTTGAAAGGTGTACAAATGATTTACTGGGAAGACTGCTACAATTTTTACTCTGTTTTTAAAAAGACTGTCACGTTTGCTCATTATAGATCTATTATCTCCTCGAAGATTTTTGAAATGGGTTTTATCATCTACCTGCCAGCAGCGGCTAGAGACTGGACTGTTTCCTATTCTGGATTCTCCCTGTAACTGACAGGCAGATGTAGACCAGTAAACATCAGATAAATGCAAAAAAAATTGAATGGCTAGCTGACTAAGAGAGATGATAAAACTATTGGGAGAAAGGGAGACAGGAAGAAGCCGTAGAATTACCCTGGGAAAGAAAACTGAATGGAATGATTCATGTCCATAATTACAGCTATATGTGGCTGGTCTAGTGACCATAATAAATTCTACTACTACTACTACAGCTGTATCTCATGATGACAGCGGTAATTCACCAAGTTATACAACATAACTTCAGTAGGGAAAGGAATAACAAAACCAATCTTATGCAAAACTTGCTAAGCATGCACGAGTTAACACAAATTATGCTAAACAAATTAAAATGTGCACATGTTTAGAGATGTGTGTGCCCTCCAGCCCTAACAAATGTGCAGGGTTGCAGCTAGATTCTCTGCCAGACCAAAAGTTGTCTTAGGCAATGATATAAAGATGATGAAGAAGAAGAGATTGGATTTATACCCTGCCCTTCACTACCCAAAGGCGTCTCAGAGTGGCTTACAAACTCCCTTCCCTTCCCCTCCCCACAACAGACACCCTGTGAGGTAGGGGCTGAGGTGGGGCTCTCAAGAACAGCTCTTATCAGAACTACGGCTTGCCCAAGGTCATCCAGCCAGGTGCAAGTGGAGGAGTGGGGAATCAAACCCAGTTCTCCCAGATTAGAGTCCATGCACTTAACCACTACAACAGTACAAGAAACGTTTCAAAATTTTTGAACTGGAGGAACACTATTTCCTGAATCAAAACTGGAGGTCTTTCATCTCAAAAAGCTTTGCTTTTAGAATTGCTGTGAACAAGAACCATCTGCCTCCAACAATGCCCATCTGCCATCATTTGATATGTCAACTATTCTGGGTGTTCTTCTTGATTAGTAGCACAGAACCATGACTCATGCAGAAATGCAACAGATAGCCTCCTGAGATGAGGGCTGATTCTGCTCGGTTACTGTAACAAGTAGAGCTGTATAGATCCAAGGAAAGATGCCTCCTCCCCTTTTTCCCTTCATCTTTCCAATTGAAAAATCGGGAGATTGTAGGGAACATCAAAAAACCTACAAAATATTTTTCTTTTGTAATGAGTGAAAGGCAACATTTTACTCAGAATATGTAGTATGATGATTATGTACAAGATATATCATTACATAATAATTCTTGTACTGCACATAACATACTACCACGGCTACATTTGTTTACATGTAAGAATCACCCCCTAATTAACATGATATGTGTACGATAATGCACTACTAAGCATTTCAGTGTTTTCATGTTACGAAGTATAACTAGATATCTAAATATTTAGATATATTGCTGCCCATTATGACTATGAGACTATACCTGTCCAAATAATATTTATTAGTGCAAAATATATGTTTTCTGTTTTTAATATAAGTTTTTGCCATCTGAGAGGTAAAAAGGATACATGCACTGAAGTAGTACAGGCTGCAGTATAAGGCAGCTCTCCAATCCTTCAGGAATATGTGTTAGCAATTTTTTTTTGTAGAAAACTATCCATTCCATCATAGGTTGATTGGGAGGAGACAAGGCCAGTTCATGGAGAAACACTAAAACCATCTCTGTAGGCAGATGCTCTGTGCTTCCCAGAACCTTTAATTGATATCTCATGGAAGAACAGCGGCTCTCAGTCTCACAACACACAGTTTGGAAACTGGGCTAGACTGTATAGGTGGAGGAGCTGTTGCCTTGACATCTATACATCTCCACTATTTTGATCCCTCATATTCCAAAACATGGATGAGAGACTTCACTGGAGGAGGAGGAGGAGGAGGAGGAGGTTGGATTTATACCCGCCCTTCACTACCTAAAGGAGTCTCAGAGCAGCTTACAAACTCCTTTCCCTTCCCCTCCCCACAACAGACACCCTGTGAGGTAGGTGGAGCTGAGAGGGCTCTAACAGAGACTGCTCTTTTTCAAGAACAGCTCTGACAGGACTATGGCTTGCCCAAGGTCACCCAGCAGGTGCAAGTGGAGGAGTGGGGAATCAAACCCGGTTCTCCCAGATTAGAGTCCACGCACTTAACCACAACACCAAGCTGGAAGGAGTCATAACACACAGTTTTATCCTACTGTTTCTGTACCTATTTACATGTATTCTGAAAAATACATTCTACAGCTTGTTGTAAGATTTGGGATAGACAAATCTTTTGGTTTAGGACCAGATCATAACCCATCATTATTTCTTTGAGGTCACAGTGAGGCAAATACACATCATTCAGGTCTTTATTTTATTTATTTATTTATTTATTTGGATTTGTATCCCGCCCTCCCCGAAGGCTCAGTGTAAACACAGTGAAAACTGTTGAAGGCTTTCATGGCTGGAGTTCATTAGTTGCTGTAGATTTTCCGGATTGTGTGGCTGTGGTCTTGGCATTGTAGGACCTGACGTTTCGCCAGTAGCTGCGACTGGCATCCTCAGAGGTATAACACAGAAAGATGGAGTACTCACAGAGTACCTTGACATAGAGTACCTTGATCAGGTCCTACAGTGCCAAGACCATGGCCACACAACCCGGAAAATCTACAACAACAGTGAACACTGATCTTAAGTTTAATTTTAATATAAGGCTTGAAGGCCGTTTTCTCCAATGACATGGCTAAAAAAACAGGGAATTTTGCTTCAGAACTCTTATGCATACTGCTCCTCTAACATCAACAATAATTTAACACTTTCACCTTAGGTAATTTTATTATCCTAAATTGTAGCGTGTTTTAGATAGGCTGGTAGATAGTGCTGGGGAGGAGCCAGTGGTCGTGGTGCACGTCGGCACCAACGATGTGGGGAAATGCAGTCGTGAGGTCCTGGAGGAGAAATTTAGGCTGCTGGGCAGGAAACTCAAGGCCAGGACCTCCAAGGTAGCCTTCTCGGAAGTGCTACCTGTTCCACGCGCAGGGCCGGAGAGACAGGCACAGATCAGGAGTCTCAATGCGTGGATGAGACGGTGGTGTAGGGGGGAAGGGTTCAAGTTTGTTAGGCACTGGGATGCTTTTTGGGACAAGAGGGAGCTGTACAAAAGGGACGGTCTCCACTTGTCCTGAGTAGGAACCAGGCTGCTGGCGCTCAAAATCAAAAAGGTGGCAGAGCAGTTTTTAAACTGAATAATGGGGGAAAGCCGACAGGAGATGAAAAGTCTCTGGTTCGGGATGGCTCATCTCAAAGAGATGAAGGGGTAGCTATTACTTTTGTACAAGGGAATGGATTACAATTGTCCACTGAGAC
Organism: Gekko gecko; assembly: GCA_029375565.1. NCBI lineage: Eukaryota > Metazoa > Chordata > Lepidosauria > Squamata > Gekkonidae > Gekko > Gekko gecko. The sequence continues at coordinate 33,270,203 of JAPDNY010000005.1, read as the reverse complement.
TGTGGCTAATGATAGGAACTGCCTGGCAAGGTCTCGAGGCAGCAAGAGGAAGGCTGTGGGCTTAACAAACATGGGAAACTATAAGTGTTTATACACAAATGCTAGAAGTCTCCGAGGTAAAATCGGGGAGTTGGAATGCTTGGTGTTGGGGGGGAAATAGACATTGTGGGTATTTCAGAAACTTGGTGGGATGAGGAAAATCAGTGGGATACGGTGATTCCTGGTTATAAATTATATCGGAGGGATAGGGGGGAAAGGGTTGGAGGTGGGGTGGCTCTGTATGTCAGAGAGGGTGTACCGTCCAGTAAGATTGAGAGGGTAAGAGAATTGGATTCGCTTCTGGAAATGCTATGGGTTGAAATAGTGGGTCCAAAAGGAGGCTTAACAGTGGGAGTTTGTTATCGCCCACCAGATCAAAAGATAGAGGAGGATTATAAAATGATGAATGAATTAAAGATAGCGGCTAGACGAAATAACTGTGTTGTAATAGGCGACTTTAACTACCCACACATTGATTGGGTCAATATGAGTTCTAGTCGGGAAAAAGAGATTGCGTTCTTAGACACTCTCAATGACTGTGCTGTGGAACAGATGGTCACAGATCCTACCAGGGGAGAGGCGATCCTGGATTTGGTCCTAAGTAACACCCAAGACCTGGTGAGAGATGTAAAAGTGATTGCACCACTTGGGAACAGTGACCATAATGTCATTGAGTTTAACATTTGTACAGATAGGGAGTTGCCCAAAAAGACTGACGCAACCACTTTTAACTTTAAAAGGGGTAACTTCTCTGGTATGAGGGGACATGTGAGGAAGAAATTGAAAGGAAGAGTGGAGAAGGTCAAAACCATTGGGGAAGCTTGGAGACTATTTAAAAAGACAATCCTAGAAGCTCAGAAAAAATATATACCGCAGGTTAGGAAAGGTACAAATAGGTATAGAAAAAAGCCTGCATGGTTAACAAATAAAGTAATGGAAGCTGTAAAAGGTAAGAAGGATTCCTTTAAGCGGTGAAAAGCTAGTCTTAGTGAGGTTGATAAAAGGGAACACAGACTATGGCAAATAAAATGCAAGTCTGTGATCAGGCAAGCAAAAAGGGAATATGAGGAGCATATCGCAAAAAACATAAAGACCAACAATAAAACTTTCTTCAAATACATTAGAAGTAGGAAGCCAGCCAGGGAGGCAGTGGGGCCCTTGGATGACCAAGGGGTAAAAGGAGTAGTGAAGGATGATAGGGAAATGGCTGAGAAGCTGAATGCATTTTTTGCCTCTGTCTTCACTGTGGAAGAGGAGAAGTGTTTGCCCACTCCAGAAGCACCGATTTCGGGAGGGAGTTTGAAAGACCTGAATCAGATTGCGGTGACAAGAGAGGAAGTCCTCCGACTGATGGACAATTTAAAAACTAATAAATCACCAGGCCTGGATGGCATTCATCCGAGAGTTCTGAAAGAACTCAAATGTGAACTTGTGGATCTCCTGACAAAAATATGTGATCTTTCTTTAAAATCTGCCTCCATTCCTGAGGACTGGAAGGTAGCTAATGTCACTCCAATCTTTAAAAAGGGCTCCAGGGGAGATCCAGGAAATTACAGGCCAGTCAGTCTGACATCGATACCGGGTAAATTGGTGGAAACTGTTATTAAGGAAAGAATTAGTAGGCACATTGATGAACAAAAACTATTGAGGCAGACTCAGCATGGGTTCTGTAAAGGAAGATCTTGTCTCACTAACCTGTTAGTGTTTTTTGAGGGAGTGAACAAACATGTGGACAAGGGGGACCCAATAGATATTATTTACCTTGACTTCCGGAAAGCTTTTGATACAGTTCCTCATCAAAGGCTCCTAAGTAAGCTCAATAGTCATGGGATAAAAGGACAAGTCCTCTTGTGGATCAAAAACTGGCTTATAAATAGGAAACAGAGAGTGAGTATAAATGGGAAACTTTCTCAGTGGAGGGTGGTAAGCAGTGGGGTACCACAGGGATCAGTACTCGGTCCGATGCTTTTTAACTTGTTTATTAACGATTTGGAATTGGGAGTAAGCAGTGATGTGGCTAAATTTGCAGATGACACGAAGTTGTTCAGGGTGGTGAAAACCAGGGAGGATTGTGAGGCACTCCAAAGGGATCTGTTGAGGATGGGTGAGTGGGCGTCAACGTGGCAAATGGGGTTCAATGTGGCCAAGTGCAAAGTGATGCACATTGGAGCCAAAAATCCTAAATATAAATACACATTGATGGGGTCTGATCTGGCAGAGACTGACCAAGAGAGAGATCTTGGAGTCGTAGTGGATAACTCGCTGAAAATGTCTACACAATGTGTAGCTGCAATAAAGAAGGCCAACGCTATGCTGGGGATTATTAGGAAGGGAATTGATAACAAATCAGCCAGTATCATCATGCCCCTGTATAAATCATTGGTGCGAACTCATTTGGAATACTGTGTACAGTTCTGGTCACCACAACTCAAAAAGGATATTATAGCATTGGAAAAAGTGCAGAGAAGGGCAACTAGAATGATAAAAGGGTTGGAACACCTTCCCTATGAAGAAAGGTTAAAATGCTTGGGGCTCTTTAGCTTGGAGAAACGACGGCTGAGGGGTGACATGATCGAGGTTTATAAGATTATGAATGGGATTGAGCAGGTTGAGAAAGAAGTACTTTTCTCCCTTTCTCACAATACAAGAACTCGTGGGCACTCTATGAAATTGCTGAGCAGTCGGGTTAAAACAGATAAAAGGAAATACTTCTTCACCCAAAGAGTGATTAACATATGGAATTCACTGCCACAGGAGGTCGTGGCAGCTGCAAGCATGGACAGTTTCAAGAGGAAATTAGATAAACATATGGAGCAGAAGTCCACCAGTGGCTATTAGCCACAGGGTATGGATGGGAACTCTCAGTCTGGGGCAGGTGATGCACTCTATTCTTGGTGCTGGAGGGGGCAGCAGTGGGAGGGCTTCTGGTGCCCTGGCCCCACTGCTGGACCTCCGGATGGCACCTGGTATATTTTGGCCGCTGTGTGACAGAGTGTTGGACTAGATGGGCCATTGGCCTGATTCAACATTGGCTTCTCTTATGTTCTTATGTTCTTATGTAGCAATGTAACATTTAAAAGGTTAACAAAAAACTGAATACTACACTTGATTCTTCTTTCTAGGACTTATTCCCCATGCCAAGGGTGGGGGACGACGACTGAAGAATGGCATATAATGATGCAATTGGTTTCCAAAGCTCTAAGCAGCTTTTCAGAAAGAAACTAGAAAACACCACTCTGCAGAACCAGGTCGCAGGCCATTGTTAGTTTCCAGTACAAATCCTAAGTAGCAAAGACAGACTTTGAATATTTTCCACTCCATTAAAGGAGTGTCTTTGAATGAACAGCCACACAAAAACATCCAAGAGAAAACATTTCAAGCCTTCCTTGATTTGCAGGTCAGAAGGATGTTTTTATTAGAAAACAGCTATCGAGTACATAATCCAAGCCCCTGAGCCTATTTCTTATCCTGTCAAATCATGCTTATAACTGGCAAACTGAGAACCAAACTCACACATAGCCTTTGGAAAACATTTGTTGCATCACTGAAAGATGTGTGTAGTAATTGTGGGATATCAACAAGAATAATCTAAACTCCAAGATGTACAATATTCTGGCTCTGACATGCCCAGAGAGTGAGGGGCATCTCTCTCTCACCAGCCATTCCACCAGCAGATGAAAACCATCCTTTTTGGTCCTTCAATAAGGATCATTCAGTATTTTAAAATGTGGTTGCTGATTACTCAATCTGCTAATTTTAGATCAACTTCTAATGCTTGCTGGTTTGGGTATTGAGATTTGTTTGTTTTATTCGTGTTTTTACATTGATATGGTTCACACCAAATGAAACCTTATCACCTTCATTGTGGCTTGGTGGACAAGATAAAATGTTTGTTAAAAATGAACTTTGGTTTGAGAGCAATATAAGGGTCACTTAGATCACTGACATGACAAAATACATGTAAACTGTAAGGCAGAAGTCTCCATACCATGAAAACAGTGAGCATACAATGCTTGCTTCCATGGACCCAACCTGCCATTGGGCTTTCAATCCCAATCTCTGACACTGCAGGTTGGGAAGACATGAGAACATTGATCACCTACCTGCATATAGACCCTTATTTCCCTGTAAACTTTCATTTCAACTAGAGACAATGACATAATTTAGTAATGACAAGGTGTCTGCGACTGACGCCCTGCGCTGGCCCTGACGAACCTGTCTGCTCCTCCACAACCCCACCAGGCCTGGCCGGACACATCCGTCGCCACGCCGGAGAGGCTGAAGGAAGCCTGGAGCCTCCTCAACAAGGAGGAGGCAGCTGGCATGGAGCAGAGCAGCCCATCCCAGACACAAAGATGGCCATGAAAGGGCTGTCTCTGGAGCATGGGGGTGGGGGTGAGTCAAAGTCAATGGAATGCAGCAGGCCAGGGCTGAGTCTAGACCAGGTGTCTGATTGAGGTGGGGTCAGCGTCGGGAGTATAAGGGAGGGGAATTATTGGAGGCCAATAATTAAGGAAGAAAGCTATAAAAGGAGGCTCAGAGAACCAGGCCAGGGAGGATACAGGCTGGAGGTTGACAACTGCCATGTAACCTCCCAGCCAGGGAAGAAGGGGTCCCAGGGTGACTTTAACCCCCCCCCTTCTCAATCTGAGGCCTGGAGGAACATCCCCATGTGAAGGGCAAGAGGGTGACTGGCGGCGTCAATCCAGGAGAGACCTTCAAATGTGGCACAGGGTATATATGAAGGAACAAGGGTCACAGAAGATCCAAAGAGCAACCCAAGACCAGGTACATATGGTCATTGTACCAAAGGTCTGCATCCAGAAGTGTCACACAAGTCAGAGAAGAAAAAGGAAGAGCAAGCACTGGCCCTGGCAACTGGGTTCAATTTTTAAATGGGCAGAGCTCCTATTCAGAAGTCATACATCAAAGCACACACTCCCAGTGGTTATGTTTGTGGGTATTACCTACAAAAAAGTATTCATGAAATATTCCAGAAGGAACAGGTCAGACTAAACTTCTTTTATTCCTGAAATTCTCAGCTTACAAGTTTTGATGCCAACCAGAAATTTAATTTCTTAGCTCTAGTGCCGATCATAATTTACAGAACTCTAAATCTACAAGGACTCTAGAAGTGTGGCGACCTGGTTACCAAGGTAGACGGGGACTAGTAGCACATGCAGTCTCTCTTTGTAGTAAAAATTTTCCCCACTGAGAACTTAGATTGCCCAGGATCTGGAGAAACTAGCATACATGGAGTCGGCGCTCCTTGCCCTGAACAAAAATTCTGGAACAGGTAAGTTTTTGAGCCCAGCTGAATAATCAGACTTAAGCCAAGAAATAAGAACAGTCAAAGCAATGCTCATATCACACTTTTTTTGTTTCTCTTCAATAAGAAAGAAAAACAGTTCTTGTTTGTTACATAGTCTTGGACCAAGACATTTTACTCTTGTGAAACTACAACTTAGAAATGCAAAAGCTATATAAGTGGAGATTTTGTTCAACGTAGCGATACAACATATAAAACTACGGCAGAAGACTGGAAGAAGGAGGGAAGTCTAGGGACTATAGGAGCAAAGATAATGAGGTAGTCAATAAGCCAGGCTAGGCTCCCCAAATGCAACTTTCTCTCTCTACCAAACTTTAATCAAAGTATTTAAAAAAGCTTTCTCAGAATTATTCATAAGACATGATTTTCTTTGTGTCTTTCACATTATTGCTATTCAATTGCCATGAGAGGAGGAGGAGGAGGTGGAGGAGGAGGAGGAGGAGAAGAAGAGTTGGACTTATACCCCGCCCTTCCCTCAGAGCAGCTTACAATCTCCTCCTCTTCCTCTCCTCACAAAGGACACCCTGTGAGGTAGGTGGGGCTGAGAGAGCTCTGAGAGAACTGCTCTTAAGACAACAGCTCTGAGAGGTCACCCAGCTGGCTGCATGTAAAGGAATGGGGAATCAAATGGATTAGAGTCCACTGCTCTTAACCACTACACCACACTGGCAAAGGAAAATGAAGCAATGGCCCTTGATCTTTTGGAGTAGTATTTCAAGAAGCAATCTGACACCAGCCCTAGCCTTCTACTAGTGATCTAATTGTAGCTGAGTGTAGGTGCTTGTTTCCTCTTGGAGGCCATACTACTAACTTTATCTTAGGGAGAGGATGGTCCCAGTAGTGTCTGGAGAATACAGCATCCTCTGAAGATGTAGCTGTTACCTGCCTGTGGTGCAGAGAAGTCAAGAACTTTGCACACCATTGCTCTGAGACCCTCTTCTCATCTTTCTGGGAAAAAAACCTTAAATTTGACATCCTAAACTGATACAGAAGAAAAATAATAGGAAATAAAGAAATAGCATCTGCTCATAAAAATAAGTCAAATGTTATTTTCAAATGGAATGAAGTAATATGTAACTCTGACATGAGCTACATGATGGATGACTATATCTCACTTTCTGTCTGCATTTCAGTTTTTCCAACGACCTTCACTCACTTCACTGCTACAGGATGTGAGCTCACAGTCTAGGAACATCATCTTGCAGCTCATAAGAGAGAGATTACCTCGAGAAACTAAATTTAGGGTTTTTTTGGGGGGGTTACAAAGTAAATATCAGAAAGACTGCAGTCTATTAATTCCTATCTCTGGTCACTTCGGAATCCAATGACTCTGTCACGGCTCAAATGGGGTGTCACCTGACAGTGCCACCACTCTGGATTTAGGATCCCTTGAGAAGGCCCAGAGCACCCTCCCAAGACCTTCAGACCTCCCTTTTGGCCAAATAATAGGCGTGAGGACCAGGCAGAGTAGGCAACAAGGAAAAGGTTTATTTTATAGGAGGTCAAACAAACAAGGTGCATGAATAATAACAGTAAGGGGGTGAAAAGAAATCAAATTCCCTAATGCGTCTAAATATACTGTCCCTAGCTCACGATCTCAAGTGGCCTTAGATGACTCAACCTTCCCTCAGGATGAGGGTTTCTTCCCCACAGCAGCCTCCCTTCTGGCCCTGTTCCCTGGGAAGAAGAACAGCTTTGCCTCTTGCACCAGTTCTTTTATTCCCCAGCCCTCTTCTTTCCTATTGGCCAAAATCAGCGCCAAAACTTCCCAAGGTCTTCTGGGGTTTGTAGGCCCAGCCTCCCCTACTGCTAGCCAGACTCCCTGGGCCTACTAGGCCGCCGGTGGCATAGCCCAGATCATGACAGACTCAAAAGATATAATTTTCAGACTTTACTTCTTTATAAAGTTATATGTTGTTTTACAAAAGAAGAAGAAGAGATTGGCTTTATACCTCACCCTTCACTACCTTTACCTTCCCCTCCTGACAACAGACACCCTGTGAGATAGGTGGGGCTGAGAGAGCTCTTTTGAGGACTGCTCTTGAGAGAACAGCTCTGAAAGAACTTGTGACCAACCCAAAGTCACACCAGCAGCTGCATGTGGAAGAGTGGGGAATCAAACCCGGTCCCCCCAGATTAGAGTCCGTGCTCTTAACCACTGCACCATTTTAGTTCATTAGTATAAGCAAGTGACACCTTACAGTGGTATTCAACCAACCCTCAATAAAAGCTTGCTTCTGCAAACCATTTGAACAAATTTATTTGTGCCACAAATGATGAATATTTGGCTAAAGCAACTGTTTACTTTGCTTCCTCTGAGGGTCAGGACTTGGCAGGCATTTGGAATCGCTACTGACCTTGTGGCTTTGAGTTTGAAGTTGGGTGTGGCGAGTGCTTAACTGGCACGCTTCCATTTATTCCCTGAACCACTTCATTGCAGATGTTCGGCTCAAACAGCTTAGATGTACTGCTTCCTGTGCTGCCTGCAGTGCAAGGCACAGCTATGAAGATCTTTGGACACGTACTGCCACCTGCAAGGGAGACAAAACAAATGTTCTGTTATGGTCATATTTGGGATTTCATTCTCAGACTTCTCAAAACTGCGATGAACTAAAAAGGAGTCGCCCCCCCCCGATCAGCTGAAGCTGCTGAAGCTAGATGGCTTACTCTCCCCACCACACTGTCCTGTATCAGGAAGGACTGGCTCAAAACATCTGGATAACCCTTATTCTACAGACAGCTCTAGAAGGGTGCACTTTGGCACAGACTAAAATTAGTAACAAAGGCAAGACTTCCAGGATTCAGTGAGACTCATTTCCCCCCCAATGTTTACAACTTCACATTTCTTCCCTTTCCCAGTAAAGTTGCCAGATTATTTTTAATTACTGGTTAGAACTATATGGTGCTGTTACAGGTCAGCTGAAATTGGGGGGGGGAATCTTAAAGTAGAGTGAATGATGGCAAGCCTGGAGTAAAATTCACCTATGGCCCACGTCCATTAAAAAAAAATAATGATGAGATTTTTAAATCGGAACTATTTCATTACCCAGTATTCATTTGACTCACTGGTCTTACTAAGGGGCTGTGCACTCAGGTATCCCTTGGCCAAAAATGGCCTTTTCAGGTCAGCTAAGGTAAACCTGAAGTGACAGAAAAAATTAACGAAAATTAATCTCCCAGAATTTTGGAAGTGTTCTGAGGAGGCCAGGTGTGGGGAAGGAGGGAAAGACCGGAAGCAGCTGCTGGCTCCCGGGAAACAGCTGTTAGTCAGAGTCTCTCTTCCCCCTCAATTTTCAAGGGCCATTCCCCACAGAACATAATGGCCATTTAAGAGATGCAGACTAACAGCTAACAGCTGTTAATAGTATGCCAGGTCTAGCCATAGGAAATGACAGCCCATTCTTTCCTAAAGAAGAAGAGAAGAGATTGGATTTATACCCCGCCCTTCACTGCCCAAAGGTGTCTCAGAGCAGCTTACAAACTCCTTTCCCTTCCCCTCCCCACAACAGACACCCTGTGAGGTAGGTGGGGCTGAGAGAGCTTTTTCGAGAGCTGTCCTTGAAAGAACAGCTGTGCCAGAGCTTGTGACTGACCCAAGGTCACATCAGCAGGTGCAAGTGGAGGAGTGGGGAATCAAACCCAGTTCTCCCAGATTAGAGTCCGCACACTTAACCACTACACCAAACTGGCATTACAGAGGCCAGGTCCGTTATTTCGTGTGGGTAGACTTGGTGTGCCATCCATAGGCAATTCCCATGGGAGTGCTGGATCCCACTGGCCAGCCAGCCATTTTCCAGCTACAGGGGCAGGCTCTGCTGCCTCCAACACTGACAGCTGAGAAATGTTTTCTGCAAGGGCGACACTGGCATGATGTCTGGGCTCGTTTGTTCCCTTCTTGCTTGTAAAATTTGAAAGGATTTGAGAGGAGACCAGGCCTACCTGACCCTCTCAGCTGTTAGCATCTAAATTTAAAGGGAACAAACATGCTAATAGTTGTTTCCCTGGGGCCAGTTGTTTCTTCTCCTTCCCTCCCTCCTCACTTCTGCTGTCTCTGGGCGAGGGCAGGTAAAAAATTTACGAAGACATACCCAAAATTCCAGGTCCGAAAAAATGTTCCAAGATGGAATTTCAGAACAGTACTGGTAATTCTATAAAAACTGGGATAACGATATCTGTGCCCTCCCTGAAATCCAGATCTGAAATCAACATGGATTTTTTATAGTGTACACCTCAAGAGTACTAGTCATAAAAATGGCAACCTCCAAGAAGCCTCAAGTTTTAATAACTCAGGGACCATTTGATATGTTAAGTTTTACTCACAAACCTCTGAACCAGCATCAGTTTTAGATAGAATGTGTAATGAGCAAACCTCAATGGAAATATTTTACAGGCTGTCCATATGAACATATAGTTCACATGTCTACCTTTAGAAATTACACACATATGTATACAATCCCACAAATACAAAACAGTATATCTGATGTACAAGATTTTGTTTTGTCAGTTTAGGATCACACACTTTGAACTACTTATCTTCCACCTATGGTTGCCAGGTCACTCCATCTCTCCAGCAGGGGGCTTTGGGGACCATTTCGGGAGTAGGTAGGGTGTCACGCGACTCACTGACGTCACCCAGTCGCTGATGTCAGGGGTAATACTCTGATTTTTGGGCAAAACTCTATGAGGAAAATTACCTCAGTTTTGCCCCAAAAGCAGAGCGTCTCTCTCTCACACACACCCCGACATCACCGACATGCGAACATCACTTCTGGGAGATGTCAGCGCAATGTGCAGGATGACACTTTTTTGGGGGTGGGGGAATTTCCCCTCCACCAGCCAGCTGGTCCATGGCAGGCAGGAGCCCACGAAAACAGGGGGACCTCCTCCTGCACCTGGGAAATGGCAAGCCTGCTTCCACCAGTACCATTTCTCTCAAAATATGTTATTTGCTCCTGCTGTGAATTAAAGAGATTTTATTGTACTTTGCTCTTGGTAGTTTATTATGAAAAATCAAATAAGCGAAAGGCACATTTTAGGAGTTAAAAGTATAAGAACATGCAAGAATAAAAAGCATTATGTACAACATTTCATATGAATATTCCTGCTTTTTTTTGCCTATATCCTGCAGGAAGGAAAGATATCCCATCTGTTTCGAATTTGAAAGTACCCTTTCAGAAAGAAAAAACCCTGCATTCTGATTATTTGTCTTTCTGAATTTAAAAGTGACAATGAATAGGTTGATTTGTACAAACTGCAAAGTTATTTTGGCACACGGAACAGAACATTCATTTGTAATTTCATTTCCGTACCATTTCACTCAATCTTAAAAATATCAGAACTTCTGTCAATCTTCCCAATTTTAGCACTCTTCCAGGCACTTAATCCATTCCACCAATTTAATTCTTTACTACCCAATGTTTGTGAAATAACAAGAAAAAGTGTGTGATACACAACATAAATAGTAGCAAAAGTGAATGGTGCTACACTTTCGGGGGGGAAAGGAGAATGCATGACATTACAGACATCAGTAATTACAATAGGCCTTCTAAAAGGTCACAATTAGTATTTATACCTATATCAAGTCAAATTAGATGATAATTCTGGAAGTTCAGCACAAATCCTTTGAAAAGTTTTACACATGCGCGTGTTCATATCTATTTGAATGAAGCATTAGATCAGATGTCAACTAATTAAGCCAAAAGCTAACATTCTCACTCCTTTCTCCATCCCAATGCTCTACATGTCAATTCTACAAAGTTTGAAATTGCAAAACAGAAAACAATTACATCAGTTCAACCAAGGGAATGTCTTTGGCGGAACGAACAGTATTAAGGAGAACTTAAAAAAAAAAAAACAACATTCCAAATGGCTGTATGGTTTTAGGAAAAATGACAACAATGCAGCTGTAAAAAACAAAGAGGGGCATGTCATACAATGAACTGAGAGGACAGCTGCAGCATTTGGCTACCAGTACACACAAAGAGGCCAGCAGAATGTGTAGACCAAGTTTCCTCACAGCAACATCAGGAATGACTGTAGAGAACATGGGCCTGGAACCTTGACTCAGGTTAGGAGGAAGCTGTTACTAAACTTAAAAAGCTGGCCTGGTTGCTTAGTTTAATGAAGACATACTAATTAAAGTCACAACTGACTGATAGCGATCCCATGAAGTTCCCACCTTATGGGATTTTTCAAGGCAAGAGAGGAGCAAAGGTGGTTTTGCCATTGACTTCCTCTGCATAGCAACTCTGGTCTTCCTTGGCAGTCTCCCAGGCAAGTACTGACCACAATTGACTCTTCTTAGCTTCCAAGCTCTAGATGACCTTGGGCTAGTCTGGACTATTTAGTCTGTTAGATGAAGATATACTAGACACTATTAAAACCATTAAAAACTTGTCCCCTTAAGGATAAAAGAATATTCACACAGAGGCAATGGAAATCTTGCACTATTGGTGGTCATCAACTTAAATAAATGTTAGAGAAGAGGAAAAAGAGGTGGCCAACATGCTCATGAAATTCAGAGAAATCATTGGAATCAGCACTATCCTCATAATTAATGCATTCGTTTAGTATGTCCATTTTTCAGTACTAAACAGTACTAAAAAATTTTTGTTACATTGTCCAACTAATAAATGCATTCAACAACTACTTGGTAAAAATCAATGCAAAAACTTTTTATTCCATGTATAGATCATCCTAGCCAAAGTTTCTGGATCATTCCATTTTCTAGCAGTAACTGAACTATTGCTGCACACACTGTGTTTTTAAGTGCATACCTAAAAATATCAACATGTATCATACAGAAACACTCAAGAGAGCTAAAATCCCCTCTAGTTCCCCTTTATTGGGAAAGTGTGGTGTTGTGTAATATGTGACAGGACTGGAATGTATTTGGTTTTAGTATTTTAGGGAAAAGGCTACAGGAGAACAAAAAACAATTTCTCAGATACTATATAGACTATCAGCTTCCATTTCAATGTATCTGAGGAAGTGTGCATGCACATGACAGCTCATACCTTGAATAAAACGTTGTTGGTCTTAAAAGTGCCACTGGAGTCAAACTTTGTTCAGATTCTCAAGTTTTACTTTCACTATCTCTAGTTCCTAAATAAAGTTACTCAACAAGCAGTCTTCTGCAAAATGTTCATAGGGTCATTTGGTTTTGAAGAGAAAAAAGGGGAGAACACAATGGAATAATTTCTCGCTTACAAAGGAGCACACAGTATTTCCAATGGAAAATTTGAAGGAAAATGTAACTGTGAGGGGTTCCAAGTGCAAGGAAGCAAGAATGTTTCCCCTTATTCATTAGTCCCTGTTATTAAGCAACAAGAGCTAGATATTACAGAATAGCCTTTGTATTCATTTATTTGTTTGTTTGTTGTATTTATAACCCACCCTCCCCGCAAGCAGGTTCAGGGCAGCTCACATTGCCCGGCACAATGTGCCAAGGTTCATATACAGTTAAAACATTTAAAACATTAAAACATTTAACACTATTAAACACTTAAAACAGTCAGCTATTTCAATTAAAGTGCAGTCAATAATTAATAACCAAGATGGCGTAATCTATCATGCAGGCTCAGGCAAGTACAGACTCCTAGGCGGTTTGGCTCAATCTCACTGCAGGCCACCTCCACCATTGGTGGCAGTGCGGGTGGCTCCTAATTAAAGGCCTGGTGGAAGAGCTCCATCTTGCAGGCCCTGCAGAACTGCACAAGATCCCGCAGGCCCCTGATCTCCTCTGGGAGCTTGTTCCACCAGTAAGGAGCGGCCACTGAGAAGGCCCTAGCTCTAGTAGCCACGAGCCTGGCCTCCCTGGGGCCTGGAATAACCAGTTGATGTTGTGTCCCTGAACGTATTTGGGTTGTTCCTTTTTTTGGAGTACAAAGTAAGAGCAGAACAGTAGCTATCTGGGAAACAGAGTGCCTCCTCCCATGCCTTCAAGTGTCACAGAAACTGTGAAGAAAGCTGCCTCGTGGATGCTCCATTGTCACTGCAAACGAGAGCTACACAGTGACACATCACCATGGGGAAGCAGCCCATATATAGCCATGTCTCTTACTAGCTACTCACAAAAGCCTTCATCCCCATGCAAGCAGGTGGGGCATGTCCAGTAGCTAGTAACCACAAACTATTAATGCTGATTTAGGCAGACCTATCAACATGCACAAAGTTTTCAGTAGGGATTATTTTATACTTCTAAAGAGGATGTCTGCAACAGGATAGCTACTGTTCTGTGGATTAGTACCTGCCATAAAATTATGAATGAGTTCTACTTGAGGTTTTGTTGTTCAGTCGCACAGTTGAGTCCAACTCTTGAGGTTTTAGGGTAATGTTTTGAGTTCTTCTACGGAAAAGTATGCGGGAGATGTTTTAATATTTTTTCTTTAAATATATTTACAAAGCTTAAAGAGAAATGGTTGAGGGAACTGAGAATGGGTCAAGCGGAAGAGCTTAACAGAACTTTGAGCATCACCAGTTTTGAGAGACACCAGACAAGACAGAAATCAAAGAGTCTCAAGTTCGTTCAAGTGATTTGATTTATAAACTTGCAAAAATTAAGATTATAGCTACAAATAAGTTATTTTCCACATTTATATTTCACACTTCACAGCCAAAAATTTTACAATGGGCTCACATTTCCTAGAAACTATACATCATTTAAGATGGTCTTCTCATGTTCCCAAACTGATAATCAAGTAGAACATTTGCTTCCACCAGTCTGCCTGGCTTTCATAACATCTCTTAACACGCTTTGAGAAACCTGAGAAATAAACTTTTATGCTGTTATGTAATCATCTTCCAACATCAATGGCAATCTTAAGTTATATACTGCTGGCCACCAGATCAACTATTATTTCTGTAATACTGTCCCTAAAACTTTTCCTCGTTCACTTAAAGATTTCCAACCTCCCCGCCCCAAACTCTGAGCACCATCATGCAATGCACCGTTTCATATTATACACTTGTGTACACAACACTTTTAACACTCCCACAATGACCTTCAGGTTATTTGCCCTGGGTTCAATGCCATCAAAAAGCACCTTTTCCTTGCTTCCCCACAGCATCTTACTGTATCTGTGCCCCACTCAGATTTTCCTGTGATATTTCCCAAACTTGCTTTGCTGTGAAGGCTTGGGAAAGTACAGCAAAGCCTGCATGGCTGCCAGACATAGAAGTTTGGCTTTTCCTGGTCCTGTACACATGACAGCTATTTTCACTGCCCCTGTACTCCCCCCATGGCCATTTCCCCTCACTGCCACGAGGGAGCTTTTTTTGTTTTCTTTTAATCCACAACTGAACACCATTATAACATTACAGCAATATGTGAATCAAGTTCACTAAATTCCCAGCTTCCGTTAAAAAAAATCTCTAGCCTCTTTCATTACAAACATGGTATAGATTGTTACAACAATATAACAATAGAAAATTACCCATTCAAAATGAAATAGCTCTGGTGCATCATGTGTGTGTGGGGGGTGGCCACTGCCAGGGGACTGGGCCAGGGAAACCTGCCACATGGAAATCTGTTTGCTGCTCTGTTGTATTAGCAGCTGAAACAACAACTGGGAAAACACACAGGCCTGTCCCCACGTGGAAAACATCAATAAAAGACCAGGGTAGTAAACTATCGCATTAGAGAGCAACACAAAGCCTAATAAAGGATATAAACATGGACATTCCTCATATTACCAGTTTTGACCCTGGCCTAAAACACCACTGTTACATATACTTCCCACTCTTTCTTGCTCAGTTAGGTCTTTCTTGCTCAGTTGTAACAAAATACAAAGACATTACCTGTCATACAGTTTACATTTCCCCATTTCCATTTAGTAACTTTCCACCAACTAAGTCTTTTTTTTTAAAAAGCATTTTATTGAATGATATATTGCAAAGTTACAAAGCACATAAAGCATCATTTTCAGGTGTTGAAATATACATGCACTTTTTATCAGTCTACATGTCAGCACAGCACTTTGTGATATTGAGTATAGAGTGTTTGGTTGTTTTTGTTAGTTACATACAGTAGAATGCAAAAAATAACAACCTTCAACTGACCCATATAAATGCTTGGAGTTAGTAAAATCTAGTAGGAGAGGTTAAACATTTTATACTATTAAGGCATATTCCTGGAACCCTGACCACAGTTTGTTTAAAATTAGAGACCATGTTCTAACAGATCAGTTTGAGTCTGATTGTTCTCAATTCTTGCAATACAATCTGAAATCTTATCAAGAATACAATATTCTTTGAGTTTGTTAATCCACTGTTGTAAGGTAGGAATGTGTTTGGTTTTCCATTGTGAGGCAAGATTCTTTGCAGCAGTTACCATTATCAGAAGTAGTTCTTTATGTGTCCTAGGCATTCTCAGAATATCCCACAAGTTAAGGAGGACCGCTTCTGGAGTTTTTGGTATGTCATATCCTGTAAGGAGTTTGTAAGCCGCTCTGAGACTCCCTTGGGTAGTGAAGGGCAGGGTATAAATCCAATCTCTTCTCTTCTTCTGTATAATCTTTAATGTGTGTCAGTATTTGAGTCCAGTATTAACTTCTTTACATTCCCACCAGCTATGCAGGAATGTTCCTTTCTCATTGTTCACCCAATTAAAATGAATACTCTATGTGAAACTTATATTAAAATGAATTTTAATTACAGCTGAGTCACACATTATTGGGACTATCTGGGGGTTAAAATTCCTCTGGATTTAAATGACTTACTCTGTTTAAACTTTTTAGAAACTAGCACACAGATATCTATTATGGGTAAGCAATGGACAACTCAGCCCTCATCCTTAACAGAATGAGTCGATCTAGTCAAAAATTTTCTATTTCCTAAACCAAATTCATATGGCAATCCAAATGTTCCAGATTAAACCTTACTACGCTCAAAAGACCAATAAAACAAGGAGGTTTAGCTGTCCCTGATCTCAAAATATACTACCAGACCATCAATGTTCCCTCTAAGCTGTGGAGTCTTGTGAGCAAAAATTCTACTTTGTGAGCTCCTGGCATTAAACTTGTGAGCAAGTGATTTGGCTGCTGTGTAAATTAGTTTTCTCTGGAGCCATCCTTCCTGAGCTAAGACAAAAATGTGTGAGCCGGAGGCTAGAAACCTGTGAGCTAGCTCACACTAACTCAACTTAGAGGGAACACTGCAGACCATACTATTAGCAAATATAGTGAAATATTCCACCAAAGTTCACCTCTTCACAGCACAGGTATGTACAAAACAGCTCACAGAACGTCAAGTAGTGAATGACTGATGCGCTCTAGTCCATGGTGGGAGTTGCGTGGGCAGAAGAATCACAGCCTCTATATATACACACTATTGACTCACTGGCTCTGATGACACACCAAGGGCTTCATAGGCTGATGAGCACAGAGGGACTTGACAGCCTTTAAAATTGAAACTCCCAGGTCCATGACCAACTTTTGCTAAATTACGCCATGAAAGTGTGGCCTACACCCTGCAGACTTTTCGGTGACAACTTGTTTCAGCTGAGCAGTTTTGAGACAGGTAAGTTTTGAGCAAGTAAGATTTACTGATTATAGGACACAGTAATCAGTTTCTGCCCTGACCTGGATGGCCCAGGCTGGCCCAGTCACGTCGGATCTCAGAAGCTAAGCAGGGTTGGCCCCGGTCAGTGTTTGGATGGGAGACCACCAAGGAGTACCAGGATCACAATGGGAAGCCATCTCTGAAAGTCTCTACCTTGAAAACTCTACAGGGCCACCATAAGTCAGCTGCAACTTGACAGCCAAAAAAGAAAAATCAGCTTCTGACTAACCCTGGAGAAATGGCAACCCCTGTGGTCAGTACGGTGTCAAGTTCAGGCTTGTAAACTTTCCCCCGTTTGCCACACAATATTATAATACATTCAAGGTCACACTTTGCCTTCCCAGAAAGCCCATGCATGCATATAATCAAATGGCTTCTAAAGAAATAATGCCTATTTTAAAAAAGTTTTAAAATAGCCAACGTTCTTTACCGTGAGGAAACTCAGTGGTAGTACTGAACTAATATTTTTAGAAACAGGATGCTGAAATACAATGTTTCAACTCACACAAACACAGGAAGTTTAATAACTGACCATCTTACCAATAAGGACTGCGTGAATCTAAATGCTTTCTGAACTTTACAGACAGTAGAGTTCAGTAAGTGATACCACACACACTATCTCAAAATTTCCCCAACAGCAGTTGGGTTTACATAGTTACCCCTCTTCAGGCAGACAGCAAGCAACCATGCTGGATTGCAAACCATTTCTTGAAACAGTACCATCATGAAAATCCACTGGTTTTTTAAGCTGTGCTGTCAAGATTTCACAAGCTTGTTGGTTTAACTTAAATATCTCAATTCTGATTTTGTTTATCTTTTGTGTAAACTGAACCTTTAAGCTTTTATTTTTGCCTCATTATGTTTCCTAGCGACATTTTCCCTCCTGTAATATGCTATCATTGTACAATACACATTAATAAATCAGCATTATACATCTTGAGCTGAGGGCCTGGATGAGGAGAACAGAAACAATTTGGAAATTCCACACATCTCAAGCCTCCTCCCTCCAGAGTTCTATAAGTCCTTAGGGGGCCAAACAGGCTGATCCCCACCCATTCCCCTCCATCTGACTGTCACTCAGCTGCTCTCGGTATTCTGGGCTCCAAGAACATATGCAGTGCTCAAATGGTCTTTCTTTTTTCTTTACTGCTCTGGATTTATTCTGGATTAAATGCCTATTACCCCCACCTTGTCACTTTATTCTAAACCCACAAATTGCAGTTCTTGCAAAGTGGGTAGGTCAGACCAGGAATGATATGTCTCTATTAGAATTACTCTTTGTTGGGATTTTTCTCCAGAATGTTGGTTGTGAACTTCTTTAACTTTAGATGTAGATGAAATAGATGAAGCATAGCTGAAAAGCAAGGTTCAGATGTGCTCAAGTAAAACGGAGCAATTGCTTCATTCTCTTTCTGTGACAACCCCTTAAAGGTGCATCATTTGTCTCACAGCACACTTTCACTGCTTCCAGCTTAAAACAAAAAGGAACAGCCAATCCCTGCTGAACTCTAACACACATACGAAGAGTGCAGCCTGGATGCCTCTTGAGCACTCCAGGACTTCCTGTTTCTGACCTGATTAGAAATTCTTAAGGACTGGCCTAGTGGGACTAGGTCAGGCCAGAATAGAGCTCTCTGTGTGAAGTCATCCATCTGTAATTTTTTCACTTGCTGCTAAAATGACCAGGCCAGGTCTTGGAATTACTGCTCCTCAAAACACTTATCTAAGAGGACACTGACTGGAAAAGAGAAGAACCAAATACAGTCTGTTCGTAGCCATTAACAGAGTTAGATAAACCATGCAAGATTACTTACAGCCTAGAACTCCAAACAATTGAAATTACAGTGAATGCAAATGTGGAACAACACACAAATGGAAAAAGTGACATTCCATACTGTGACTAATATGTATGTCATAAGGCTGTGAGTCCTTTCATGTATGATCCTGAACAAAACAGGGTTGCTCTGTTCAACTCAGAAGTTCGCAAGCCATTGGACAGACATAATATTTACAAGTGCCTAACAACAGAAATTTGAGACAGTTGGCCAAGCACACTTTAGACTTCTGATCATCATCAGAAATGCCCTAGGTCTAGGTTGTCTGAGATTTCACTGTTGATTTTTTCCATTTGAAGCTTGAAGGTGCCCAGGTTGAGAATCTTTCTGAAATAGATGCTGGTATCCAACACCAGTTGGAGCCAGGACTCTAATCTGGAAAATGGACCATTGGATACTTACTGTGAAGGAGCCTAATTCTCTCAGGAAAGAAGGACATCTTGGTGGGTGATTCCTACCCTCCACTCAGGGAGGCAGGAACAAAGTCTTTCCACTTCCTGTCTCCTTAGTGGGAGTCACCCATCTCCTCAGTTCTGGAACTCTTAAGTTAATAACTTCCTAAACTAAGAAAAAATCAACACTCTTGAACTATAATAGTAAGAAATATGGATAACAGTGTAGTAGAGAAAACCACAGAACAGGAAGTGGTCCTGTTGACTAGAAGAGTGAAGAACAACAATCACTTCAGGAGGGACAGGATGTCCTCCTTTTCTCAGAAGAGAATGACCCTTCACAGTAGTCCAGTGGTCCATTCTCCCTCTGAGGTGGAGGACATCTTGGTGGGACCTCCCAAAGCAGTGTCCCTGTTTTCTGACTGGGTCATCATCTCCTGTTTCTAGAATGAGTTGTAGCACTCTTCCGCCAAACGCTGCGTCAGCAGAGTTGTAGATGTTCAACTTGTAGTGCTTTACAAATGTGGATATTGTTGACCAGGTAGCCACTTTGCAGACCTCTTCAACTGCGGCATGTTTGGCAAAGGCTGCATTGGTTGTGGCACTTTGAACTGAATAAGCGGTAATGCCAACTGGTATGCCTAATTTTGAACTTAGTACGTTTCAATAATGCAGATTGATGGCTGATTTTGACATCCTCATTCCCTTATTGAATGGAGAGATGGAAATGAATAAGGAATCAGTTTCCCTAATGTTTTCCATCTTATAAATGAAGGTTTTAAGTGTGTATCTTACGTTCAATGTATGCCACAGCCTTTCCTTAGGATCAGTGGGATTTGACCAAATGATGGAAGGCAAATCTCTTGAGATCTGTGGAAAGGCGAATTCACCTTCAGTTTAAAGGTAGGGTCTGTCCTCATGACTACTTTCTCCTTATGGAAAACAAACAACTCAGGATTAACTGACAGTGTGCCTAGTTCAGACACCCTCCTTGCCGATGTGACTGCTACACGAAACAAGGTTTTCATCCTCAGGCATTTAAGAGGAATTTCTTTGATAGGCTCTAAGGGATGTCTAGTAAGAACAGAGAGCATGACGTGCAATTTCCACATTGGAAACCTGTGTAATTGAGGTGGATCTTTTGGAGCAGCTCCCTTGAGAAAGTGATATATGTGGAAGTGTCTTGATAGACTCAGTCACTGGAATTAACACCATTGTCACTTGACATCTTAGTGTAGAAGCCTTGAATCCATTGGCATGGCTGTTTTGAAGAAATGAAAGAAAGGATTTAATCTTTGGTTTTAGAGGATCAATAGCTTTTCTTCTGCTCCACCTGGCAAATGCCCTCCAAGAAGTATTGTAGATTCTACTAGTTGACTCTTTTCTAGAAGCTAGTAAGGTATCCATCACATCTACAGAATAACCTAATCGTAAAAAGTTGTCCCGCCAATTTCCATGTGGTTAAATGTAGACACTCTGGATGTGGATGCCATTCAGAAACCTGTTGAAGCATGTCTGATGAATGATACTGGAAGTGTTAATAGTGGATGGGTCATCATTTCCTGAAGGGCAGAGAACCATGATTCGTGAGGCCAATACGGTGCTACTAAGATGATTTGTGCCCTCTGTTCCTTGAACTTCCTGATTAATTTGGGAAGAAGCAAAGTGGGTGGATTGGCAATCAGAAGACAACTTGGCCACAGGGACGTTAGAGCATTGCTTGCTTTGGCCTTGGGATGAAAAAATCCGATGAAGTACTGGTCCACTGGATGGATGTTTGGTGAAGTGAAGAGGTCCACCAGAGTGAGACCAAAGTGGAACGCTGGAACAGATCGTTCTTCAGGGACCATTCCCCCTCATGAATGGATTGGTATGCCTGCTCAGCCAGTCCACCTGGACATTCATTGATCCCTTTATGTGCTCTGCCTTGATTGATTCTAGATTCTTTTCTGCTGATGTCAGAATCTTGATTGCCTCTTTGTGGAGCATTGACAATCTGGAACCTCCTTGTTTGTTGAGATAGGTTTTGACCGACATATTGTCTGTTCTGATTAAGACATGTTGTCCTAGTACTCATGATCTGACGTATGGTAAGGCTAAGTAAATTCCAGTAAGTTGATGGGCAGGCTCAACTCGCTATTGGACCATCAGCGCCAATTTGGCCTTCCATAGTCCTTGTTGAGCCTTGGTAGTACTTGTTGGGAATGAAAGGAGTAATTCATGAAGGGTTTTCTGTCAACACGGTGTAGCATCCAGGGCATCGCCTTTTTCTTGTCCCTGGTTTTGATAAGAATTTTGTCAAGATAGTCTCCAAATAGTCTGTCACTTTGAAATGGGTAGGTCGTAACTATTCCCTTGGTGTGGAGGTCGGTTTGCCAGTCTCAAAGCCATAAAGTTCTTGTGGCAGCTGCTGCAGATGCCATAGCTCTAGATGAAAAAATTAAAGAATCTAATGTTGTGTCCATTGTGAGAGTGTTGGGTTTTAAAACTCTGTTGGCTCCCTCCACTAGGTAATGATCACTGGCTGCAGTAAGTTGGAGATGTTTTCTGGGCCAAACAATAACTGCTTTTGAAACTACTGGGGAAGTAATGGAGAACTTGATGGCTGTTGTGGTGGCTTAGGGCAAAGTCAGCCCTCGCCATCTTCAGATAAAAGCCCAGATCTGTAGTGCTGCCACTGAAGCATCAATTAGTGGAATCTGGAAAAGCTGATTAGTGATAGAAGGCAGCTCATACAGTTTCTTGATGAAACTAGGAGATTGCCTATTGGTCATAGGTTTTGCCCATTCTGCCTTTAGCTATTTCTCAGAGAAGTAGGGGAAGGGGAATACTTTCTTCATTATGCCAGACCTATGGAAGAATCCTTTGTTCCATTTGGGTCTGCCCTTGGATTCCAATGCAGAGGGATCTGATTCTTCTGCTAAGGGATTCTCTTGCAGCTCTAAGGCTGCCATGGTCTTAAATAGGAAGCAATGGTAGTCCTCTGACTTAAAGAATCTTATGGACTGTTCTGGGGTTTCTATCTCATCCTCTTCCTCATCTGAAAGGAGTTTTCCTTCTTTCCTTTCATTCACTTCAATACTTGAACATATGCCTGGGATCCACTGAGAATTATCTCTCTCTCTCTTTCTTCTATAATCTTCCTTCCTCGCTGCCTTAGTGGGCCAGCTAGGTTTCCATCTGGAATGCACTGTTCTTTTCATGTCCCTTTGTCTGGGAGGAGAAGGACTGGATGAGGATCTAGAGTGGGATCTACATCTGTCATCACCACCCTGCCAGAAGCTGGTAACCTCCTCCCTCATGGTTTGTCTTAGTAATGTTAGAAATTCAGGGGAGATGAGCATAGGGGTTTTGGGCCAACATATCCCTTCTCTCCTTAAGATCCTCTGAAGATATTTGCAAACTGACAAAATATCCCACCTCCTCAAACTACTTTTTCTCAAAGCTAATGATCTTTATAACTACCTTCTTACAATCCACCCCATCTTATCAACAACCTTTTTTGAACTATGGTGTCCAGAATTATTATTGTTTATTGAAGAACCCCAAGACCTGTGTTAACCATGTATCTCTGTTTGCTGGTAAAGAATTTTGCAATCCTTTTACTTCTACAGAACCAAAATACTTACCTATTACACTGACACTAAAAATTTAAGCATTTAACCAAAAACATTTGAAATTTCCTATTCTATTTTATTAAAATATCTGTACAGTTTTCCTCTTGGCTCAAGGAGACTTACCGCATCACATAGTGGTAAAGTCTTTGATTAGGAAATCAAGGTGTTATATTACACACAAAAAAGAAAGTAAGCAAGAATTTACAGAACAGACTTAGGGTCACAAGTGGATCCAAAAGTAGTGCATTGGATTGGGCTGCAAGAATCCCAGGATACCTAGAAATTTGGGGTGTGCCTTCAGTATTATAATGAGCCAATTAAATATCCAAAAAATACCTTATTGGCATTTGGGGGTATTTATTTAGCTGAAAACAGGGCAGAGATCTGTATCTGGCTACCAAAATAACTCTGCTCAAATAAAAGCTGGTATTATTTGGCTCTTATTCAGGTATGGCTAGAAGGCTGAGATGACCCTCCGAATCAGGGATTTAAAGTTTAAATGCTTGCTGAGTTGACTCACTGAGTCATGCCACTGTGGGAGATCCATAGGGTATAAAAGAGCTGAATAAATTCGGGTTTCCTCAATATCTGAATCCCAATGCAAAATTGATATTGGTATTTGGGAATATTTGGGAATACCAATATTTTTGGGGTCCAATGGACCTGAATCAAGAAAAAAATGGGTTCTTACACACCTCTACTAGAAATATCACTGCTACCTAGATTTCAAATATACTTGCTATAGTATGGTTATATAAATAAACCTAGAGAAATTCCTTCACTTCCAACTCTGGGTGACATATGGTCTCTTCCTTCCATTATCTCCTTCCACAGCAAGCCATTAGTCTTCTTTCAGTAGGTCTTAGTGGCATTGTTGATTTAGTAGCTGCAACCATCAAAGGTCAGTTTCAATACATTCATTCTGCTTTTCACTAATAGGATGGTGTGATTCTAGGTGGCCCTGTGAACTTCTTCTAGATAAAGTTTGTTCTGTACAAAGGCAGTTATCTGTCAAAGTTAGTATAGAATAGGATGCCTGTCAAGCCAGACAAGCTATGGCTGAGTACACAAGTTGTTCAATTTACCGTGTGACTCCTTGTAAAAATGTTTTCTTTCCTCAGCTTTACAATACTGGGACCTCTTTATGCTGACTTCAACAGCAACAGGAAACTTTGAACATTCACTTATTTTGGAAAGGGGTTTCAGTCTCTAGTGAATAACATCATTTCATGTATTATTTTAGGAAAGGTCATAAATAGTAATCTAGAAAAACATTTTGCACACTAACCAGACACCTGAATTGCAAGAAGCAATTCTGAGCCATTGTAGAGAACTGGAGATTACATTTTAAACGGTATCTTCTTACACTGCCATAGCTGAGCCATTCCAAGATTTGAAAATTGCTTTCTACTTCAATGGGGGGAAAATCACCCAGGAAGTGGTTAGGTCACGTCTCTGCTTGCTCAGATAGGGCTATGCAAATTATTTGTGTGGGTTCTATTGGAGCGACCCAGGCTGACCTCTCCAGTCATGTCCAAGCTCTGTACATTTTTTTCTGCATTCTTCACCATTTCCTTCTTTTTTTCTTTTCATATCTTTTCCCTTTTTTTGGTTGATTTTGTTGTTATTCACTCCCATCCTTTCTTTTTATCTGTGTACTCCTTTATTTTCTGCTAGGGTGGGATGTGGATGACTTTGCCCCCACTGAAGAGAAAGAACCTTCAGGTAAGGTCCAATGTTACGTTTCAGTGGCAGGGCCATGTATCTCAGCTGCCATTTATTCTTGCCCCCTCACATCTAGGCTATTGTATTTGTCCCTCTCCAATCTGTCCTTTTTATTTAGAGACTTCAAAACTCCACTAGACACTGACTTATGTCACTTATGTTGTATATAGTTCTTAGCACCTGACTAGAATGAAGCAGTTTTTAAATCAACCCAAACTAATTATTTTCTCCTTTGGTCAGTAATTCCCAGACTGTGTGCCGGAGTATACTAGGATGCCAAGAGAACTGTTAGCTGGCCACAAGAAATCAGTTTAATAACTAACGGTTTCCATGAACCTAAACACCCCACTGAGTAGACTGCCATCTGTTCTTCTTTATCATCCTAGCTGTGGCCTTCACTCCATTGGGTCAGCAACTGTCCCACATCAAGCAAGACTTTAATTGTTCAATCACTTTTCATGCAGACACACTGCTGAATGAACTGCCCTCAGAGCCTGGATGCATAGAATTCAAATAGCAACAGAGATTGTAGGTTCCTCCAAGGACACGTAGTTCTAAAAGCAAATGCAGCCCCCAATTTTAAGTCAGATTAATGAAGTGTGCATCCAGGACCAGTATTTAGGATATACTGCTCAGGTAGGAGCTACATCCAGAAAGCAAGCAGTTATAGAGTATGTTGGCAAGATATGACGCTCCAGTGACTGGGGAGCTCAAAGTGAACAAATGTGTGAAGAATATAATATCAAAAAAAATTTCAGACAGTAATGTTACATTTCATACAAAACTAATTTAGATTAACAGCAGCAAACTTTATTAACTTTTCTAGAATGTATTGTTAACTTATATATATGTAAAAGTACAAGAAGAGGCCTGCGGGATCAGATCTGTGGTCCCTCTTAGCATCTTGTTTCACACAGTGGCCAAGCAGTTGCCATGGAGAGCCAGCAAAGAGGGTATTCGAGGCCAAGGACCTCGTGTTGTCTCCTAGCAGTGGTATTTAGAGGTTCACTGCCACTGAATGTGGAGGGTCCTTTAATCATCATGGTTAGTTTTCATGGACAGACCTATCCTCCATGAATCTACTGAATCCCCTTTAAAACCATGCATGCTAATGGCTATTATGATATCCACAGGCAATGAATTCCATAATTTGCTCAGAGCAGAGTAGTCATTCCTTTGGTCTGTTCTGAATCTATTGCCCATCAACTTCATTGGGTGCTCCCAAGTTCTAATATTATGAGAGATAAAGAAAAAGTCTTTTCTATTTACTTTCTCCATCTCATGCAATCCTATTATGTCTCCCCGCAGCTGCCATTTTTCTAAACTGAACAGCCTCAAACGCCTCAGCCATTCCTCACAGGAAAAGTGATCCAGCTCCTTAATCATCTTAGTTGCCTTCTTCTGTACTTTTTCCAGCTCTGCCATATCTGCTTGGAGAGATGGTGATTGGAAGGATGCATAATATTCCAAATGAGGCTGCACCACAGAGCATTACAATATTGCCTATTGCCTACAATATAGTTCCTTTCCTAATAATCTCCAGCATGGGGTTTGCCTTTGTCATTGCTGTCACACACTGTTTTCAATTGGGCTGTCCAGTGCAACCCCCAAATCTCTTTCCCCTCTTGTTCCAACATGCATCACCATACACTTTATTTGTCACATAGTTCTCCACTCATGCATCTGTACATGCATGTATATACGAAGAGAGACAGAGACATGTAATCTTTTTAAAATTTCATTATATGCAACTCTGTATTCAAAGTTATACATTATTTACAAAGTTTTCAATCCACTTACTGTACGAATAGACATTGGCGCTCCAATTAATGTACGAATAGATACAGAGCTGTAATACAGCTAACATTTTCACTTTATGGTGTGAATACAGATGCTGGAGAAGGCATTTTTTAAAGACCTTAAATGGCTGAGAAACTCCTTTTCATTTGCATGGGCTTCCTTTTTCAGAAACACTGATCTGTTGCATATAGTTAAAAAGAAATACTATTGTTGCTATACTACTCATTAACATGACAGAAAACTTGCTTTATGCTAGTCCAAAAATATAGCCTACAGAGAACACAGACTTCCATTAGATAGAACTATCACTAATGATTTATCAAAACAGGGATTAGGAAGGATTCAACTGTAAACAGAGAAAACCCACGCTGTCAGTTTAACAACTAAACCGGAAAGAGAAATCACTTAACATACCAATCAACTTGACTGCTTAAAAACCTTCCTAGCCTATTAAAGCAACAGAAGAAATGCCTTTGGAGAGCCAAAAGAAACACCGCAGTATTTTTGCATGGCATATTAACCAGATGTCCTGCTTTCCAAACTAACACCACCAGTTTCAAAACAAAGAGAAAATAAAAGGCCTTGGCATTCCAGAAGTATTATGCAAGCTCCAGAAAACTGGTAACATTTAGGAACTTTGAAGTCAGTCGTACAACAATGCTTTTCATTTTATTTTGAGAAATACACAAACAGTGGGAGTTTCAATCAAGACAACTTTGGCAAATCAGGCTAAAACATCCAGCAAAAGGAAGACTGAATTCTTGCCTTACCTAGATTGGACGACATGATAGTCAGGCACACAGATCAATCTGATGTTGTTGTGTGCACAAGGAATCAATTGCACAGTTATAAGATCACATATCACAGGCTCCCATGGTTTTCGGCTGCAAGCTCTCTTGGACAGATGGGAGGAATTCTAATCAGTATACACTGGAAGTTAACAGTTCAAGAGCGTCATAAGCAGACCGCCCAGCCTCCCTGGAGGCATGCCTGTTTTTGTACTGCAGAGTATGCAACAGTGCACAAGCAAGAAGGCTGAGGAAAAACACAGAACTTAATTCTGGTTAAAAAGTTACAGGGGGAAATCAAACTGCAGGATAAAAACACTGCAGAAAACTTCTAAGTTCTTCCTGTGTTGTACCTCAGCTGTTTCAAATCTTTCAGCTCCCTCAGGAACAGAAAGCTAAATAGCTCTAAAAAGTTCGTTTCACTAAACTGATCCACAATTATTTTCCTGTTACTCATAAACTTGTTTTACCAACAGTTTTTCCCTAGAGTTCCTGGATTTCAATTTAGAAAAAATATGGCTAAGGGGAGACATGATAAGGGGAGATTTTTTAAACTATGCAGGAACTTGTTCTTCCTCACCCATAATACTAGACCTTACAGACATCAAGTGAAGTTAGTAGGCAATATATACAGGATGAATAGAAGTAGTACTGGTGGTGGAAAGTGCCTTCAGGTCCCAGGAAGAGACGTTTGCCATTGCCTGCCTCTGCGTCACAACCATGGATTTCCCTGGTGGTCTCCCATCCAAATACTGACCAGGGCCAACCCTGCTTAACTTCTAAGATCTGATGAGATTGGGCTAGCCTGGGCCATTCAGGTCAGGGCTGAAGTAGCAGAACTTCTTCAATGAATGAACCATTAAATGCTAGAATGTAATAATGGCCACTAGCAGTGTTCCCTCTAAGCTGAGTTAGTGTGAGCTAGCTCACAGTTTCTTAGCCTCCAGCACAGAGATTTTTGTCTCAGCTCAGGAAGGATGGCTCCAGAGCAAACTAATTTATGCGGTAAACAAATCATTCGCTCACAACTTTAATGCCAGTAGCTCACAAAGTGGGATTTTTGCTCACAAGACTCTACAACTTAGAGGGAACATTGGCCACTAGCATGTGTGGCTTTAAAGAGGGGTTATGGAAGATTCATCAATGGCTACTAGCCACACAGACTAAAGAGGACCGCCATATTCAGAGGCAGTAAACACCTGAATATCAGTGCTAGGAGGTAACACTGGGAGAAAGCCTTAACCTCCGTGTCCTGTTCATTGGCCCCCAAGGGTAACTGGATGGTCATTATACGAAACAGAATGCTGGATTAGATGATCCACACACAGACTAGTGTTTAGACCACTTACTCTTAATGGGGGCCAAGGTACAAAACTTGGGGAAATTCAGTATCTGGGGGGCAAATACGAGCATTCCAGATTTTAGGCAGCTCCCCCTCCCCTTTGGCATGCAATGGCTTCTAACAGCAGGGAGTTTTATGCAGCTTACCTTGGCCCAAAGATAAAACCCTGAATTTCTTCCACAGACCCTTAAAAAAAGTAGTACACTGTAGATAGAAATCAAAGTTAGCATTAAGGAAGATAACCATCAGGCTCAAAGGTCTTACTAAACGTATGTCTGAAATCTGCATATGGTCATATATATCATAAACGTATCTATATAGAGTTACCTTGTCTGGAAGGCTGCTTTTATGCCCTAATTATTTATTTTATTCACCATGATCTCATTCACTACCTCAGAACCTCCCAGGGCTGCCTTCTGAGCTCAAAGTAAGGGATCTATCCTTTTGACCACAGCATGGGCAGCAGCTGCCACAGTGCCACTTGTTCTGGAGTGTGCCACTTGTTCTCATGGCAAACAAGCACCTCCAAAGACAGTTCACTTTCCCTGAGATTCTCTGGGAGAGTCTGACTGCTGGTGCTGCCTGCTTGCCTGCCTTAAGTACTGCTGGCTGAGTTTCCCCATTGGAAACAATGGAGGTAATGGGGGTAACCTGTTTGAGTGCCCATAGAATTAGGCCCATTGGTCCCATTGCTTTGAGACGTGGGGGTGTATGTGGGGAGAGGATCCCGAAGCTACCCTGAAAGTTTGGAGCCTCTCTCTCAAACCCCTCCCCTCCAGAGCTACTAACAGCACTGTGGGGAAAAAGAAAGTTTTTTCCCACTATGGAGAACAATGGAGGGAATGGGGACAACCTGTTTGGGGGCCCATAGAATTGGACCCCATAGTCCAATGTTCTTGAAACGTGGTGGGTATCTTGGGAAGAGGCTCCATCAGCTACCCTGTGAGTTTGGAGCCTCTCCCTCAAACCCCCTCCCCTCCAGCCCCCAGAATATACCCTATGTTTTCACCATTGACTTCAATGGCCCATAGGATAAAATGGAGCTGAAATTGACATTTGGCTGCCTGAAAGACTCCTGGGATGCTGGCTGGGGGTGGGGCTTGGCTCCTGAGCACTCTCCCCCCCAAAAGACCCCCGAAAGGGGGTATTATTTGGAACGAAAGTTGTATAACAGTTTTTGTCTTTTTTCCAGTTTTAATGGTTTGTTACGTGTTGGTCAGATTTTTCTGTAAGCTACCTTGAGCCACCATGGTCAGTGGAAAAGGTGGCATATAAATATTTTAATAAAAATAGACAGGAGGGCATTCAATTATCATGTTGTATATTTGGGATAGTTGGGGTATCTAAACCACTGGTTTAGATACACATTATCTAAGGAAGAGGTTTAATGCACTAGAAAATTATTACTCAAACTACTAAGTAACCAAAGACATTGAAAAAGAAGGAAAAAACTTCTTTATGGAAATATCAAGGACAATTCCCCTTTGCAAAAAAGCTAAAATTATCTTAAATCCTAGAATCCTTAACCAGATTATAAATATTAAAAACTGCATAAAAGTCCATCAACTTTGGTTACATATAGAAGTACCTTCCACTAGTGTGAAAAAAACTTTTTGGTAAAATTACACTTATACCCATGGGGATGTCACACACTTACAAGTTTCTTTCATAGGATTGGGTAGCTATTTTGGCCATGAGGTTTAAATCAGTAGTTTAAATTTGTATAATACACCATACAAAGGGTTTGTTAAAATTATAACATGCATGATCAGAGCACTGAACATCCAGCTGTAATAACTTACATGGAATGGGTATCTCTCTATGATGTTATAATTAATTAGGACCATCGACGATAACTTTCCATATGGTAACAGTTAAGTGGTCCAAACTTCTCTATAAACCAGGTCAGGATAAAGCATTGCCCAATGGTATATATAGCCACATACAGGAAGACAGATGCATGCAAAGGGTTTTGGAACACCTTATAGTGACTAGGACTTAAATTCAAATTACCATTTAAAAGCAAGGGTTCTAGTCCTTGCAGTTTCTGAGAAAGGAAAAAAAAATGTGGTGCTGTTGCCCTAAAAACTCAGGAAACATAAAAAGGCCTTCCAACCAACCCCTTCCAACTGACTTTTTTTACATTCCACAATATTTAAGTAAATCTCAGCCAAACCAGACATGTTCAATCACTCTTAAAATAAATGATGTCATTTCAGCTGGCTAGGCGGGAAAAAGCCCTAACTCACGTCCCAGGTCACTATGGAGCCTACAAATTCCATTATGGGTTCCAGTATTTTTAGTAATAATTTTCTTGTATCATCTCTCAGCAGTTCTCTGTTTTAAAATATTTATTTATTTAATTTATACCCTGCCTTTCTCCCCAGTGGGGACTCAAAACATCTTACATCATTCTCCTCTCATCTATTTTATCCTCACAACAACACTGTGATGTTGAGAGAGAATATGACTGGATCAAGGTCACCCAGTGAGCTTCCATGGTACGAGTGGGGATTCAGACCTGGGTCTTCCAGATACTGGTCTCACACTCTTAACCACTACACCACACTGAATC
Organism: Gekko gecko; assembly: GCA_029375565.1. NCBI lineage: Eukaryota > Metazoa > Chordata > Lepidosauria > Squamata > Gekkonidae > Gekko > Gekko gecko. The sequence goes on along the minus strand of JAPDNY010000005.1, from coordinate 33,239,202 downwards.
TAACAAGTTTTGAAAAAGCAAGGAAGAGGACCCTTTGACCAAGAAGGCTATGTTTGGAACATGGGACCTTCATGGACAAAAGCCACGTCAGCTGTAATTAGGAATGGAGATTGAATGAAAAAGGTGGCTGAATCCACCCCGATGCTTAGTTACTATTTCATATCCAAGTGCTTTGTTGTACAACATAAAAAGAAAGGTATTGTTTATATACAAACTCAACTTTACACAAGTGGTGGATGAATTTATTTCCAAAACCAGTTGTGTTCTCTACTGCCACAATGTTCAGAAAAGACAGGTGTAATGTTGTTTGGGAAGGCTTGATATTCTAGGGGGACTGAATCCACTTGTTCTAGATGGAGCAACACTGGCTTTTTCATAGCAGGTTCAGAGCTTGGGGGTTCTCATGGACCCTGCCTTGCTGTTTGAAAGGCAGGATGGCATGGTGGCCAGGAGCACCTTCTATCAGCTGCATCTGATTTGCCAACTTTCTCATTACCTAGACTCAGCTGATCTGGCCATGCTGAACCGTGCTTCTGTAATCTCATGGCTGGATTACTGCAACACGCTCCTTGGACAACAACACACTGGTGAGCCCCCAGCCCTAAGGATCTTGGGCTGTCCTTGACCAGGACCAGGACCTTTCCAGTCCTGGCCCCAACCTGCTGGAACTCTCTGCTAAATTTCATCAGGGGTTCTGTGGGACCTTATGTAGTTCTGCAGGGACTGCAAGGCAGAGATGTTCCACCAGGCTTTTGGTTGAGGACAGTGATAGTTTTTACCACTGCTGGCACCCTTTTCAGTTTTGACCTCTTCCGCCCTGCCCGCGAAATGGCCAGCAGTCTGTAATAGGGGAACAATTAACTCTAAGATACTATTTGCTGTTTGTTTCAATGTAATTTAATATGTTCTATTGTTTTACTTGTTTACTATTTTTAACATTATGTATATCGCCCAGAGCCCTACAATAGTAGGGATGGGGTGATATAATAATAATAACAACAACAACAACAACAACAACAACAATAATAACAATAATACAACATGAGGCTGCTCCTGAAGACAACCCAGAAACTACAACTGGACCAGAATGCAGCAGCCCGACTGCTCTCAGGGACTAGCTGCTGTGAACATACGTTACTCATTTTACAGCTACATTTGCCGCCAGTCTGTTTCTGAGTTCAATTCAAGATACTGGTTTTAAAGCCCTTAATGACCTGGAATTCATATATTTGAATTATCGTGTTCTTCCATATGCCCCTGTGCACCAACTACAGTCATCAGGTGGCCATCTATTGGCTATCCCACCGCTTAGGGTGGCCAGTCTGGCATCGACCAGAGCCTGGGCCTCTTCCACTGTGACTCTGGCTCTGTGGAATGGACTCCCTGAAAGACGTGAACTGAACCCCCCATGTCACAGCCTCAGTCCAAAGCCGAGTCCCATAAAACCGCTATTTGACTTGGAAAAACTATAGGGGAAGATCTGTTCCTGCATCTCCCAGCTTCTCAGTTGGCTGAGCTCTAACCATTGGCTGTTTTAAATCGCAGATAAGCCACAAAATTACCTCCTGGAAGTGGAAGCGAAAGCATAAATTTAGACTGTACTATATTCATGTTACAATATAAAACCACTGCAGCTGAAGGTTAGTATAAATTCATTTCAGAATGCTGAATCACACACCTGCCCATTTGTTAGTGAGTTCAGTTTAAGGTATTGGCTATCACATATAAAGCCCTTTGTGGCCTTGGCCCATCTCATCTGCGAGATGGCCTCTCCCCCATGCTCCGCCATGACAGCTTTGCTCATCAGAGCAGGGTCTTCTGCAGGTGCCAACCTGTAAATGGGGAACATTAACAACTGCCCATTACATGTGCTCTCTCTGTTGTGGCTCCCACTTTGTGGGATGGCCTGGTCAAGGAGGTCAGGAAAGCTCCCACTCTCCTGGTCTTCCACAATCTGCAGAACTGACCTATTAAAGAGGGGGTTTGTGTGCAGGCATTAAGATTGCACTGTACAAAATGGTTCACAAACTTACTTGGACAAATGAGTGGGACTGTTGTCTATACTGCTGCATATATCATTGTAAATAGGATCCTATTATGTAATTTCTGTACAGCTTAATGTGTCATGTTAATATTTATACTATGCTCCAGCTCTTTCTGGTGGTAATAGACTTCTAAAATCTTAATGCACTGGTTACTGAATGTCCCATTTTGTTGTCTGTACTGATTCCCTATGTGTGATCTGCCTTGAGTCCCTGTGAGAAAGGTGGACTATAAATAATGTAAATAATAATTAATAAATATAAATACAAATAAAACCAACATCACATAGTGGTTAGAGCATCACACTAGGATCTGGGACACTAGGTTCGAATCCTCAGTCTGCCACAGAAGCTTGCTGAGTAACGTAGGGCCATTCACACACACACACACACTCAACCTACTCTACCTCACAAGGTTGTTATTATGAAAATAAAATGGAGGGGAAGAAAGGCAACATGAGCCACTTTGGGTTATCATTGTGGACAAAAGTGGAATATAAATAAGTAGATAAAAATAAAGTCAAATAACCTTGAGGTCCAACTATTCTAATACACTCTACATAGATCTGTCCTTAAGACAATTCACAAACTCCAGCTGTCCAGCTGGTTTGAAACAATGCAGCTCAGTTACTATTGTGTGCCACGTAGAACCTGCACATCACACTTCTTCCAGTCACTATTCTTTGTTATGGATCAGTTACCAAGTACAATTCAAGGTACTGGTTATCACCTACAAAGCCTTTAATACCCCATGAGTTCATTAAGAAAATATGCCACTATGTTTAAGTGCTCTGGAGACATAGAGCCCTTCATTACAACTTCATGACCTTTCCTAATAATCTAAAGAAAATGTACCTCAGCACAAACATATATATTTGTGGGGTAGAAAAACACTTCCAAGACACAAAAATTAATTTGGGTAGCTTAAACCCAGTTTATACCCCGAATTAAATTTTGTTGGTCTTCAAGGTTCCACTAGAATGAAACTTTGTTCATGACACAAAAATGTTAGAAGTTGTTCTGGGAGAAGGTAGGTCTGTGCTGTCATTATGCTGCACCGTTCCTGGCCAATTTAGGTTGTATGACGTATGCTAAAAATTGACCAAAAAATTGTCCTTACAGAAAAACTTGTGGGGGGGGGAGGAAAAGAAGAAATTATTCTAAACATTTTCGTGAAAATTCATGGAAAGTTTATTAGTTTATTAGTTTCCTAATATCTCAGGGTTAAAACACATTTTGGTGTTCCAAATGCTTTGCAATGGAACCACACTGGTGTTATTTAATGTGCTAAAGGAGTGGGATGGATCTACACAAAAACACTCTGCTTCATGTCAGAGTGTGTTCTAAAGCACTGGACGTTTTAGTACTATGAAATACAATGATACCTGCCACCACAAACATTTTTTTTGTGTGGGAATGGTTCTTACTGCTAGATACTTTGCAATTTGGTTTGGGACAGAAATATACTCCATGTATAATATGCATAAAAAACAGAGCATAAATAAACCTAGCAAAACATGGTCAGTCATGATGTTACACTGTACTCCAAATATTGCTATGCCAGTACATAAACACATCAGACTGAACTTGAAACCAGTATGCAGACAAACATCACAAAAAACCATATATCATAACATGTAAACCACCAAAGAAAGATCTCTATTAAGCACTGTTTCCTTCAATTTAAGAGAGATTACATAGTATACTCCAATATATCTATTACAGCACATATACAAATCCCTTAGTTCTTTGTGTGCAATGTCTAAAATGAAAAGGCAGCACTCCTCTACTAGGTTCTATTAGTGTTCCAGCAGGAGACCAGGGGGCTGGGGACATGGAGGGACCACCACCACTAACTCTGCACCTCTCAAGGAATTGCTGGAAACTCTATAGAAAAACCTTAGAGTTTCTGCTGATTTCTAAGTAGGTCTAACATCACTTCCAGGTTTCCCCAGGCGGAAAAAAAATTCTCCCACTGACTGCTGGAGCACCAGGGGGCAAATCTAGGTGGGGGCAAGACATCTCCCGAACCCACAGTATACATGGGAACCCCAGTTGTTTCTTTTCTAGGTATTACAATGTGTCAGGAGACTGAAATTTTGAAAAGAAAAAAGGAGGCATAGTGACATCAATAACACATATTTTCAAATAATCTTCTCACTTTCAACTATCGTTCCACAAAGCTCCATCCATTATGCTCCACACATACCTTTTTTAAGCTTCAGCAAATCTTGCAGGTAGAAGGGATATTTATAAATCACACGAACTAAATTTTGAGATCAAATGGCAACTTCTTTCAAATAAAAGAAACACTGCACGTTGTTTTTCTCAGAAAAGGAACCAACAAAATTAAAGGCAGAATCTTGCTTCTGTTCCATATAACGTGAAAAAGATGGTTAGGGTACATCTTTTGCAAAACGACAAAATAGCTATAGAGAGGTGAAGTCCTCAGCGTGATGATAACGTGAAAACTCTCAACTAAAAACTTTCCTGCAATTCCTAGAAAGCTCAGCTTTCTGAAAAGCGACCAAGAGATCAGCTGCTTTATCTGTGTTAGATTAAAAAGATAAATGGATAGCAAAGAGATTAAGTGAGTGCTGACAATCTCATTAATCCAGTCCAAAGGTCTACATTTTTTTTTTATTCAACCGTGTTAACTCTAAGGAAGGCCAGATCTTTTGTAAAGGTAACCATGATTCTACAACTAAACAAGCAACCACACTGATTCCACTTCATAGTAAAAAATTAAGATTGCAAACATGCCAGGTCTCAAACATGGGATCTGCAATTAGACTTTATATTGAACTAACAACTAACCCATTTAAACAGTGAGGGGAAAAAATGCTACAAACATTTGACACAATGCTAGAACAGAGGCAATAATTCCCTTTTAAAGATTCCTCCTAAAAGCTTAAGAAAATCTTCTCCCACCCCTTCCTTACCTTCTTGAAGTTTTTTTCTGCACTAATTTTGGTTTGGACTAAAGCCTTTAATCAGTGCAGTGGATCAACTGGCTGAAATTTTAATTGGTAGGACCAATTTTAACCTTTGACAACGATCTTTTACCAGTATGCCTGAAAGTTAAGCTGCATATTTTTAGGCTATGTTGGTCATCATGTATTATTGTGACAGACTGCAAATAAAAATAACTAAAAGTTTTATCCCATTGACAGCCCTGTTTTTATGCTTATAAGAAGAACCTCTGCCATAGATTGGGAGTACCCAACACGGTACTCATGGGCACCACGGCATCTGCCAATACCTTTCCTGGTGCCCCCCAAGTGTTTTCAGAAAGTGGGTGGGGCCAAAAGGGGCTTTTGTGAAGTAAGGCAAATCACTGGCCACTGGAGATCTGATTGGGTATGCATATATATATAAAAAAATTTCAGTGGCAGCTGCCATCACAATGTGGGTTTTATTCTCTCTCACTCCTCTTTCCCAGTGTATTTTTAAAATATTATCCTTCTCCCCTGCACTTGGGCTTCCTTGGAGGGAGAGGTGGCTCTGCCTCTTACGGCAGCCTTTTTGTGGTTGTGCCCACCACCCTGTGTTAGAATCCCAAAGGTGCTCCTGGGTCCATAAACGTTGGAAGGCCTTGTCATGTTTTAAAACTATCTGCTATACATGGATTTGCTCTATTTAAAATAACCACTGTTCTTCTTATTAACACTGTAACATCTTCACAATGCTGCTTACACAAAAGAGGCTCGTCTTAAAATTATTACCCCATTATTTGATAGGATACCTAGTCACATTATTACAAACAAAGCAAGGCTTCATTGGTTTCTATCAGATAAGAATGGAGAGATTACACATGCAGTTGCTGAGTTCTGTGCATTGATTCTTAGATTGCAGGAGTCGCATTTTAAAAGTTTTTAAATTTAGATTTTTACTCTGTATATTATATCTGTTTTTTTCCTTCTTTCTCATGTTATGTTTATATTGTACGCTGGTCTTAAGACCATAATAATAAAACTAAACTAACCCCCGTTGCTTTGAGACAATTTAATTTATTTAATATGTGCCCACTGAGGATAGCTGGGATATTTCCTTATAGTTCTAATGGCTCCTTAGAAGTTCTAGTTGGGAAGTTTCAAAACCCACAAGTTACAAATTCTAGTGCTTATCTTGAGTGTATTTCTATTTCAGCGTGTATTAGGTTTTCTTTAACATGGACCGCTTTCTTTGGAGAAAACTTCAGGTTTGCTGAAAAAAATTACTTAGAACATTTGTGTGTTCAAAAGCATTTTTAGGTAGCATTTTTGCAAATTTGGAGATTTTTTTTTTAAAAAAAATTCAAGAATCAGGCAACTAGCAAAAGAGTTCCAAAACAGGTATATTCAATGGGACAAAGCCTTCCTTGCTGCTTCAAGATCCCTTCTTGTACAAATCAGTCTGTGAATGGAGTGATGATTGTGCAAAAACCTTGCAGTAAAGAAAAGTCCTTCCAAATGGAAGATACAAAAACTCTAACAGGTACAGGACACAGACGTTTTGATTCCAGTACATAAATCCCAGGGCATTTCATGCAGTTGCCCCAGGAAAGGGGGTAATGGAACAGTGCAACAACATGCATGTAAAGGAACTGTGATAACATGACCATTTCTACATAAGTGCAAACAAGTGCACTCTCAAATAAGTTTGTAAAACTTTCCGCACAACTTTTTGCCTCCTCAGGAGTAGATCCAAATTTAGTGACCCATTATCCCATGTTTTCCTTTTCTTTTCTTTTTGGCCCCCTGAAGGGGATTTTTTATTGCTTTTTCTAAATCTACATACAGAAAAGAAAAAAAGTCTACAATACACAGAGAACTAGGGATGCGGAAACTACAGCCTACAGGTGAAAGAAAAGAAAACCCTCTAAAAACCCAAGAACTGGTGATCATGCATAGCTTTTAAAATTTAAACTCTCCTTCTTGAATACAAATTGACTTTTGCCAAAAATGATCATCTAGCTAATAAAACATTCCGATATTTCACCAGCAATTACAGTTTCATAAAGAGCTATGCCCTAGAATGAAATAATTTTAAGTACTCTAGAGAACATTGACATTCTGCTTTTTTCCTCTCAACTGATAGCCTGTTTTGGAGGCTACTGCCCCTAACTTAGAGTCCGAGTCCTCATCAGAAGATCCAGTCTCTCCTTCTTCTTTACTCCCCTTGGTGCCATTGGGGGTTCCTTCTCCCTCTCCTGGTGGCTGACCATGCTGATGCAAAAATTCAGAAGCCTTTTCAACTGAGTCTATCCTTTCTTTGTCATTTGCATATCTAAAGATCAGTCCCTCGGATACCTACCATCTGTAGGCCACTTTGTGGTTTTGTAAAAATAACGCCAAGTTTCTGTATTTCTTTCTCTTCCTTCTTATCTCAAATGGAACATCCTTCAATACTTTAATCTTGTCTTTCAACTTCAAGGCAACTCCGTTGGTCACTTTCAATAGTTGATCTCTCACTTTTCTTTGGGAGAATTTTACTGTAATTTCCCCTGGATCAACTTCAAAGTGAAATAGATACGGTCTTTAGATCGTATTCTGAATTTATCAGAAAGGATAATCCCATGTTTTCCGAATCTACTTTTTCCACAGTTTTTTTTTCCACTTCAGGCCTGATCCCACAGATTTCCAGTGAGAAATTCTCGATTTTGAATTTTGTTTCCTGCAATCCTTTTGTGTCGTCAGTGTTCATCTTGCCTCCCACCCTCCCTCAGGTTGTCCCCTGAGCAATATACTGATTTTTATAAGTGTAATGTTCCCTCTAAACTGTGCTAGGGGGCACTAGCACACAAAATTGTAACAGGCAGTGCAGGGATTACTGCTTTCAGCCCACAAGGCATTTTTCCTTCCACTGGAGACAATGGAAGATGAGGGCAGCTCCTTCTGGTGCCCATAGAATTGGACCTCCTGGTCCAATCTTTTTGGAACTTGGGGGGGGATTTTAAGGACAGGCACCAGCAGCTATGCTGCAAATTTGGAGTCTCTACCTAAAAACACCCCCAAAAGCCCCAGATACCCCCAGATTGATTTTCCATTATAGCCTATGAGGCCCATTGACTACAGTGGTCCCCGTAGGCTACCATGGAGCTGGGGGAAAATGTGTTGTTGTTTTTTGCACATCCCTATTATGCTTTTCAGTATGGTTTGTAAGCTGCCTTGAGTCATGGAAAAAAGTGGGTTCTGACAGTGATTGTTCCTCCTGTGTTATACTTGACTTGTAATGCTGGTTGTCGTATTTCACTAAAAACATGAAGTAGACTGCAAGAATCCCCCCCCTTGCACTGGTATGTTTTCTAAGGCTCAGCACAGGGTGATGGTCCAAGGCCAGGTCTACTAATATAGTGAACTGCAGTGGGTAGACCTGTTCTCTGGAGAACAGATCTATCAATATAGTGGAAACGGATGGGTGAAATTTGACTTGATTCTGTTTTATGTTTAAATTATTCTTAAAATATAATTTAAATATAACTTAAAATAATTTTTCTGAGATTTTTACAAGATTATGGAAGTAGTCTCAAAAACTAATTTATGTGACACTCAAATGTAGACTCACTCACAACTTTAACATGTCTAGCTTTTTTCGCTCATGAGGTAGAATTTCTGCTCACAACACTATGGAGCTTAGAGGGAACATTGGTTATGATGTTACAATGTGACTTTTTTCATTATAATATAGCAACATTATAACGTTGGGATAAAACAGGCAGTGTGGTTTCATGTAGCCTTATCTGTGCAATTACCCACCCTTGAAGTTCCTTTCCTTTCGTTTTGGGGGGTGGGTGAGTAGGTTTTGTCACCTCGCTCTTGTATTGTTTCTTTATTCCCCCCCCCTATAGCTCCTGGTGTGCTTTTGATGACAATTCAGCCTTGTAAACATCCAAAATTAATGGAATTCTATAACTGAGATCTGATAATCATGGAAACTCAACATGTGAGGTGTTTCCATTTTGTGTGCTTCATAATTACTGAATAATACTGTTATGAATTGGTGTATCCAGTTCCACAATTGCAAAAGGAATACTACTTTCATTCAGATTTTGTGGGAATCTTCACCAGCCATTTTCTTAGTTGGTGACTAAGGAGAAGCAGGGGACCTTTGAAATGGCAGCAACTATGCTGGTCCCCATGATACATCCAGCCTTTTTTAAAACAATGTTATGATGTTATAACATTACTGCATATACAAAAAAAGGAGGTTCCATTGCTGACAAAGTACATGATGACACATTTAGTGTACTTCATAATTATTAAATAACACAATTATGAATTGGTGTATCCAGGTCTACAATTGCCAGCCATTTTCTTAGTTGGCGACTAAGGAGAAGTGAGGGACCTTTGAAATGGTGGCAACCATGCTGTTCCCCATGATACATTCAGCCTTTTAAAAACAATACTATGACGTTATAACGTTACTGAGCATGCAAGGGGGGGAGGTTCTGTGGCTGACGAAGTACATGATGACATAGCTTCAGAACCCCACCCTTTTCAATGGAAGTGTGGAACACATGGGGAGGGTTGGATCTGAATTCAAGGAAAAAAATCCCAGAAATAAATGCTCTTTTGTGGAAGAAGTGCTGCAAAGTCAGCTGGGGATTGAACTCGCCAGGAAACAGCAGCAACACTTGAGGTGTGGAAAAGGTCTATGCTCCAAAAAAAGTTGATACTAGTACAGAAGTTACTGTACCGTCACTATTAGGGATGGGTAGAAACTGCATTTTTGCAATTCAAGAATTTTGTCCACAAAAAATCATGGTTCTTCAGTTCGCAAACATCCTTTTGCGAACCAGAAACCACGCAAAATTTGTGATGAACTTTAGTTCATCAGTCGGTTCGTGCCCATCCCATATCCTATGCTTTCCACTGCACACTGCAAAACATTTTTTCATACAGTCTTTCCTCCACATTTAGTTTAAAATGCTGACATTGCAAAAACAGATTATTTATGTTGGGTTTAGATACTATGAATCACACACAGAACAAAATTTACAGAAGAGATTTCTGGCTCTTCCCCATTGCCACTGGATTAAGTCCTTTATAAACTATATATACTCCTGAGAATTGGGACTGGCATGAGATGCAGTATACAAAGCTGTGACTAAAGGAGGAGGATCATACTCATCCTATGTGAGCTCTTGCTTTCTTCATATAGGACATGGAGATAGGATTACCAGCCAGGAGTCCAGGGAGGTGGGGACATGAGGAGAACACCACAGAGTTCCCTAAGATTTCTAGAGTGGACTGACATCATGTCCAGGTTTTGCCTACAAAGACGTCATGCAGTCATCCAATGGTGACTTTTTTCCTTCCCATCAGCTGCCAGAGGTGTGGGTGGGAAATGGGAGCCAGGGTTGATCCCCCAAATCCCACACCCCTGGGAGCTTGGTAAACCAGGGAAATAGGAACCAGGGATCCCCCATTGCTATCAGGAACTTGGTAAATCCAGCTGGACAGCTATTTTCACTGATTCCACCCCTCTTCCCCCAGGACTACATCCTATGCTGTTCCCAAGGATCCTCTATGGGAAAAATCTCTGTTCTGCCCATGATTCACAAGATCTGAGCCTTAAACTCAAACACATGCCCATGAACCAAAGATACCAGGTATGCTCTCTGGCCCGCAACCATACTAAATGGAGCAGCAGGGAAAACATCATTGCATTGAATGACACTCTAGGAATTTTCCCAGTCTATATGATCTCCACACGGAAGTGATGCTATGTCGCTGATGTCTTTTCACCCGTGCCCCAACCCCCTCGGGGTTCCAACCATTAACTGACAAATCATCTTTCTCACCGTCATTCAAGGTGGATTTACATGAAAAACAATTCAGACAGCATAAAACTTTCAACAAAGAATGCTACAGAACTAGTATTACAAACAAAAATCTGCCTAAGGCATGACTTACAATAATGAAGAAAGTGCATTATAAAGGTAAAATGCAGTAAAAAGCAAGGTGATAGCATACAAACATTGAAATAGGCTACAATCCTATTCCCTTACAAATGTTTCCACCTGAGCTGTTTATACCACAGTTCTAATCCCTTTATAAAAATGCCCTCCTGGACACATCTGTCTTGCCCGTTCAGCATGCCTTTCAGATCTCCTCAGGCAGGCCGTTCCACAAGGTGGGAGCCACAACAGAGAATGCCCATTTGCAGGGTGACATCCTCAGAAGGTTTTTCTCAGAAGAGCAACGGTCAGGCAGTGAAGCAACTGAAATTTACAACATTTGCTACTTTCAAATCAGCAAAACCAAGGCAATGTATTCCAGAAAGAGAACCAAATTAGATTCTGTGGCTCAAACAGAGAGTGAAACTTAGCATCTGCATCTAAGAATTCTCCTGTATTTGCATAGCTAGCAAAGCAAACTGTGCCCTGAAAATTTTTTTGCCCAAAGGCACCGAAGAAACAGCACACAGATCCAGGCAGAGGTTCTTTTTAAAACAAGGAAACTGTACAATTTAAAATATATATACAAAATTGCAACTGTGTTCCAGTAATTCTCCACTCACCCAATAATTTTCAGTAGCATGCTGCCATGCAACCTGAGTCCTTGTCTCCTCTTTTCCCCACCACCAATCAAGTTCAACCTGGCCATTGACAGAGTCGTCCCTCCACACTACTCCAGCATCCGTGTTTTTGTACAGGCCCTTGGCGTACTGAAATGTGCCAGGGCTCTGAAGAAGGGAAGGGAAGAGGAAAGCTCTGATGACAGGAACCAAAATATTCAAGGGGCCACAAGGGAAGGAACTGGTCCTGGCAAACAGAAGGATAAAATTAAAACCTCGGACAGCAGTCATTGAGATCTGTTGTATTAAGAGGTGCTTTTTGTGTTTGTGCCATCCACTCACAGCTGAGTTATGGTGACCTTGTAGGGTTTTCAAGGCAAGAGATGTTCAAAGCTGGTTTGCCACTGCCCGCCTCTGTGTACCAACCCTGGCTATCTCTGGCCTCCCATCCAAGTACAAACCAGGGCCAACCCTGTTTACCTTTTAAAATCTGACGAGACTAGGCTAGCTTGGGCTATCACAGCATTAAAGTGAAATTTGTCCCACACTTCAGCCCCAAGTGGCATCATTTTATGAAGTCTGTGGCAGCAAGTGTTTACAGGAGCCGCTGGATATAGCTGCTGGACTTGTGGAGAGCCTTCCTGATGGGAAAAGCATCAGGGACTAGTTGTGGTGTGCTTGACACTAATCAGGCTGCCTGAAGGCCAGTAACAACTGGGGAAGAAAGCACTCCATTATGCCCTACAGAGATCCATTCCTATATGCAAGACAATGTGCTGCATGTGTTAGAGGGAACATATGTTCTTGTATGCCCCATTTCCTTGTTTTCTTAAACATCTGTTTAAAAAGCACATCTAAATGCAGCCTACTTGTACTTTATGCAAGAATAACTTAACCCTATTCTCTGGGTTAAACAGCAGTGCAATTTTCAGTTTACGTTTGCAGCAATTAAGTGCCTTGTCCTCCCACACACCTGGCATGCCCGTTTCATTTTCTGTTTCAATAGCAGCTATCCATGCATGAAGATAGCATATGGATGGGGCAAAATCCAGTGTGCGCAGGCTCCATATGCACCAGCTGATTCCTGGACTTTATCTCGCAGAATTGCAGATACAGTGCTTGGATTTGAAACTGTTTTAAACATTACTCCAGACAGCTGGTGGTGTCAAAAGAGGTGCGGGGGGGGGTGCTGGCAGGGAGAATTTTGTTTTAAATGCTGGTCACCAGAACTGCATAATCACAGCTGTGTTGGTGAGCCCCTGTAAATACAGACTGCTCATAGGTTCACAAATGTGCTTGCTATACATATTTCAGTGGTAATCATATCGATTGATCTAGTTAGCACATTTTACAGGAGAAGACTGAGGACTCATGATAAACTTGGGAAATATGCAGAAACCAGTAAGAATCTTTCCTGTGCACCTGAAAACAGTGAACATGGTATTTTTCTTAGAGCATGGAAATGTTAATATTTGTACATGCGGATATGGCTTGCTGTGACCTCAGGCACAAAAATGCCTTCAGAACATCCCTTGTGAAAGCTGCCCAACTTATTTGTGCTTGATCCTGATCCGCTAAAGGCAGCTCCACACATGATTTTATGGCATTTCACATCTGTTGTCATCAGAGTGGTTTGATCACCTCCAGTTTCACTGTAAGGAGTTACTCATGCACTAAACTTAAGTTTGTGGTTAGGGATCACCGCTTGCTTAGAGATTACTTATGTCTGGATTTCTACCTTAAAAACTATTGTAGCCACAAACCAATTGGTACAGGGATGCCAAAGTGATTAAATTTTTATTTCAGTACTATAATGAACAAGCACAGAAGAATGCTGTAAAGATGTGTCTCTAGAGGCAGACATGATTGTCATTACCACAGGAATGCATGTGAAGCAATCAGTAAAAATTAAACCTAAGAATTCGCGTAACCCCCATGAACTAATTGGTAAAGCCCAGCAGGGATGGAGTCTGTGAATGGAAGAGCAAGACGGGGAGAATCCAGTATACAATTCTGGGTTCTTATTACTTTGCATATATGTGAAATGTTAACTGGAAAGGTGGGGGGATAAATTTAGTATAACTGATATTACTGGAATCATATAGTTACTGTACAGCTGAATTTTTTCAAGCTGCAGGCTGAAGCCTTGGTTCCGTGATGTCCAGTTTGTTTCTTTAAGCAGGACAACCATGTTGGAAAACTCCAGCAATTGATGGACCAGAAAACCCAGACTTTGCTAACCACAGAGTTATATCAAGCAAAGACCAGTTGCTTATTCCCTGCAAGTCTCTGTTCTCTGGTCCACCTACATGTTTAGTTATATGTTCTTTTTGTACTATTCTGAACACTGGACAATTTTGAACTTACATTGTCTTGCAAATTGTTTCTAAGTTAGCCCCACAAAATTCACGCAGGCAGAGGTTATACATGGACCAAATAAATTTCACAATGTGAAACCAGCCAGGAAAAGAAAGGACCCTGGTCAATAATCTCAGATGGTTCTACTACTTTGTAATGACAGCCTCCGCAGGCAAACTTTCAGCACAAGGGTTTGTGTGTGTGTGTGTGTGTGTTAAGTATCATCAAGCCACTTCTGACATACGACAAGCCTAGGAATTAATGATCTCCTAAACATCCTATTGTTAACAGCCTTACAAACTGAGGGCTCTGGCTTCCTTGATCGAGTCAATCCATCTCATGTTGGGTCTTCCTCTTTTCCTGCTGCCTTCAACTTTTCCTAGCATTATTGTCTTTTCCAGTGACTCTTTGTCTTCTCATAATGTGACCAAAGTACAATAGCCAGTATAGTTATTTTACAAGGTGGATGGTTTTGACTCTTACTCTAAAAAGCGTTAAAAGGAAAACATGGCAATTTCTAACAATATACTTTATAGACCCCCCCAAAATGTAAAATACTATACTAAAAAATGTAAAATTAAATAGTCGGTCCACTGACCTCCAGCACTCTCAGTTAAAATAAATGGCATACTTTCATACAAAATTGACTGTTGAGGACTGAATGAACTTGGATAGTACCCTCGCTTGCCAGCCCAATTAATGGAAGAGGATTACCAGTTCCCCATACACTGAGATAGACAAGCAGATAAGAGGACTTTTCAAATACAATCTTTCTAACCGTAAGATCAGAACATTCAAGAAAAACAGGGAGCCTGATCTGTAAATAGATGTAGCACAAAACTTAAAGCATATCCACTTTGCAAAAGTAAACATCTATAGGCAGATAAACGAGGCTTTGTGGCAAGACTCCAAGCCTTTCAGACCAAATGAGGTCAACGCATTGCTCACTTCACACAAGCAGTCAGTCTGAAAGGGAAATAGGCTCACAAGACGTGCAACTGCTCTATTCTGGGGCAAAACAAAAGAGCATTCAATAAGAAACAGCAAACCATGGCCTTAAAGACCCATACAGATTTCTGCTATCAGAAAGCCTGAACAAAACCTATGAAGGAGGAAAGCTTCATCCTGACCGCAATTTTCAAACTTTTAGATTTATATGTTGTAGTAACTTCTAGGATAAAGAAGCCTCTGTCTAAACTAGCTCCTAGCTTTCCACCACAAGTGTCTCTTTAAGAGGCCAAACAGCCTTGCGTTTTACAATATTGCTACAGTTTCCCAAGAAATGCCTCTGCACAGTACAGAGTCATAAAATGGAAGGGGAGGCCAAAGATATTATCTCAACTACATCCCCCCTGAACATTCAGTTTTGCAACCTGATCACTTCCATTAGAGGCCCCTAACCTTTTTGAGCCTGCAACCAGCTTCAGTTTTGAGGGGCGATGGGGAGAGCCAACTCAAAATGGCTGCCACAGAAGGTGAAGCCAAACCTACAATGGCTGCCACAGGAGGCTGAATTGAGCACAATATCTCCCTTCTTGCTTTGTGAAACAGTTGCATGGCAGCCATGCTGAACATATGAAGCTGCCTTTCACTCCAGTAACTGATCTCTCAAGGCTAACATTATCTCTACTTTGGTTGGAAGCACGGCCCATCCATTGGGAGGACAGCAAGCTTGGGGGGAAAGTGGGTGTGCTTGACTTATGTGATCAAAGGCTATGGCCAGAATGAAGCAAGCTAACAGTGCCATCCTAAGCAAGGCTACTCATGAGACTTAGTCTCTGGAAAGTGTTTTTAGGGTTGTACAGTAAAAGACCTTGGGCAAAAATCAGAGGACTTATTTTCCTACTTTATCTTGGAAGATGAAGTATTCAGTGACCACTCAATTCGAAGAGGATGCAAATGTGATTAAGCATACTTCATGGGTATAGCTAACATGCCTTTAGTTTCCCTGCCATTGCGGGATAATCCAAAGCTTGGTTGCAATATCAGAGTTACAACCCCGAAACTGTGCTCTTCCTGATCACCACTAATGACATGCTTTCAGACAGGATAACCAGAATTGTACACAGGTGACTGTATCACAGATTTACATAACAGCAAATATCCTGCTATTATATTTAATTTCAGTTCCCTTTTGGTAATTGCTAATAATGAATTAGTCTGTCACTCTTTTAAGATACTGAACTAGCCATTTTTGTTAAGCTTTTCCACTATGGTGCCAAGATCTCCTTCCCCATATAATTATAACCACTTTACACTCACTCCCTCTAGCCAATCAGTGTCTAAGTGGTTAGATATTTTTGTCCCTTTGTCAGCCATTCACTTTGTGGTTACTTAGTGCCTGATTACACATTATATTTACCAAGTGAGCAGCAACTGGACTGAGATCTCTGAAGGCTCCCTCCAGTAGTCAAGGAAAGCTAGAGGGGCATGCTTCAGAAGGCACCTCTGCTCCTTCCCGGCTGTTAAGGGGGATTATTTTCTGATCCAAGTAACTGGAGGAAAGGTGTCACTAGACTCCTGCTAATTAGAGAGAAAGGGGAGGGGGGAATCTGTTGACCTGCAACAGCTCCTTCCCCTCAGCATGACATCTAGGTAAACTACTTTCACCTTTCCTAAACTGTCAGAAAAAAGAATTTAAACTCTAAACAGTGAGTCCATCTCCCAAAATACTACAGCTTGAGGGCATCGAATAAAGCTGATGGGCAGTAGATTTGGGACAGACAAAAGGAAATACTTCTTTACACAGAGAGAGATTAAAACGTAGAATTTGCTGTCAGAGGATGTAGAGATGGCCACAAGAATGAACAGCTTTAAAAGGGGATTAGATAGATTCATGGAAGATAGGTCTATCTAGGTCTATCAATGGCTACTAGCCATGGTGACTGAGAGGAACCTCCACGTTCAGAGGCACTAAACCTCTGAATCTTAGAGCCAGGAGGCAACACTAGGCAAAGGTCTCAAGCTCCCTGCCCTGTTGTTGGCCCTCCAGAGGAATTGGTTGGCCACTGTGTAAGACAGGATGCTGGACTAGATAGACCACTGATCCGATCCAGCAGGGCTCTTCTTATATTCTTATGGAGTCTGTCTGCTTTTCCCATAGCAAATCTAACATTCAAATAAGGCTCCACTTTCTGATTGGCCAGTTTGAAGTGAGATTTTTGAAAGCTCTTCACAGTCAGCTTGGGCTTATCTGCAATATGGCTCCACTTTGTCAATTCACCACCACTAGGGAGTCATATTACTCTTAACCTTGTTCTTTATCTTGCTTGGATTTGTTTCTGCATAACAATGTAGCATGCCTATCACTTGGTCGCTTGGGCCTTCTGGCCTCACTTTGCAGCAACATATTTTTGTGCCTTCTAGAGTAGGCATTACTCCCAATGAAAATACCTTGTGGGACCCCCCTGTTTATTTCCGTCCATTGTGAAAACTGTCAGTTGATTCCTACCCTTGTGCTTCCTGTTTTTTTCAAGCAACTTTGGAGTACAAATTCATAGTACAAATAAAGGTGAGAGAAGCACTGGACCAGCTGATTAAATTTATTGGTGCCCACATTAAGCTTCCGAAAAGGAATGATGTTCTCCCAAATATAAATATATGGAATTTGTCAGCATAAGAAGAGGTAATGGCTACTAGCTTAGAGGACTTAAAGATAGGATCTGACAAATTTATGGAGGACAGGTCAGGGAAACTTCCTTATTCAGAAGCAATATAATAACTAGCAATTGTTAGGGACAACAACAGAGAATGGTCATTACAAGAGAATTTGTCAGCAGGATGGAAACAGCCTGGGAAAGACTGCTTACACAAGGTCACTTCCAGGATAAAGGAAGTTATACAGCTTTGTTAGTCTTAAAGGTGCCACTGGACTCAAACTTTGTTCTGTTGCTTCAGAGCAACACATCTACCCACCTGAATGTATCTATAAGGTAAAACTATGCACTTGGTCCTCAATTGACTATACACTGCACACTACCTTAAATTGATCTCAAATACTGTTAAAACTACCAAGTGCTTCCTTCTAACCTCGACCTTCAAACAGAACTGTTTCTTGTATGAGTAACATTTAGACTTTGCTGGCTTTTGTTTTTTTCCAAAGATATGACTCTCCATTGTTCTATACTACTTCTTCCCATTATGCAAGTAGTGGGGGGGGGGACAGAGATGCCAGCCAGCATCTCACACAAGAACTGGCAAGAGTAGATCATGACCCGAAAAAGCTACTGTTTGCCCTTCTGCTTTTTTTTTTTTTTTAATTGTGCCATCTGACCTGATGAAGAATTTTGGTGAGTTTCTTGCACAAGGTTTTATATCATTTGGTTGGCCTTAATAAAAGGTATATGGATTTATTTTTTGTTATGGATTTTGCATAGGTCAAAAAAGGCTGGTTACAGTTTTCATCTCTGTCATGCTCTGCCTATGAATTTTCCAAGGACATTTGCTTGGCCACTAATGGAGAAGAGAGAGATCAATGTCAAATTGCATTTGATAACAGAAATGGTCATGCTCAAAAATAAGCACACAAAAGCTAGGACAGCTCGTAACAGCAGGTCCCCCCAACATAGCACCTGAAATGACATACAGTTGCTGAGAAACTAACTGCATGTCTGAATAGCAAAGAGAATACATAGAAGTGAAGTCAAAAACACACTTTCCCATTTTTTTGGGGGGAGGGCTTTTCTTAGAAATGAAAGCAATACAAGACAGGAATTTACAGACTTGTTACATTTATAATAAAAGTGTAAAATGAAGCTATTCAGAGGTTTAGCAGAATGCATAGCTGCAAGTTATCTCAAGTTCAGAAATGTTTTTACTTACTGCAAAGTAAGTAACAAAAACCTTTGAGGACAGGAGAACAAAAAGAGGCTAAGAATGAAATAGGCAGATCAGAAAGATGAATTCAGTGGTATTCAGGAGCAGGCGGAGTACGGTATGCTGGTACTCAAAGCATTCAATCATGACCTAGAATCTACATCAATACACGAAAGCTACATTTCTATTAACGGAACACACAAAGTCGAAAAACTGAGGTTTTCAAAGTTCTCCCACCAAGATGGAAAGGAAGCCCAGTCATTACAATGGGAGATTCAACAATGATAAATGTAAAGGACTGTCCACTGGAAAAGAACCAGCAGGGGGGAGGGGGCAACAGATTATGCAGCAATACCTGGACAATACCTAGGGACTGGAATAGAGCTGATTGTCTAAATGTGTAATATAGAAGGACAGTGATGTTTTAGGCTGCTTTGTTTTTTAAGAATACTGTTCCCAAGGTTAAGAGATATTGCTGCTTTAATCTAGAATTGTAATACCTCTTTGAGAGTAATATATTCTACCCAACACATTTGCAGAGGTGGGTTGACAACAACCTGGAAAGGATTCAGATCAATGTGCAGACAAATAAAGGGTCGAGGACACTAGCCTTAAGAACAGCTGAAGAGCCTTTGGGGGGGAAAGAGAATAAAGCCTTATATTTATCCAGATACAGCAACATATCTGGAAGGCAAAATTCCCTCTAAACTGAGTTAGTGTGAGCTAGCTCACAGTTTTTTAGCCTCCAGCTCAAAGGTTTTCGTCTTAGCTCAGGAAGGATGGCTCCAGAGCAAACTAATTTATGCAGCAGCCAAATCACTCAATCACAACTTTAATGCCAGCAGCTCACAAAGTAGAATTTTTGCTCAAGACTCCACAAGCTTAGAGGGAGCATAGGGTATTCTTACTTCCATGATTATGGGGGAGGAAAGAGCACTCATTTCCCCAAGTTCTCCCCTCAGTTTCAATGAGTTGCATAAATGCCCCTGATGCAGTACTGTTGTGCATATTCATCCATCCTTCCAAAATGAAATAGGACTTGGCATAAGCACCTGAAGTGGGAAGTAATCAACCATCCCATGTGATGACAGAATTAGAACTGGTGGCTGTATGCATTCCAAATGGTGAAGGAACTGCTAAACTTGGGGGAAACCACCTTTTTCCAGCAACAAAATTTCAGGGTTTTGAATGACAGGAAATCATTGTTTCATATATTTACTGCACAATGGAACTATAATCTGAAAAGGGGAAATGGAAAAAAGATATGCTTGTTGTTAATAGTTTTAATTCGGGGGGTTTAAAGGAAGGTAGATGAATGGCTTAACTAGTTACAACAACACAAGAGATCTGAAATTAGGATCTCCCACTTTAAAATTTCAGAGCAGGAGCTGTGGAGGAAGGAAAGCTGTGCTAATGGAAGTATTCAACCTGTTCTTCTAGTGCTACTTCTGCTTTCACCTCCAAACCACTATTACTCTTCACGGGAAAATACAGCAACTGTACTTCTCCTCCACCCCCTGAACTAATAGCAGCTCCAAGAGGAGGCTATTCTCTGACCAAATTAGAAGCCCTCAGAAACTGCTCTGGAGTAAACAAAATAACACAGGACCCTGATCGTGGATCTCTTGTACCATACCCTGCCCTACCACACCTTACAGTCAGTGGAAGAAAAGTCTTCCTAGCAACTCAGCAATAAAACATGTTCCCTAAGGAGTCTGTAAAACTTCCTTTTTTGAATATTCTCAAGAAAATATGGGCGTGCTCCTGGTGGCAGATTTCAGGCATCAGAGATTTTATGTGGTAAATTGAGGCCCTTCCAACTATGACTCAGCGCCCAATATCTACAATCACTGCCTTTGTGTAATAAGCAATAGCCCTTTATTTTCCAAAAAGGCACAAAAATTGGAATGCAACACAGGTAGGCAAACAGAAGAAGAGGTGGACTGACGCAAGGGACAGCACATCGATTTTGTGTTGTTACAAATCAACTAACTGCATTTAGCTGCCAAAATGGGCAGCTTCCAACACATAAGACGATAGATTTTATTTAAGCTTAAAAATGCAGGTATTTAATGGGCAAGGACCTGAGTTATGCATCATTTATTTAACTCAGACCAATCAACTTCAGCTTAATGATCTGTACTTCATACATTCTCATCTGAGTTAGGTTTATAGTAATTTCTAAGGAATATGCATCAGACTTCCCACAACTGCGATCATGGCAATGGAGGTAAGAAAGGAAACCACACCACTATATTAAGAGCAGCATAACTATCTGTAGCATCAGCTCCAAACTTTGGTCAAGAGGTGTTTTGAATTCACATAGCTGCATGATCAAGAAAGGGATATGGGCATGGTCAAGGCACAAAAGGATTCAAAGGATTAATGTACTGTGTATTTAGACAGGGCCAGATTCTGTGGACCCCATTCAAGGCACACTTTGTTATTTAGCTAGATTTGATAGACCAAGATGAAAAATTACATAGAAAATGTTACTTTTGGTTCTTAGTACATTTTGACCCTGTCTAATTTCAGTTTAAATGAACACTTGAACAACAAACAAAGCAAACAGCAGCTGTTACCACCCCCGTCTGCTCACATGTAAATGGATTTTTAAAAACAAATATCTTAGTTATCAGCTGAAAAGCTGAGTCTAATCTGTGCAACCTTTTGACTTAAAAAAGAGGTTTGTAAGCCTTTAAGGTGCAACAAGATTTCTTTTTTTGTTTGTTTCAGCTGCATACAGCTTTCCCGGGAATTTAAGCAATATAACAAGAACAACTGGCTTTGCAGCATGCAGTTAACACTACTTATGGGATAAGTAGTAAGTCATTCTGCTGCACTGAGTTCAAAACTGTAATATGTGCAGCAGTGCCAAGATACACGGTTCAGTCCCCCTTTCATTTCTGTTGCGTATCTCCTGTGTGTTGTGGGAGACTGACGGACATGTTTTAAGATGCCCAGCTGCTACCCACAACCTATTGGGCCTCACAGATGAATAAAACCTGTAACACAACATTCAAAACACACATATTCATACTATCACATACTTAGTTGTTCTAACACAGAGAAGAATGGTATAGGTAATAGGTAAAGGTAAAGGTTTCCTTTGCTCGAAAACTAGTCGAATCCGACTCTAGGGGGCAGTGCTCATCTCTGTTTCCAAGCCAAAGAGCAAGTGCTGTCCAAAGACTTTTCCATGGTCATGTGGCCAGCATGATTAAACACCAAGGCGCACAGAACGCTATTACCTTCCCACCGAAGCGGTACCTATTTATCTACTTGCAATTTCTTACTTTCAAACTGCTAGGTTGGCAGGAGCTGGGACCAGAGATGGGAGCTCAATCCATCACACAGCACTCGGGTCTTGAACTGTCAAACTACAGGCCTTCCGGTCTGCAGCTCAGCGTCTTAACCTCTGAGCCACCATGACCCTAATACAGGTAATACTACCATATTAAAAATTTGAAAACTGCTGCTTTAGAAACTAGTGCCTTGAATTATGCTGGATAAACCTGTCCGGAAACATCACACACTCCACCTCACAATTTACAGGCAATATTATTTCTTTTTCTCCCCTGCTCTGACAGTGCTGCATACCTATGGGCAGAATCCCCATTTTGCTCTCACTGCCATTGTGAATACAACCATATTGGTAGTGGAAATGTGGCCTGTATTTAAGAGATTTTCCCCATGCTTTTTGTGCTTATGAACACCTACACACACCTCTGGATGTCTTTTTGCCATGTGTTATTGTTAGTTTTTAACACTATAATGACATACGTGCAGCCAATAATTTAAAAACCACGACAAAAAGGGGGAAGAGGAGGTGGTAGATAAAGAAATGGCTCCAGCTATAGACATAGAGGTGCAGAAACCCACACTTTCCTGTTCAGTCTTTCTCCAAACCTGCTTTGGGTATGATCTTCCAGAAGGTCTGCATCAAAAAGTAGGCTTGGGAAAATCCACAGTGGAGCAGAGGAAAACCCCAGAAGGTAGGCAAACACACAATGATGTCATGCAGAAGCCCAAATAAAAATGGCTATCATGGGGGAGACCAAAAGCTCCATCTGGAAGAAGCCACAATACAGTATCCGGAAAGGTATGGATGCAGCCTACTTTTGCAGTATAGCAATCATTTCCTACTTGATTGTCACAAGCCACGACAGCACAGTATCTAGTGATGCATGAATGCAACCATAGCCACAAACATATAGCAACTGCTTTCTAAAACTTGTAAGAGCACAAATGGTTTTAGGACCCAATGATTCACAGGTTTTCCAGTAATAGCAAACACCGTGTCAGCAGCTTTGCCCTCCAATATCCTTCACAGTCTTGTTATCACTCAATTTGAAGGAATAGCTCCTGAATAGGCACGACTTCTTTTCAAAATAGTGGTTTAACTGACCGCCAACTCTAACCTTGAGGCAGAGAAGCTCCTGTGATCAAGATCTCACAGGCTTTTAGTGATGAGTACTACATTAAAACCTTGAAAATGCAACAAAAAAATTAAAAATCCACAGGGCAACAGCCTGAGTGCAATGGACAAATCTAAGTCCAAGACTGTGACAGCATTCCAGAATAATGTGTCAAAGGGAAAAACAGAAAGACTCGTCTGTTGTAGGAAACAATTGGGTCAGTTTATTTGCCATTCATGTAGACTTCTATACATTGAGTCAAACTCAATTACTCACTGTCAAGACTTTCACTTCAGCCATCAACTCCTTCCATACATGACAGAGCATCTTTACACATCTATTGTGTGCCCTTACATTACATTTGACAAAAAATATAATAGCATTTCCCTATGTCCATAAAATAAACCAAGATTATTGTTGACATCTCTTGTGGCCTAGATGCACAGAATTAATAAAATCTCATCCTTCCCCTCCAGCAGTTTCGAAAGACAATTTCTCACAGCAGGTTGCTTGTGAAGTACATAAGTGGGAGCCCAGGTCAGAATAAACAGCAGCTGATCGCGCCTCCAATGGCATAAATAAAGATAAATAAAACTACTTTAATCAAAACCAGCTCTGTTCAATCATAATTCACAGGTTCAGTATAATTCACAGGGACCAATAGCCATTCACAATGCAGTGTGCCTGGAATGATACAACAAAACTCCATGAACGTTTTTTAAAAAATAACACCTCTTGAACGAGTGCATAGTGCTATGCTCTGTTCAGCCCTGATTCACATATGCTGGTCTGCCCTCAGTAAAAACCTTGGGAACATGGAGATCTGGCACCAGGTTTGTAGCTGGGATCACGTGGAGGCAAAGTTTCTTATAAACAGATACCTCCACAGGAGGGTTGAACATGGGACAATTACGATTTGCTCAGACGGTGGCCGTTTTTTTTTGGGGGGGGGGAATGGGCTACATAATTATGCAAATCAAGGCAGATGTTGTGTTACAGGTGATCATTCAGAAAAAACAAGTCTCTCACTGTGAATGTCTTCCCTCCGAAGGCTCAAGAGCAGCCCTGCACACTTAACTACCACCTATCATAATACAGCCCCTGTTGGCATACTACCGCAGTCATGATGAAAAAACTCTTGCAGGTTTCATGAGGCTTGAACTTTGCTATATGCTGGGGTCTTAAACCAAAGAGGCCCGCTGGAACAAAAACGACGGGACGTCCATTTAAAAGAAACTTTAAAGTAAATAACATATCTGACATAGGGAGCACTGACACTCGAAAGCTCATACACAGAAAATCTTTTTGGTCTCTAAGGTGATACTGGACTCAAATCCAGCAGTTCTACTGCAGATCAACATGGCTACCCCACCTGAAATTATCTGACCTTGACACACACTGTTTCAGGCTCCCCCAAGTCCATTGAAAGGCAGTCAAAAGAACACTTTAATCTAAAGTAGCATTCAGAGAGCAAAATCAGTATGTGCAAATCCCCCCCCCCAATTTCTTACTTCACTTATGTCAACAAGTGCCTGAAGGCAAGATTAACATTCAGATATTACCATATCTTTATATACTCCCCATTCTCACTGGGATTCCAGATATAGAGGAAGTGGAATGGGTTAATATATGAACACAGATAGATTGTCTTCATTAATTAAGCACTGACAGGCATTTAAACCCTTTCACGTGCAGATCAAGGCCAACTTAATTATCTGATGGATGTAAGAATTGCACATTGCACAGTATTTCATTTATATTCCTATTTAGTCAAGCATGCTATTGATCTGAAATTGCCTCTTTAAATACCTTCAACAAGGGTCACCTGATGAAGTGATTAAACACAAAGTTTGTTCTTGCTTAGCCAAGTCAGAGTAAGGTTTGGAGCCCCTAAATGTAGAAGAGGAACTCCTAAGCTTTGACCACACATACACACGGCTGTTTATGAAAGATACCTTGACAACAGGAAAGGGATGGCATAACTTTTAAAACATAAACCTGAACACTTCTGAGTACTGTTAATTTCCTCAAAAAATGTTGGCATTTTTTATTTCACCTGAATTTTCATTCTAGCTTTAGCAATGCAGGAGATACAGCTAACTCGAAGCATCACAAGTACTTCCTACATTCCCTCCAAACAAGCTCATCATATTCTTAATCATTAGGCAACAGAATTAACCACCTACACGATAGAAACCCTGAATGTGAAAGGGAGCCATCTTGTATGGAAGGATGGGAAGGAAAAGCTAAAAGCAGCAGCATCTGAAATAACAGAAAGGAGGTACAGAATTAACACTACTTGTATTCTTTTAAACACCTGAATCCAACTGAGCAGCTATTCGTTTCATCTGGCATCAACGGGCTTGAAACAGAGACCGACAAGACAATGTTATCCCTGTTAACTCTGACTGCATGACTCACCTAAGCTCTGGAATAAATAGCATCCTAGATTAGAAATTTCTCTTTTCAGCTCTCTGCCCAAGTTCCCTACTGCAAAACCTATTTAGCCTGTACCCTATAAGTACAAATATAAGGCATTCTGGTATTTTGAAAAAATATACATTAACCCTCAGGGACAGCATAATACTTTTTTTTTGGTAGAATCCACGTTTGTCCAAAAATGAAGACATTTCATTATATATGTAAAGAAGCTTTCAACCTTCACTCATGGAGATGACAAACTTCCTGGGCTGCACCAATGGCCAAAAAACAAAACACCTGCCAGGAATGGCTGTGTACCATGGCCTCTCTGTGTGCATCTTGCACACATTCTATACCCAGAATGGGTGTGCCCATGATGCCTATAAAGCACATCTGATGGTAAACCAAGCACATGTGTCAGAGGTAGAGGGCATCATCCTGCCAAAATCCAGTACAATTTAGCCGCTATCACTATTGTGTGGAGAGTAATCTCTCCTCCTCCCTGCCCTGTAGTCTTCTTTTCCTGAGGCTGCTGTGATGTGAACAAGGAGTGAAATCAGACTAGGAGGCAATACGGTTGTTGTTAGCCATTCAGTCATGCCCGACTCTTGGCGATTCTATGAGCCAGTTCTCTACATGTTTTCCGATCTTGTACTGTTTCTTTGAGTCATTCCATGCTCAGGCTGGTGTCGACTTTTATGGTGTCTAGCCACCATGTTCTTTGGCAGTCCGGTTTCCTTTTGCCACTAACCAATCCAAGCATAATTGTTTTAGTGAGTTCCACATGACAATACTACAGCACTTAAACTTTTGAGTTTAGGGAAAAGAAAAAAGGGACTAAGGTTTTTATATCATCATATAGAAAAAAGTGCATCTTTTTCCCTTCAGCCCCGCTTCCGAGCTTCCTGGGAACATCTGGCTGGCCACTGTGCAGAGCAAGATGATGGACTAGATGGATCTCTGATCTGATCCAGCCAGGCTTTTTTTTTTCTTATTGAAAGCCCAGCCAAGCCATATCCCACCCATGAATGATTCCAAGAAAGGACGTAGTAAGAGGGCTCTCTCTCCACTTCTCAGCATCCAAGTTCTTTACCTAAACTGATGCATATGAAGGGCAGGAATGGATCTAAGTCCAGACTTTTCCGTATTTCTGGAGCTCTTCTCCACAGGTGAAGGTGGGTGCTGGAGTTCTCCCAGAATCTCAGGAATCCAGAGATCAGTTCCCCTGGAGAAAATGGCAGCTTTGGAGGGGTGGACTCTATGGCATCACATCCTTGCCCAACACTCTCCCCCACAAGAAATTCCACCCTTCCCAGGTTCCACCCCCCATATCTCTAGGAAGTTCCCAACTTGGGAGTTGGCAGCCCTAGGCTCCATGCCACCCACCTGTTTTCTGAACATATCAAAATAACTCTTTTTTAACTGCACCTAAGCAAACCCCATCTCATTAGACCTCTGAAGCAAGGAAAGCTCGGCCCTAGTTAGTGCTTTGATGGGAGACCACCAAGGAAATCTATGGATGCTACGCAGAGGCAGGCAATGGCAAACCCCCTCTGAATGTCTCCTGCCTTGAAAATCCTGTTGGATACTTCACAATTGACAAGCACAGATGGATATTTTACAATTGGCAGTGTTAAGAGGTCATTATAATGGGACTCCATGTAACAAATGTGTCTGCCCCTGTGACGAGAAATCTATTGCAGACCTAGCTCATGTGGTTTTCCAGCGTCCAGAACATGAACAATATCTTGGGAATATTCTATCACGATATCTAGGGAGATTGAACCAGAACAGACTTATAATATTCCTTGCTGACAAAGTAAATGGGTAGAATCACAAATGGCAAAGTTTACCACAAGAGTGATAAAGACTCTGCCAAAACCATCTATTGTTAGCATGGTTGATGGATAAAATGTAAGTACTATGCTGGGTTCGATGTATTACTATAGGAATAGTAAGTTGCCTCTAATTTCATATTTTGTTGCTATGATTTTAATTATTATCAATTTTAATTTTAAGCGGTCATTTTAAGTGTTTTAGTTGGCATTGAGATTGTTTGTATTGTTTGCATTGTAGTTTTCTCCCAGTGTCATTTGCTAAGGCTATGAGCTAATACAATAAAGTTTATGTTTGTATATATGTATGAAAATCCTGTGGCATAAGTTGGCTGCGACCTGAAGGCCAGAAAAACTTTTTTTTAAAGTCTGCTTTAAACTGTTAGAATGAGTAACGGCATATAAGAACTGAATATTTAAGCTATTAAATATATGAGACAGTACAACTTCAAAAAAATCTCTCTAAAGCAGGCCATCCCCTCCCCCTGTGGTCACTATACATGTATTTCCTGCTCATCTTGTAATCAGAGAACAAAGCCAAAAGGTTTTGCGTTGCTTCTGGAGAATCTGGCTCTGCTGGACCCCTCAGGCAAGGGAGTTCCACAGCTGAGGAAAAGCCATTAAGTAAGCAGATGCCCTTGCCATTCATGCTCACTGCATAGAGGACTCCTTGAGAAAAAGCCACCATCAGCTAACCATAAAGACTGTAAAAGGGCCAATGTGAAGGGTATTTTCTAGCATTAGAGCTCTCACCACATCACTTTTGTATTACAATAGTTTTAAAGGCATACACTGATGCCATTAATTAATGGGGGGGGGAGAATCTGTTGGCACATTATTTGATACTTCCAAATGTTGTCTCTCAGACTTGTGATCCATTTTCTCAGCTTCCTTCCATACTCTGACCAACTAACATGTGAAGCACACTAGCAGACTCTCTAGGACTGCTGGGATTAAGAACCTGGCAGAGCTTAATTAAAAGGTGCCAAAGGTATGCTTTCACCCTGAATAAAACAATAATGGTAACCTTACCAAAAATGAATGCTGCATAAAAGTCTGCAAAAAGGGGGGAGGAGGGAGAGATGTGTGTGGAAAAGAACCCTGGAAGTGATGCTGTTCCATAATGAATTGTTTTGGTACAACAATGCTTTAAGGAAAAAGCAAGCCTCTTGATGCAGGCTACAGTATATTATCTGGACATAAAAATATTCATCATACATTTGTTAACCACCACAAAAAATCCTGCCATCACATACAGACACATACACACCCCTTTTATAAAGGCAGCATTATCAAAGCACCATGAAAGATACTTCCCTCCGGGGCCCTATTTTTAATACAATTTTACCATGAAAGCCATGGCACAGAATTCCCATGTACCTCAAAACTTAATCAGAGTCACTGCCCAATAATGGTTAGTGGGGCAATTCAGAGACGTTTAAGAGAGAAACAAGCCTCATGCCCAGTCACCAGCGTTCCCTGCATCGTCTCCATCTCCTGCACAAAGTACCGTAGTGAAGCCACCTATCTATTGTGCTCCTGGCACCATATGAATAAGCTACCCCAAATAAATATTTCTGTAACAAGACAGTCTCATTGCTATCACCACTCCATGAAACGCAGAGCAGCCATATCCTTAAGAGTGCCTTTCAACAATGCACTATCGTTTCAAGTAAGCAAGGGATACAGAAAAGCCAGTCAGAGCCGGCTTTTTGTGACTTTCTCCTTTTAGCGACAGAAAATTAAGCTTCTGAAGACAAAAGAAGCCCTTTCCTCACTGCCACCCCAGCGGACACTCTCTCTTATAGAGAAGTGCACACACCCTCTTCCTGACAGCATCTACAGAAAGAATGGCCGACTATAAAAGCTCATTGATAAATATCAATATCACCATCCTCATTGTCATTGATAAAGCAAACCACAGAATATTTCGTGCATTTAGTGCTTACCTTACATGAGCCACACTCACTCCTCTTGCAGAGAAATTGCTAATGGTTTTGGCTGGGGGTGGTGGAAATCACCTTACGTGCTTCCCCGGCAAGCTAATCCAAGCCTTCCATTAACACACTCCATTGCAGATAATTGCAGGCAGCACACACTCCCCCTGCTTTTCCCAGTTCCCAACACAGCACGGATAATCACATTCCAGTGGGGAGTGAACAGATGGTGGATTCCATGGTAACCAACCCTCCTAAGGCTATTGGTAGAAGAGTGTGACTACTGCTTATTTGGTAACAATCACTCTTTGTGCTTCAGCTTTGCAAACCCTTAACGATGGGACATACAGTGTTTAGCACTTAACGGGCAAGGCTAGCAGGTGCTTTGCCATGTCAAGCAATACTGCAGAATAAACAAAAATCAGGTTTAACCTTGGCAGCACGCTCATCCCCAGGCGGGCGCTGTTTTCCCAATATAATGATCATTTATCTGATTTAAATCTCTTGCCTATCCTACCATAAAGGCTCCAGGCGGTTCACAGAAAAGTACAATCAGATACAAAAATCTGACCTCATATAACTACAGTGCAAAGCTTTATCTAAAACTGAGCTGTCAGCCGCTTATACAGAGTTCCCAATGCTGCTCCAGAATTTATTATACTGTTTAAGCTAGAGATTTCCAGATGGACTAGAACTGTGCTCATTCAACCATACTTTCCAATTAATTAATTTTACTGTAGTACATGCAATTTATAATGTCACAAGCAAACCAAAAAAGGACTATGATGAATCACATTAAAAATACAGGCACAGAAGTCAGATACCCAAGGTACTTTTAACGTACCTATGAATAGGCAGAAGGAAAGGGAGGGGTGAACCCATCGTCAAAACATGTTAATGCCAGACATATAATGAAACTAGCTTCCAAGTCAATTTACTAGAAAAAGTGGTTGTATTACTTTATTATTTATTTATTTAATTTATATCCCACCCTCCCTGCTGAAGCAGGTTCAGGGCGGCTTACATAGAATTTTACTGAACAGATAAAACAGAGAATTACATAAAATATAAATACATATACTTGGACTTTGTTCCTTGTAGTATTTTCTGTATGTATACTGTACTTTGAAATTGCATTTTAAAATGCTACAGTCTTCTAATCTAAGGATTTATTCAATATTACAATTGCTTGCTTTCGGTCTTCTGTCCTCTACTTTGGATTTACCTGCCTCTGCAGCTGCCAAGACTAAAACTGGCTCAGAGGTGAAAAGCTGCCTCCTTTAATGCATTACATGTATTAAAATCTGGGTGAATAGAATGTCTGAAAAAGCCTCTGTGGATCAGTGCTGCACCTGAAGCAACTTATCTCACCTAACCATATCTCACACAGCAAGGAAGCTTACAGTAATACAACATAACAGCCCACCAAAAAAATGCTTAGCAAGATCTCCAATGTCAAAAGAAGGGAAGATACAGACGCTATTTTTCTGGCCTGTCTGAAAGGGGAGGGGGGAGTTTTTAAATGGCAACATACTGAGGTTTGCAAAAAAATATTTTTTTTTTACAAAAAAAACCCAAGTAACAAAAGAGCAGGCTCTGTCCACGTATGCATATTGGAGGAGGGGGGATATAGATAATAGATATCTAGATGCTTCCAATCACACTATACAGCAATGAACAGCAAGTAGAAATTCAAGCCAGAACTGGCCTATAGCCAAATGCTGCCCCATATTACAGCCCTCTGGGGAAATTCCAAATTTTGTTTGTAACTCTCCCTCACACCCCTTTATGAAAGCACCAAAGTTTCCTTTTCAGAGGCTGGCAGTGTGGGAGCCTTTGTACTGAAGCTCCCTCTCACACATCACAGATATAACAAGAGAAACTCATGCTGCGCACCAACATTGCCCCCAGCTTCCAAGAAGGGCAACAGCAGCATTGTTAGAAGCCACAGACAGAGCACGGACTCCTCCTCCCTCATAGGCAATAGCTACTATCCTTACAGCAAAGATCTGTACTGCAGCGCCTTCCACATCGCTGGTACAGCGTAAGTTTCCGAGGGTGGTTGTCTTGGTCCGCAGTAGAACAGTTAGATTCAAGTCCAGTAGCGTCTTAGAGACCAACAAGAGTTACAAGATATAAGCTTTTGTGAGTCAAAACTCCCTTCATCAGACATGAGTAGGAATAGAGGTCCTTTTATCCTAGTCAGAAGATGGGGGAGGTGTTGTAGAGTATGCTTGTAAAGAATGCAAAGGTACAACGCATATTGTAATCAGCTTGATTAGGGCAGAGGGAAAATAGTTGGGGTAAAAAATTAGCTTCTGTAGTGAACTTAGACGGAACACTGCTACTAGAAAACATACTTATCACAGGTAGCACAAAACCTGTGGTTCCATGTCCTCACCACACAGATATGTTTACCTTAAACAAGCATTCCTGTTTCCAACTGTTACAGATGTAAATTAATTACTACAAATCCTCATGCCAATAGCTCTAACAGCCCCCTACCAGGAATGGCTGGAAGTGGAGATGTTTATAGTCTGAGCTGACTAGGAAACAGATCTCAACCTGACATCCAGATATTATACGGAGGCAACTTCTGGCAGTTCAGTTGTTTTCAACTTTAATTAGAGGTGTCATTTTAAAAACAAATTAGCTCAATATCTGCTGAATTACTTCTCACATGCATGTTAATTACCAGCAGAGAAATAAATGTTCATTCTTCATGAATGTACTGCAAGAAAAAAAAGTACATTAACAAGCAATGCACCACTATTAATCACTATGGGGATTAATAATGAGGGAGCTTTTGGGGGATACACGTATTCTGCTTTGTCTCAACAGGTCCTGGGCAGTGTTCCCTCTAAGCTGAGTTAGTGTGAGCTAGCTCGCCATTTTTTAGCCTCTGGCTCACACATTTTTGTCTTAGCTCAGGAAGGGTGGCCCCAGAGCAATTTATGCAGTAGCCAAATCACCTGCTCACAACTTTAATGCCGGTAGCTCACAAAGTAGAATTCTTGATCACAGGACTCCATAGCTTAGAGGGAGCATTGGTCCTGGGAAAGCTCAGAGGTTCGACCGGAAACACTTGGGCAAATTACAGGAAGCAGAACATGGTGGTGATGAGTAGTCAGCAGCACTAACAGAGAAAGTTATGGAAAGAGTGCAGGCATTAGACAGAGAGTCTGAGGTCCGATACAGGATCTGCCAGGATCAATGACAGCTGTTCAAACAATAGTAGATAATTTGTCTCCCTGAGGTCCAGAGCTGAACTCTATGAAACAGCAGGTCCGGTTAACTTTTCTCCAAACCGTGCTTCTCAGAGACATGTGAAAAGGACTTAAAGGACTTGCACTCTGTTATCTTCTTGTTAAGGATTCAAGAGTTAGTATGTGGATTCCCCAAAAGGCTCAAGTTAGTCACCCAATGATATGCATTACGAAGTTCAGGGTCTAGGTGCAGACAGGCAGACTTGGCTGCTCTTCAGATTGTGTTACCACTTCCAGATGCTGCTACCAGACTTCCTGAAATCATAGAATCATAGAATGTTAGAGTTGGAAGGGATCTTGCAGGTCATCTAGTCCAATCCCCTGCACTCTGCAGGAGCGTAGCTGAAAGATAGCCCTACAACATACCCGAAAGATGGTCATCCAGCCTCTGCTTAAAAACGTCCAGCGAAGGAGCATCCACCGCCTCCCGAGGCAGTCTGTTCCACTGCTCAACCACTCTTACAGTTAGGAAGTTTCTCCTGATATTTAGCCGGTAGCGACTCCCTTGTAATTTCCACCCATTAGATCTAGTCTTGCAATCCGGAGCAAGAGAGAATAGATCTGCTCCATCTTCTACATGACAGCCCTTCAACTATTTGAAGACTGCAATCATGTCCCCTCTAAGCCTTCCCTTTCCCAGGCTAAACATGGTGGTGCAGTGAAGAGAGATGCCACATTTCCCAACCTCTGAACCAAAGAAATCAGAAGCACATCTTACATATGCATGTTCCCATTCAGGCTTGGCTTCCCTTCCCTCCAACCCTGCCTGTAAAAGATCTGCCTGGCTATTCAATTTTGTCCTTTGATATCACAAGTTGTCAAACTATGCTTACCTTTATTTATTTACATTACTCTCACTTAAAATGGATTACACAGTGTAAACCATAAACTGATGCAAGCAATAAGATGATATCTAATAAGCAATCAGACTAGGATTACAGAAATCTGAAGCATGGCATAAGATATTATACATGATATATTAACCACTGCAGAAAACAGTGCAGTGTTTAATACATACTGCAAAGAGATAACACATACTATACACAGTAGTTAGATTCAGGTGGGTAGCTGTGTTGGTCTGAAGCAACAGAACAAAGTTTAAGTCCGGTAGCATCTTTAAGAACAACATAGTTCAACTGGTGGACTAGAATGCAAGTGGTATCTAGATATAGTAAAGATAGACAGATGGATTCTATTCAGAACAATGTGCATTTGAAAAATTATTATGTACTTCAAGAGAGAAACTTATTAAGAAAATGTATGATATGCTGATGCAATTGAAAATGCAGAATGAAATAGTTAAAGAATGTATGGTTAGATGGATGCAAAATGTGGGTCATAACACAGATCTGTTACAGTGGAGTAAAATATGGAAAGTAAATATTAAGTTGACTAAATCTGTTGCATTCAAAGAAAACCTATATAAAATGTTTTATAGATGGCATCTAACCCCAGATAGGTTAGCTAAAATGTATAAAGATTTGAGTAATATGTGTTGGAAATGTAATAACCATGTTGGGTCATGTGGTGGACATGTAAAAAGGTTCATAAATTCTGGATTGCAGTGCATACCTGTTTTAAAGATTATGGATATTAAAGATTATGGAATGTGCTGAAATGGACAAGTTGACAAACATATTAAAAGGAAAAATGAAAGAAGAATTTATGAGACCCTGGAGGGTGTTTTATGACTGGTTTGTATACTTTTATACTTTTCTCTCTCTCCCTCTTTTCCCCTCCCCCTCTTCTTTATATAAACTAATAAAATTCTTTAAAAACAACAACAACAACATAGTTTAATTCTGGGTATAAGCTTTTGTGTGCACACTGATGAAGTGTTCATGCAAATGAAAACTTATACCCAGAATTAAACTTTGTTGGTCTTAAAGGTGCCACTGGACTCAAAACTTTGTTCTATACACAGTAGTTTAGTCCACAGTCCTGTTCCATTTATAAAAACAGTCTGCATGGCTTTCTCCATTTTATCTTCACAACAGCCCAGTGATGGTGGGTTAAACTGAGAAAATATGTTTGCCCCAAATTAGCTCAGTGACTTCTATGGTAGCATGGGGATTTAAACCTAAGTCTGTCCCTGATTCTACTCTGTCATTGTGACCACTGCAATATACTGGCTCTACTACAGAGGTTTTACTTTGTCCTCCTTCCATAAAGAAATGACATCTCAAGCCATATACCAAGCATACCATCATTAAATGTTTATGGAATAATAGCATCCACAGATCAGCAGTTAAAAGTTTATAGTGCTGAGTATGCATGGAATATGACAGATCCAGTTCCAAAAATATCATAATCCTAAAAGAAGCAGCTGGTAAACGTGCAAGCATTTGATGTCTCATTACAGGGATACGCAACATGCCTGACAATTATCTGTAATAAATGACACTTTAATGTGCATCCAACTTTTTAAGTGATTTATCACTCCCAGTGTCTTTTCTGCAACTGAAATTTAACACAACAAATGTTTGCTATCCACTGTGAAGAATCAGAAATCTATTTGCTAGGTTACTACATGACTTGTCCTCTAATACTTAGGCTGGCCTCACATGTTAATGTTCTGAAAAGCTGGCAGAAGATTATTTCATCTCACATCCAGCCACATGAAACCCTTCCAGTGGGTGCTAGTTCAAAAGCAGCAGCTCAGCTGACTAATATATCGGATTTTGCTATCTGATTGTGCAGTTGCAGAATCTGACCCACCTATGACCACAGCTGTCTGCCTGCCCTTCTGCCAGGACAGCAGAATTGGGGGTGGGGCAGCAAGATAAACTATGACCCATTCTACATAGTAAAAGCATTCTACTAGATTTACAGTAATGTTTGCCATCTACTGAAGCAAGAGTTGCTAAAGCGACAGTCAACACAGATTGTTCTGGAATTTTAAATCAGACACTTAGTGTTTGAAGTCTCCTCCCCCACCTTCACTGCCATCAACTCTTCTATGAAAGAGGAAGAACAAAACAGTTCCCACACAAGGAGGGGGAATCATTAGGTGACATCCAAAACGGCAAAACTGCTTCAAAGCCATGCACCAGACTTCACAAAGAAACATGAATATATTACTACTGAACTGAATATGAATCCTAAAGAAAACTGAAAACAGTGTGCGTGCAAGTGCTAAATTCTGACCAATAGCTTCAGCACCATTTGGACTAAAATACAAGCCTCGCTTTTGATAATTCAGTTGCAGTGCCTGGCTAATCTGCTGCCACCACCTGCCTGCCAAACTGCCAATGCAGCAAAATCAAGGGAACAGAAAAAGGAAAGCGGCTTGCCCTTGCAGACAGACCTTGCCGTCTGATCTTAATGCAGAAGACGCAAAATAATAACAAAGCACTGAGAAATGATGAGAGTTTTGTGCTAGCTCAATACCTTAAAACAATGCATTTGTTATCTCAAGTGATTTGAGATTTTACCTTGGCTGCTGCAGCACTGCTGGGGTCAGCAACCAGCACAGGAACAAAGCCCTACCTTAGGAGCAGAAGCAATTATAACACCAGACTACGAATGGGAAGGACCATGCTTATGTGGCCTTAACCGAAGCCAAGTATGACTGCAGAAGTACAAATCAGTGCATGTACTGCTGTGGCGGATCTGAAGGCTTAGGGTTGTCATATACCTTGCAAACACTCTCAGGTAGCAAGGTGCCATCAGTGGAAACCTAGAGACTGCTTAAGCACTAGCTCTTTTACCATATTCACAGTACACACTTTGGTGCAATGGTCAAGAGTGGTGGACTCTAATTGGGAGAACCAGGTTTGATTCCCCACTCCACATCCACATGCAGCCAGCTGGGTGACCTTGGGTCAGTCACAGTTCCTCAGAGCTGTTCTCTCAAGAGCAGTTCTCTCAGAGCTCTCTCAGCCCCACCTACTTCACAGGGTGTCTGTTGTGGGGAGAGGAAGGGAAAGGAGATTGTAAACTGTTCTGACACTCCGAGTGAAGGGTGGGGCATAAATCCAACTCTTCTTCTTCTGCTATATAGCACAATCCCTCTCTTTTCCCCTCTCAACCCCAGAAAGTACAGAGAGATCTGTTCCAGTGCACCAGGCCATAAGAGAAGTTGCTAGCTCCCTTGCTCAACAACTACTGCATGGGTGTGTCTGGGGGCTGGCAATTCACTCTGCACTCTTCCACAGGTACAGTGGGCACTCAGTGCGGACTATAGCAGATGCCCCCCTTCCTCGGGGACAAGTGCAGAGCAAACTACCAGAAGCCAGACAGAGCCATGCAGTAGCTGCTGAAGGAGGGAGCTGGCAGCTTTTCTTATGGCGCAATGCACTGGAATGTTTCCCTCTGTGCTTTTCCCGTGGAGGGAAGCACCAGTAGAAGCACTAGAGCTGCTACTTTTTGCTGAAACCAATGTAAAGAAAAACAAATATACAGGTCAATATAACATCAGCAAAAATTTTGAATGGGAAAAAAATGTGCCTCAGTATCTTTTCCCAGGCCACTTTGCAATGGTAATTCCAACCAGTATGTTTCAGGC
This sequence comes from Gekko gecko, assembly GCA_029375565.1. Classification (NCBI taxonomy): domain Eukaryota; kingdom Metazoa; phylum Chordata; class Lepidosauria; order Squamata; family Gekkonidae; genus Gekko; species Gekko gecko. The sequence goes on along the minus strand of JAPDNY010000005.1, from coordinate 33,202,102 downwards.
TAGAGAGCCATGTTCAACATAGAGAGAGAGCCAGTATGGTATAGTGGTTGGAGTGTCAGACTAGGATCTGGGAGACCAGATTCAAATCCCCACCCTGACATGGAAGCTCACTGGGTGACCTTGGGCCAGTCACACACTCCTGGCCTAATCCACCACACAGTTTTGTTGCAAGGCTAAAAACAGTGGAGAAAACAAGTGTAAGCCTCTTATAGTCCCCATCAGGAAGAAAGGCAGGATACAAATAAAGTAAATGAATAAGGCTCTCTGAGAAAAATGGATGTTCAAAAATCTGAAAAATATGAAGTTATAGTGGGACAGTCTACAGATGACCTCTGACTTGAAAGAGAAGATACATTAATTTGGATGAGACAGAAAATCATATTCCCATACCAAAGATGGCAAAAGTTCAGAAACAGTTGTCAAAATAGGAAGTCCAACATTTTTTAAAAAACAAACAAACATCAGAGGTGCTTTTCCAGAGGGGCATTATGCTTTCATATCACCTTTCTTCTACAGAGAAGCTTTTACCGTGGCTTTCAACACTGAAATGATCCATTTCTCTTTTAATAGCTTTACTTCTGAACAATTTCTAAATAGGTGGTGGTGGAAAGTGCTGTCAAATCACAGCTGACATGAGGTGACCCTGTAGGTGTTCCAAGGCAAGAGATGTTCAAAGTTGGTTTGCTATTGCCTGCCTCCATGTCACGTCCCTGGTATTCCTTGGAGGTCTCCCATCCAAATACGGGCCAGGGCTGCTCCTGCTTAACTTCTGAGACCCGATGAGATCAAGCTAGCCTGGGCTATCCAGGTCAGGGCTACAACAGAGATTTTCTTAATTTGAACTCTACCTGAGCTGGACATCTAAAAGTTGTCTTTCTCAATCTCCTTATAATCTTTAATTGGCATGGGTGTAAGTATAAAAATTCACATTCAGTTGTTACCCAAACCTACATCCGTGGACATGCCACTTCATCCCAAAGTGGGATACAAACAGACTCACTCTCCCATAATATCTACAGACTAATAACCCTGGCCACCAAGGCTGCTGAAAAGATATAATTACAAGAAATTGGGCCTTCTCTTCCCCCTACTGCCCAATCAGCAGGACATATACCTACTGCCTCATTAAACTCACAGCTCCCACTGTGATGTTACAGGGCCCTTGTCAAAAAGCTCTCCTGACAAATACAAGAAGCAGAGTCAAAACCTCAAGACTTCAATGCTAGGCTCAAAGAAAATGGAATCAAAAGGAGCTTAAAATCCAAGGTGTAATAGCTCAGCATTCTAGACCAATTATATTACAGAAACTGAGGAGAAAATGCACTCTGAGAAAGCTTAAACTACTAAATACTATTCTGCATAAAGCAACTGTGTCCCCCTTCCCAAAGTAAAAATAAATGGATTTCTATTAAAAGTTGCACTATTCTATTTAACCTGTATTGTGCTATGGTTTCAAATTCTCCACTTAACGCACCCACTTTCAAAACTTCAGTTTAGAAATAATGCAAGGAAAGAGGAAAGAAAACCCAACACTCACTGTGATGACAGTAGAAAATTCTGACCACAGTGTACACCAGTAAGACACAAAAATACTAACTTACATGCCCCCATTGAGCCTACTTCAAATCCATCCAGAAATATGCTGATTTCAGTTGTGAGCAGTTAAGAAATTTTCTTCAAATGGCTCAATATAGTTTTCACTTCCATTAGGCAATGAAACCCTCACCACATTTTAAAAAAGGGAAGTACTGAATTTCATAATTAATTACCATTTCTGATGTGCGTCAGGAAGAAGAACTTCAGACTATAATAAAAATAGTTTTTGAAGGTGGTAAAATGCTGACATGATGCTATTTGCAAGATATTTAAAGAAACAGATAATAACAATACATACATCAATCACAAATCAGCCAAAATTAAACATTCTTCAATCTGGATTATTTCAGTGGGAGAGATTAAAGCTTGACTTTAACACTTCCATGTAAATCGAAGAGATTTAATGGTGCTTAACTTTGTTTGGGTTGTGCCATTATTTTTCTATTGTTCAAGTTATGTTTAATTACTGAAACCAGTTTTACCACACGGCTGTTTCAACCTTCTCTAGAAGGAGTAGACTTTCCTCAATTCAGAGGACAAAAAGGGTGGACAGCAGTATTACAGACATAACACTTTATTTTGGCACCATATGAACTTAGTAAGAGCCCTGCTGGATCAGATCAATGGTCCATCTAGTCCAGCATCCTGTCTCACACAATAGCTAACCGGTTCCTCTGGATGGCCAACAACAGGGCACTGAGGCCAAGATCTTCCCCTGAAGTTCCCTCCAGGCTCTGGAATTCAGAGGTTTAGTGCCTCCCAATGTGAAGGTCCATGGGGTTTTCTTGGCAAAGATATTGGAGTGGGTTCCCATTTCCTTCTCCGGAATTAAGACTGATGGGAAAAACATCAACAACCTCAGATATGCAGACAATACTACTCTAATGGCAGAAAGCGAAGAGGACCTAAAGAGCCTCTTTCTTAAAGTGAAAGAAGAGAGTGCAAAAGTTGGCTTGAAACTCAACATCAAAAAAACTAAGATCATGGCATCTGGCCCCATAGCTCCTTGGCAAGTAGAAGGGGAAGTCATGGAAGCAGTGACAGACTTCACATTCCTGGGATCCAAGATCACTGCAGACAGTGTCTGCAGCTATGAAATTAAAAGACGCCTGCTCCTTGGGAGGAAAGTTATGGCAAACCTAGACAGCATAATACAAAGTAGAGACATCACCCTGCCAACAAAAGTCCACATGGTCAAAGCAATGGTATTCCCAGTAGTAATGTATGGCTGCTAGAGTTGGACTATAAGGAAGGCCAAGCACTGAAGAATAGATGCTTTTGAATTATGGTGCTGGAGAAGACTCTTGAGAGTCCCTTGGACTGCAAGGAGTTCAAATCAGTCAATCCTAAAAGAAATCACCCCTGACTGTTTCCTGGAAGGTCAGGAAGGCTGAAGCTCAAATACTTTGGCCACCAAATGAGAAGGGAGCATTCACTGGAGAAGACCCTGATGCTGGGAAAGATTGAAGGTAAAAGAAGAAGGGGTCGACAAAAGATGAGATGGTTAGATGGTGTTATCGATGCACTGAACATGAAGTTGAGCAAACTCTGGAGGATGACGGAGGACAGGAGGTCCTGGAATTATATGGTCCATGGGGCCACAAATACTGGGACTCGACCGTGCAACTGAACAACAACAATGTGGAGGTTCCCCTCAGTCACCATGGCTAGTAGCCACTAACAGACCTATGAATCTACCTAATGCCCTTTTAAAGCTGTTTATTCCTGTGGCCATACATCCTCTGACAGCAACTTCCACATTTTAATCATTCTCTGTGTAAAGAAGTATTTCCTTTTGTTCATCCTGAATCTACTGCCTATCAGCTTCATTTGAAGCCCTCAAGTTCTAGTGTCTTGGGAGAGGGGGGAAAAGTTTTATCCCTCTATATGTCTAATTCTATCTTTCTACTACTTTGCTTGGGACACACTTTAGGCTGACTGGCCTGTAATTTCTTGGTTCTCCTCTGGGTCCCTTTTTAAAAATTGGTGTAACATCTGCTGCTCTCCAGTCTTTTTTTTTTTAATGCACTTTATTAACACTCTAAGGAATAGAACAAAATGAAACATTATACTACATAGAAATACAATAAACATCAAAAATCAAGAACAGAAGTTAGGCAGATTATATTCTTATAATGTCAGCTGGGATTTCTCCTTGTTGTTGTAAGTATTCGATAATTGGAGACCAAGTTGAAAAATGCAATTTACATTTATCAAGGTTTGGAGATTTGATAAACCATGTTATTTTGTCCATTAGGTAGATGTTCCACAATTTATTATGCCAGATGGTTAAAGAGGGTGGGCAAGTAGATTTCCAATATGTTGCTATAACAAGTTTTGCTGCATATAAAAGTATGGCAATTCTAATATTGTTTGTATCGTATGTCTTCCAAGCAACTTTATCGTTTAACAGAATTACTTCTGGTGTAAAAGGTATAGTGATTTGAGTAATAAGTTTAACCTGTTCTAAAACTTTTTCCCCAAAAACAGTAATCTTCAGACAATATAACCAACAATGTAAGAATGAACCTGTTTCATTACAATCTCTCCAACAATTAGAACTCAAATGCTTAATTTGAGCAATTTGCACAGGGATAAGATACCGAAAAGAAAGAATTTTAAAAGACTGTAAACGAATTGAAATAATAGATGAGGTGTTTTCTATTGAATGCCATATATGCTTCCAATCTTCATCAGATAATCGAGATGATATGAATTTCTCCCATCTTGTTTGATATGTCAGGGTAATTTTTTCTTTGAACTGTGCTAAGATCTGAATGATTTTTGATAAAGTTCCTTTTTTTGCATGATTTTGTTTATTAGTAGTTCAAAGTCTGTTAAAGTTGATTTGGCAATATTTTCCAATTTTATGGAATTGCACATATGTTTTAATTGAAGATACTGAAACCAGTGTATTGAAATCCCTAATTCTCTTTCCAACTCATTTTTTTGTATAAATTTATTATTATGTATTAGGTCTTTAAGTCTGGTTACATTAGCCGATTTCCATTTTAGATATTCATTACTTTCAAGGCCTGGTGGGTACCAATGTTGGCCTAAAAAGTTACCAAATTTTGAAAATTCTGGTACCAATTTAGCTCTGAATTCATCCCAAATTTCTATAGAAGCCATTAAGAAGGTATCTTGATAAATTTTTGATTGTTTTTTTTTTTTATTTTGCCATATTATTTCAGAAAGAGCGTAAGGTGATGTGGATTTAGAATGGATATGAGCCCAATTTGGAATGGAATCTTCTTGTAACATTTTTAGTATTCTTTCTAGATGGGTTGCATTATAATATTCTCTTAGATTGGGAAGTTGCAATCCACCATCTCTTCGACGTCTAAATAGTGTAGGAGCACTAATTCTAGCCTTTTTATTATTCCAGAAAAAATTTAAAAGTCTGTCTTGCCAAGTTTTGAGTACAGAAGGAGATATTTTAACCGGAATTGCTCTAAATAAAAAAAGAAATTTTGAAAGTAAGAAAGACTTTATTAAATTATATCTATCCATTAAAGATAAAGAGTGTCTTTCCCAGTTTTTTATTTTAGAATTAATATCTTTTAGGGTTTCGTCATGATTATATTTCAATATGAGGTTTAAATTTGTAGGAAGATAAATGCCTAAACATTTCAATTTGGTGTTTGACCATTGGTATTTAAATGAATCTTGCAGTTTATTGCGGTCCGGTATAGAAATATTAATTGGTAAAATTGTTGATTTTGAGACATTGATTTTAAGACCTGAAAATTGTTCATATTCCTGTAAAACAATTTGGAGATTATGTAGAGATTCTTTGGGATTTGTTAAAAATAATAACATGTCATCTGCGAAAAGTGTAATCTTGAACTCTTTTTCTTTAATTTGGATTCCTGTTATGTTAATGTTATTCCTAATCTTTTGGGCTAAGGGTTCCATAGCTAAGGCAAACAGAAGAGGAGATAAGGGACATCCCTGCCTTGTACCCCTTTCTAGAATGAATCTGGTAGAGAAAGTGTTGTTTATTTTAATAGACGTTTGGGGATATTCACAAATTGCATGTATGGCTCTTAAAAAATTATGGCCAAATTTCATTTTCTCTAATAAGATTTTTAAAAAAGAAAGTTCAAGCGAGTCAAAGGCCTTCTCTACATCAAGTGAAAGCATAATCATTTCTTGTTTCATTTTTTGCGCGTATTGCAATATATTAAAGGCCTTGTGCGTGTTATCTACTGAGTCTCTTCCCAGAATAAATCCAGCTTGATCGGGGTTTATATATTCTGATATTATATGATTTAGATGCTGTGCCAGAATGGAAGTAAAAAGTTTAAAATCTATATTTAATAAAGAGGTCGGAAACATTCTATCTTTTTGATGCTTAGGAATGACTACTATTGTTGCTTGAGACCATGAGGGGGGGAAGAGTCCCATTTTTTAGTATAAAATTGCATGTGTTCAGTAGTGGATCTACGATGGTCTTCGAGAAGCTTTTATAGAAGAGAGCTGAAAAACCAGCTGGACCTGGAGCTTTATGAACTTTCAATGTTTTAATTGCGTTTAGGACTTCTTGTTTTGAGTAATCTTTGTCTAGAAAAGAGCTATGTTCAGGTTTTAGTTCTGATGTCAAGTTAGATTTTAAAAAATCATTTATAAATGTTGGAGAAACATTTTGGGAACTGTACAGCTTGCGATAATATTCTACAAACGTATTAAGAATTTGTTCTGTTTTTGAATGAATTGTGCCTTTTTTATCTTTTATTAAATGAATACGCCTATCAATTTTCTTTGCATTTACTCTCTTTATTTAATACTTTTAAATTTTTAGCATTATAATACCAGGAATCCTGTTTTAGATAAAGTAGGTCTTTTTGTATTTTTTCCGAATCTAAAGTTTCAAGTTTACGTCTGACAATAATTGTTTATAGATTTTTTTACTGCAAGTAGATTTGTGTTGTTTTTCTAATAGTTTTTTTTTGGTCTATTATTGTGTGTCTAAATTCTTTTTTCTTTTCCCACCTATAGGCTGATTTTGCAATCAATTCACCGCTAATAACAGGTTTCATTGCGTCCCATAAAATCAAAGGAGACGAAACCTCTACCGCATTTTCCTGAAAATAAAAGTTTTATTTTTTGATTTATCTCATCTCTAATGATTTGATCTTCTAATAAATTGTTGTCTAAACACCAAATTTTGGAAGAGTGCTTTTGTTCTGACCATATCCAAATGCATTCAACCCATGCATGATCAGTCCATATTTTTTCTCCTATACGGGAAGAAATGATTTGTTTTTGCAATGACTGAGACACCAGCAGATAATCAATTCTGGTATGAGTGTTATATTGGGCTGAAAAATATGTAAAATCCTTAACAAATGGATGTTGATTTCTCCATACATCAATTAATGCGTGTTCTTGTAATAGTTTACTCAAATCATGTTTAACAGACCTTGAGTCTTTCCTTTTTTGGGATGATGTCCTATCTAGTTCTTGATTAATGATATAATTTAGATCACCATCTAAAATGACATCGCCTTCTTTGAATTTGTCTAATGATTGAAAGGTTTCAGATAAAAACTTAATTTGATCATAGTTCGGAGTGTATATGAAGCCAATAGTCAGCAATTTACCCTCCATAGTTCCTTTTACAAAAATGAACCTACCATTTTCATCTCTCAGCACATCATGCATTTTAAAATTAACATTTCTGGATAGCATAATTGCTACTCCCCTTGATTTTGAGCTCCCACCTGCTTGAATTTGAAAGGCAAACCAAGTAGAACAAAATATTTTTTTTTCTAAGTGCTTTTGGTGTGTCTCTTGGAGAAAAAAGATGTCAGGTTTTATATTCATAAGGTTATTATACACACGTTTTCTTTTCACACAGTTATTAACACCTCTTACATTCAAAGTAACAATCTTCAGCTTAGACATTTTACAATATGATATTTGTATACAAAAAGATTACGGCAAAAAATAAAAGGAAAAATGGAATGCAGTGAACTTCAGTAGTAAATGTGACAAAACTTAAAGAAACGTTTTGTTAATCTGCCTAAAGAACAATATTCTTGTTGATTTTCTTTAAATCTTAATAAACTGGTTATCACCAATAAACAGAACTATAACAAACTCCTTTAACTATAAAGTACCTAAGAACTCTCATAGAAGTCTATGAGGTGATAGGAAAATTTCCTGTTTCCTATGAAGGTACCCACGAAATAGAAATAGGTTAACAGCTTTCCTATCCCTCCCCAAAACTACCTGTTTCTTGTGAAATGTCTTAACATTTTGATTTTTCTCAAAGAATATACTTTCCCTTCTATATGTAGAAATAGAAATAAAATCCACCAAGTAGGAAATTTAACATATTGCTTATGCCTAAATTGAAATTGTAGAATATTATGTTATCACAAGGGAGCTGCGGTGGCTCAAGTGGTTAAGATGCTGAACTGCAGCCTGTGGAAGGTCAGTAGTTCAGCAGTTCAAGACCCGGGTGCCGCATGATGGGGTGAGCTCCTGTCTCTAGTTCCAGCTCCTGCCAACCTAGCAGTTCGAAAGCAAGAAATTGCAAGTAGATAAATAGGTACCACTTCGGTGGGAAGGTAACAGCGTTCCGTGCACCTTGGTGTTTAGTCATGCTGGCCACATGACCACGGAAATGTCTTTGGACAGCGCTGGCTCTTCGGCTTTGAAACGGAGATGAGCACCGCAACCCTAGAGTCGGATTCGACTAGCTTTCGAGCAAGGGAACCTTTACCTTTACCTTTACCTATGTTATCACAACCTCATTACATACTTATAGTAACAGTCAGTGGGTTGTTTTGCGTTGGACACTTGGTATTTTGCTATCTCTAGGAGGAGTAGAGGTGAATTGAAGTTTTCTTTTATATTGGTTTTTGTTTGGATCTTCCGATGTTTTCAGTCCCATCTTTTCTAGCAGATTGAAACCAGTTTCTAAATTATTTGCTAGCAGCTTTTCACTTTTGTAGATTATTTGTATTGTAGCAGCACCCAGCCATTTGTATTTTATTCTTGCATCTTGAAGTTTAGAAGTAACTGGATGTAGCTCTCTTCTTTTACTGATGGCCTCTGGAGGTAGATCAGGAAAGGCTTCTATTTTATGGTTTTTGTAGTCAAAAGAGCCCACTTCTCTCACTGCAGCTAGGATCCATTTGCGAACTCTATAATCCAATGCTGTTACTACAATGTCTCTAGGACCTTTTCTGTTAGGGTTTTTTGGAGAGCCTATGCGGTAGGCTTTAACGATGACTGGTACCATCTCTTCCCCTAATTGGGATATTCCACCAAGCCAACCTGCCATGAAGTCATTAAGATCTTCATCTGTATCAATTTTTTCCGGGAAGCCTCGAAATTTGATATTATTTTTGCGGACCTCCATATCAAGGGTTAGTAATTTGTTATTCAGAGAGTCATTTTCTTTTTGTAAATAATGTGTTTCCTCTTGGACTGTCTCTGCAAGAGTTAATGCACATTCTGCTTTTTTCTTTGTCTCTGTAATGTTGTTCTGAATCACTCCCAATTGATCTTGGACTGGTTTTAAGAGGGCACTAAGTTTCAACAATATACGATCCTCCATCTCCATTAGGTCCATTTTTGAGAGAGGAGTTAAGATCTCAGCACCTTCAATTGTGTCGGAGATATTTTCGGCCGCCATTTTAGCGTCGCCGCGATTCCCGCCCCGGTTTAGGCCTTGATAGAATTTCTCACAAAAAAGGAGCTTACCGGCCGGATTTCTATGGCGAAATTGGCAGCGGTCGGTTGAGCCTTATTTCCGCTCACTGTGGTAGTATTTAGAAGGGTTTTTTTGTGTGATAGTCTAATTTCGGGCGGTAGCTTTAGGGAGAGCTACTAGCGTGGGCGTCCTACTATATTCATGCGATGCCACGCCCCCCTCTCCAGTCTTCTGGTACAGCAGCTGAATTTAGTGATAGTTGATCTACTAACCCATATGTGCAGCCTATTTCACATCTGAGTTCTGTACGAACTATTGAGTGTATGCCATCACGACCTGGAGTCTTAGCACTTTTTAATTTCTCTAACAGGTCTAGAACTTTGTCTCTCATCACCTCAGTTAGTCTTGTATTTGAAGAAGTGTGCTTGCACATGAAAGCTTATACCTTGAATAAAACTTTGTTGGTCTTAAAGATGCCACTGGACTCAAACTTTGTTCTATTGCTTCAGACCAACACAACTACCAACCTGAATCAATTTGGCTCAGTTCTTCAGATTCCTTTTCTAAAAATAGGGACTGTGGCATGGGTATGTGCCCCACAGTGAACACAGATACAAAAAAGTCACTGAGCTTCTCTGCCATCTCCCCATCTTCCTTCAGCAATCCCTTTATTCCTTTGTCATCCAAAGGCTCAACTGCTTCTCTGCCTGGTTTCGTGCTCTGCATATATTTTAAAAAAATGTTTATTGTTTGTCTTGAAGCTTTCAGCAACCTGCTCCTTAAAATCTCTTTTTGCATGCCTAAATATTGACTTATATTTCTTTTGCCAGAGCCTGTGGTCCCTCCTGTTCAATTCATTGGGACAGACCTTCCACTTTTTAAAAGAAACCTTTTCACTTTTTATAGCTTCCTTGACTTTCATTGTTAACCATAAAGGCATTTTAGACTTGGCAGTGCCTTTCCTAACTTGCGGAATGCATTCTATCTGAGCTCTGATTAGAGTGGATTTAAATAGCTTCCAAGGATCCTCTAGGGATTTGACTCTCTTGTGTTTCCCCTCCAGCTTCCTTTTCACTGTTCCCTCATTTTAGTAAAGTTCCCTCTTTTGAAATCAAACATTACCGTTTTGGATTTTAGGGATAACTTTCCATTGACCTGAATGCTGAACTTAATAGCATTGTGGTCACTGTTCCCAATTGGTGCAACAACCTCTATATCTCTCATCAGGACTTGAGATACGCTCAGAACCATGCCAAAGATCACTACCCCTCTGGTTGTCTCTGTGACCAACTGTTCCAGTGCACAGTCATTTATGACATCTAGGAATCTCATTTCTACAGCATAAGTCAAGCATACATTTATTCAGTCAATGTGAAGGTAGTTAGTCTCCCAGTATAACAACATTATCTGCTTTAGTCATCTCCCTTATTTCCTTCTCCATCTCAAGATCAGCCTCAAGGTTTTGATCAGGTGGGAGATAGTATACCCCCACTGTTAAGTAACCCTTAGGGCTCAGTTATCTCCACTCATATTGCTTCTTGTTGGGGAGTTAATTCCCCTGATGCTTTCTAACTTATTGGCTTCTGTGCCCTCTTTGATGTACAATGCAACACCTCCAACAGCCTGTCCTGCCTATAGAGCTTATACCCAGGATTTTCCCCATTCCACCATGTCTCTTACAGATTTTTCCCATTCCACCATGTTTATCAGATACCTCCTACATCTAAATTGTCACTGAGCACCAAGTACTCCAACTCCCCCATTTTGGCTCAGAGACTTCTAGCATTGACATAAAGACACCTATAATACGTTTCCATCTCTAGCAATCCTCACCTCCCGTGGCCCCTTACTTGTCACACATGGCCCTCAGTCACTATCCTACCCTCACTCCCAACCTCTATTATGCTCTTATCATCCTGCAAAGGACCCTTTATTCCACTGTGTACAGTACATAAACTGGAACTGTTTTTCTGTTCACCTGCTTGAGCATATTTGCAAGCTGCAGCTGCTTCCATCATGACAGAGCTCTTATTAATTCTTGCTAGTGAGGCACAGAACTGGCATTAAATGTACTTTTAAATTTAAAGGACAAAACCTGACATTACCCTGTGAATAACACACAGCTGAAACAAAGACAAGCTAAACACTCCAAACATTGATATTATTGAGAACAAAGGTTAATTTGGTAGTGAGTTTGTGACATTTTGGAACATTACAACTGTTTCACACAGTTCTTATGATCAAGCAGCTTTCCATATGACAAAGTAATGACTCCTCTGGTTCTCTCTTTGTTAGATGTCTTTGACTACAGAAAACAGTCATCTTCCTGAGAGAGACAGTCATGGTAGTCTGCTTCAGTCAAAACAAAGAATCTTGTGATACCCTAAAGGCTAATCAATTTATTGTGACATAATCTTTTGTGAGCCAAAACTCATGTCATCAGATGCATGAAGTATCTGGTTAGCAGATTAGCAGATTTTTGTAACACACATAGCCATAAGTACAAAGGAGAATGTGACTACAACAATATGACAAGAGGCCCAGTAGCCCAGGACATAAGTGTGTTATACAGATGAAAAGCGATCCAGTCAAAAGAATAAGATGATTCTACCAAACTACACATGGACCATGCCCAAAAAACTAGGGATGAATTGTCAAGTGGAATGAGCATGAATAGTGTGCACAGATTTGTAAGGAGAGCATACTTGCCTTAGGTGAGCTACCCACCACACCATTTCAGGCCAAATCTGATATTATCAAGTCTGAATATGAATCTCAACACAGTTGCCTGTCACTGAAGTCTCATCCTGAAACTCTTTAGCAGAAGTCCTGCAACCAGTACACCTCTTATAAAATAAGCAAACTGGACTACTGCCCAGAAGTCACATTCTACAAGGCAAGCCAGCAGGGAACACAGAAGAGTTGTAGAACCCCTCCAGCATGTTGTTGAGGATCTACAACTCTTGTAGATCTACAAGGGGATCTACAACACAGGTCTATGAGGAAGTGGTAGGCCTGGATCAGTGTTCCCTCTAAGCTGAGTTAGTGCGAGCAAGCTCACAGTTTATTAGCCTTCAGCTCACACATTTTTGTCTTCGCTCAGGAAGGATGGCTCCAGCACAAACTAACTTAGACAGTAGCCAAATTGCCTGCTCACAACTTTAATGCCAGTAGCTCTCAAAGTAGAATTTTTGCTCACAATACTCCACAGCTTACAGGCATCATTGGCCTGAGTACAGCCCACCCCACCACCATCCTGAAGCAACTACTCCAGAAACAGAGGATTTTAGACAAATTCATGATTAGTCCGTCAATAGCTATTAACCACAAAGACTACACTAAACTATTATATTTAGAAGCTGAAGCCCTCTGAACACCACTTATTGATTTAGATATATCCCTCTTTTCTCCACAATGGACATATAAAGCAGCTTACAACATTGTTCTTCCTTCTTGTATTTTGCCCTAACCACCACCCTCTGTGGTAGAATGGCTGAAAGTGAGTGACTGGCTGAATGTCACCCAGCAATCTTCCATGGCACTGTAGGGATGCCCAGACCCTAGGTCAACAGTGGGAACCACTAATCTGGGGAAGCAGCAGAGGGAGGCTTTGACTTGCATGCTCAGGACATCTCACTGGCCACTTTGAGACAAGATGCAGGACTAGAGGGACTGTGAGTCAGATCCAGCACAGCTTTTCTGATGTTCAACATGTAAAACATTTCTAAGCTGCCTTTGCACCCAATCCCCTAAGGCAGCAAACAAAAATATTAAAACATTTCAACATTAAAAAAGCATTTAACATAAAATTTATATATGATAAACACCTCGGTAGAAACATATAAACACACATACACACATAATAGGGACTAGCCTCGGCCGGTGTTCCCTCTAAGCTGAATTAGTGTGAGCTAGCTCACAGTTTATTTGCCTCTGGCTCACACATTTTTGCTGTAGCTCGGGAAGGATGGCTCCAGAGCAAGATGATTTATGCAGTGGCCAAATCACTCACTCACAACTTTAATGCCAGCAGCTCACAAAGTAGAATTTTTGCTCATAAGATTCCACAGCTTAGAGGGAGCACTGGCCTTGGCAACAGGTGCCAGGGCCAGGTCTGTCCCCAAACCCACTCAAGTGTCACTGTTACAGGTCCCAACATCAGCCATACAGCCCTGTAGCCAGGATAGCCAAGTAAATTAAATTTAAACTTCTAAAGAGCTAGCGCAGTTCAAGCTCTCCATTGTTCCCCTCCCCTCTCCTAAGCCTGCATCAGCTCTGATGCTCCTGCCCAGGCAGGTGCTGGCTGTTCTCATCCCCGCCACTGCTTCCCAGTCTCTGGGCATACTAATGCTTCCCCGTGGCTCACTATCCCAGCTGCTACGTCCAGAACAAGCACTGCTTCGTAGCTGAACTGGCCACCAGGATTCAGCAGGAAGAGCTTACATGCTCTTCTGGTGGGCACCCGGTGTAGCCTCGCTGGCACTTTCTGCTGCTTTCTGCTTCCCAGGAAGGTCTCACGCTTCCTTCCCCTCTGTCTCTGTCTCCTCCTGCAGGCTGGCGAGCGAGGAGGAGGAGGGGAGCCACAGTAAAGGAAAAGCCACAGCTTAAACGCAGTATTTAAAAATTAAAGGGAAAAGGGATGGGGTAGGGGCACCCCTAATTCGATAGGAGGTGCCCTCTGCACCCCATTGCTGGCTACAGCCCTGCATACCAAGGAGGAGGAGGAAGAGATTGGATTGATATCCCGTCCTTCACTTACGAGTCTTCCCCTCCCCACAACAGACACCCTGTGAGGTAGGTGGGGCTGAGAGAGCTTTTTCCAGAGCTGTCCTTGAGAGAACAGCTCTGACCAGAACTATGGCTTGCCTAAGGTCATCCAGCAGCTGCAAGTGTAGGAGTGGGGAATCAAACCCGATTCTCCCAGATTAGAGTCCACGCACTTAACCACTACACCAAAGGGCTCTTGCACCTACACATTCTGTGACATGATGTACACTGTCATGTGCCAGCAGTGTAAGTCTGCAACTGACACTGTCCAAATAGGATTGCCTCTGTACAAGAGAACAAATTGATGCAAATCAGACAGTAAAAATGGGAACGCTCAAACTAGCAGGGAAGCACTTCAATCTTCCCAGTCATTCAATGATAGAGACTAAATGTTGTGGTACTCCTGAAGTAGAGTTTCAAAAGGAAACTCCAGTCATAATTTGTTGAGTTGAAATTCATACACAGATTTTGAACCAAAGATGGAACTGGGAAGGGATTAGCTTACTGCAGAATGTTTCTTCCTTATAGGTTTATGTACAACACTTGTGTTCCTCCTACTTTTAGCAATCCAATCAGAATGGGTGGGGAGTGGACCATGCCTAACTGTTGTTGGATGGGTCCCTCTTTGACTGGATCTCTTTTTCTTTCTCACAACTGAAGACAACACTTAATGCGCTTGGTCCACAAAAGTTTATGCCAATAACTGTTAGTACTTAAGTTGCTATGACAGTTAAAAAGTTACTTCTCCTATTTTGCATCTGAAACCCTCCCAAGACTCTACTTTTGCCTGTTCCTTCCACACAGCCATGTTAATCTGAGAAGTCATCATTCCAGAGGCTTCCTCTTTCATTTTAAAAAAAGCCCAGGCAATTAACTTAGAAAAATCACATTATATTCCTCCTTCATTATTTCATGTACTGGATGTACAAAAGGACGAGCCATGCTGTGTACATGAAATGGAACAAAAATGAATAGCCCGTACAAAAAAAAAAAAAAAAAAAGAGAGAGAGAGAGATCCTTCTCATTAACTGTTTTCTGTCACAGTTAAAGGTTGGCCCTATCATTATCAGTGCTAGAAAACAGAAATATTTTAACAAAGGAACATTACTGTTGAAAGGACAATGTAATTCAAGTGTAAGATAAATCAGCTATCCGTATTTTTTAGATGGTTGTTTTCTACAAAATCAGCTTTTGTTTCTTCCCATTTCACAGTGGTGATCACTCAAGGAACTGAACACAGTAATCTGAGAAGCAGTCACGGGTGAAGGTTTCCTTCTGAAATTTACTGCTCTTGCAATATATTTACAGAGGGTTACTTAATAACCAAGTCACTAAGTACACAGTACTTCATTGTTCTTTTATTACCATTTAACAGTTCAGTTCAGTTTTATATTTCTACAGTCAGGATCCAAGAAGCTATATACTACCATTGCAATTAAAATTATGAAAGATTCAAAACTACCAGAATATTATATGCTAAATCCTGGAGAATAAACACATTCCAAATGTAAGAGAAAGGGAAAACAACTTTTTCACTGTGCAAATATAATCTGTTATTTTAGATATAATAAGAGTTAAGAAACCTGTAATTCCAGTTTTATGTTTGGTCTGAACCTGGATATCCCAGGCTAGCCGATCTTATCAGATCTTGGAAGCTAAATAGGGTCAGCCCTGGCTAGTGTTTAGATAGGGAACTCCCAAGGAATACCAGGGTTGTGACGTGAAGGCAAGCAATGGCAAACTACCTGTGAATGTCTCTTGCCTTGAAAAGCCTACAGGGTCGCCATAAGTCAACTGTGACTTAACGGCACACTCCTAGACCACATGTTCAGAGGCAGCATATCTCAGAACAAGAGCTGTTGGAATCAAAAGGAAGAGGGCCTCCTGCCTGCATGCAACTGGCTACTGTGAGAAACATGATGTTGGATTAAACGGACCCATGGTCTAACCCAGCAAGACTCTTCTTATGTACTTGGTAGTTATTGTCTTATAAACTAAAGTTTCAAGGTCATTTGCATATGGAAGCTGATTGGACTTCACTCCATTCCACACCTCAAACTCCCCCCCCGTGAGACAGTTGGAACTGTCAGTTGCATATGTGACCTGGTATATTCTGAGGTAAAATATGTCCTCACTCACATCACTTCCCCTTCAAAAGAAACAAACCCAATAACACAACCATGCCACACCACACAAAAGATCACACCACAAGCAGAATACCACAAGGCAAAAAATGATAGGAAAAGGTGCCCATTACTGCCACAGATATGTACCTGAGAGCGCTTCAGAGGATGGTGTGCATGTCCCAGGTTCATGTTATAAAAGCTGCCTGGGGGTTATGGACCATTCACAAACTTTCAACCTTAACATACCCCACAGGGCTGTTGTGTGGATCATACAGGGGAGAGGAGAATGATGTCAGCTGCTTTGGTTCCCACTGCAGGGAAAGACTGTCCTTTCCCTAAGCAGAGGCTGGGGGGGAGATGTAAACCTGAAGACAGGCAGGCAGATGAAGGTGGGCTGATGGTTGCCTGGAAAGGACATAGGGTTGCCAGCTCCAGGTTGGAAACTTTCAGGATATTTTAGGAATGAAGCCTGCTGAGGGTGGGGTCTGAGGAGAAGAAAGAGGGGGACTTCAGACAGATACAATGCTATAGTCCTCACCCTCCGAACAACGCATTTCTTTCTGGAATACCATTGTTGCCAATCTCCAGGTGACAGCTGGAGAGCTCTTAAAGCTCTGGTGCTAATTCAAAGTGCTGGGGATGTGTTACATTCTGGCAGGGGATGCTGTGAGTGTAGAAAATGAATTATCAACAGAGTAGTGTTTTGGAAAATCTTTAGGAACTGTTTGGTCCATTTACCATGGGGCACCCATCCAGAGCCTCTGGCATTTTCTCACTCTGCTGGCATCAAAACCAATTTAAGACAAAATAGAGATATGGAGACTTTTCCATCCTCCTTTGCATAAATCTGTCTTTGTTGGCAACCCTAGGACTGCCAGCACTCTCAGGGTGACTTCATGCCTCCTGACTGGCATTACTTCACTAGCCCTGGCTGCTTGCTCCTGTTCAGCAGGAGCCTCCCTATGGAAGCTGTTTGGGTGATTTTGGACCAGCCCCAGACTTTCTGCCTAACCTACCTTGCAGGGTTGCTGTACAGATCAAAAAGTGGAAGAGGAGAATGAAGTAAGTTGCTTTGCTCCCCACTAACGAGAAAGACAGAACTTTGCCTAGAAAGAGGCTGCTGAGAGAGGAGGAGATAAAGTTGCCAACTTTAGGTAAGGAAATTCCTGGAGATTTGAGGGGTGGAGCCTGGAAAAAAGTGGGCTTTGAGAAGGTGGTAGGACTTCAGACGGTTACAGTGCCATAGACTCCACCCTCCAAACCAGCCATTTTGTCCTGGGAAACCATTGTTGCCAATCTCCAGGGGAGAACTGGAGATCACTCAGAATTACAACTGTTCTTCAAATGGTAGAGATGAGTTCCCCTGGAGAAAACAGTAAGCTCTGTGCCATTATACCCTGCTGTGGTTACCACAGCAAATTGCCGCTGAGTGCCCAAGGCCAGGGCACCCGCCCAGAGCCTCTTTCTGGAGCTCGTTGTATTTATTTCCACAATGGGCCTTAATCCTAGTGACCTAATAAGTGTGACCATCTCCATCATGTCTACCTTGACTCTTTGCTAGAGCCCTGGAAGGATTAACACAGAAGACATAATTAGAGGTATTACAGGATTTTTAAAACAAAGCCATAAAACAAAGCCAACATAGTTGTATGTAAGCTGCCCTGAGCCGCTTCGGCGGGAGGGCAAGATAAAAGTCAAATAAACAAACAAAGAAAGAAATTTGCCTAGTTAACGCAAAATTGGAATTGCAAAATATATATTTCAAGGGAATGGCCACCCATCTCCTGCACTACTTAACTTGAGTAATCTTCCCATACGTACAACTATCCTCAGCACTTCCACACTCCACCATCAGCCCTGCTTTTTTGTGAATAATGAGTGTGTCTCTCTTTGCAACTATAGAGACCTCTTTCACATGTGCTATTTTAAAGAGCTTTTGAGCTTCAGTTCTGAAGTTGGTAGTGTTATCTGAAAGACAGAAACAGTTTTAAATGCATCCATATCTGTTTTTTATGTAGAAGGTGTATTTATAGTTGCATTTCCTGTAATTTGTGAACAGAAGTATTTTGTCTCAACAGCCTTCTATCATTTCATACCCACACAGACCACTACATATTGGGGAACTCGGAAAACAAAAAAAAGGAACTTAGACTGCATATGACCCTTACAGCAGCAGAGCAGGCTTTGAATGTAGAATAGGTCTGTTATGGAAGCTAATGGATTCACCAGCTCTTTTCCATCTCTAAAAGATCTAGCAGCTCTTCAAAGAGTGAGTATGAGTTCTATCCTCTCAAGTTCTATCCTCAGATTCATCCAAATTCCTCCCTCAACATGCAACTTGGGATGCTGAAAATGTCATAATGAACGTGTTTGATAGTCAAACTTACCATATATAAAGATGTAGATCAGACATGAGCCAATCACCCAGCCTGTACAGCTTGTCCTGAACAGCCACGAATGTCTGCTGAACAGGTTTGCACTTGGTTTTTGTGGAACTGCATACATGCAAAGACATTCCTGATTCAAACTGATTGGCGCTTCAGGGATTAATGTCACTAAGGACACCAGAGGGTTGGACTTCAACATAGCATTTATTTAGGACCAAACTTGCTGTTTGATACAGCTATGTAGTAAGGAGGTAGCAGAATTCAATCGAGCTGTGTGAGAATGTGCATGCACAAACAGCCATTATTTTGTACTGCATGGTTAGGAAGGAATACAACAAAGCAACCTGCCAAACATTCACTGAACCAATCATAGAAAAATCAGGTACCTGTCTGCACCTGGCAAACAGGAGGTGAACCAAACAGGCAATTGATCTAGCATTAGGATTTCCAGCCTCCAAGTGGGGCCTAGAGATCTTCCAGTACTACAACTGATATCCAAACTACAGACGACACTTCCCCTGGAGAAAATGGATGCTTTGGAGGGTGGAATCTATGGCATTATACCCCACTGAGTTGTCTCTACCTTCTTCAACACCCACCTCCAGATCTCTAGGAATTTCCCAACCCAAAGTTGGCAACCCTAACAAGCATCCCTGCATAGCAACTAGGTCAGCAGCTAATGACATTGTTTCCCATATCCTCACTTCAAGGCCTTTGTGCACAATGATTTGCCACCATGAAATCTGGTACACATTCACTTGTACTTGTGATGGCATAAAGGATCTCTACGACTGAGCTGAAGCACATGAATGGTTTGCCACATTGAACTGTCTCCCTATGAGCTGCCTTTCAAGCAAAATTTTAAAAACCCAACTTTCTCATGTTGGGTTAGAACGGATAAATGGAAGTACTACTTCACCCAAAGAGTGATTAACACTTGGAATTCACTGCCACAGAAGGTGGTGGTGGCTACAGGCATGGACAGCTTCAAGAGGGAATTAGATAAATATATGAAGAAGAGGTCCATCAGTGGCTATTAGACACAAGGTATAGATAGGGACTCTGGGGCAAGTGATGCTCTGTATTCTTGGTGTTTGGGGGGTCAACAGTGGGATGGCTTCTAGTGTCCTGGCCCCACTGGTGGACCTCCAGGTGGCACCTGGTATTTTTGGCCAGTGTGTGACAGCGTGTTGGACTGGATGGGCCACTGACCTGATCCAACATTGGATTCTATTATGTTCTTATGTTCTCTCCCACACTACTGGAATCACACAATTAATTATTGTAAACAAATGCTCAGGTTTGTTTACTTTGCTGCAATATAAGTTTTCTCAAGGCCAAAAGCTTGTGTTTAGTGGTAGTCCTCTATAAACCTATGGTATAGCACTTAGTTTAGGCACATATTTAATCAGCAGGGAACATAAATGTGCACTGAAAAGCCAATCAGTTGGCTTGTTTCATGTGCTAGGTTTTAACATACATTTTTACCCTACGTGCCAAACTTGCACATTTGAAGGTGTGTTTAATATGCATATACATGCCACAGGGAACTGTCAGTTGGTCAAAAAATACTGCAGAGCATGTATATAAGGGGAAAGAAAAGACATCAATTCTCTTGCAACATGTAAAGCAGTCCTGAGGAAGCAAGTTGCACAGAGATCATTTCAAAACTGTTCAGGTCCTGCAAATTTAAGTCATATGCCTTTTAAAATGCTCCTAAATTCAATTTTAAAATACTACTAAATTCAGCTGTCAATTTTGTGTTATTTTATTGTTGCTTCTTTTGTTTTATATTGAAGGGCTTAATTGTTTTTACCCTTTGTACACTGCTTCCAGAGTACTGTGCCTATGAGACTGGCAGGCGCTGCATACTAATAACAACATAACAAGAAAATAGGTCTATCATTACTTGTTAAGTATGGCACAACTATATTTTGCCACAAGCACACAAGTCAGGAAAGTGTTGCATTGATTACAAAACATGAATATTTGTAGTAAAAGAAAAGGTTGTGCAGCATTTCACTGATGGGGTATACTTTTCCCTGCACAAAGATCATCTCCATGTAGCAAATTCAGTGTGCAATTTTTACACTCATACCCTGAATATATTACCTGCAATCAGTTGAACACATTACCAAAAGGAACTTGCTTCCAATTAATGTGTTAATAGAGTATTAACAGAGCATTTAAGCATGTATTTAACATTCAGAAGTAGTCACAGCACTCAGTAAGATCATCTTACAGTGCTTCTTCAGAGTTACACATCATGCACTTTCATGCATTTTTAAGTCTGTAAACTAAACACAACATTTGCACAGTCCACGTAAAGAGGCTAGCTTTAAGAAATGACTGTTGAAAGTTATGGTTCCAATGACCTTTGCCTAATCAAAGTAATAAATTAAACTCACCAGTGAAGCCAGCATAAGAATTTGCTTAGAAAGCGATAGATTCATTTTATGATGTTTAACCTCAACCTGTTTCCCCTTGCTGACTACATTTCCTGCTTGCATCCTGAACACTGACACATCTCAAACAGGGCATGCAACACATATATAATGAAAGCCCAGCAGCATCTCACTTCCTTTGTGGCTTTTATGGCTCAAGACAAATTAGCAGCCACATTCCCAACAGAAGATTATTATTCCTTCATAACAAAACCAGTATTAGACTAAATGGGCATAATCCTAGGCATTATGGTAGCAAACACAGGTATGGATTCAACATTTGATTCAGCTACTAGACAGGTGTGTGTATTCAGGGTGGGTTAAATTACAACATGAGGAGATAGGTGGAGGTTGGTGCATTCCTTCCCCACAACCACTTCCAAGCCAGAAGATAAATGGACCGGAATAAGCTGTTTAAACAGAGAGAATGGGCATGTCAAGAGTTCAGCACCCACTTGCCCACACTGTGCTTTTTAGCTTTATGGACAATTCAGGATAATGTGACACTAGCTATAAACACACACGAATACATGAAGCTGCCCTACTGAATCAGACTCTTGGTCCACCAAGGTCAGTATTGTCTACTCAAAATAGCAGCTGTAAGCCAGGGTCTTAAGCAGAGGTCCCTCACATCACCTACTGCCAGATCTTTTAACTGGAGATGGCGGGGATTGAACCTGGGACCTTTGTGTACCAAGTAGATGCTCCACCACTGAGCCACAGCCCCTCCATCTCCATGTCTAGCACATCCCCCAAATTTACCCAAAAATTTACAAAAATTCCAGTTTGGTCTCCAATACATCATTGCATTTAAAACTTGAAACAGTTCTACAAAACTAATTAAGGGAATCTGGCTGTTTTATCAATAAGTCTTCAATCATTCGTTTTAATTTGCCAGTAGCCAAGGTCAGACAGTTAGGTGTATCTAAACTGCATTTCAGAGGATTTTTTAAAACTGATTTTTAATCAAAGTTACTCTTCCTTAGCACCACAATTCTTCTTTGCATTTTGCAAGCATGTAGGGAAGTGGTCAGAAAACGGATACAGAAGTACGCCTTCAAAACAGCAGGAGTCAGCTGTGAGCAGGAGATGCACTGGTTCCAAGACTACAGCCACAGTTACTTGGCTCACTTTTGCTATCCTCACATGATAATTTCAAAACCATCATCAACCCTTAAACAAAACCATGGTTCATATTGCTCACCTAGCTGTCAAACATCTGAATGGTGGCAGTAGTGTCACAGGTTGCCCTTAAGGCAAAGTAGGCTTCTGGTTTGTGATCATGCACATACAGGGCCATGTGTATGGTTCTCCCTCAACAAACGGGGAGACAATAGAGACCACATAGGCCCAGGGCTTTTTTTGTAGAAAAAGCCCAGCAGGAACTCATTAGCATAACAGGCCACACCCAACAGCAGAAGCTCCTTAGCATATTAGGCCACACCCTTGACAGCAGAGCTCCTTAGCCTATTAGGCCACACCCCCAGGTTACTAGAGGTGTGGTCATCCAGCCACACCCACCTTTTGCTTCTTATTCTGTTTACCTTGTTTGTTGTCAAAACCGGCCAGGGCTTTTTTTGGAGCAGGAACTCCTTTGCATGTTAGGCCACACACTCCAAATGTAGCCAGTCCTAATGAGTTTCTGCTGTTGGGTGTGGCCTGTTATGCTAATGAGTTCCTGCTGGGTGTGGCCAACTCGGGAGCCAGCCGGAGCTCCGTTCCTGTGCGTTCCTGCCCCAAAATAGCCCTGCATAGGCCAATATTATTTTTGTATGGAAATACAGCAGTATCATCCCCATATTAGCTCCTATGCATAGTACAGGGAGAGAGGCATGTGACCCAATGCCTTCATATTTCGGGCAAAGGGATTAAATTCAAGGCTGACTGAGAATAAGGTTGTGATAGTCAGTGGCTCAGGAGCCACCTATGGTTCTTATGAGAACCATTTCCTAATATAGCACCCACCCAATGTTCCAGGAAAGTGGCGCTCCTATGGCTTTGAGAGCCCCTCTGTTCAAGGTATCAAAAGTAACCCTTCTTGTTTCTTCCTGGCTGTATGGCAAATTGTCATTCCAGCTATCATCATAAAATGTGGGTCCTTCCTGAAGGTAACAAGAGGCTTTCAGTTTGAGGCTGCTGCAAAATAGGTTTGTGTGTGCTGTTTCAGGGCATCCTATATTCCCTTTTCGCAACAGCTCCCACCTGAATCAGCCACTGCCACAGGGACTGGACCCTGCAGCAGCAGCAGCAGCTTACAATCGCCTTCCCTTCCTCTCCCCACAACAGATACCCTGTGAGTTAGGTGGTGGGGCTGAGAGAGCTCTGAGAGAACTGTGACTGACACAAGATCACTCAGCTGGCTTCATGTGGAGGAGTGGGGAAGCAAACCCGGTTCTCCAGGTTAGAGTCCACTGCTCTTAACCACTACACTAAGCTGACTCTGAGCTATGGGCTTCATGCCAGGGATGGAAGTAAAGGGCCCATTCCTTCCAACAACCGTCCCCACTAGGGATGGGCAGGAACCAGGAAACCAAGAAATGAACCACAGTTCTAGCATGAACTAGGCTAGTTCATGGTTCATTTCAAAATGGTTTAATCGCATCCTTCCTGAATCCAAAAATGAACTGCCTTTTTTCCGTGGGGGTTCATTTGGTTCATTAGAGTGGTTCGTTCTCCAGACAGCTTGGTGCTGATTAAATCAATTCCTAATAGGCAGTGCTGGGGGTGGAACTGTGGAAAGCCCTAGAAACACCCATAGCAGTTGTCCACAGCTTAATTGGCAGCTCTGTGAGCTCCAACCATGGAGTTCCCATTCTGCTCCATGGGAGCAGATTGTGTATATATACACACACACCACACCCTGGCTCAACTGCTTTTATTCTGTAGGAGGGAGAGAGAGGAGTTAGTCATGATGTGGGAGTGAGTTTGGAAGAACTGCTTGCTGCATGGCTGATTTAAGGGGAGGCTAGAGCTGAGGCTTTCTGGAGGCACCTGCTTTGGGTGGCTATAACTCAGACATTACAAATCCAATCTTCACCAGACTTGGAGGGCAGGTAGAGGAGAACCTGCTGAAGACGGAGTTTGGTGTCTTTCTCATGAAGGGGCTCCCAGACTCACAAACTGAATGAACCACAAACTGGTTCAGGAAATGGGAAACGTTTGTGGTTCATGTAATTAAACCAATCACCACCATTTCCCCAGTCTGTGCCCATCCTTAGTCCCCACCAATCTCCTTTACAGCCCCTGCCCACATTCCAAGATTTGGGTGGCTGCTGAGAGGAGAGCAGCATGGCCTCAGGGAAGAGAGAGTAAAACCACCACAACAGACACCTAGGAAAAGAGCAAGCTAGTCATTGCTTGGGGGGATGACTGATGACTGTTTTGCTCCCCTATCTCCAGGACCCAGGTACCTTGGCAATCTCACTCTCTCACCTGAGCTCATGCTGAGAACGGAACAAGAAGGCACAGAAGGAGGCCCTTCTCCCATGACTCTGGATTCACAAGGGCCAAATAAGGTTCAGCAGTGGTAAAGACGGACAACCTTACATGCTCAGAAGTAATATGACTATTAATATTAAATAAGGTTAAGGTAAAGGTTTCCCTTGCATGACTAGACACTAAGGCACACAGAATGCTGTTACCTTTCCAGTGAAGTGGTACCTAATCTATTTATCTACTTGCAATTTCTTGCTTTCGAATTGCTAGGCTGGCAGGAGCTGGGACCAGAGACAGGAGCTCGCTCCATCTTGCGGCACTCGGGTCTCGAACTGCTGAACTACCGACCTTATGGTCTGCAGTTCAGCATCTGAGCCACCTGAGCCACCGCAGCCCCTATTAATATTAAACAGATGACCTTTTATTGTTGCTTTGTTGCAGATGTATGTTCAGTGTGCTGGCACCTAGGCATAAGTAGTCACGTTGCTCTTGTAGTTGACAGTAATAGTGAATATGGCTCTCTGCAAGTTGGAGTTATTACCATGGCAATAAGGTGTTAATACTAATACACAAGTGTAAATTATTATCGTGGTAAAGAATGGATTACCATAAAAGCTATACAACAAAAAATGAATATTTATTGTGATTATGGTCTTATTTATGTGCCACCAATCTGTGGATATTGATTTGTATTATTTAACGTACACTGAGGACTCCTTAGTCCGGTGGTTTCTATTTAGAGGCTATATTCAAGGCCTATGTTTTTAATCTGTATTTTAAGTGCACTCTACATTCAATTTGTTTTAAGTCATTTTTAATATTGTTTCTGCTCAACTTTCGTGGTACTTAATGCCACCATAAAACCAGATCAGCTTGTACCAGGATCCAAAACTGCATTGGATGCTGCAGATTAAGAAGTCCAAACAACTATATATTACCATTCTGTTGGACTTGGCAAATTACCTATAACATTGAATGAGCCAAGCCATGTAACTTCAACATCTGGGCCCAACTCAGAGAGCTTTGATTGCACCAGAAAGCAGTCCCCGTCCCCCTGCTGCATCTACAGTTCAGAGCATTTGAGACAGGACAAACTTCTTACTGCCAGAGAGAGGGCAGGAGTTGTAGGACAGACACAAAGAATTTAGGGTTCTCTACTCACTGCCCCCTCCAAGCAAATCAGAACAGCAACACTGGAAAGAAGGTGGTTGAGCTAATTTTATTATACGCAAAGCTGCCTTGTTTTCCAAGAAGGAAAGAATGGGAAAGTCAGGCAACTTTTTATTCTTTTGTGAGATCTGGAAACTGCCTCCACTGTACTTTAGAGAGCAGTACACAAATATAATAAAGTAAAAGCATATACTGACTCTACTGCAGTGCGTACATGTTTATTCTATCATTAAAACAGGGTCAATTTTTTCCCCTTGGGGCAGTATAGGCATAATAAAATCTTTTAAAATTCTGTATTACCTCATTTAGTAGTTGAACATTTTACTTGCCTATCACAACCACTACTAAACATCACCACATGCCATAGTATCTAGAAAGGAAAAAAGAAGGACTTTTTGACTTTAACAATTTTACACTGGAGAAGTGACTTTCCCACATACTTCCTCTACTGACCCCCACTGGCTGAAATGAAGTGGTACAAGCCAAAGATGCATAACAAAAAACTGAAGTACAAGGCAATACGAAAAAAATCTAGCTGGTGATTTTTCTTTCCGATACTCATATCAACCAAAAATGACATTTAACAAACACACTGACCTATAAATGTGTAATGCGTTATAGGTATGCAACCAGTAATTGTATTTTGAAATAGTATGCATTTTCAGTCAGAACATTTTCTAAATTTAAAAAATCCAAACATAAACCAAGCACTAAAGGTCACATTACTGCACCTGTCCTAAAAACCTCCTCACATTGTGTTCTTAGTTAATACTTCATCCAGGGTCACATGACTTTTCTCATAAAGGGGCCTCAAGGGACTCCATTCATTTTACATAGAATAACAGCAAAAGAAAGTGTGTTGCCAACACCTTTACCACCGTTTTTGCTGACAGCAGCTGCAATAGCTGCCAGCATACTCCCAGTGGCTGCTGCACCATCCACCGGACCCGTACTGGCTCTATCAGATAACATTCAACACTTGTGGAACCCCATTAAACAGTAACAGCAGAATTTAGAATCATATTATTATATAGCAATATGTTATATAATTTATGGTTCAAAGTGACCATTCTGGACAAATTAATAGCATTTTAACCCTACCCCCAACATAGTCTAGCCCTGACCTGGATGGCCCAGGCTAGCTCAACCTCATCAGATCTCAGATGCTAAGCAGGGTCAGCCCTGATTAGTATTTAGATGGGAGATGGCCAAGGAAGTCCAGGATCACTACAAAGAGGCAGGCAATGGCAATCCACCTCTGAATGTCTCTTGCCTTGAATACCCTACAGGGTTGCCATAAGTCAGCTGCGACTTGATGACACTTTACATACACACACAACATATTCTAGAAACAAAGGAGAGATTGGTATGCAGTGGCTTTAGCCAGATTAATTGCAGAACTATTGCAGAACTACTGCAGAAGAAAGGAAACTGCCACACAAAGTATTCCTTCAAATTAACATTATCTGCATAACGCCATCTGACAACTCTAATGTTGGAAGTTCCAGATGGGATGTCCCCTGCCTCAGACTTCTAGACTGAGTGGCAAGAGTGACTAGATAGCTAGATAGGCACACTGACCTTTCTTCCTGCCTTTACTTTTCTGCCCCGTCCTCTTTGAAATGCAGATTGTGCAGCCACAATTGTAAAAAGAAGGCAGACTGGAGGGAGGGGGCTGTCCTTCCTCCATGAGAAGAAGAGCCAGGCGGGCGAGGCAAGGATTTCCCAGTCTTCTGCCCCAGCCTAATGCCCCCTCTGTCCAAGGCAGGGAGGACATTGGGCAGTGAGACACTGCGACCCCCCCAAGCCGGGTACTTCTCGGGGGGGGAGGCAGTGCTGTGCGCCCCCAGCTCCCTCCCCTCCTGGCCACCTGATCGAAGGTTCAGGCCGGCACCGTGGTAGCACGGTGTGGCTTTAAATTGATAGGTAAAGGAAAGACTGGGGTGGGTGGGGCGTTGAGTTGGGGGTGCTGGAAATTCAAACAGGGGTGCCACCCTCAGCACCCCCGCTGTTTACAGCCCTGGTCTGTTACTATGGGTTTGGTCTACAATCTAGTGGGAGCCAAGGTGTCCGACAAACAAATGCTACTGTCCCTCAATGGGTGCTCACTATTAAGAGATGGTCCAAGCTGTCAACCAAGCGGCTGTCTTGGGCTTGGTTGCCATGGAGATGTGGTGGGGGTGTGAACACGAATGTATACTTTCATTTCTGGGCTCTATGCTGTTATCTGTCTATGTAGCCTTGTAACCTTGAGATCTACATCGTCTGTAGTATCTTCTTTCCCCTGGGAATTCTAGGCGGTTGGTTCAACGGGCTTGTAGCTTAGGTGTGATTGGCCAAGAGTGACTAATGTCTTGTTTGATTGCAGTATAATTGCTTGCTTCATGTGCCTGACCTCAGTTCTAACAAAGAACGTTATGAGTCTGGATCCTATCAATGTCTCAGACTTTAATTCCTCTGAATGACTGTTACTGGGAACTGATTTCTCCAGGGGCTCTGACACAAGCACCCATCAGAGCTTGAAGATGACCCTTCCCAGATGGAGACAGTGCACATGTTGTGTGAGGGAGATACAGAAAAGCTGGTAGAGGGAGATACAGAAAAGCAAGTTGAATGAAGTACTTTGGATCTGGGATAGGGTGTTTGCTACCCATGCCTCTTTATGCCTACTTAGGCTTTACTTGCATACTTGTAAATAAAGCAAATATTATAAAATACCTGATGTTATGTCTTCATAGACATAAGGCTAGCATAAGTTGAGCAGGTGCTCATTATGCGGATTCAGAAACTGTCTTGTATTGCCCAATCAAAGGGCTTATGGAGGGAACATCTTTGATTGGCTATTGTTATGGAATATGATTGGTCCTTATAACTGCATTATGATTGGCTGCCTTGTTAAAATGTTATTGGCGCGTTTACATTCTGTGGGTGTGGTTGCTACAACCTGAAGTGTATATAAACTGCTGTTTTAGGACTGTATTTTGTCTAGCTGGTCTAGTCCTTAGCTGGTCTAACTTGGAGCTGAAATAAAGCTGAAATCACTTTTGAATTTACCTCCGGTGTGTTGTCTCATACTTATCAACTGGCGACGAGGATGGGATTTAGCGGGTAGGCAGCCCCGCTGAGACACCACGGAGGAAGTTCCGATCGACCGCGAGTTTCCGAGGGGGCCGTCCGCTCCAGGAAGCGCCGCGATGAGCTCCAAGCACCGGTTCGAGCCGTTCGAGCCCGCGACCGAGGACAGGGAGGCGTACCTCACCTGGTTCGAGTTTCACCTCGAGAGCGGCGGGGTGACGGATGCTGCGAAGAAACGAGCTGCACTGCTTAGCTCGTGTGGCAAGGAGGTGTTCGACATTGCTCGTTCACTTGTCACGCCTGATGACATTAAGACCGTGCCGTACGCCACGCTGACGGAGAAGTTGAAGGCTCATTTCGCGCCGCAGCCTTCAGAGATCGCTTCCCGGCACGCGTTCTACGAAAGGCGGCAAGGCTCCAGCGAATCAGTAGCCGAGTTTGTGGCGGCATTGAGGAAGTTGGCAAGGGCTTGCAACTTCGCCGATCTCGAGACAGCTTTGCGAGACCAGCTGGTCTGCGGCCATCGCGATGCAAAGCTGCAACAACGCCTGTTCGCCCTAAAGACGCTGACATTCAAGGTCGCGTTCGAGGAAGCCATCGCCGCTGAAGCTGCTGAAAGGTCAACGTGAGAAGTGCGACAGCGGCCTGCGGCAGCTGAATCCAGCATTCACCAACAGGTCGAGGACCGTGAGCCGGCGGCCGCCGTGGATGACGTACGAGAGCCTTGTTCCAGCAGCCAGCCGCGAACCCAAGTGAAGACTGCGCCAGCGCGTCAGTGCCTTGGTTGTGGCGGGAAGCACGAGCGCGACACCTGTTGGGCCAAAGGGTTGGTTTGTCGGGCTTGCGGAAAACGTGGGCACATCGCCAGAGTTTGCAAGTCGAAGAGATCGCCGCCTACGTCGCCTCCGCAGCGCTCTCAATTCCGAAGCAAGGTCAACACAACCTGCTCTTCATCCCTGTCGTCCCGAAACCCAACCCTGTCATCCAACCCCTCATCATCGTCCGTCCTCACCACGGGAGCACCCCGGAGGAAGAAGATTTTCGTCACCTTGTTCCTCGACGGAATTCCCTGCCCGTTTGAAGTCGATTCCGGATCGGCTAGAACAATCATTTCAACATGCACATTGGATCGTCTTTTTCCGAGCCGAAGCCGCCGCCGCCTCCTGCCCACTGACGCCTGTCTAGCAGATTTTCAAGGGCACCGAATTCCATTGGCAGGTGAGGCGGAATTTGATGTCCGTTTCAAAGAGCGTAAGGCGGCTCTGTCCCTGATTGTTGCCGAAGGGGACAGGGTAAGCCTGTTGGGGCTCGATTGGTTTGAGCCATTAGGCATTGCTATTTCTGGAATTAATACGGTATGTCATGATAAATGGAATTGTTTGTATGACGAGTTTCCTCAGGTTTTTGCAAAAGGGCTAGGAATGTATACGGGTCCCCCGGTTTCATTTGAGTTGGATCCAAATGTTAGGCCTATCAGGCTAAAATATAGAAAGGTGCCATTAGCATTGCAACCCAAGATTGAAATGGAAATTGACAAGCTCCTAGAGCAAGGGGTCTTGGAGCCAGTTCCGTACAGCAAATGGGAAACGCCCATTGTTACTCCTGTCAAACCTGATGGAAGCATACGTATTTGTGCAGATTATAAATGTACAATCAATAAGGCATTACAACAGCATTCTTATCCTGTACCGGTAATAAGCCATGTACTTGCATCTCTTGGGGGAGGCAAGGTGTTTGCAAAATTAGACCTTGCCCAGGCATACCAACAGTTGCCCGTAGATAACAATGCTGCGGAAGCACAAACCATCGTTACGCATAGAGGTGCGTTTAAAGTTAAGTGCCTACAATTCGGGGTTAACGTCGCACCTGGAATCTTCCAGGGTTTAATGGAGGGGTTGCTCAGAGGTATCAGGGGAGTAATTCCCTATTTTGATGACGTGCTTATTGCGGGAAAGAGTGATGAAGAGTTGCTTGAAAGGGTCCGGAGTGTTCTGAAGTGCTTCAATAAGGCTGGGTTGCGAGTAAAACGGGAAAAATGTGCGATTGGGGTCTCAAGTGTCGAGTTCCTTGGGTTCAAGATTGATGAACAAGGTGTTCACCCAACCCCTGGAAAGGTAGCAGCTATACACAATGCACCCAGACCTAAAAATAAAACGGAGTTACAAGCCTATTTAGGACTAATCAATTTTTACCATTCATTTCTGCCCCACAAAGCTTCGGTAGCCGAGCCATTGCATCGATTGTTGAATAAAGGCGCAAAATGGGTTTGGGGACGGCTACAAGAAAAGGCATTTGAAAATGTTAAAGCGTTACTGACTTCTGACAGTGTGCTGACTCATTTTGATGAGGGTAAAATGTTGGTTTTGGCGGCTGATGCGTCGCCATTCGGTATTGGGGCAGTTTTGAGCCATGTAATGCCTGACGGGTCTGAGGCACCAATTGCATATTACTCAAGGTCATTGAGTGGTGCAGAAAAAAACTACGCGCAAATAGACAAAGAGGATTTGGCACTTGTAAGTGCGGTCAAGAAATTCCATGACTTTTTGTATGGCCGCCATTTCATTCTGGTGACTGACCACAAGCCGCTACTGGGAATATTTGCCCCAGACCGCCCCACGCCCAACATACTGTCGCCCAGAATGCTGAGATGGGCCCTGTTCTTGGCGGCGTACGAATACAACTTGGAACACAGACCTGGAAAATGTATCGCGCACGCTGATGCTCTGAGCCGCTGTCCTCTGCCTGAGACTGGTTTCGATCCGGCCCCTACAGCGGACATTTGCGCCTTGGATGAACTGTCGGAGTCTCCACTTCGGTCCGAGGACGTTGCCGCGTTCACCCAGAAGGACTTAATACTATCTCGTGTTTTAAACTGGGTGTGGAGGGGGTGGCCGAGTGTCTGTTCAGAGCCTGAGTTCAAGGCATACTGGGACAGAAGGTCTGAGCTGTCCATTGTTAAGGGTTGTTTACTATGGGGGAACAGAGTCGTGGTTACCCCCCAACAAAGAGGAAGGGTTCTTGAGTCCCTGCATGCCGGGCACCCAGGGATTGTTCGCATGAAGGCCCTGGCGAGGGGGTATTTATGGTGGCCTGGGCTCGATGCAAACATCGAAGAGAAAGTTCGAGGCTGCGTGCGCTGCCAGCAGTCACAGCCTGACCCTCCGCACACACCACCAGCACCCATGAACAGAGCTGAAAAGCCTTTGTCAAGGCTGCACTTTGACTTTGCGGGGCCAATCAACGGCCAAATGCTCCTGGTGGTTGTGGACTCTTATTCGAAGTGGCTGGAGGTAGTCCCCATGAGGTCCACAACATCGGCAAACCTAATAAAGGCTTCGCGCCAACTTTTTGCCACCCATGGGCTACCTGAAGTACTGGTCAGTGACAACGGCCCTCAACTGACCTCTAGGGAGTTCGCCGGCTTCCTAGAGGGCTACGGAATCCGGCACATCACCACAGCCCCGTTCCATCCTGCTTCTAATGGCCAGGCAGAGCGGATGGTTCGGACGGCGAAAGAGACCCTCGCCCGACTGCCTGGCGAGGACTGGGACCATCGAGTGGCCGATTTTCTCCTGTGGCAGCATGTCACTCCGAGCTCTGCCACAGGGAAAAGCCCGGCCGAGCTGCTTATGGGGAGGAAATTGACAACCCTCCTCGACCGCCTGCACCCGGATCTGGATGGCAGCAGAGCTGTACGGGCCGAACCGCCCACGCCATCCAGAGAGTTTCAGCCCGGGGACTGGGTCTTTGCCCGAAACTACTCTGAGGGGCACCGGTGGCTTCCCGCCGAAGTCACCAACCGTCTAGGGTCCAGGATGTATGTGGTGAGGCTATCTGACGGCCGAAAGATACGCCGCCACATAGATCAGCTCCGGCAGCGATGGTCTCCTGCGGACCAGGAGATTGAAGCCAGGGATTGTTTCAGGCCCAGGGAGCAGTCCCACTTGCCTCCGGACGAGGTGAGTGCTGCTGGTTCTCGTCAAGAACCTGAGGCAGGGCAGACCCCTGCACTCTCGGACCCTGAAGAGCCCGTCAGCCCAGCAGTGCCTGGCGCTGAGCCTAGTGCAGACCCTGATCCACCTGAAGCCCCAGAGTTAAGGCGGTCACAACGAAGCAGAAGGGCCCCTCCCCACTTGTCTGATTACGAGTGTGTTCCATCTAAGGGGGGAGGAGTTGTTATGTCTTCATAGACATAAGGCTAGCATAAGTTGAGCAGGTGCTCATTATGCGGATTCAGAAACTGTCTTGTATTGCCCAATCAAAGGGCTTATGGAGGGAACATCTTTGATTGGCTATTGTTATGGAATATGATTGGTCCTTATAACTGCATTATGATTGGCTGCCTTGTTAAAATGTTATTGGCGCGTTTATATTCTGTGGGTGTGGTTGCTACAACCTGAAGTGTATATAAACTGCTGTTTTAGGACTGTATTTTGTCTAGCTGGTCTAGTCCTTAGCTGGTCTAACTTGGAGCTGAAATAAAGCTGAAATCACTTTTGAATTTACCTCCGGCGTGTTGTCTCATACTTATCACCTGAAGTATCCAGTACTCTTTCCTTCAATGAGAACTACTTGGGGGAGCAGTGACCCTGATACTTTGCACAGCTCAGAAAAATGAGGCGCTCGTAACACTACAGGTACAAGACCCATTCCTATAGCTTACCACTGCACTTGTCCTAAATTGTGTAAAATTATCAACGGTATTTATATGGATTAAACAATGTATATATTTTTACAAAGCATAGCGCATTGGTTGTAACTACACACTGGTTGCAACTGCAGGCAAAGGGATTAGTATGACTCTATTTTTTTAAAATGAGCCTCATTTAAACCAATGAGCTCCAAAGCTAAAATGAACTGTGTATGGTGGAACAAAACCTGTGTATTATAATTTCACATCTGACTGATTTGTTGACACTGGCCAGTAAATGGAAATCAGCTTAGCAATTCTCATAACAAGAACAGAGAGGATTTGATGTTTGCAAAACAGTTGTTCCAAAAAAACACAACGAATGTACCCGGTTTGCAAAGCCAATTCATTCTTGACTCTAGCACTTCATGCAATAGCCTTGACTGCCTACTTGCAATTCAAAACAAGCAGTAGTTTTTGTGCATAGTGGTAGTATTCACAGCAAGGACACTAGCTAGATACCCACTGTTGACACATTCTCACAGTCTGATTGTGTTATATATGCTCCTGTGTCATCATGGACAGGCCATGCTTCATTTACAATCAACTATATTAGAATATGAGTACTTCTTTTGCACCTATGCAGTTGGTATCATTCATCAGTCAATGCTATTCATCATACCAGTGCATGCTCAGAACTTGCAGGATCAAGTTACAGTTCCCGGGGGTAATACAAAAGCACATAAATATTTTGTGGTCAAATCCACTCAACACTGGTAATCAACCTTGCAAAAATAAGGCTGCAATTTTAGAAACACAAGCTAAGCAGCTTCCCAAGCTCTACATCACCCTGCAGGACTAAGACAACCAAGGAAACACCTTTTTAAAAGAAGTTAATTTTTTTCTCTATCAGCTCGTTGGGTGGGGCGGGAAAAGAGAGCACGATATATCAGTGTATGAATGTCCATGTGAGTGTATTTGCAATCTGAACCCAAATAGTCCTATGAACAAACAATAAGCAGACAAAATGTGGCATGATGGGGGAGAGAAGTTGAGCAGCTCCCCAGAAACAGACCCCAGCAGCATCAAAGCCTCTATATTATTTGTCCATAAGGTCAGGAACAATGCTTCCTCTGTGGAAGTCTTGTGAGCAAAAATTCTACTTTGTAAGCTACTGGCATTGAGGTTGTGAGTGAGCGATTGGGCTACTGCATAAATTAGTTTGCTCTGGAGCCCTCATTCCTGAGCTAAGACAAAAATGTGTGAGCTGGAGGCTAAAAAACTGTGAGCTAGCTCACACTAACTCAGCTTAGATGGAACACTAGTCAGGAAGGCTCCCACTTTCCTAGCTTTCCACACAGTATACGAACCTGAATTATTCAAGAGGACTTTTCTACATAAAATGCTTAGGGACCACAGTCTATACTGCTGTGTACAGCTTATTGAAACTACGATTCTACTATGTAAATTTCTGCATCACTTAATGCATCATATTAATACTTATGCTTCTGTTCTGGTTTTAGACTTCTAATTGGTTCTATAACCCTAATTCCTATTGCATTGTTCACTGAATACCTTATCCCATCAACCGTATTAATTCATTCTGGGTAATCCACCCTAAGTCCAAGTGAGAAAGGTGGAAAAATTGAAAAAATAATGGGGAAGGGGAGAACGACTGTTTTTTCCTCTTGTTTTTCTGAGCCTTCACATCTTTATCACCAACTCCCCCCAAACTATTCCTGGGCATTCCCCATACCCCAGATGCAGCATTTCATGGGACACTTCAGGATGCCGTAGGAGAGGGAGGCAGGGAAGTCATGCAGGGAAATCCTTTTGTCTGCAGGTCCTCTAGGCAGGATCAAGACATTATGAGAAAACACCTGTGCAAACTATTTATAATCCAATTGCAATCAATGGGTTGGATCCAAACTGAACATTTCCACTAGCAGAACTGAATTTTCTTGCCTCCCGCATCTAATGTTCTCAAAAAAAAAAACACCTTGTTCCTGTGCAACAGAAGACTGTGAGGATCACCATGAGGTGGCTCTGCAGCAGGAAAGGAGAATCAGTAGAAACTGACACTTTAGTCTGGATACAAGGCAAGCCAGCTTCAGACATCTGAAACAGAATGAGCCAAGTTATCTCAAGACATTAAAAATGAGAAGTCACCAAGAAGCACTAGTAACCCTCTGTCTTTGTGACAGGCAGTGGCCAGAGATTTCCTGGGACTACAACTGATCTCCAGGCAACAGACATCAGCCCACTTGGAAAAATGACCATGTGGAAGGTGAACTCTGGCACTATAGCCCATTGAGGCCCCTCCCCAAACCCTGCCTTCCTCAGGCTCCACCCCCAGTCTGGAGCTGGCAACCCTATTCTATGACACAAGTGATAACAGGGAACATGTAAAATAATAAAATAAAATTTAGAAAACAAAGTACCTCTAATAATCTGTGACAAGATTCAAACAGGAAAAGGCATAATGTAATGTGATAAATGTGTGTCCAACTAGTGGTAAGTCAAATCTACTTTTAGATCTCTGCCAGAATTTAATATTATTCTCTTCCTGTCGCTCAGGTAATGTTTACATGTAAAGGACACTGTGGGAGGAGGAAAAGTGCACTTCTCCTTCCAGATAGGCTGTATGTTCATCTGCCCTTCTTTCTTTCTGGTTCTCTTCTCCAGTCTAAGCAGCCCCTGCAATCCAGAAAGCTTGCTAAAGCCCAAAGAGCAAGGAAGTAGTGGTGGAAGTACTGGACAGGGCTATTTTGAGGGGACAGAAGCAGAAGTTCTGTTCACTGTAATATGCAAAAAAAAACCCCTCAAAGATGACACATTTTGCTACTTCACTATCTGCACTAAGCTAAGAAACCGAGAATCCCATTCAATAAAACTTGTAAGAGGCTCAATTATTTTAGTGTACCCAATTAAAATATTTGATACGGCACACAGAATTCTATTTAACATACTTACATTGATGGTTTATATTCATTGATGTTGCACAGATTACTGTAGAACAGGCATCCCCAACATGGAATGTGTGGGGTGCCATTGCACACAACCAGGTGTTTTAGAAAGTGGGGTTTTTGCCCAGCAAGGCACCTTATTGGCTATGCAGATTTTTAAAAACCTTAATAATATCAGCTTATGGTATGAGAGCTGGATACTCTGAAAACAGCATAAAAGTAGCAGCCAAACTCCAGAGTAGTAGTGTCATATTGCTCTTGGAAACTGGTGAGATTGCCATAATTTGTAATCTGGTATTGTGGAGAATCAGCACTCAGGCAAAACATGCTAGAATGTATTAAGGGTTTCTGTTGGGAGCTGATTTGTCCCCTTAGGTTGAGAGGAACTAGTGAAGAATTTAACTTTTTTTGGAGAGTTCATTCTCTTGG
Organism: Gekko gecko; assembly: GCA_029375565.1. NCBI lineage: Eukaryota > Metazoa > Chordata > Lepidosauria > Squamata > Gekkonidae > Gekko > Gekko gecko. Next base: position 33,165,408 of record JAPDNY010000005.1, on the reverse strand, counting down.
ATTGAGGAATCTGTAATATGAAGTTGCCTTAAAACCTTCACTGCTGCATAGCTGAAATAAAGTAGATAAAGAATATTTGGATTTCAGCCGGTTCCTTTCATATAGGATTTTGCTTCTTTTATGCCAAGGTTAAAAGATCCTGTGTAATTCAAAGTTAACCAGGGAGCTAATAGGTTAACACTGATAAACCTGTGTCTCACATGACTGAACATTCAAAGTAAAACACTCCCTGTACATAGAAAACTAGTATGTCAGAGGAAAGCCTGATGTGCTAGTTTTCTATGTGTGAGAGTTCTTTATGCAGCGGAGCATTGAAAAATGTGAGTCTCCACATATAGCCTAAAGCACTACTTGCCCATGCATAAACCCAATGAAAATAAGGCACTGCTCTGTGCCTGAAACACAGGAGGCATTGGAGAGGTTGAATGGAATGCTGTAAACCCATCATATTCACATATATTAATATTATTTTATTTTGATTGGCAAAGCCACAGAGGTCTTCCTACAGGGAAGAGTTTGTGGATTAAATTTACATGACTCATAACCAAGTAGATGAGAATGGTGGTAAGAAGAAAAAAATACAAAACAATAAGTATGCATGTAGAGGGGAAAAAGAAGAAATGTTACAGGGATTAAGAACATTATTGAGTCCAGTCTCACAGACCCCATATAGCAGGAGGAGGAGCTGGATTCTATCATGCCTCTGACTGTACGTATCACTCTAGCAAAAACAATATTCTGTGATGAGGCAGAGGTTGTGAATACTGTCACAACAATTAATACTCCCTGGTTATGCCCCCTCCCCCCCAATTCAAGCACAAGTGAGACAGGAGGAAGACCTAGTATGAAAAGCATAGCTACCAACCTTCTCAAAGATTCCTTGGCACTAGCCATTTACCTTAAGTTAAAGAATACTGAAGTTCTCAGGAGTTCAGAAATGATTCCTTAAACCATGCTAGGTAGCAGTATATAAAGCTTGAGGTACTCACCATCGTCCATGACATCTAAACTAGTGACCAATATAAGAAATTATAGTTTGTATTACGCTCACTTTAGCAACAGGAGGCTATATAATTCCACCCCTCATTTCTCTGTGGAGAAAACAGATACTGGAATCTCTATTCCTAGGTAAAACCTAACTGCCTATTGTTTACTGCTGTATTCAAAAGAGAAAGGAAAAAGTCACATGCTTGTCTGATAACTAATGTAAGCAGTATTTAGATTACGTGGCAACTACAGCAGAGGGGGGTGAAGTGAACTGAATCTATCAGAGGAAGAGCAGGAGAACCTTAAAAAAGCGATTTAACAAGAATACTAATAAGAGAAGCAGAAGTGTTCTCAAACTCCAATAAACTCTTCAGAACATTAAGTTTTAAAACAATAGCCTATATTAGAAACTGATAAGTCTGCAAATAACCATCCACTGCAAAAGAAGTAGAAGATCCTTAGAACTTAGGAAATTAAAAACTGTCTGTCATTCTGACTTGGATTTCCTTACTCATTACAATTTCTAATAGCTCTAGACTAGAGGGCCAACTTTTTAAAATCTTGAATTTGCTGTTCATAACTTGTTTTATCATACTCACTAGAACATATTGATATCAGTTGATTTTGATATCAGTTAATTTTTAAGCTTCAGAATCTGTCTTCCTGATCAGCTGTACTTATTATCATATTACTTCATTTGCACCCCTAAGAGAGACTGGAACTTCTGACCGCTCTCATCATCCGTTACGTGTAACAATTCATTTCAGTTCCCTTGTATGGAAATCACATTTGAAAGATTTATTACATATCAGTCTCCACACCTCCTCCCTCTTCTATAATTTTCCTTATAAATGTTCCCAACATTATTTCCTTTCCACATATCTGAAGAAGTGAACTCTGATTCATGAAAGCTCATAGTGAAATTAATGTTGTTAGTTTTTAAGAAGCCACCAGACTTCTACTTTGTGGCAAGAGCCTACCATTGCTATCCCTCTACAATTCTATTAATGACCTGCTGGTGGCAGCAAAGAGTACCTGAGTAGGATGAAGCTGGGAGAGGCAAATTCCTCACTGTGGCCCAGCAGCCAGCAGCCGTAGTCTCGCCACCCACAGGAAACTTTCTTTGGGGGGGGCAGCTCAGGCAGGTGCTATGGAGGTGGGCTGCTAGGCAAGGAGGATCCTTCACACCTGCCTACCACCTGCCTGAACCAGCCTCCTGTACTTTCTTGTTGGTGTCTAACTGATGAGAATGTGGAGAAAAGTACTAGAGGAATGGGTGAGGCGCAGAGGATTCTTCTCAACTAGCCGCTTCCTGTCATCTTCCCCTCCCCCACTGCAGCCAGCTTTATGTTGCTGTATTTTTTAAAAAAACTTTTGGTTGCCGGCAGTGTTCCTTCTAAGCTGAGTTAGTGTGAGCTAGTTCACAGATTTTTAGCCTCCAGCTCACACATTTTTGTCTGAGCTCAGGAAGGAGGGATCCAGAGCAAAATAATTTATGCAGCAGCCAAATCGCTCACTCACAACTTTAATGCCATGTTAGGAGATGAACTTTGAAATTGCTTATATTTTTTATTTCCTGACCTGCATGCACACCAGGAATGGTGCCAGCAAGCGTCTTTGCTTTGGGAGTAATGTATGCCTGAGTTAATGTGACTCTCTGTGTAGGGAAGGTACCACACAGCCTGTACTTTCATGCAAATGAAGTCACAGACATGCCTTGCATATACCTACCCATAAGACCTTGGGAACAAGAACCATCTCCATTAGCATCTCCATTATGGTTCTCCAGCAGAATGTAGAAACAACAGCCTTTCCACCATTGAGGAATCTCTACCTCGCATGTAACCCACAGGATGCTTGACATTTACATGTGTGAAGATTGTCACCTGGACCTAGCCAGAGTCATCTGCATACTTAAAGGTTTCCATGCCAACCTATCTTTGCACCTTGACCAAGCCTCTCTTGTAGAAAGGTGTAGACTTTCAGTATTGCCCCACCTTAGTAGGAGGGAACCCCCACATCCTTTAGCCAATAGGTACAGGGATGGGATGGACCACAGAGACACCCCAAGCCAGCCCCCATACTAGCTGATAAAACGGGATGCAACCTTTTGTTTTATTAAGTTAAGTTAAGCTTAAGCTAAGCAAGCTTGCTCTCCAGCCAGCCTCCTGCCTTCTCATCATCATCTTACCAACAAGATAGCTAAAGGTAACTTGCTGTGCTTCCTTGGACTGCAGCCAAGGAGCCCTCACATATGTTAGCTGGTTCTAACTGTGTGCAGTAAAAGTAAGAATATCCTTAGTTAGAAACAATCCTTATTCTTCACTGGAAGGTCGAGACTACTGGATCAGATAAGTATATGCTTTTCCCCTCCTAAACACTTCTAGTTTTAATACCCCAAATATTGTTCTCCATTTCTACTGTAACTAAAGGAACTTGAGTGTATGTGTGTGTGAATCTGTTTTTGTATGCCTGTATATTAAAAAGAATATTCAGTAAAGAGAGTCTTGATTCAACTTAAGAAACCTTGTCAAGTGTTCTCTTTGGGGAAAAGGGTTCCTGGCGCGAGGCTCGATTTCTCTGTATACATTGGCTAGACCTCAAATAAGTTAGTCCGCCAACTGTGTAGATAAGCAGTTCGGCTAACAGCCAGTAGCTCACAAAGTAGAATTTTTGTTCATAAGAATCCACAGCTCAGAGGGCGCATTGGTTGCCAGCTCTAGATTCTTCTACAAATGGGGGGGGGGGGGCACAAGTTTGTAGAAAAATCTCCATTCTGTCAACGTCTGCCTGATCTCTCTCTCTCTCCCTCCCCCCCTTTCTCTGTGTGTATGTATTCATACAGGGGTCATTTAGTAGAAAAAGAGGTGCAGGAGCTCATTAGCATAACTCATTAGCATAACCTATTTGCATATGCCACACACCCTGATCTAAGAGATCTCTTAGATCCAAGTCCTGTTGCCCTTGCCCTGTGTTCCCGCAGGCTTGGGGGGGGGAGAGACAAGGCTGAAAGGGGCTTGGATCACTTAGCTCCAAGCCCCTTTCAGTCTTGCAGTCAGCTCCCATGGGCTTGGGAGGGGGAGACAAGGCTGGATGGGGCTTGGATCTCTTAGCTCCAAGCCCCTTTCAGCCTTGCCCTGAGCTCCCGCAGGCTTGAGGGAGGGGGAGAGACAAGGCTGAAAGGGGCTTGGATCTCTTAGCTCCAAGCCCCTTTCAGCCTTGCAGTCAGCTCCCACAGGCTTGGGAGGGGGAGACAAGGCTGGAAGGGGCTTGGATCTCTTAGCTCCAAGACCCTTTCAGCCTTGCCCTGGGCTTCCGCAGGATTGGGGGGGGAAGGAGAGACAAGGAGGGCATGTCTGCCCAGCTTCCCTTCCTGTCTCTCTCTGGAGACAGTAAGGGGAGCCAGGCAGACATACCTGGCTTCCCTGTGTGATCTTCTCCAAGTGCTCTGCGGCAGCCTCCTCGTGGTCTGAGTGCTGCTGGGAGCAGGGGGCAGGGCTTGGTCATGTGCCTGCCCCCCAGGCGCCCCACTCCCGGACTGCCACTCCTGCATGCTCCAGTTCCAACCGAGGCCTGTATTCATATAAATAATAGTCAAAATTCCAAACCTGGCCAGCCTACGGCTTGCACCTGCATGCTGCGACCAGAGTGCCATGAAGGATGTCCGTCTTGCCTCGACCAGGGCCAGGGCCTGTTCTGCCCTGGCCCCTGCTTGGTGGAATATGCTCCCAGTCGAGATTAGGGCCCTGTGGGATCTTCTTCAATTCCACACGGCCTATAAGATGGAGCTGTTCTGCCAGGCCTTTGGTTAAGGAAGCGGATCTCTCTATAAGGCCTCCCTGAGGTGGCTGTCACCTATCCATCTATTAATCCAAGTAATATGCTAAATAAATAAATAAATAAGAAGAAAGCACACATGCATAAAATTGACTTATGGCAATGTTAGAGATTTTGTGGGACAGTGCTACAAATCCAACTCACACTGTTATCTTGTGATTCTGTAGAACATACCAACACCTGCACCTTTTATTTATTTACCATATTTACAGTCCTTTCATTTTATTTATAGTCCTATTTATAGTGTTCCAAATCCCTATTTATAGTGTTCCAAATCCCTATTTATAGTGTTCCAAATCCCTCTCACCCTGTTGCTTTGTGATCCTGTAGAACACACCAACACCTGCTCCTCTTATTTATTTATAGTCGATTACAAAGTATACATCAATAACACAGACACCTAAATAAGCACTGTTCAAGTTAATACAGCCAGAATGAGAAGGCACCCAACAAGTATGATGCACTAGGACTAGGAGTCCAGGACTACTGAAATTAACATATGGAATTCACTGCCACAGGAGGTGGTGGCAGCTACAAGCCTGGACAGTTTCAAGAGGGAATTAGATAAACATATGGAGCAGAAGTCCATCAGGGGCTATGAGCCACAAGGTATAGATAGGAAATCTCAGCCTGGGGCAGCTGATACACTCTATTCTTGGTGCTGGGGGGGACAGCAGTGGGAGGGCTTCTAGTGTCCTGGCCCCACTGCTGGACCTCCTGATGGCACCTGGTATTTTCGGCCGCTGTGTGACAGAGTGTTGGACTAGATGGGCCATTGGCCTGATTCAACATTGGCTTCTCTTATGTTCTTATGTTATTGTCAGAAAATGTCTGTTTGCTAATTTTCACTGAGTTCATTATTCTGTGTTCTCTAGATCGCTTTGCGCTTGCATAGGTATGCTGGCAGTAACGTGGGAGCTTCTTCCCTGCCGCTTGGTCTTATCACGGTGGCCTTGAATGCGGGCTTTGGGTTATTCTTGAGCTTATGAGAATTTTCCAGTCCTGTGAAGACGAGGGGAGGAGGGAGTCATCTCCCGCCTATTAAGTAATTCTCCCACCGGGAGTTTCCCGCCCGCGCGCTTACAGTTCATTTGCTAGTCGCAATTTGCATCACACTATAACTCTGCTTGCATTGCTTATTCCCCCCCATTCCTGACAATGACCCCCAACTGTGAGTTTTAGCATTGTATTCCAATAAAGCCTTTCTTTTGGTTAAGAATGCTTGGACCTACTTGCTTTTAAACCTGACAGTTATGCTCTAAGCATGATACAGAAGGTGACTGTAGTGAATTTATTATTATTTATTTATTTGACTTTTATCCCACCCTCCCGCCAAGAAAAATGGTATCTCATCAGTGAAAGCAATGAAACAACAGGGCAAGACTTGCGGTGGACTGATATACACAGTGGTATAACCCACAGTCTGCCTCTCCCTGTAAAACACATTCCTGAACAATTCTGAAATAGTATAGCCCTTTGCTGTTAAGGTCACCTGAAAAAATTGCATTTTACATATTTTGCAGAATGACAGGTGTGTGAGAGCCCTGGCAGCCTCCTCAGGTAGGCCATTCCACAAGGTGGAGGCCACAGAGGAAGTGGGATGGCACCTGCAGAAGGCCCTGACCAGATGAACAGAGCTGTCATAGCTAAACATAGGAGAGTCAAAGGCTATGCAGGGCTCTATATATGAGATAGTACCTTGAACTGAACCTGGTAGCTAATACATATGTCACCTCTTAAGATTAAAGGTAAAGGTTTCCCTTGCTCGAAAGCCGGTCGAATCCAACTCTAGGGGGCAGTACTCATCTCCAGTTCCGAGCTGAAGAGCCAGCGCTGTCCAAAGACGCATGTGGCCAGCGTGACTAAACGCCAAGACACACGGAACACAGTTACTTTCCCGCCAAAGCAGTACCTATTTATTTACTGGCAATTTCTTGTTTTCAGAATGCTTAGGTTGGCAGGATCTGGGGCCAAAGATGGGAGCTCACTCTGTCACATGGCACTAGGGTCTCGAACTGCTGAACTACAAACCTTCTGGTCTGCAGCTCAGCATCTTAGCCTCTGAGCCACCACGGTCCGTGGAGATTCTGTGGTAAAGACTGAGGACTGCAGAGTTTGGGGAGGCGAGAGGCCTTAGCTGAATATAATGCCACAGAGCCCACCCATTATCTCCAGGGGGACAGATCTGTTGTCTGGGATTCCATTGTCATTCTGTTGGATCTCCAGGTCCCACCTGGAGGCTGGCAAACCTAGGCCTAGCAGCATGCTTTGGATGACTTGAGACCACACAACTTGCATGATTCAACTAGGCCTGGCTGCTTGCTACTGTTATACAGCAGCCACCCTATAAAAGTCAGTGTAGTATAATGGTCAGAGCCTCAGAGTAGGGTTTGCAAGACCCAGGTTTAGATCCCCATCTTGCTGTGGAAGCTCACTGTGTGATTTTGGACCAGTCACATACTTTCAGCCTAACCCACCTCATAGGGCTGTGGTGTGGATAAAAAGGAGGAGAGAATATTGTCAATTGCTTTAGACCCCACAGTGGAGAAAGACCATTGTTTTCCTCAACAGAAGCTCCAGGGGGAAAGGAGACAGGAAGCTGAAGACGGAGGGGCAGATAAAGGTCGGCTGGCTGTTGGGTGGAAAGGAGACAGGGATATCAACTCCAGGTTGAGAAATTCCTGGATATTTGAGGGGTGGAGCCTGGGGATGGTGGGGATTGAAGTGGGGAGAGACTTCAAGCACATATAATGCCATAAACTCAACCCTCCAAAGCAGTCATTTCAGTCATTTCCTCCAGGGGAACTAATGTTGCCAACCTCCAGGCAAGGGCTGGAGATCTCCTGGAATTACAACTGATCTCCACATGACAGATATCAGTTCCTCCAGAGAAGATGGCTGCTTTGAAGGGTGGAGTTTATTGTATTATACCCTGCTGAGGTCATTTCCAAGCTCAAACCTCATTCTCCCAAGGCTCCACCCCCAAATCTCCCTAACCCTAAGGCAACCCTAAGAGGAACAGATCTCTGCATTTGGGCAATCTGTTGTGATTCCTAGTAAGCAGCTGCTGCCACTGCTGCTGTGGGGTGAAGGAGGTAGGTGGGAGGCCAGGAGAGTGACAGGGACAGAAAGAGTGATGGGGTGGGGGCAGAAAGAAAGTTACAGGCATGGAGGGGAGAGAGAGAGAGAGGTTAAGAAAAAGGGTGGAAAGAGAAAAAGTGTGAGAGAAGTAGGGGGAGAAGCAGAGGTGGATGAAATGGAATAGTCAGTCTCACAAGTTTCTTGTGGGTCCCCACTTGTTACTCTCTGATAGCAACTCTTTGAGACTGGTCCATAAGGAACTATCTGAACTAGGTCAAAACAGTTCAAAATTTCCCCATCAGTTTCCAACTAGTGAGACCAAGGCAATGGTATTGGAAGACCAGTGTGACCCTGATACCTACTGGCACCTACAAATGTCTCAATAAGATGGCAAGATCCATTGTATCCAACAAAGAGGCCTTGTCTACATTCAGATGGAGATGATCAACTGAGGCTACCAGCACCATCGCAGTCCCTTATCCCAGCCAGAAAATGATCCTCAGCCGATGAATTATCCAGGAAGACCTGAAGTTTGTCTGCCACAGTCCAGAAAGGGCTAATTAAGAGACAGGACAATATTGAGACACATCATTTTTCTGAAGTGACCTTTTTAAGCGGTGGATGGATAACTGCCTCTTTCAACTGCTGAGGGAGGATGACGTCAGTCAGTGATTGGTTTATGATGGACACCAAGAGCTCATTAATGTGATCCTTACATGAGTTCAGCAGGGACCTAGAGCACATGATGCCTTTCATGGATCCCAAGATGCTGTTGACATCCATCATGGTAACTGAGTCAAATGGACCAGACACATGCAGTAGCTGGACACATGCACGAGCTCTGTTACAACCAGCATCCAACTCGGAACATAGGCAAAAAACTCAGCAAAGGAATCATGAGTGATTTCTTGTTCCTGAGGCAGAGGCTCAGCTCTAGGAGTCAGAAAATGTCCAGTCATCTTAAAAAGTTAGGACAGCCATGAACTAGCTGATGCAATGACAGGTAAAAATATCTCATTTTTTTTGCAGCTATCACCACTGCTTCCAATGCATTCTATAGTACACTGTTGTACCCATGTGCTTGGAAAACAGCTTATAAATAGATATAACAAATAATTCTGCAATCATCCCAATATCAGTAGTAAAAGCAATTTACGGTGACATTACAGAGGTTCATACCCATGACAGTAATGGCATGTAAAACATGCAATTCATCAAGACAAATGCAGTCTAACCGCATACCTCTCTTCTGTTTTTTTGCCTGCCTGGGACTGTCAGAGATTGCCTATTGCCAAGTACCTGACTACCATACTACACAGCTTATGGTCCATTTAAGCTTAGTGAGTTAAAAGCTGTACAGGTCTGACCCAGTATGCTATCAGTCTAAGACTCCTAAAAAGTTATTTGAATTGTGCAGTACAAGATACGAATGAGCAAACCTACTCAACTCTAAGTATACTCTAGCCATTATTTAGAAGTACACAAGGGTTTTGACCAATATAAATAGAACCTTTTTCAAGTTCAAGTTTATTATTACAATCCAAGATCAGAATTTAAAGCAGCATGTACCCTAATATATGGCAACTACATGGATTATATATCTGTATATACCTGAGCATCTAATGTGAATAGAACCTTTTTGTAACAGAACCTCCACCATGAGTCTTTCAGTCTAGTTTGTTGCTCCCCCAATTTAAACTGTTGCTACTTCTGTTCATATATAAATCATTACCAGTTTTCGAATTTATTTATACCCTGATTTTCTTCCCAATGATGCCTTCATTTTAACCTCACAACAACAATGCTAGGTTAGGCTGAGAGAGACTGGCACAAGGTCACACAGCAAGTTATTACTCATATCAATTCTGTATTAAAATGTCTGCTGATTTGTGAGGATGCTTATTACTTTCAAACTACCTGCCTGTCTCTTGGAGGCTAACCAATGGTCAACAGTAATGGACCCTCCATGTCCTTGTTATAGCTAGAAGACTTGTTTCAGAAGACTTTGAGAGATGAATGCCAACCTCCTGTAAATCAGTGGATTGGGGACCTTACAACTTCATCAATTTTGAACACATGGCACACAGACAACAATTGCGTAGGGACTTGTTTTTAGATACTTGGAAATCTTTTACAGAAACGTGTGTAGATTTTTCACCCGTTATATGTTTGTTGCTACAGTATATCTTCTTCCCCCCTCCCTTTTAGTTTTTTTCCTCCTTGTTCGTTTTGCTGCCCACCACCCTATTTAAAGAATTTTTTTAAAAAGACAGCAAGCTTCCATGGCAAGGTGAGGATTCAAACCTGGATATTCCAGATCGTAGTCCTATACGCTAACTCAGGGGTGTCGAATTCATTTGTTATGAGGGCCGGATCTGACATAAATGAGACCTTTTGGGGCCAGGCCATGTGTGTCATAAAATGTAATGCCAGGTAGCAGAGATATAAACTTTATAAAGGACACAAACACAAAGGGTTTTTTGTTTTACTTAAAATACATGCTTAAAACATTAGCACTCTTGCAATATTTTGTTTATTTAACCGTGTCTCATAACTGACACCTCTTGCTCTGAATTATTGCATCAAAATGTCTGTGCTGTTGCAGTCTTGGGTATGCTGTTCAGGTGTGTACCTCTTAAGCTGCAAACCTACGATGATGCAGCAGCAGCAGCAGAACTGGAAGAAGAAACAGAAGACAGCCAGTTCCACTGATCCAGCCCCTGGGCCAGATGCTTGAGACCCCCCTGCTCTAACTGCTATACTACATTGTCTCTCAATCCCTGGCATATATTGGATTGATCATATGTCCACAGCACATATGATTAAGAAATGTGAAAAGTTTCTAGATGACTTTTAATTTGGAGACACTAATTCTCTTAGAACTTTTACTTTGCACCAGCTGGCTGACAGACTGTAAATATCATCTGTCAGATCTTAATTGTCCCACACCCTATCACTAAATTCATTTGCTGTAGCCCTTTGGAAAATATTACATACTACTACATAAAGAACTGTGGCATTCCAAGAAATTAGACAGGTTACCCTTATCAAAGAAATGCTAATGAGTCCCCGTTAGCATAAAACAGATTTAAAGGGAATATGATTCGCTTCAAAGTACTGTGCAGCCCCACCATTCTTGCATAATGGAGAACACATCACATTTTTATATTTAAAAACCCTATATTCATGTACAGCAGTATTCTTAAAATTCCATTTGTAACCTGTCCAAGATGCATTATATTCATTATGAATCTCATGAAAGTGAATCCATGCACTAACAGGAACAATACATGGGCTGCGGGAAGAAGGGGGAGATTTCCTAGAATGAACGGCTTAGCAGCAAATTGCGGTGACATTTTGTTCTTTGTCCAACTGAGATGGTGAGATTCTGAAGTCTACTTCTATTCAACCTTTCTTCCTCATCCAAAGACACCTGGCAACATTTTAAATTAACATCCTCTCTCATAGCTTTCACTGGCACTTTTTAGTAAGATGACCATTATACTGTTCTGTTTAGACAGAAGTCCAGTAGCACCTTAGAGACCAAGAAGACTTTCAGAGCTGAATAGGGACACAGAGTTTCAGAGCTGAATATGGACACAGATGCTAATTTTCTGCCCTCAACAATCTCTCCTCTGCTCTAATAAAGCTGATTACAATATGCATTGTACCTTGCGTCCTTTACAAGCTCTTTACAACACCCCTCCCACCTTCTGACTAGGGTAAAAGGACTCAGAGACCTCCATTTCTACTCTGCTCATGTCTGACAAAGGAAGCTTTGACTCTCAAAAAGTTTATACCCTGAAACTGAAGAAATAAGGAAGCTTATAACCTGAAACTTACACCCTGAAATCTGAAGAAGTGAGCAGCAACTCATGAAAACTCCTACCCCTGCCACAAATTTTGTTAGTCTTTAAGATGTTACTAGACTCTTGCTCTTTTCTTCTGCTACAATCAGACTAACATGGCTACCCCATCCTGACCCGAAACGCCTGTTGGTCTCTAAGGTGCTGCTGGTACATCAGGCAACCATATAATTACTGTTCCTGCTTTCCTAGTAAACCCCATGTTTTTCTACCTCCAGATGCTTTCTGGTTTGTACACAAAAAGAGAATTTTGTTTAGTACATGTTTTTTGTAAGCTTCCTAAGCCCAGGTTGCAATACTATCACACCTATCATTCTTGGGTTCAGCAAGGATTTATCCTGCTTTTAAACCCACCCACCAGATTCGCAGTGCAGCCCACATGGAGGGAAGTGGCATGGCAGAGTTGCCCGTTTTTAGTAAGGATTCTGCTTCCTTAAGCCAGCTTCATTATCCCCCAGACTACCTTTAACAAAAGTACATTTAAAGTTCAAGCTCCTAATTTAAATAAAGTAAATAAAGTTTAAGCTCCTACTTTACATTCTTTTGAACATTTTGTAGTAAAGTATCTTGTGATTAATATGTTGTCGAAGGCTTTCGTGGCCAGAATTCATTAGTTGTTGTACATTTTCCAGGCTGTATGTATGTAGTACCTGACATTTCACCAACAGCCGTGACTGGCATCCTCAGAGGTATAACACAGAAAGTTGGAGTACTCTGTGTCAATGTGAGAAGAAAAATCTTGTGATTTATCATATCTTTTGTGATAAATTATTAGCTGCATTTTGTAGAAAGGTGGGAGACATAAATATCCTTGCAGTACATTCAAGATAGAAGATGGGGAGTCTGCTACCATACCAGCCTAGCAAACTCCCTCAAAGCTGATAGGTCAACTTGGACTTGGTTTTGAAGGACTATGGGGAAACAACATCCATACCCAGGCCCCTCAAGGTGGAGCAGGTCAATTTGGATTTGGTTTTGAAGAAGCTAGTCTTGGGGAAACAACATCCATAGCCAGGTCCCTCTAGTTGGAGCAGTGTAAAATGTTATAGCATGTAAAAACATATTAAGAACATAAGAACACTGCTGGATCAAATCAATGGTCCATCTAGTCCAGCATGCTGTTTCTGGAGAGCCAACAACAGGGCACAGAGGCCGAGGCCTTCCCCGATGTTCCCTCCTGGCTCTGGGATTCAAAGGTTTAGTGCCTCTCAATGTGGGGGTTCCCTTCAGTCACCATGGCTAGTAGCCACTGATAGACCTATCCTCCATGAATCTGTCTAATCCCCTTTTAAAACTGGTTATTCCTGTGGCCATCACTGTATCCTCTGGCAGTGAATTCCACATTTTAATCACTCTCTGTGTAAAGAAGTAAAGAATTCTGAGAAACTACACGTAGGGCAAGCCAAACTGCACTGGGAACAAAGATTAACATTATAGTTTTTTGACAGATTACTACCTGATTAACTTCAACGTTCTGGTGACTTCCAGCCTCCATAGTTGGTGTTTTTGTTGTTGTTGTTGTTTTTGCAGTTTGAATAGTTTGCCCTCAGAAATGATGGATCCAACTCATTTCCAGATATCCTTGAAGACATGCAGTCGATGCTGCCAGCCATCTTACTGAAGACCACAAAGGGTGATGGAGTTCCAGGAGTTGACAAAAGTCTACCTGGGCACCCATTCCTGCTCTTTAGATTCTGTGCAGCAAGCAGGCCTTAACAGCAGTATTCATGTATTATGTTCAGACACCAAGAATGCAGAGACCACTGTCTGTACCAACCCTGGAATCATCTTCTCAAGAACCACACAGAGACAATTCTGAACTATGCATTATGAGCTTTTAGCTGGGTTACTTTACACTATGGAACGCCATAGGCCCTCTGCTATGAATTTAATCCGCAGTCTCAAAAAAATCACTCTTAGCTTCACCCACTCACACCTCCCCATCACACACAGTTATTTGAAATATGGGATGATAGCACTTATGCTTCTCTGAGTTTTTAAAAAAATATTTTACTTAAGCTGAATTTGATTGTAGGTAGACAGTTTCAATTTATTGCTTCCTATTCTCTTGGAATGGGTGTGCTAGAAAAATGAATTGTAAGTTGCCTTTTAAAATTCTGAACTATTTTTATCTCCATTATGTCCCTTATACAAAAAGCAGAGAAACATTAGTTACCATATATTCCTTTTTACATAAATATGGACAGCTGTTTATTCTGCATTAGAATGTTCTGCTACAGTTAGCCCAGAAACTACCGTTTCTAATGAAACCATTCCTCTCCCAGATCAAATTGATTTACTGGGCATGTTTACACTGCCTGGCATGCAGGCCTGCATTTGAGGGAAGGGTTTTGTTTTTTGTTTTTAAAGAAAGCACTGAAACATAGCAGGGTTTTATTCAAATTGCTTGGCCATAAATAAGGCAACATAAAAAGGAAATAAGAACTGGCTGAGGGGGGAAATACATTGGAAAACCAGATGTAACAAGACCAGGACCAATTTGTTATAGTACTCAACTGCTTAAAACTGCTTCCATAAATTAAACTAATCCATTGTCCTAATCCAGCACTAACCATTGGCAATGAGTCATGTATAAGAGGCAGTAGTCCTGACTGGAGGTACATTTAAAGACATTATCTGTTCAGTTCAGTTAAATTCTATGCATGCAGCACATCCCTTGCTATAAACAGGGCCTATTCCTCTGAATCAGGTCTGAGGAGGCGCCTCAGTTGTGGGGGAGGAGCACAATGCAGACACTATTAAGTACTTCTAGATGCCACTGGTTTCAGTGAGTCGGACAAATGCTCAATTTTGCCTGAATCATTCCCTATTGATACATCCAATCAACAGCAATCAGCTTTAAAAGCTTATTCATGTCTCTTGCTGAGAATCCATCTACTTTTAGCTCCACAGAATATTTTATACCATGGTTACCAGTACTTGTTACATCATCTGAACTATGATGCGTGAGCAGAATCATTATAAGACAAACTGAGTTTTCTTTTCCTGGCAAGAACTGCTTAAATGTGTCTATTTGGTACTGGATTCACCTCCTTGCCTGTAGAACTATTAAGAAATTATGCTAATAGATTAAGAACTCCTCATAAAAACTCCTCATAAAAGCTTCTCAGGAACTAAAATTATAGAACCAGAAAGCTCCTTTGCTTCAAAACATCAAAACTGATAAAATGGAGATCTTAGCTGCAGGAGAAAGTCAATTTTGGAGACTGATGAGAGTTAACCTCTTTTTCATTGTGAACAATAATATAAAGACTCCTTGTGGGATTCATGAGCTCCGTATTGCCACAAAGTCCAGATTTTTCTTCTTCTGGCACTTTAGGCACTAGAAAACATGACAGAGTAAATTTGTTATTTCTTTTTTCTTCTTTATGTTTTATGTATATTGCTGTAGTATATATATGCATGCCAGTTTGGTGTAGTGGTTAAGTGTGCGGACTGTAATCTGGGAAAATCGGGTTTGATTCCCCACTCCTCCACTTGCACCTGCTGGATGACCTTGGGCAAGTCATAGTTCTGTCAGCTGTTCTTGAAAGAGCAGTTCCCGAAAGAGCTCTCTCAGCCCCACCTACCTCACAGGGTGACTGTTGTGGGGAGGGGAAGGGGAAGGAGTTTGTAAGCCGCTCTGAGACTGAGTGATAAATCCAATCTCTTCTTCTTCTGCTTTGTGTTATTAAATAACACATCTGCATGCAACACATCTAAAGGGTGATAGTCCCTAGTTTGAGGGGCTGTGGCTCAGTGGAAGGGCATCTGCTTGTCATGCAAAAGGTCCCAGGTTCAATCCCTGGTATCTTCAGTTAAAAGGTCTGGCAAGTCGGTGATGTGAGAGACCTCTGACTGAGAGCTTGGAGAGCTGCTGCCAGACTGAGTAGACAATACTGACCTTGACGGACTGATGGTCGGATCCACTATAAGGCAATTTCATGTGCTCACACAACTGATACTTTATAATTGTGCACTATTATTGCCTACATTAACAATTCTTCATATATTTCCCCATAACATATTCAGCAGCAAATTATTCATTAACATGGTACAATCAAGAACAATGCAGTGGTGGCAATTAATTCTAGAAGGACAGTTTGTGCCTAAAGGTATTTTATTCCATTCATTGCAAGAGACAAAAATCCAACAGCAGTACAATTTATTTAGTTCAAAGCATTCAGCTCTCATATCCTAAATCACCATGCTTTAAGCAGTATTACTAAAGTAACTATTTGATCAATCAAAAATCTCCAGAAAGTGTACAGCAACAAGAAAGTAGAAGCCTGGAAGCAGAGAAGGAAAAGCTGCAGTCTTTTGGTGTAGTGGTTAGGAAAGAATCTGTGAAAACCACCTGCAGCCAGTGTGGTGTAGTACTTAAGAGTGCAGCCTCTGGGAGAACCAGGTTTGATTCCCCACTCCTCAACATGCAGCTGCTGGTTGATGCTGGGCAAGCCACAGTTCTCAGGGCTATTCTCTCAAGAGCAGCTCTCTCAGCCCCACCTCACAGGGTGTCTGTTGAGGGGAGAGGAAGGGAAGGAGATTGTAAGCCGCTCTGAGACTCCAAGTGAAGGGCAGGGTATAAATTCAACCTCTTCTTCTCTTCTTTTTTTAAAAAAACGTTTCCCATGCTGCAGGAAACACTGAACTAAATACAGACTGCCTTGTAGCCCCTGTAGTGAGGAAGCTGCAATAATTGCAAATGTTGTAGAAAAATTATCAAGAGAAATGAGATGACATACCTAGAATGTGATTAACACTTAAAGAGATCACCTGAGGAATTTTGTTGTTCTCTACCCAGCTCCTGCCAACCTAGCAGTTCGAATGCAGGAAATTGCAAGTAGATAAATAGGTACCATTTCGGTGGGAAGGTAACAGCGTTCCATGTGCCTCGGCCTTTAATCATGCCAGCCACGTGACCACAGAAACATCTTTGGACAGCGCTGGCTCTTTGGCTTGGAAATGGAGATGAGCACCACCCCCTAGAGTCGGATTTGATTGACTTTCGAGCAAGGGAAACCTTTACCTTTACCTTACAAAAAAAGCGGGAGGGAGCTGTTTGGATCCTATGTTTTTTGCTGGTAGAAGGTACATATTTACTTAATTTATACCCTACATTTCTCCCCAGTGGGGACCCAAAGCAACATACAATGTTCTCTTCTCCTCCATTTTATCCTGTGAGGTAGTTTAAGCGGAGAATGATTGGCTCAAGGTCCCCTGGCAAGCTTCCATGGCGGAATCGGGATTCAGACCTAGTTGACGATGATGCTAACCCTAACATTCTGTGGCACTTCAGATTCTTTTCCCCAATGCAGACTCTCTCGTGCTGACCCCATTCCCAATCAACCCCAAGGAGCACAGCTGGCTGCACTGAGAGGGTGGAGGGTGAAAAAATGCCTTCCTTGATCACTTTTCCACTTATGCTAGATAGAATCTAAACCAAAGTAGTTAGTCATTTGAAAAGTGTACTTTGAAACTGGCTTTTGGAACACAGCCCATGAACACTAGTGATTAACCAAAATGCTTAGCAGATTACACCACTGCATTTGCAGTAGGCTTCCTCATCTGCTCCTACACGACCTTTTCAAAACAGATTAGATATCGAATTAGGGCCACTGTAGAGTTATAACTATGATTTAGGAAGCAGCAGCAAATAAGAGATTACAAAGTCTCTCCCTTCATTTCCAACCCCTCTACAAACCTATACTCCATATCCTTCTCTACCCAGAGTCAGCATTATGTGAGAGGACAGCTAAACCCAGTGCTCCTAAATCTGACTGTTGCTTCTGCTCTGTGTTCCTGCTTGGCTCCCAGGAGGCTCCCCACAGCCATCCCAAGACCCCTCTCAGTGATGCCACCCCTTTCTCTCACTCCGCAGAGGTGTCAAAAACAAACTTCATAACTCTCATTGCCAACCTGCCACCAACAACTCTGAGAATATCTCCTGCTATACCGAGCTGTACACCCAGAACTCGGTACCTCCTCTGCCATTCAGAGGCTCCCCAGTTGCTGCTCCTCTCACTACCCTGGTAAAAGCAAGAGCAGAGCAACTCTATTGAAACTTCAAGCTATCATGCTACAGGCACAGCAAGCTTACCCACTGCCCCTCCCTGTTACCACAATTCAGACAGCAAGACCACACAGGTGTGGTATTTTTCCAGAGAACAGGCATGTTCTGTTCAAGCATTCAGGCTGAGCAAGGGAAGAAAGGTGAAAACATGCAGTCCTCTTCTCTTTGCTCAGAACTTATCATAACAAATGTTTAATTAGGACAGGCTAGCTTTACTTGAAGGTGCAGTAGTTCAAAGTTCAACATTACCATAGTTCTCATGGTTAGGCAGGCATCTTTTGGGCCAGGGATTGCCAGTCGATGTTGCTCTCCCAAGCATAAAATTTTTGGGAACATATGGGGAGAGACAGTCCTGCAGATATGTTGGGCCTTGGCCACACAGGGCCTTAACACCAACATCTTGAACCGGACCCGGTACTCAATTGGTAGCCAGTGCAACTTGCGCAGCACTGGTTGAATGTGCGCCCAAGTAGATGACTAGATGTCACAGTTAGGAGGCGTGCCAATGTATTTTGCAACAGCTGGCGTTTCCAGGTCAGATTCAAAGGCAGCCCCATGTAGAGTTAGTTCCAGTAGTCTAACCTGGAAGTGACCATCATGGATCACTGTAGCCAAGTCCCAGGGGAGAGATAGGGAACTAGTTGCCAAACCAGTCAAAGATGGTAAAAGGCTGGTTTGGCAGCATTGGTGAACTGGGCCTCCATAGTTAATGAGACATCCAGTATCACTCCTAAACTTCTCACCCTTGGCACTAACCTCAACCCACCAGGGGTTGGGAGCCAGATTCCCAGGTCTGATTCCACCACCACCCCAGCAACTCAGGAACAGGACCTCCGTATTAGATGGATTTAATTTCAGCCAACTCTGCTACAACCAGCCAGCCATGGCCTCCATTTCCCTCTCTGCCCTGTTGGTTGTGACATACCAGCAGGTTGTTGGGTGATAAGCCACTGCCCTGCTTCAGACAGACTTATTAGCATAACCAAGAACTTGAGTGCCCTTGCTCAGAGCACAATGGCTCCTTCCTTCTCTTCCTTGAAGCCTGCTACTAGCTTACTCCTGAGAACACACACAGCATACTCCGAGTCCCAATGACTGAAATAATGGGGTAAATTCCAGGTGGAGGGCATTTCTCCACAGGACACACTAGGAGGGCATTGCTCCACTGTACACACTAATACAGTTACCCAACAACACCTCTTCACCAAGAAAAACTTAGAAGTGCTTCAGCTGCTTTTTGTCTCCCTGGCCAACAAGAAGTGGTACAAAAAGGGATTTGCTATTGCCAAAAAGCAAGGAGGAGGAGGAGAGTTGGTTTTTATAGCCCACTTTTCTCTACCTTAAGGAGTCTCAAAGCTGCTTACAATCGTCTTCTCTTCCTCTCCCAACAACAGGCACCTTGTGAGGTAGGTGGGGCTAAGAAAGTTCTGAGAGAACTGTGGTCCAAGGTCCACACCCAGCAGGCTTCATGTGGAGGAGGAGTGGGGGAGTCTGCCAGCCTTTAACCACGACACCATGCCAGAGGGTATAGCAACCATATTTTCACACTAGTAACTGAACCTGATAGAGGCTTCCTATACTGGTACAAAACAGTTTGATTTTTTTCATAGTGATAACTTACTTGCAATGTATATTTCTCCCCATATTTATGAGGTAATTCTTTCTGTACTGTGTAAGTATACTAAAACTCTCCTCTCCCAATATGTACAATGGTAGTTACAGCTATACCCTACTTTTGTGCAAAAGAACAGCAATCGGAAAAGTCGCTATAAATAGGTGCTGTAACTAAAATCCATAAATCAGCACCAATAGCTGTTTAAACAGATTACAGAACGCCTATGAGAATAATATGTAGTGCCCCTGAAAGCTATTCAGCACTGCTGCTGCTGAGAAAATTCTCCAGCCTCTAGCAATAACTTAAATAACTGACATACTTTCAAACGCCTTACATGAGACAAATATTTGCAATTATGCATGCTACGTTTACGCTTAGCCAAGCTGGCCAACTTCTCAAGATCTGATTTGCCTTTCCCCAAACAAAAAAAAGGAACTGTATAATACTTAGCAAGCACTTTATCTCACTATTACCAAGCCTGAACTGGCTAAGTATTACTACGCCAAGCTTCAAAAAGAGTCTTGTTTGCAGTACAAAGTTCAGTAACTTCCTTTGCTCCATCCTGAAAATCTTATGTACTCAATGGATTCTACCATAATAAGCAGGCCTGACTGAGAGCTACTTCCTGCAGCTACCTCCAAAGCTGACAAGATTGTACTAATCTCAGCCATCTGCAGTGATAGCACCTTTCCCACATAAACAAAGAGACAAAGGCAGTCTTGCTGCAGGATGCAGCATATTTTGTAGATGTGTCAGAAAGTGGTACTCAACTGATCAAAACAGCAAGTACACAGTGTCAGAAGGAAGCAGAGGAGAGAAGCTAGGAAAACTGCTTTTCCTGTTGGACTTCCAAAACAAGAACAAAAGGGAGGGATTTGAAAAGCATTTCCTGTTGATACCCACACCACCCAACATGTGGGCCATTACACTAATAGCTGGTTCAACCAAAGCATCACATTAGCCATGGCAGAAATTAATATGTAATCACAGTTTCTACTACTGGTATGATCGCTAGGAATACTTACTGGGGCAATAGGCTTTAGTGCACCATTTACTATCGGAAGACACCCAACAGCATTCTTGAACATCCAGAAAATATTTATACCAAACTGGTTTCCATATTATTACTGGTTAAGTATACTTCATGGCTATGCAGAACCCTAAATTCAATTGCCTTGCTATTTTAATAAGCAGGCCCTACAGCAGGGATCCTAATGGGGTGCTTTTCGGCATCACAGCACCTGCCAAGTGTTTTCAGGAACTGGGCAGAGCCAAGTAGGGCTTTTGCCCAGCAAGGCTTTTGATTGGCTACTGGAGATTTGACAGGCTGTGCAGTTTTTTTAAGCTGTTGCTTTGTCATCAGCTGCCACCACAACACAAGGATCTTCACTCTGTGAATGAAAGTAAGCTGCACAAGCAAGCCATTTTGGGGCCGGCTCCACCTCCTGCAGTAGCTATTTTAGGGCAGCACCAAACATGCTGTATCAGAACAATTAAAGGCGTCCACAGACACAAAAATGATGGGGACTCCTTCCCGACACTCTAACATGCCTGCCCACTTTTATGTAAAACAACTAGTTTTAAATAAAACTAGAAACCCAAAACTCTAGGGTATTTTCCAAAGCCAGAAATGGAAATTTCCTACATTAAACAAAGCCTGGAGCGACACTTTTGCAGCCCCCATTGTCTTTGCTACAAAAGCAAAGCATCTGGAAGTTTGGTAGACAATCCTGTTAAGGAGGCATGAGATCAAATCAAAATCCCCTGTTCGTTTAATAAGGATGCAGCCAAGTAGCAGGAAACATAGTACCATATGCTTGTATTTTAAGTCATCAAGGAGGCTAGTGTATCCATGCTGCTTATTTGCCTAGCATGACGGGAAGTTATACCAACTCAGACCTCACTCCTCCTTGATTCTAAAAAGGTTGTTCACTGAAGCAAAGCAAGAGATCACATTTGACTTAAAGGCTGTAATCTTAGTAGGAGGCAAATCCCACTGAATGGAGCAAAAATTACTGCAAACTGCTATCTATGCAAACAAAATGTTACACAATGCAGTGAGGCATGGTCTAGCATGGCTAAGAGAAGGACTTGAGTTCGGTTTCAAGTGACAAAGAATTAAACATCCACTTCAATATGTCCCATTATAACTAATGGGACTTGGCATCCAATGAATCACACCAGTGCCTTTGCAAAACTTTTCCAGCACAAGACGTTTCAGCTATCGACAAACACCAGGGGGAAAAAATCAAAGCTAAAGCAACCCCCCCTCCTTTTCCTGCGTCTAAAATGGGGGGTGGGGCGAGAAAGCATCAAAAAATCATAAATCTGAGTCCACAGTCCACAACAGACTGATTCCAGTAAATTCAACCTTAAATATCCACAGGCATCCTCAACGCGCTGCGGCCGAGGTGGCTGCTTTTTCACAGGACCAACCAGAGAGTTCTACAACCATGTGCATACATTGCTTCTGCACGAGAAGTTAATACCAGACCCCCAGCAGCAACTTTGATAGTGCTTGTATCAGGCACTTAACTGGAAGCGTGGATCTCGAAGCAGCTCCTTCTCTCCCGCCCCAAGTCACCCTACGGGGGGGGAATGTGCGCCTTTGCACCCTTCCAGCATTTCACTTTTCCCTCCAACCGACCTGGGACCCGGAGTTGGTAGACGGGAGGAGTGAGCGGCTGAGAAACTGCGGGGCGGGGAAGGGTGGAAGGGAAACAGAGGCGGCCGCTCGGGGAGAAGCCAGCCGGATTAGTACCTGCCGCCTCCCTCGCAGCTTCTCTCCTCCACTCCGGGCGAGGCTGAGGGGGAGCGGCTGCGCCCCCGTTGGCAGCGGCGGCGGCGGCGGCAAAGACCAAAGCGGAGCTGTGCAGGCTGGGATTGGATTTCCTCCGGATGGCCATTCGCCTGAAGTTGACGCTCTCCGCCCCGCTCATTTTCTTTTTTCCTCCTCAGGCGAAGGACGGGGGCTTTCCCTCAGGAATCGCAAGGCTCCCTCGCGCTGAAGGGGCGGCTAGTCGCGCGGCTGCCCTGAGCGACGAGCGATAACTCCGTCGTCCCGCCCGGAGCCGCTTGAGGCGCCGCCCCTCCTCCTCTTCCTCCTCCTCCACGGGCGACCTATGGCTGCCTTGAGTGTGCCGCTCACGCCGGGCGCTGCGCCAAAAAGGAGCCTCACCTGCTTGGCCTGGCGCTTGAGCGCGGTTTCGCGCATGCGCCGTGCTGGCCTCACCTGTCAGGTGAGAACAAAAGTTCACGTCCAGGGACGCCTTTAAGACAGTTTTGCTCAAGAGATAAGTTTTCGTGTGCCTGCACACTTCTTCTTCACTGTATCTGAAGAAGTGTGCAGGCACACGAAAACTTATATACCTTGAATAAATCTTTGTGGGTCTTAGGCGCCACTGGACTCAGACGTTGTCCTGCTGCTTTGGATCAACACGGCTACCTACCTGAATCTGTCGAGTGAGAGTCCGATTTGCCCTTCTTTCCTTTCCTCGGCTGAGTTGTTGCTTCTGCTGTTTTTGGTGCGGTTGTTCGCGACTTCTAGCGGCGGCCAGTGTTTTACGAGGGGTGCTTAAGCCCATGGAAGTATGAAACTGTCTTATACTGAGTCAGAGGCCACTGGTATCACCAGCTGGATTTGAGTCCAGTAGTACCTTAAGAGACCAACAGGCGTTTCAGGGTATATAGACTTCGGAGAGTCAAAGCTCCCTTCTCCCATATCAGGAGAAATGGAGATGTCTGGGTCCTTTTATCCTAGTCAAAAGATGGGAGAGGCGTTGTAAAGAATGCTTGTAAAGAAGGCGAAGCACATTGTGTATATTGTAATCAGCTTGATTAGCAGAGGGGAGATGCTTGAGAGCAGGAAATTAGCATCTGTAGTGAGATAAGAATCCTGTGTCCCTGTTCAGCCCTGGAGGGGTTCCATTGCTCTGAACTTGTGAATTAACTGAAGTTCAAGTCAAATGTGATGTTATCTGAAGAAGTGAGTAGTGACTCAGGAAAGCGCATACCCTACCACAAATGTTGTTATTCTTTAAGGTGCTACTGGACTCTTACTCTTTTCAGCTGCTACAGACTAACATGGCTACCCATCTTCATCTAACTCAAGCTCATCAGTCTCCTTGTAATTTCCTCTTGAAATTTATTTGATTGAGGACTGCCACTCTTAGGTTAGCAATGGAATAACCTGGAAGATTAAAATGTTCTCCCACTGGTACCTCCAGGTCTCAGTCAGTGGATCTCCAGTGTCTCAGACAGAAGTTTTTCACATCCTCACCTTCTATCTGATCTTTTGAATTGGAGATGCTAGGAGATTTTCTGCCTGCAAAGGGAGATGTTCTGATGTGGGGGATGCCCTCCTCTCAGTTTGGTGAGAGGATACTAAAGTGGTAGACTGAAGTGGACAACTTCAGACTGCAGATAGATTATCACATTTCGGAATGGGTCTTTTTAAAAACTCCTTGGGAAAAGATCTGAAGAACTGTGTGTGCACACAAGAGCTTATACCCAGAATGAAACTTTGTTGGTCTTAAAGGTGCCACTGGACTTAAATTTTGTTTCGCTGTTGTATTGTTTCTGATTTGCATTGATTTTTTTTAAAATAGGAAAGGTAGACTCCACTGCCCACAGTCCACTCTTTCACCTTCTTCTCAGCTCATTTTCCTGCATGTGTAAAATGGGACTTAGAGCCTTAAGTCTGCGTAGCATCAGGTTGTTAGAGTGCTTTACAGTGCAATCCTGAGCAAAGTAACCCCCTGAAGGTCCAAATGGACTAACTGGGTTTAGGATGGCACTGCCAGAGTGGATTTTTTTTCAAGATGTCTATTGACTACTTGTGGTTACTCAGCTGTGAGAGGAAGGCATTTTATACATACTCAGAAAAACTTTTTACATTTGTCAGGCTATGGCAGATCCTGTTCTGGGAAACAGATATGGTGCAGGTGTAATTCACATTGCATATTCTGTCAACTGGAGCATCATTTACAAGGCTCAGGAATTAAACGACTGAGCCCTAATTGATGTTAGCATACAAGCATTGTGATGTCACTGTTTTATTATCACTTTAGGGTGGTGGTTATAAATCCTTCTTTATATATGTAAGTGCTGTCATGTCACATCCAATTTATGGCAACTCCAGTAAAGGGCTTTCAAGGCAAGTGGGAAGCAGAGATGGTTTGCCAGTGTCCTGCACTACAAAGTCTTCCTTGGTGGTCTCCCATCCAAGTACCAACCCTGCTTTGTTTCTGTGATCAGACTAGAACATGCTGCCTTCCCTCCAAATTGTCAGGCACTTCAGAAAGTCAGTCAGTCAAACACCAGGCTTCATAAGAAGATAGCGTTTATTGAGCAGCAATTCTAAAGGCACACTAACATTCTGTTGTCCAAATTGTCAGGCACAAATTGTCAGGCACTTCAGAAAGTCAGTCAGTCAAACACCAGGCTTCATAAGAAGATAGTGTTTATTGAGCAGCAATTCTAAAGGCACACTAACATTCTGTTGTCAGGAATAAAGCACACAAAGGATCATCTACAGATATACCCCACTGAGCTAGCCCCCCTTAGCATCTACCAATGGCTACCTAGCCCCCGTGCGAGAAATAGGTGCAAAAGTTGTTTTTAAGCCACAAAGGGGCCCAGCTGTCCACACCGGAGAAACCGAAACCGTAGGACAAGGCCATTTGGTTCAGATAGGAGATAGCCCAGGCTGGGAATCACTCTGTATCCTAGGCAACCTACCCACCTCCCACATTCCAAGCCTGAAAAGTTACAGACCATCTCACCCTCCTTCCCTCCCTCACATCTTATGGCAGGATCACCTGACATTCTGCCCCTCTGATGACAACCCCCCACCCCTCGGCTTCAAAGGGTACATTTTGTGAAATTTCCGGATTAAGCGGGGGGCCCGAACATTTTCCGCCCTCACCCATTCCCTCTGTTCGGGCCCAAAATCCACCCACTCAATAAGGTAATACAGTCGGTTTCTAGAAATCTTCGAGTCCAGGATTTGCGCTATCTCATAGTGCGTTTCCCCACCACCACCATCGGTGGGGGGAGCAGGTCGCTTCAGTCTCCATTTGTTTTCCTCAGGCGAGCATCTTAAAAGTCTGAGGTGAAATACAGGATGAATAGATCTCAGTGATTTAAGCAGTATCAACTCAACAGTCACATTATTCAAAACACGTTTGATTTCAAAAGGTCCAATATATTTCCACCCCAGTTTTTTGCTGGGCTGCACCCCCTTCAGATTCTGAGTGGATAGATACACAAACTCCCCGGGTTTCAGGGTCCACGTCGTGTCCTGTTTCTCGTCAGCGTGCTCCTTGTAAACCGACTTAGCATCCTCTAAAGTTTGTGCTAGGAGTGGCCATGCCATTTGAAGTTTTTTACACCAATCCCCCGCCTCCCCCTGTGGCAAAATCGGTGAAGTCAGGAAAGGAAGTGGCGGGGCCTCATAACCATGTACAACCATAAAAGGGGACATCCCTGTAGATGCATGACACGTGTTATTGTAACAGAATTCTGCCAGGGGCAATAACGATTCCCAATCGTCCTGTTGGAAGTTAGTAAAGCATCTTAAGTACTGTTCAAGAGTTTGATTCACCCGTTCCGTTTGTCCATCAGTTTCTGGGTGATATGCACTGCTCAACGCCCTCTCTACCCCCAGTAGTGCCATCAATTCCCCCAAAATTGGGAAACGAACTGAGACCCCCTGTCTGAGACCACCTTCCCAGGGAGAGTGTGGAGTCTAACGACGTGTTGCAGAAACGCCTTCACCAGTTTCTTTGCTGAGGGGATGGACTTGAAAGGAACAAAATGCGCTTGCTTGGAAAACATGTCGACCACAACCCATATCACAGTTTTTCCCCCACTTGGAGGCAAATCAGTGATAAAGTCCATAGACACAACCTCCCAGGCCGGGACAGGGTCGGCAGTGGTTGCAGGGGTCCAGGTGGCTTCCCGGGGCGATGTTTACTCATGAGGCATGTCTGGCAGGCTTGCGAAAACAAAGACAAGTCTTTTCTTATCCCTGGCCACCAAAATTGTCTCTGAAGCAATTGCAATGATTTAACAAAGCCGGTGTGACCCGCTAGTTTAGAACCGTGCGCCCATCCCATAACCTCCCCTTGCAGAGAAAGCGGAACGAAAAGCTTCCCGTTTTTCTGCCAGCAACCCTGTTCGTCACTCGCCACCCCTTCCTCCTTTGCTAGGGAGGCGCGGTCGGCCTCGGAAAGTTCTGACGTGAACTTCAGCTCCCAGGGGGAAGCGAGGGGGAGTGGAGGCGGGGTCTTGGCTTTGCTACGAGTCATCACCACCACCCCCAGTTGTGAGGGCGTGAACACCGAGTCTCTGATCACCTCCCTCTTGCTGTCGTGTTGCGGAAGGCGGGACAGGGCGTCTGCTAGCGAGTTTGCCTTCCCTGGGAAATGGTGCAATGTGAAGTCAAATTTTGAAAAAAAGTCGGCCCACCGCAGTTGCTTTGCGTTCAAGGACCGAGGCGAACGCAGCAACTTAAGGTTTTTGTGATCAGTCCAAACCTCGAACGGCACTCTTGCCCCCTCTAGCCAATGTTGCCAGGTGGAGAGGGCCAACTTTATTGATCCTGCTTCCTTCTCCCACACTGACCAGTTCTGTTCTGTGTCATTAAACTTTTTGGACACATAGGAGAGGGGGTGCAACTTCCCATCCTCACCCTCTTGCAAAATGCCCCCCCCCCCCATAGCGACGTCCGAGGCGTCAACATGTACTATGAATTTTTTTGATTCGTTGGGGTGTGCCAACACAGGCTCAGACGTGAACAGGGTTTTTAACTGTTCGAACGCCCGCTGGCAGTCAGCAGTCCAGTTCAATTTGGCCCCTGGCCGGGTGCTCTCAGGGCCTTTCCCTTTTGTCTTAAGAAGGTCAGTGAGAGGCAGGGCTACCTGCACGAAATTCAATAAAAACAATCTGTAAAAATTTGCGAACCCGAGGAATGCTTGGAGTTGCCTCCGCGTTTTGGGGGGTTCCCACCCCACCACGTCTTGGACCTTTTCAGGGTCCATCTCAATGCCCTTCTGTGAGATGCGATAGCCCAGGAACGAAATCTCCGACTGATGGAACTCGCACTTAGAGAGTTTGGCAAACAGTTTGTGCTTGTGCAACGTTTGGAGTACTTCCCTGACGAGTTTCACATGGAATTTCATATCGGGGGAGTACAGTAAAATGTCATCAAAGTAAACAAGGACCCCCTTGAATAGATATTTGTGCAACACCTCATTAATCAAATTCATAAACACCCCAGGGGCCCCTTGTAAGCCGAACGGCATCACCAAGTATTCAAACTGACCCAGGGGGGTGTTAAAGGCAGTCTTATATTTGTCTCCTTCTCTGATGCACACTCGGAAGTATGCATTGCGCAGATCAAGTTTGGAGAAAACCTTCCCCCCTGCTACCGCGGCCAGCAGATCCTTAATCAACGGCAGTGGGTAAGCATTGGTCGCAGACACTGCATTGAGGCCACGGTAGTCTGTGCACAAACGGAGCCCGCCGTCCTTCTTCTTCCTGAATAGAACAGGAGCAGCAAAAGGCGAAGAGGCCAGCCGTATAAACCCTCTAAGTTCTTATCTATTAACTTTCTGAGCTCCACTTTCTCGGCTGGGCTCATGGAGTACAGCTTCCCCTTCGGGAGTTTCTGGTTGGGTAACAGTTCTATGGTACAGTCAGAGTTGCGGTGGGGGGGTAGCTCGTCCACCTCCTCTTCCCCGAACATCGCGGATAAGTCCTGATACTCCCGTGGGATCGTGATGCAGTCTGTCTCAGCCATCCCCACTACCACAGGGCTGTGCTCAGTGTGTCGAGGACCCCAGTCGCCCTTCCAGGTATGGGTCTCACATCGTGGTGAGATGAAGTTAACAATCCCAGCCTCCCACAGTATGTGTGGGTCGTGATCAAAAAACCATGGACTCCCCAAGACAAGGGAAAATCTTGCGGCAGAGGTCACAACGAATGGTCGCACCTCCCAATGTTTTCCCACTCCCATCCGTAGAGGCACAGTCTCGTATTTACAGGGCTCTTTCATAGTAGAGCCATCCATTTGGGTAAAAACCAGCGGCTCTGCCCGTCTCACTACTTTGGCTCCCAACCCAGTCACTAGGGAGGGGTTAATAATGTCTCTCCCACACCCCAAGTCTACTAACGCTCTCACCCTCACGTGTGTCAGTAGACCCGGGTCCATCAGAGTCATGGTTATAAAGAGAAGGGAAGAGGATTTGCTCACCGGATTTAGCGCCTGAGAGTCCGGGACCTGCTGTTCAGCGCTGTTTACAGCGTGATGGCTTTTAGTCGAGTCTTCGTAGCTGCTGCTTCTTTCATCCAGCTCGAGAAGGTTTCCGGGTCTCTTCCTCACATAATCGTGTGACAGATCTCCGGGTTCAGGCCCAGGCGGTACTGTTCTGCTAGTACTCCATCGGGCCAACCCCGGATCTTGGCGGCATGTCTTCGGAACTCCGCCGTATACTCTCTAACGGACTTCGTTCCCTGGCGAAAGGCACAAAGGAACGCCCGGGCGGCCTTGTTCGCGTTAGCATCTTCGAACTGATCTTTCATCGCCCAGATAAACGCATCCACCTCCCTCAATTCGCGCCCGTCTTCCTGGTGTAAAGCAACATACCAGTCGGCTGCAGCATCTTTCAGGTGGGAGGCGATGGCGTCCACTATCCGTTCTTCATTTGGGAAAAGGTGGCCCCAGTTCTCAATGAACTTCTCCGCCCTTACCAGAAAAAAGGAGAATTTCTCGGGCGTACCATCAAAAGTGGCGTCCAGCAACTCAGCTGGATTCGGTAACATGGGTCCCCAACCCCTTGGCATCCCCGGTGGCCCTGGCGCCGGCGGCCCCGCAGGTGGGGGCCCCACTGGTTGGTCCGGAGGTGCCCCGGATTGCCCCGGCACACTCCCGGGAGGCAGTCCAGCTGGTAGAGGCAAGGGTCTCTGCGCTGGAGGCCCCACGGGGTCTGGGGGTTGCCTTCTCTCCATTTCTTCCATTATGCCATCCGAAATCATTTTTGGGATTCGAGACAAGGACTCGTCTGTGAGGCATAGGAGTCGATCCTGACTGGGGTCTCCACTCCAACTCCGGCTTCCCACAGTCCTTTCCAAGTCTCTGGTATCAGGGTGGATTTCTTCTTCACCCTCCGCCGCGCTCAGGCGATAGATTGATCTCTCGACCGGACTCTCCCAGACCGATGTTCGGGGGGTGAGGAACCACGTCTCATGCGTCTCTGCGAGCGGCTTCGTCCAGTCCTGCCGCTTCCGCGGTCTGGTCGTCACTCCTGCATACGCTCCCCCGTACGGTTCTCCGTAGAGCCCTCCCAGGTCGTAGTTAGGACCCCATGGCGCTGGGGCACTGGAAACTGGGACCACTGCCGTGGTCGCAGGCACGGTAGATGTCGGAACCTTCTCCTCCTCCGATGTTGGGACCGGGGTGGTGTCTTCCTCGTCACTCATCTCTGCGAGAGAGGTGCGGTGCAGAACCAATCCCAATCGAAGATGATTCCTGACAATCTGTCAGGCACTTCAGAAAGTCAGTCAGTCAAACACCAGGCTTCATAAGAAGATAGCGTTTGTTGAGCAGCAATTCTAAAGGCACACTAACATTCTATTGTCAGGAATAAAGCACACAAAGGAACATCTACGGATATACCCCACTGAGCTAGCCCCCCCCTTAGCATCTACCAATGGCTACCTAGCTTGCGCGTGGGAAATAGGTGCAAAAGTTGTTTAAGCCATAAAGGGGCCCAGCTGTCCACACCGGAGAAACCGAAACAAGGCCATTTGGTTCAGATAGGAGATAGCCCAGGCTGGGAATCACTCTGTATCCTAGGCAACCTACCCACCTCCCACATTCCAAGCATGAAAAGTTACAGACCATCTCACCCTCCTTCCCTCCCTCACATCTTATGGCAGGATCACCTGACACAAATTCTCCTTTAGCCTAGTACATTTCATAAAATCATTTCCTTCACCCCACTCCAACAACTGAGCAGACTGGATTAAATTTCTGGATTATCAGAATGCAGACTGCTGTCTGTTGAGTGATGTCTCCCAGATTTTAGAAATACCATCTGTGTCTGCATTTCCCCCCTCCACCCAATAGCTGAGAGGAATTGCTGGGAAGTGACCTGGAAGAGCTGGTCAGACTCCCAGGCAAATCCAAAATTTGTCAGCCAAACTGTGCTTGTGTCACGGATGCAAAATTGGCTGAAACAGAGAGCTCTCATGACTGAGAGCAGTCATAAGAAGGCCAGGCACGGATTTTCCTTGTGATCATCACCTGGCACTGGCTTAAGAGAGAAATCGGCCAAATCAGGCAAGGGAGGCATTCCTGCATCAGAAGGCAACAGCCGGTCAGCTGACTAGAATGGCTTCTGAATCAAGCTTCTTCAAGTGGGCCTGAGCAATAAAGAGAGGTGATGTTTGCAGACCCATGGTGCCTTTGAGCCACACAGAAGTAGGTCTGCTAGTTGGTCAGGGATTGTGTGCTTATTTCTTTACCCTAATCAGTGAGATTTCAGAAGCTGGCTAAGCCAAATTGTCTGTGGCCAGGGGATGGGGCTTCAGTGTCTGGCCTTGTACTTCCCATTCTCAGCACCGTTCTGCAAATCAAGCAACTACATGCAAATGCATGTATGCAGGTTGCCTCATTCAACTTTGGGGGGCAATTGGAAATAACTTGGTGCAGAAATCTCCCGGTGTGTGTGTGTTAAATGTGATGTCAGGCAGCCTTGGCTGTTTGTCAGTGGTTGCAAGAGTTGCTAGAAATGGATGACCACTTAAAGCCTACTGAGCTTGTTAGTCTTCCCTATTGCCCTATGCTTTTCTTTTATGATGATTATAGGAATTATGACAATAACTATCAATGTTATTTTTTTTTTGTTGATATGAAACATTTGAAGGATTTAGAGCTGAGAAAACAAAGGAGCATTTCTGCCAGGATCTGGGCCGAGTTCAGACTGGCAGTTTGGCCCGAGATAGAAACATTTCACAAATGGATTAAAGGGCCGGTTCACATGGGCACATCTGTCAGGTGTTCCCCAACCGTACTCAACCTGTCTTGTAACGCTTCCCTCCCGATTTTAAAAGATACCAGTTGAAAGTGGTAGCAAATGCTGGAGAGCGCGTTCATCCCGTGTACATCCCGCTTCCCAGATTCCATCACAAAAAGCCGCTTATAGCCGTGCCTCCACCAGGGGCGGGCCAACAGTGTGAACGCTCCTTTGTGCCTCCTCCCCGGAATGCTCCTGCATCAGTCGGTGCAGTGTGACCGGGAAAACCCAGAACACGTTGTTCCAGGTCTTTTTTGCCACGACTCCCTCATGCTTCAAACTGCCAGTCTGAACTTGGCTCTGGATTCAGTTTCAGGTCTCC
The DNA here is from genome assembly GCA_029375565.1 of Gekko gecko. Lineage (NCBI taxonomy): Eukaryota > Metazoa > Chordata > Lepidosauria > Squamata > Gekkonidae > Gekko > Gekko gecko. Next base: position 33,133,547 of record JAPDNY010000005.1, on the reverse strand, counting down.
TGTTCACACACATCTCCTGACTATCAGCCTCTCACATTGGGGCAGAGGAAGAAGAAGAAGAAGAAGAAGAGTTTGGATTTATACCCCACCCTTCGCTGCCCAAAGACGTCTCGGAGCGGCTTACAAACTCCTTTCCCTTCCCTTTCCCACAACAGACACCCTGTGAGGTAGGCGGGGCTGAGAGAACTTCTGACAGAAACTGTCCTTGAGAGAACAGCTGTGCCAGACCTTGTGACTGACCCAAGGTCACATCAGCTGGTGCAAGTGGAGGAGTGGGGAATCAAACCCAGTTCTCCCAGATTAGAGTCTGCGCACTTAATCACTACACCAAACTTGCATCTGCTGATTTTTTTTCAGTAACCAGAACTCCTCCTGCTTAAAATGTGGTTCAGCCATCACCACCCCTTTCCATTAAGCCTTTGGCTTAGTCCGTATCCTGAAGCCAACAAGACAGAGAACTGGAACATCTGGACAGATGGGGGCTAGACGACTTCAAGCATTCCTGGATGAAGTGTTGGATTTTTCCAATCTGTTTTCAGGCCTGGTTATGGGACTGAAACAGCCTTGGTCACCCTGGTGGATGACCTGTGCTGGGAGACAGACAGAGGGAGTGCAACTCTGCTCATTCTCCTGGACCTTTTGATATCACCAATCATCGTATCTTCCCGAACTGCCTTTCCAGACTAAGACTGGAAGGCACTGTTTTGTGGTGGTTCCGGTCCTACCTGGACTCGGGTAGATTTCAGAAAGCGGTGCTGGAGCACTGCTATTGAGCCCTTGGCCTTTGATAAGTGGGGTCCTGCCAGGCTCCATTTTGTCTCCTATGCTTTTCAACATCTAAATGAAACTGTTGGGTGAGGTCATCCAGAGATTTGGGTTCGATCGTCACCGATATGTGGAGGACATTCCCAGGTGATACCAGGAATGCTATAGAAACCCTGAACCAGTCCCTGGAAGCAGTTTTGGAGTAGATGCAGGCTATTAAACTGAAGCTTAATCCTGACAAGACAGAAGTACTACTGGACAGCAGAAAATCTGACCCAGGACTTAAGGTGTCACCAGTTCTGGAATGGGGTTGCACTCCCCCTTGAAGGGACAGGTTTGTAGTTTGAGGGTGATCTTGTATCCAGGCCTATGGCTAGATAAGCAGGTAGCAGCTGAGGCCAGGAGTGCCTTTTACCTGCTTCAGCTGGTTAGCCGGTTGTGGCCTTTCTGGGCTGAAAAGATCTGGCCACTGTGGTACATGTCCTTGGTTACATCTAGATTAGATTTCTGCAGTGCATTCTAAGAGTAGCTGCCCTTGAAAAGTGTTCTGAGACATATGGAACTCTCTCCCCGGAAAGACTCACCTGACTCATTCCATTGCCACTTCCACCACCAGGTAAGGCTTGCTGGAGAGCCAGTTTGGTGTAGTGGTTAAGTGCGTGGACTCTAAGCTGGGAGAACCGGGTTTGATTCCCCACTCCTCCACTTGCACCTGCTGATGTGACCTTGGGTCAGTCACAAGCTCTGGCACAGCTGTTCTCTCAAGGACAGTTTCTGTCAGAAGTTCTCTCAGCCCCACCTACCTCACAGGGTGTCTGTTGTGGGGAGGGGAAGGGAGAGGAGTTTGTAAGCTGCTCTGAGACACCTTTGGGTAGTGAAGGGCGGGGTATAAATCCAATCTTTTCTTCTTCTATTTGGTTATTTTTTTAAAATTTTATTGATTAACCAAAGCAAAATATACAAAACTCTAATACACGTAATATAAAGACTTAAAAATGAGAAGTTAAAATTGAGAACTTATTTATGATCGGAGAAAAGCAAAGAGGAAATAACAATTGTTTTTAACTTAATTAATTCAAAAACAAGTCATAGTCCTTCCTATTTGGGATAACATAAGAGAATATAAGAAGAAGCCAATGTTGAATCAGGCCAGTGGCCCAATGGATAATACTATTGCACTTGAGATATTCTGTCACCACATTCCACCCCTCTTCCTGACTAGCTTTCCACATATTTATCACATAGGAATTGTTTGTTATTCTACACATTATACATCTCCCATATTTTATTGTACCGTTGCATCTTCGTAGGTGGTGTATTCAGTTTCCAGTGTTTGGCTATTAATATTCTTGCCGCTGCCAACAATATTGAAATCAATGTTATATATTCTTTTGTCAGCATACAATAACCCTCAATGATCCTCCTTTCCTGTCCTGTTATTGCTGTTTTTATGTTTGTATATTTTATGGTATCGTATATTTTAACTTGGTTTTAATTGTTTAAAAGACAGGTTCTTTGTTTGGCTTTCATGGTTTTTAAGATAAGATTGGCTATAGTACTGCACAAGGGTTACCCTTTTCTAGGTAAAGTCAATGAATAACTAACTGATTTTGCTTTTAGACACTGTTTTCTTGATATTACTCTAATTATCCTTTTAGGTTGTACTTTTTATCTGATTTGATTAATCATAGACACTGTTTGTATCTAATTCTAATTTACCCTCATATGCCATTAAAGGTTTTGAATCTGAATTGGATTTTCAATCTGTTAGCTTCCCTGAGGGTCCTGATGAGGGCAGAAAGGTGGGTATAAATTTTATAAACAATAACATAAATTTGGATACCTGTGGCTGAGAATCTGCCCTGCCTTTTTTACACATAGAAGAGTTGTTTTTTTAATACCCACTTTTCTCTACCCTAAGGAGTATCAAAGCAGCTTACAATCGCCACCCCTTCCTCTCCCCACAATAGGCACCTTGTGATTGAAGTATTTATTTATTATTAGTTGCAACAAGTAGGTGAGGCTGAAAGAGTTCTGAGAGAACTGTGACTGGCCCAAGGACACCCAGCAGGATTCATGTGAGGAGTGGGGAATCAAACCCTTTTTTCCAGATTAGAGTTCACCGTTCTTAACCACTATACCACACTGGCTTCATAGGTACCCAAATTTCCCCAAGGGCCTTTAGCAAGAATCAAAGGGCTCTTGGCCTATGGGTCATAGCCTGCAGTCCTACTGGGTGAATGTTGGCGTGCCTAAGATATCAGATTGTCATCAGCTTGAGCCAGCTTGCCTAAACTTCAGTGAGGAAGGGACTTTATCTTTTTCCCTCACCCTTTTCTCTTTGCCTGTGAGCTTAGTTTTGGGTTGCTGTGCTGCACTTGACTGTGTTAGATTGCAAGGAGAGGGCTCCATAGACCCTCAACCTTCACCAATATGGCTACTCACTTTAGAACTCGTTCCTCAAAAAAAAAAAAAAGTATCTTCTGTTAGGGATTTTGTTTGTCTAAACTCTTATTTTGTTCATTTAAACTGTATTTTTGTAAGCTGCTTTGGGTTCCCATTGGGGAGAAAATGCAATAAAACAAAGCCCAAGATTCCACAAGACTCTAGTTTTCCCCCCACAGTTGACTAACATGACTACCACTCTTGTTACTCTTACCTTTCACTTTCCTCCTACTACCCCATATACATTCTGCTTTGTTGTTATTGTTGCCAACAAGTCACAGCTGACATATGGTGACCCCATAGGATTCTCAAGGTGGGAGACATTCAGATGTGGTTTGCCATTTCCTCCCTCCGTATCATGCCCCTGGTATTCCTTAGTGGTCTCCCATCCAAATACTAGCCAGGGACAACCCTGCTTAGCTTCTGAGATCTGATGACTGGGCTAGCTTGGACTATCCAGGTCAGTGATATACATTCTGCTTAGTCTTTGGTTACGTTTCTCTGTGAAGTAAAGGGAGGGGAATTGTGTGAGAACATCGCGTCAGATGTGCAACAGCTCAGCTGTATTTTTGTGTCCCTGGCAGCAAGCAAGCCGGCTGTCGCTAGAGAGGCTCTTAGCCCTTCTTTTCCCATAGCTTACTGCCTGGGGGACTGCAACATCCAGTCTAGTGAATCAGGACCCGCCAGGGATGTTTTTGTTTGTTTATTTAAATCACATTATTGAATTTTGTTTGTAAATTTCTGTGCACCACTTCTGGGTCCATCAGAAGAAAAGTGGTATGACAACACCTCATTAAATAAATAAACTTAGAACAAGTTACTGCAGTCAGTTTGATAGCATAAAATATTTGGGGAATTTTGTGGCTCGATTGACAGTATGTGTGGTCTAGCACTAGTGTTATCCCTGGCAATCATAAGGTAGTAAACCTTTTCTGGTACAGTTCCAAGCTGTTAAATGCAATGAGAGGTTTACAGATATTCACCATATATAGATGTTCTTTCATCAAGAGTGATATCTTTTAAAGCAAATACAAAAACACGATATGCCGGGGAATTCTGGTTCTACTGATTTTGTATCCCTTTTTTTTTCCTTTGAGAGGGGAAGGACATCCCAAAGTAATATGCAGCGAGACACAGGAAGCATAACAGAGCCAGCACAAAGTTCAATGAACAAAAGATGGCCAGTTTATTTATTGGGACAATTATGCATTACACCATAATTTTAATCGGAACATAATGATGTAAGAATCAATACATTAGCTTCTTCTACCTTAATTTCTTCACCTCAGGAGTCCCTTACAGTGAAAATCTACGCAGAGTTACCACAGTCTAAGACCACTGAAATCAATGGGCTTAGGTTGAACAAACTCTGCATAAGACTACACTAAATAATTTTCCAACCATTTGAACTGCATTATCATACCACACATGCACAAGCACATGATTCCCTCACAAAGCAACTCACCTAAGATTGTCTAAAGAACAGGATGGGAGTGGGCTTGATATGGCAATTATTAGAGAACTTTCAGAGCAAATGGTTTTGGAGTACAGAATTAGCCAATATTCTTGCCTTAAAATCAGAGATGCAACACAAGAATAATTTTTCCCTAACATTCAACCTTTAAGTCAATGAGCACATCTATCCCTATTTTCCACCATCTAGAAATATTCCATTCAACCTCAAAAAAGGCATTACCACAGAACTTCAATTCAGTTTAAGAACAGCCAGCTTTTACAGCAGGCAAATGTATAGAATACAAATCTTTTTCTTCCTTTTAATTGCAAACTGCACCAGTATTCAAAACCATTGGAATATAACACAATACATCTTTCTGTGTGGTTGATTAGATAAGGATATTCATGCAAGGGGGTAACATTCATAGATTACAAAAGTCACAAAATGCCGGGATTTTAGGTTTCTTCCTTTTCTTTTGTATTTTACAAAGGAGCAATATGATCAACTCTGTTGGCTCTCAAGCCATAGGGTCTGAAGTACGAGGGCTACAAGTAGTGAGGTGTACTTCAGTTTATTCAAAGATATGGTGCACAAAGCCATACCTGTGAATTGTTGCTTTTTTAAAAACTAGATAATTCTCATCCCCCCCCCCCCAGAAAGCTGGCTGGCTGGCTAGAGTGTTGTACCAAACACTTTTGTACCAAACGCTTTTGACAAATCTTTAAAACCTTTTTCCTAATAAAGTTGAGGTTTTTTAATAAAAACAGGTTTTGATGCTGGGGGAAAAAATCAAGATTAAATCACGACTATTTTATTAGTACGGAATAATGAGCAGAGCACATCTATCTTGCAATCAAGATACTAACTGAAACGTAAGGCCTTCATCCCCCTGCCCCAACAACATGTGATTCCCCCCCCCCCTTTGTGTTGTGTCCTGTCAATGCATCACTCTATTTCCTTTTGATTTAATAGAAGGAATTTTCAAGAGTTCTATAGGAGAGAGATTAAAATGAAATGAGGATTGAAGCCATGCATCTCTTGATGAAAGTTATATAGACATGCATTTCTAATAGGCAGTGGAGACAGAATAATCTCATGAAATAAGGAATCTCTAGCTTCATTATCAGCATTTTGGGAAAGGGTAAATAAAATAACAATCATGCATGCTTTTTTGTATATTGCATATTTAGATGCCTTTCTGCCATTAAGGCAAAAATGCAGTTAATTGCTTTTCTTCTTTAATTTGTGCAGAACATCAACAAAAACATTTCAATGGAGGAAATATTTTGATACTAAATACCCCTTTGGGGTGCAGTAGATGTCTGGCCAGGAGAAACCCTGAATAGGTATTTTTAAAACAATATGTGAATAAGGAAATGGCTGTGCTTTTAATGTAGGACATCAGAGCCTGGAAGTTTGATATAAATAATTCCTTTATATCAAAGGAAACAAAATTATTTAAAATGAAATAGCTGTACAGCTGTAACCAGATAACTGTAACCAACCCATAAAGGGACAATTCGTAACCTCGCTGAAAATTTGTTATCAGGCCCTTAACTCTTCCCTGCCGTTGAATATTACCGAATAGTTAGTACAATGACGGCCCATGCCTGTTTTACATTGCAATCAATAGCAGGTACAAGGCAATTGTCACTCATAATAGTTAAGTAAGTTGCAAAATGATACCTTGTCTCAGAACGCTTCTGACCTTAAAGGTTTTCTGGTGATCAATACAAGTGCCTTTTTGGTTATGAAATTACCTGGAGGGTGACATTCAGGACCTTCTGAGACCCATTACTTACTTGTTAGTATTCAGACACTTTTTCCATTGTTTGGGTGTCCTCTTGAGTTTCTAACAATTATCTGTGCCACAATAATCCCAATCCAGCCACTGATTTTAGGCATATGTCAAGGGCACTATATTTGCAGAACATCCAAAGGTTCTCCTTCCATGCATGGAGTTTAGTGCTGCATGGTACCCAGCTAAGCCACGCTCCATGCACAGGTGTGTGTGATTCAGCACACACATTTCCCCACTGCCCTTCATAGTGTGGATGAAGATGCACATTCCCATCTGTCTCTTGATATGAATGGGAATGTGTAACCCCATTTCTCTCCTTAACGCACTCGACTGTCTCTGGATCATGTCCATATGACTTTGCCATTCAAAGTTTATTGAGAATTCTTCCTTAAAATGTGCAAAATAAAAGTCCAGCATGTATTATTGTGTGATTTATTTATAATTTCCAGTACTTTGAATACTCTGGAAATAGTAAATTCAAAAGAGTAATCCTCTACCTGCTGCAAATTACAATCTAGATTTTTAAAAAGAAACTGACATTCTCGACACATTTCCTTGGAAGTACCCCCCCCCCGGAGCTCAACAGAACTTACCTCAAAGCAAGTGTGTATACATTTGAAGCTTAAAATGTGCATTGTTGGAATTATTTCAATCAGAGAAATATTTTTATAGTTCCAGGAGATGTTTAGTAATAAGAGGAAGCAGACATAGAGCTTGTGCAACAATGCTCATGTTTTCTTGTCAGCAATTATCTATTTATTTATTTGATTTTTACCACCACCACCCCGCCGAGGCAGGCTCAGTTTATTTACTTCATTTACAGCCTGCCTTTCTCAATGAGATTCGAGGCAGATTACAAAAAAACTTTTTAGCAAACATCTTACATCAGTCTAATAAGTCTAAGATGCATTCTGGCCTGCTTAGTAAAAATAAAGGGAATGATTCAGAAAAAAGTTAAGCATTTTTAAGGCTCATTATTTCAGTAGCCAAGATTTAAACATGGACTTAACTCTCACTGCCTCTGAAATCAGTGTGCATAACTTCGGCTGGATCATGCTCATTTTTTAAACCTTTCACAGGGGTTCATTTCAGTGTCTGCCAACATTATGCTGAGGGGTTATCTCCATTCCTGGATACAATTCCTGTGAATTTAATCAAAATACCAGGGGTGATTTGACTGTGTGTGTGTGTGTGTGTGCCTTTGGAGTTCATGTTTTAATCCTTAGCAGCCTAGCAAGAACCATAAATTCAACCAGACACACCTGCTTAATAGCAAATTTAAAAACAGAAGGGGCCTCATCTAAAGCAGGAAGTGGCAACCCTGAATGTTGCTAAAGTTAAAAAAAGGACATTCCCTTGTTCAATAAGAATATAAGCATAAGACACAGTGCTCAGATGTTAACTGTACCATCGGACAAGCAGCATGGAAATACATAAAAGAGTGCAAAGGGCTGTTAGGTATGTAACAGCAGAGTTATATGTGGTTTTGACTGTCACTCACAGGCCATTTAACATCAATTAATTCCCACTAATTAGTTTTTTATAGTGCCACTTACTTGCTCTGAAGAGCAAACAAGGTTGCTTTAAAGTGGCTTGATGCGTCTACCGGTTTGCCTCAAAATCTTTAATCTATTAAGAAGCTCAACTGCTCTATGAATTGCTGATTAGGATTATCCCATTTTTTAGCACCTTGGTTACTGGTATTGTGTTAATGATTGTTTAGGCACAATGATTGGCCACCTAGATTTCCTTGGCTGATGTAGCGTTATCACTTCACCCTCCCCTTTCCTTTTGGTAAATAACTGTGTTGTTTTTCTTTCTCCTCAAATTCAGACAAATTATCCCAGCTGCCATTTTAGCTGTTTCTTTCAGTACCGCTGCACAATTCAAACCATGTTACATTTTCATCCTTTGGATTGTATCAACGTTGTACGAGTGGAACAGCCAAAAAGAGACCTGGTTCTGCCAAAGTCATCCTTATTTACATATATTAAGGCCACCTCACTGAGAGCAAGAAGTCTTCTAAGTTAGCTGTAATGGACAGCATTACACCCAGGAACACAGCAGAACACATACAGTTGTTACAATTCCAAACTTAATCAGCAATCTGACTTGCTGCCAGGTATTGTGCAAAATAAATGTAGTTATCCTTCATTTTGCTGTGTACCCAACCACTCTTCGACATAGCTGTTACTGGAGAGATTCTTACAGCAGGACTGCTGTGCAGCTTGGGAACAGAATCTCTGCACTGTGTGTCACCTGAGTATCTGTCATTTAATTGACAATGAGCTAGATCTCTATAGTTGTTGGGAATTTTTGGCAAGAAAAAAATGCAGTAGAGCAACTCCCCCCCCCCAACTATTATCTTCAGTCTTAAGACATCCATCTTAGCTGTACAGTTAAAGTCACCACCAGATCCCAATGGAAATGTTGTAATATATCACTCTTGGCTTTTTTTCTTTTTTGCCAAGGTAAGGCGTTAACCTGGTAACACTGAAGTCGGGAGCAGCAAGTGAAAACATTTCAGTTATAACAAAACACAGCATGTTTACATCAAGTAGGCTGGGGGGGGGTTGTCCCTATCCAAACAGAAAAAGAAGAAGAGCACCAAGTCATCCACTTGCTTGAAATGCAATAAAAATGAAAAAGTCCCCCCCAAAAAACAGAAAATCCTATCCAAAATACCAAAACACAAAAAAGTTAACCAGAAGAAAACAATTATCAATTCATTCTTCAGTCAAACCCTTCTCAGGCTTAATCAGGTTCCAGTGAAGTCATAAAACAAAAACCAGCAGCTAACATCATATTAGTTATAAAACAAGTATGTAACCAATACCAGTGCATCAGGAAAGTACAAGTTGGTGGGCACAATCCAGAGAAAGTTAGGCGTGCCTGAATTCTATTGAAACCAATGGAATTTAAGTGTTTTATTGTATGCCTCGGTCCTACTTATTTCAATGGGATTCAGGCACATCAAACTTTCTCTATAAAACTCCCTAAATTAACATTCCAACTCAACTCACTTTTTAACATTTTTGTGCAATTAAAAAACAAACAAAAACAAATCAGGCCACATCCTTTGGCCAAGTGAACATTCCTCAATTACAAACAACAACAAAAAACCCTGGAAAAAAATCATTCTCAACGTACCTTATTTCTGAATCACTTTTTAAAAAATCAAATTAATAGAATAAAAACTCTCACACAAAACAGACTGGATTTTTAATAAACATAAATTCATGGTGCAAATACTGTTTTAAAAAAAAGGACATAACACCCTTTAACCACAGAAAGGAAAACTCAAGTTGGTTGTTGGTGGCTGAACTCTCAAAACAAGGTTTTGCAATATACTTCTTTTGTTTCAGGAGCAGTTTAAGTTCACAGCACGTTAGCCTTACAAGCCATTTGGCTTGAGGAATATGTTCAGACTTCCAAACTGTAATCATGATTGCAGTATCTGAACAGAACCAGAGGGACCTTGAAAGCTCTTCTTTAGCAGTTTGGTCTCTGTGCTTTTTGCTCTTCATTCAACACGCAGTCAGTTGCCATGACTGTAGATGCGTCTGGACTCATCAGTGCAGCAGCAACAAGGCGGTTAGTGCCTAGTGGTTCCTTTGGAGCAAACTGCACTTTTGCTGTGAGACCTCCACTCAGTTTGTGTTGGTTGGAGTTGCCCCCTGCCTCTTAGGTTGCATATGAAGATAAGGGTTAAGGAGGAGATTTAGGTAGACAGCTGAGGGGCGCGCACTGAGAGCTGGAATGTGGCTGTTCTTCTTGAAGAGCTACATCAGGACTGAAAATGAGAAAAAGCAGGAAAATGTTTAAAATACGCAGCCAAGTCCATAAACAAACAAATTTGCGCAGAGAACGTTTATATTTTAAGGTGAAGTAGCCTTCTCTTTGACTGCACTCTTGCTATGCTGATTATGTACACATATGGGCAATTCCTAAAAGAAGACACGTAGCCAGCATGGTTCATAGGTTCACGGGCAGTGACGCATAGGTTCACAGCAGTGTTTTTCTTTTTTAAAAGCCACAGCACAGGAAGAAGAAGAAGAGGAGGAAGAGGAGGAGGAGATTAGATTTATATTCTGCCCTTCACTTGGACTCTCAGAACGGCTTACAAACTCCTCTCCCTTCCCCTCCCCACAACAGACATCCTGTTATGTAGGCGGGACTGAGAGAGCTCTGACAGAAACTGCTCTTTTTCAAGAACAGCTCTGACAAAACTATGGCTTGCCCAAGGTCATCCAGCAGGTGCAAGTGGAGGAGTGGGGAATCAAGCCCGGCTCTCCCCAATTAGAGTCCGTGCACTTAACCACTGGCTCAATATAAGGAGATCCTACAGGGCCAAAAAGCTATAATTCTACAACAGACTGATCTTGGAAATTTTCAAAGTTTCTAAAACTCAAATTGATTTCATAGAAATCTAGAGATCATTAAAGAAAAAAATCAAAGGAATATGGTTGTATCAATACTTAGCAGCAAATTTATTTAATTTATAACCATCCAAACACCCATGGGGATATGGCAAAGATATAAAAATAAACTGGTACTTACTACCTTCCTTGACCCAACACCAAACATACTCAAAATGACAGCATTTAATGCTGTATCCCATTCTTTGACTGCGTATACAAGTCAATTGCAACTTGATGACACTTATGTACATATATATGAATTTGTCACATATTCAGCATGTGCACCTTTCCCCACATACAGGTAATCAAGGAGAATGGTGCATCTCATGCAGCTACACAGAGTCTTTCTGAGAAAAAGGAGGCAACTGTGGATAGCCGCCCTGAGCCTGCTCGCGGGGAGGGCGGGGTATAAATTGAAATAATAAATAAATGGTAAGAATGCTTAAAACAGCAACCCTTGCTGGGATCTAGAGAGCACTTGTTTTGAGAACCAGGTGGCAATTTGCTTCTCATAGGAAAGTCTGACCCCCCTAGAAATATAAATCTTCACATCACCTCAACTGAAATGCATCACCAAGGATGCCAACACTTATTAAACGCTTACACATGCATGCTTCATTTATTTATAATGCAGAACATTAAAGCATTAAAATGTACCCAGGAGCTACAGAATTGGAAGGGCTTACTCATCCTCATACGGTTTATACTTGCACATTCAGGTGGGTTCACTTGGATGTTACTACTGATACTACTGGTGTATGTATTATGCATTCCTGGGTGGGAGTTCCCTCTCTGAGATCCGGTTGCAAAACTTACTCATTTTCTGGATCCAAATCTGAACATACAGCAATGCATGCCAGGGAGCATGTAATTTTTGAATGAGAATGTTTCTATAGTACATATTACAGGCTCATCAGGAATTCCACCTCCTCTAATGGCTTCAAGCACAGCAGTGTGGCACATGGTCAAATATAACTACTACTTGGCTTCTCTTGGGAACATGTCTTTTCTATTCCCCAAGCCTCCCTTAAGAGAGCAATCCTAAGCAGGTCTACTCAGCATCCTACTCTGCTCTACTCAATGGGGCTTACTCCCAGGAAAACATTCTTAGAGACTGCATGGCATGTGACATGTTCTTGCTCCTGGTGAGACACTTCTTTTGTCTGCATCTTACCTCTTTTAACTGAGAGTGAGGAAGCTGCAAATGTCTTTGACATTTCCATTACATATTGAAAAACCAATACTGTGGTAAGGAGGAGGAGGAGGAGGAAGAGGAGATTGGATTTATACCCTGCCCTTCACTTGGAGTCTCAGAGCGGCTTACAACTCCTTTCCCTTCCCCTCCCTGCAACAGACACCCTGTGAGGTAGGTGGGGCTAAGACAGCTTTTCCAGAACTGTCCTTGAGAGAATAGCTCTGACAGAACTATGGCTTGCCCAAGGTCATCCAACAGCTGCACGTGGAGGAATGGGGAATCAAACCCAGTTCTCCCAGATTAAAGTCCGTGCACTTAACCACTACACCCAACTAGGGTGATATGCTGGTTTGAGTGCCACCAAACCATTACACCAGACTAGGGTGGTATGCTGGTTTGAGTACCTCTTTGGAAGAAAATGCAGTCAATAAATGTTTGAAATAAATAATAATAAACTATTTCCTGGGAACCTAATGAGAAGTGGTATTTGCCTAGAAGAAGCAAAGGAAATTATGATCCACCAAAATCTGCATGTTTATTGTCCTCATGGAACTTCCATCTGTTTCTGATTCCCTTCCAGTCTCCCTCTGGATCCTTCGGCTGCGGGCATTTAGGGAGCCTGTGCAGTGTATGTACCCATACTGGTATGCCTTTCAGGAATGTAAGCAACAATAGAAACGAGCATAAACTCGTTTCTTGTGATAAATGCAAAGTGAGTCCTTCAGTCTCTATTGTGACAAAATATGTAAACTTGTTTTCTAGTTAGATCCTGCACAGAGTTTCCATTTGCCAGGAAAGTATTTAAAAGAGACACAAAAGATATACATTTTTGTTTATGCATAAAAATGACAGACTTCAGGATGTTCCCTCAAATATATTCATTTTGCGATTCAGTTTACAATCACTGTGCCTAAATGTCTTGAATTCATGCTGTTACCTAACCTTGGAAATACCAGTCTTTTTTTACCATTGACAAAGTGGATTTCAAGACAGGATTGATGCTATTGAACTTGGTGCTGAAATAAAATGCAAACTGTCAAGTAGCAATTAGGGTGAGCCATGGGATATGCATGGAGCATATGAGGGGAAAGGGCCACAATTCATGCTTTGTACACAAATGGCCCTGGGTTCAGTTCTTGGGGTCCATCCGGGGCAGCCACTGATATGAAAGATCTGTTGAGGGAAGGTTTCAAACTCTGTTCAGTGGTGTGTTAGGCTAGGGGTAGGATCCACCCCAGTCCCTTCAACCAAGGGGCAGGGGGGGAGAGAGATACATGATCTTGATGTAAGTTCAGTCAGTGGAGGCTATAGATATAGATTTTATCACATTCATCTGCAGTACATTGATACTTTTATTCCTCCCAGGTAAGTCATTGTATAGAAACTTGTTTTATTGAAGGAGGAAGTACATATGAACATACAAAGCTGCTTATATCGAATCAGACCATTAGCCTGTCAAGGTCAGTATTGTCCGCTCAGACTGGCAGCGGCTCCCCAAGGTCTCATCATCTCCTACTTGATGCTTTCAACTGGAGATGCCAGGGACTGAACTGCGGACCCGTCTGCACACTAAGCAGATGCTCTACCATTGAGTCCTGGCCCCTCCCCCAAGTATGAGCAAAGAAATATGGGAAAGACAAGAGCTCTGTGTGGACTCAAGATAAGGAAGGACGCGGCCTGAGTAAGTGTAGATACAAGCAAACTACTACCAATAAAAATTGTTAAAAATGTTTTTCTTTGTATCTTAACTGTCAGATAGAGGATTAGATGGATCAGCATAAGGGGAATGGTATTATGGCTGAGTATGTTAAAAATTGTATGCACCTAGATTCAGTGCATTTCTGTGGTAAATATTAAATAAAACACCTGGGAAAACAAAAAACTGATTCTAGTACAAACACTGCTTGTTCATTCCTAGGGATATCCATGCTCTACTGGCATAAAGGAAGCCCTTCTGATCCAGCACAGGCATGCTTTTCTTGTACAAGTTGCAACAATAATAAAGGGTGCTCACTCAGGTTACGATCGTTTCAGAGGGTGGCTGTGTCAGTCTGCAGCAGAACAGCTAGATTCAAATCCAGTAGCTCCTTAAAGACTCACAAGATTTTGGGGTACGAGCTTTCGAGAGTCAAAACTCCCTTCAACAGATATGAGTCAGAATGGTCATTCTGATTCATATCTGACAATGGAAGCTTTTGACTCTCAACAGTTTATACCCAAAAAATCTTGTTCATCTGCCGGTTATGATGTAGCTTCTTTTTTCAGTTAATTCCGATTCATTACTACAGTCAGTGTGATACAGTGTTTAGACTAGAATGTAGAACTTGGAGCTGGGACACCTCAGTTCAATTTCTCACCCTCCCATGAAGTTCACTCAGTGATCTTGGGCTAGTCATTGTCTACCTCTCTTACAGAGTTGTTGTGATAATAAAATGGACAAGGAGAGAAGGGAAGGGCCGTGGCTTACTGGCATGCATGCAGAAAGTTCCTGGTTCAATCCCTGGCATCCCCAGTTAAAAGGATCAGGCAGTAGGTGATGTTCGTGATCCTCTGCCTGCCTGAGACCCTGGAGAGCTGCTGACAGTCTGAGTAGACAGTACTGATCTTGACAGACCAATGGTTGGATAAAGTATAAGACAGCTTCATGCACTCATGCATGCTGCCCTGAGCTCCTTGGAGAAAAAGCAGGATAGGGCACAATAAAATAGGAGTGGTAAGGTAAATTCATGGGTAGGTCGAATGACTGGTTAAAATTGTTCTTTTTTTGTTGGTATTTCTCTCTCTCTCTCTGTGTGTGTGTATGTGTGTATGCGCTTGCATGCTAGTGCGGTTTGGATGTTTTCAGACAGGTGGCCTGATAGCCTGCCAGTGCATCCTGAGCCCTAGTATTCCTTGGAGGCCTCCCTTCCAATTACTTACCAGGGTCAGCCCTGCTTAGTTTCCAAGATCCGACGAGATCAGGTTTGCCTGAGTTAAAATTGTTCTGATTGGTTAACAAGATGCTCCAAACTATTCAGGCACTTTTTTCAAATGGTTGTTTGTTAGTTGCTGTAGATTTTCCGGGTTGTATGGCCGTGGTCTTGGCATTAATTGTTTATAATGTACCGTAATTCCTTACAATCCATAGAGGTTACATGTCTTTTTTGAAGGGAAAGCATCTGCTGAAATGGTACACGGTGTGTCTAGGACTGGCAACTGCCTGTAGATGAAAAATGCTCTGTCCCTTTAACAGAGGCTTAATGTGATGCTATTTACAGGTAATGCTATTTACCTCCATGCCACTAAAGCTTCTGCAGCCTATTTCTACCCATTGAGCCACTATTAAAGAGAAGAGGCATTTTCCCGCCCAGGCCTGTTAGTAACCCTAATCGTGACACATGCATACATCATCTAAAAACAACTGATGTTTTTACTTCCAAATTATTTTGCATGTAAATTTATGCAGATGTAATCAATTAAAGCCTGTAAAATGTAATTAACTAAGGTTTCAGTCCCTGGTTTCAAAGCCCTTGTGTTTGTGCAAAAGTACATCCCCTCCCTCACATAACTTCCACCAACTTCATTTCTCAACTAACTGCAATTTGTGATTTTAGTTTCTTCTAGCTGAAGGCTGATCCTGCTGCTAAAACAATTTTGTTTTATTAGTAGACAGATGAGATGAAGTTACATTGATTTTTAATATATGGCAACTCTTGTAAGCAGTATTCTGTCACTAAGACTTTATGTAGCATTCAGTGGAAAGAGGTAACCAGTGTTTGTGGTGGAAAGTGCTGTCAAGTCACAGCCGACTTATGGTGACCCTGTAGGGTTGTCAAGGCAAGGGAGTAACAGAAACGGTCTGCGACTGCCTGCCTCAGTGTAGCAAACCTGGACTTTATTGATGGTGTCCCATCCAAATAATGACTAGGGCCAATCCTGCTTAGCTTCCGAGATCTGATCAGATCGGGCTAGGCTGGGCCATCCAGGTCAGGGCAGGTAGTACATTACATTATGTGTGACAATGAATTCCAATTCCATTTCCCCCCCTATCTTTTATTAATTGCTGCAACAGAAATCTAGATACCTTTCTTTTTTTTTCAAATGGGACTTTTAAATTAGTTGTCAATGGCTGCTTGAGAAATCACATTTTTAGATTTATAAAGTTGCATGAATATACCTGGATTTACTTACAGGCATACAAGATATCAGTGGCATGTAAGAGATGGGAACTCGGATTTCTTGCTGCCCATTCATGTTCTCTACCTTAGGAAAACTGCACTCATGCCCATAGCACTACCATATCCATACCATATCCACCTTTCGTATCCATACCATATATAATGCAGACACATGGTTTTGCAGTCCATTACTATGCAATTTTAATGGCTACAGCAATATCTGCATCATACACAGTTCCCTCTAAGCTGTGCTAGGGGGTGCTGGAGCACAAAATTTCAGAGGCCAGCTCAGAGGATTGGTACTTCAGCTCACAACCAAGCTTCCATAGGAAGCAATGGAGGATGGGGGCACCTCCTTCTGGGGCCCAGAGAATTGGACCTCCTGGTCCAATCTTTTTGAAACTTGAGGGTTTTTTTGAGGAGAAGCACCAGCAGCTATACTTCTAATTTGGTGCCTCTGCCTCAAAAAACAGCCCCCCTGAGGCCAAGGTACCCCGGATCAATTCTCCATTATAGCCTATAATGGTCCCCATTATTAGACAGAAAAGTTTTTTGCACACCCCTATTAAGCTTTTGATTTATAAGCTGCCTTGAGTCACAGGGAAAAATAGGATATAAATATCTGAATAAATAAGTAGTTTGGGCAGATTGATAACATTTAAGCAACTTCCTGTTTTTAGGCAGGGTTCTGATAGCCATTGTTCCACCTCTGTTATACTTGACCTATACTGCTGGTTGTTGTATTTCACTAAAAAAAAACCAAAGTAGTCTGCAAGAGTTTCCCCATTCAAGTGCTAGTATGTTTTCCAAGGGTCAGCGCAGGGCGACAGTCCAAAGCCAGGTCTACCAATATAGTGGACTGGGGCTGGTAGACCTGTTCTCTGGAGGCTTGGTCTACCCCTGTAGAGGACAACATTCTGTGTAATGAAATTTGACTTAATTCTGTTTTCTCTTATAATGTTTGAATTATAAAATATAGCTTAAATATAGTTTAAAAGAATTCATTCTGAGATTTTTACAGGGTTATGGAAATAATCTTCTAAAAATAATTTATGCAATAGTCAATTGTAGACTTGCTTACAACTTTAATGCTACTAGCTTTTTTTGCTCATGAGGTTGAATTTCTGCTCACAACACTGTGGAGCTTAGAGGAAACATTTTCATGGACTGATGGTTTATGAATGCAAGTGTGCTGTGCCGAAACAACATGAAATATGTTATGGGACTTGGACAACGGTCCTATAATTACTGCTGATTGTTGCCCACTATGGTTAATAACAAAACCATGTTAGGTCAGGGGTGGCCAAACTGCAGCTTGGAAGCCACATGTGGCTCTTTCACACAGTCTAATTTAATGTTAATTAAAAAAGCAAATTTGCATATTTTTCAATAAAACCGTGTGTGTAATATTTGTTCATGTCTTGCAGCTCTCAAACATTCTGATGTTTATTCTATGTGGCTGTTAAGTTAAGTAAGTTTGGCCACTCCTGCTTTAGGTCTTATGGTCTGCTTGCCCTAACTGATTTGCTAGGTCTATTCCTGTAGAGGATTCTCAGCCTATAAATCCTGAAAGTCTTAGGCTTCCTGTGCTGCTGTTGAGCTGTGCTAATATAGAGCTACAACAGCAGTAGCTTTACAGCACAGTTGTCAAGATTCATGTCATGAGCTATTGCCCCCAAGCATTCCTTCCACGTGGTGTTATCCCACAGGGCGGTAGTAGGTGCACGTGAACCATGAATCTATACAGGCAAAGCACGGAACCGCCCATGCACTGCCATGTGGCTGAAGTATTCAGACTGCTTGCAAGCATTTAAACCTTTATATTCAGTTTTTTCTTCCTTGCTTAAGCTATACAGAAAAGTGGGAGGCAGAAGGGTGTGAGGGGGAGTGAGATTCGCATAGAAAAGCAAAAGTGGCAGCTCTTGCCCTGTGGCAGATTGACTGCAGCATGCATCGAAGTGCAAGAGGAGAAGAAGCAAGAGTTAGTAGAGCATTACCTGACAGTCGGGCAGTCTCGCCTCCTGGCTAGTTGTGAGCCGTGTGGCGGTATGGAGGCAGCAGGCTGCTGACAATCTATAAGAAACTGATAAATTAGACATATATACAAAGAGATGACACTGGGGGGAGGGGTTAGTAAGTAAACAACAGACAAGGCAGGGGATGCAGAGATTTAGTGAGGAATGCATGGTCTGTTCACAAAATTGATAGGAATGAACTGTGAAAATATTACAAATGCTAATAGAAAATATTTGACCTTCTTAGCTAGGAGAACCAGTGTGGTCCAGACTAGGGCTTGAAAGCCGTCACCGAATCACTGCTTGGAGGCCTAGTTTCAGTCTCCTTCTGTAGAACAACTTACTTCACAGGGTGGTTGTCAGGACAAACAAGAAGGATGGGTGCAATTTTTTAAAAAATTAAACATGCCTGTCTTACTGAAAACAATGGACCTTTTATGTACAATTAATGTGCTTGAGTCCCATTGGTTTCAGTCGGATTTAAGTACAACTGACATTCCTTGGGAAGAATCTAGAAAGGATTTGGCACTCTAAAAGCTAAGCCTAAATAATAATTACAACAACAGTAAACATTTAGGTACTCGGAACAAACCCATTTCCAGAAATAAAAGTGTTCGTGTGTGTGTGTTTATTTCAATAAAATGCTGAGTAAATTCTTTTTTAAAGTTATTTATCAAACAGAATAAATATACCTGCCTGTTTCTTTACCTTTTGTGTTAAAAACTGCTTTGAAATCACACACAAAAATTACAGTTGCCATTTAAGGAATGCCACACTTAATATGAAGAGCACGAAATACTGGAGGTTGCCATTGAAGTATCCAAAGTGCATCAGGACCAATTATTTAAAGGTATGCTTGAATGCAAGCTGCAGGTCCTCAATACCTGTGCAAGGTGGATATGAACACATATCACATGTGGAAGTCATGTATCAGACTGCAAGGTGTGCTAAAGTACCAAGGGGGTGGGGTTTCTACACTCCCAAATTTCTGCAGCAATGCACAAATGTGTGGAAATATGCCTAGAGAATACGGTGAATATCAGACACATTGAGCCCAGAAGTGTGAAAACAACCCAAATTTATGTGGAGACAGAAACAGGCTCCATTGAAATCAAGAAGATGTAACTTCCCAGTGGAAATACTTCAGAACAAGCAGTGAGATACTAAGGTTACAGAAATACAGTCAGATACATTGTGCAGGATGAGACACCAGTACTCATGCCTGCTATACTACACTGTAAAGCTGTTGTAACAGGCAAATCCAGACACAGACCAATTTGATTGTTTTAAAAAGTGAATTCAGAGAGCTATTTACCAAGTGTCAACAAAGATGTTAAACATGCGATGATCCAGTTGCCTATTTCAATCTTCCAAATGGCAAAGGAGAATTTAACCTCCCTCCTGGCAAAGTGTGGAACATCCATGATATCAAAATATTAATACGATAGCAATTGCAGTGCAACTGTATATTATTACTTTGATTTACAAACCTGGAAGATAGTTCAATGACTTTCTGGGGTAGTTAGTAACTATACACACATACACACACACACGTGGCCACAGTTATATTACTTTAATTGTGTGTTTCAGTTGGATGTCTCCCTGTACAAAAATGAACCAGCTCAAAGTGTCTGATAATTCACAGATAAACTCTCTTTATTTCCATTGGCTGATGTGCAGAGATTTAAAATCCTTGAGAAAGAATTCATGCACATGCTCCCTCCCCCAACCTGGTAATGTTTTCAGTGTGGTCCTTGGAGGGCTCTTGGAAATAATATTTTTCCTTTTCCTTATAGAAGGTCATCCTTTGGAAGCAATTAAAATACCACTCAGGCACAGCAGACTGCTGAAGTTTTGTTTTTTCCCCACCTTTCAGGCAAAGTCACCAAGGGCCAATTCACGCCACTCTTAAAAGTGTGTTGCTGATCATTTTCATTTCTTGTCTCAAAAACAGGGTTGCCAATTCCAGGCTTGGAAATTCCTGGGGATTTGGAGGACTGAGACTGGAGAGGGCGGGGTTCTCTGTAGGGTACAATGCCATAGACTTTACCCTCCAAAGCAGCTATTTTCTCCAGGGGAACTGATCTATGTCATCTGGAGATCAGTTGTAATTCCAGGGGATCTCCAGGTCCCACATGGACATCAGCTGCCCGAGAAAAGAGCCTGGAGTCAAATATATTTGTAGGAAAACTGCACAGTGCAATCCACCTTTTACTTGCTCAACTCACTCCAAAGTAACTTGCCTGCAAAAATTCTATCTTGTGGCAGACTACTCATAAACACTATGTACTTCAATCCAGGATGTCAGTAAAGATAGACCAGCTTTGTATGGAATAGTCGTATGAAGGGCCCCAGACCATGGGCCCCATGGCTGTTTGTGTGTTGCTGCTGTTTTAATCTTTCAAGTCATTACACGAATGGCAAGCATGCTTTCTCATTCTTCTATGGAGATCTACACTGCCCTCCAGCGGTTGCTCTGTGTGTGTGCGTGCATTCATGCAAAGTAGATTTGCAAGCAGCTTTTCCAGATAATGAAAGTACATTTACGTCCTTGAAAATGAACTTTGGCAAGATCAGGCATAAAAAAATATCGCAAACCACAATATATGATGTTATCTTGCTGACAAAGTCAAACTGGAAGCTGCTTGTAAAAGCCATTTCGCGCTTTGAAAGCTGTTCCTTTTCCTATGATAAATGTTTATTTAGGAATATCTTCTGTCAAGCGGCCTCAGAGCAGAACTGAAGTTCATAGAGGGGAAATTACACCCTCCAAATAAACTTCATTTGATTATTGAAATAAATTTATTTGTACGCTGTGTGTACAACTGGCGTTTCTACTGTGGGTAGAACTTTGAGAATAATGTGAGATACAAAGGAAACTTGGTTGGCGGACCTCGTTACTAGAGGACGTTATATAGCTGAGACTGCAGTCTTTCAGCAAACAATCTTGCAGCATGGTACAGAACAAATTACACACGCTGGTGCCAGAAAGTGATATTCAGCAGCTCTAAACCCATTAGGGCTTTCATATATTTTTGACTGCTAGAGGTGAAGGCAGGAATGATGTGTGTGAGCAGTACAGCCTAAACAGAGTTTCACCCTTCTAAGCCCACGGAATCAAAGGGGATTGAAGGGTGTAAGCCTGTTTAGGATTGCACTGTAAAAGTACTAGAAACATCACAAATGACTTTAATAATTTAAAATGAAATGCAAAACACCCAGCAGTTAATATTTTAACAGGACTTAGATAGTGAAGGTAAAGGGCGATGGAAATCCTACATGCTAGATAATAGCAGGGTTGTGAATAATGTCCCAAATGTTATCCAGTCCTATGTGTTATCTTCTCACATTTAGATATTTTCAATGTGGAATCAAAGAGCTCTTCATTTCAAAACTTTGGTGAATTTTATTTATTTTCATTATTTATCATCTGTCTGCCTTTCTCATTTGGACTCAAGGCAGGTTACACAGAGTGAATCAATACAATCGATAGGATGGGACATGCAATAAACAATGCAAAAGGATCAGGGTTGTAGAACCAATCAGAAGTCTAAAAACAGAAAGGAAGCAAAGCATAAGTATTAACATGACATATTAAATGGTGCAAAAATTACATAGTAGTATCCTAGTCACAGCAAGCTAGATGCAGTAGTACGGACCACAGTCCCTAATGATTTATCCAATCAATTAATTTGTGAATCATTTTGTTACAGTGCAACTCTGTTGCCTGCATAGATAAGCCCTCTTGAATAATTCAGTTTTACATAGTTTGCAGAAAGCTGGAAGAGTGGGAGCATTGAGTTTTCCTCTGAATTTTATTGTCTTGCACTACATAGCTTTGGGTCTAGCATAGTTAAAGAAAGCAATTCTCAAAAATGTACCAATGAAATATGAAACTCCTTTGATTCCTGATGAGTGTTGTGGGAGGGGGGATGCTCCCACAGGACTGAAGTGAGGGAACTATAGAGAAACCTGCCATATGGAAGCCCTATTACCTCTAGGCTGTACTGACAGTCACAGTGGTGGTGAGGAAACTACACAAGCCTGCCCCTGTCTAAAAAAACCCAGTGAAAGGGCACACAGGAGGCAACTGAGAGCAGACTTAGTTAGTGGGGGCAGTACCTTATTCACCCTGACACAGTGGTTCCCAACCAGTGGGTCGCAAAACCAGTGCAAGTGAGTCTCAAGCTTCAATGGTTTTATTGGTTTGTGAATTCTCTTTTTTTTTTTTTAAGCTGGTCCCCATATGACATAAATTTAGGGTGGCTAGGTCTGGGTTGGAAAATACCTGGAGACTTTGGGGGTGGAGCCAGAAGAGGGTGGGGTTTGGGGAGGGGAGGGGCCTCAGGATAGTACAATGCTATAGAGTCTACCTTCCAAAGCAGCCATTTTCTCCAGGGGAACTGATCTCTATTGTCTGGAGATCAATTGTAAAAGTGGGAGATCCTCAGGCCCCACCTAGCAGCTGGCAACCCTATGTAAATTTGGACTTCTGGGTCACCAAACCTAAAAAGGTTGTAGCCCTCTGCCCTAATAGACCAGCATACATTGACTTGTGCTGTAATTGCCATGTAGGGACCAATTCATGTGCCCAGGGAGTTTTATCTAGTCCAAATTTACTAAGCCTATGGTCCACTTAAAATAAACAGAGCGTGCACAAACTGCAAAAACCTGGGGCCCACTTTCATAGGCTTCAAAACCCACTTTTGGGTCAAGACCCAATGACTGGGAAAGAAACGCTGGTCTAGGTCACACATAGCCAGCACATAAAAACATTGTAGGACCAACTGCACAGAGTAACAGCTCTTAAAATATATATACTGACCTATATACATCCCAGCCGAGGAACTGCTTCCAGAATCTCATTTAAGAGAAAACATATCTATAAAACTGGTTCTAATTTTCCCCCTACATTTTTCTGGTTTAAAGGTAAAGGTAAAGGTTCCCTTGCTCGAAAGCCAGTCGAATCCGACTCTAGGGTTGCGGTGCTCATCTCCGTTTCAAAGCCGAAGAGCCAGCGCTGTCCGAAGACGTTTCCGTGGTCATGTGGCCGGCATGACTAAACACCAAGGCGCACGGAACACTGTTACCTTCCCACTGAAGTGGTACCTATTTATCTACTTGCAATTTCTTGCTTTCGAACTGCTAGGTTGGCAGGAGCTGGAACCAGAGACGGGAGCTCACCCCGTCATGCGGCACTCACGGGTCTTGAACTGCTGAACTGCTGACCTTCCACAGCCTGCAGTTCTGCATCTTAACCACTTGAGCCACCGCAGCTCCTTTTCTGGTTTAGCAGCTTGCTAAATTTTTTCCTAGATCTTTGTTGTTTCCTGATGAGGGTGCATATCTACTTTTTGCTGCCAGAAAAGTTGCTCATTAAACTTCTAAATCCTGTGTACAGTCCTCTTTGCCTTTTATATAGTTCTATTACAGTACTGGAATCTGCTGGATTGGCATACATATTGGCATTCGATAAACCAAAAAAATAGAGGCAATATACAGAAACAACTGGATGGGAATATTGGCATAAATCAAGAAAAACATGACAGAAATTGAATCATTTATTTATTTTTACTTATTTATTATTTATTTTACTTACTTTTACTTTATTTATTTTACTTATTTTAAATCTGGCTTTCAGCCTGCTAAGATTCTCAAAACACAGCCTAAATAACTGAGACATCAGACTTATTTTGACATATTTATTGCTTTACAACTGTTGACCTTTACAACCTTAGCTTGTTATTTAATTCTGCTTTCTCAAATCTTAAAATTATGTTTAGAGTTCAATGGCACCTTTAAGACCAACAAAGGTTTATTCAAGGTATGAGCTTTCGTGTGCGTGCACACTTTATCAAATACATTAGAATGGTAGTCAAGCTTCAGACTTATAGCCAGAGAATGAACAGCAAATTAATCCATCTTCATCATGTTACGTGTTAATTTGCTGTTCATGCATACCTTGAATAAGCCTTTGTTGGTCTTAAAGATGCCACTGGACTCTAAATTTGTTCTGAGACATCATCAACATACATCTCAGTTTCCTCAGTAAGTCAGATATGTCTCGACTGAGTCAACAGAGTAAAGACCTAGCTGCAGGTATTACAGCCCCAAAACCTCATAACTGGAAATCTCTAAGTCACTGGCCTCTGTTAGTTGTCTTTCATGTTTGCCTTCAGGGAAAGATGTGAACCCCTCAGCTGTAGGAGTGGGGGCCTGTTGTAAGGAAGCAATCAATCAATAAATAAATCAATGTTTATGTTATCTGCTCCAAGGGCTGGTTTCATCTCTGCACCCCTCCTGGGTACTCTAGCTAAACAGCAGTATCTTTGGAGAAGAAGGACCTGACTGCTTGATCTCTAGATCATACGATTTAAGTTTAATTATACCGGCTGCCAGTTCGTCGGCAAGGCAGGATACAAATTGACAATAATAAATAATAAATAAATAAAATATACGCAGCTCCTTAAGTTTATCTCATACATTCTTAATACAGAGACTATAAAGTGCTTCCTATTGCTATAAACCTGTAAGGTAACTGTATTTCTCATCTGGCATTCAGGACAATTTTAGATAGATTTGGAGTTGTTTCTGTATTTCAGTGAAAGAACAAAGAATGGAGAACATGGACTGAATGCAGATTGTCAGATAAGGTGCGGTAAAGTGACACTGCAACAGCAACAAAATTTAAGCTAATTGCCTCCTTGCATCCCAAAGAGAACACATGCAAGATTAGACTTTAACATTGTGGCCTGAAGAATCTGCTTTCTACATTTCTTTTAAAATTTTCTGCAGCTTTTAAAAATTTCTTTTAAAATTAACATCCAGCCTGATAAAGAGTTTTTGCGAGCTCAAAAGCTGGCACAAGCTTTTTTTCCCCCCATGGTCCCTCCCTGGAACAGACAAGAGGAGGACTGTGCTGTTTCCCTTTCACATAGGTAACCCTGCCATAGGGGGTGGAGGGCGGCATCTTTTCAGGTGTTGGAATGCGGGAGTAAAGAGGCCTCTGGTCTCTCACTGATTTAGTGGTGTCTGTTCTGTTTCTTATCACTTTGCCTGACCTTGGGTCTCATGTCGCTGCCATCCTGGTGCTGAGAAAGTATTGGTCTGGATTGTTTTCTTAAGCTTATTAGTTGGTAGTTTTGCAGATGCACAAAAAGTATCCATTGGCTTAGGTAATGGGGGGGTAGTTTGAATGGGCTAGATGCTTTCTGTTTCATGTTACCACTGACAAAGAGCTTGTACCTGTATCATCAGCCTTGTCTTAATAAACACTATCTTCTGAAGAAGCCTGGTGTTTGACTGTCTATCTGGTGAGCCTGACAGCTGGGAAGGAGCAACACATTTAGGATAATAATATACCATTAGAATAATAATATACCATTATCAGTAACTTCGCTAGGATACAGCAGTATTGCTAGGATACAGTAGTATTGACAACATGATTCCAGTGGCAGAGAGTTACAAAGACCACAGGGTTCATGCCCACTCTCTGAATAAGGCATCAGTTTCATCCTAATCCCTCCATGCCTCTGACATAGTGAACTCAGCTCATGAAAGCTTAATACTGAAATAAAATTTTGGCAGTCTTTATGGGTGACACAAGACTCCTACTCATTCTTGCTGAAAAAGACTAACACAGGTATACCCTTGGAATTATGGCCTCTGAGTGTTTCTGTTTTTCACCAGCAGATTTACCAACATGTTTAGGAATTCTACTAAATGCACAGAACTAGGAGGATGTGATTAATGAAAAGGGTGCCAGACCACACAAGAGTGACTGAGAAATTAATTGCAAAACCTACAGACACAGAGGAAGAGATAGGACTGAATATGTGTCTGAATAACAGGTTGACTTTTGCCCCACAAAGGCACTTCTGAAAATGATCCCACTTTTTCAATCAAGTTGTCTATACAAGTGCATATTACACATTTCACATATTTTAGGGAAATGCTGATGTATGCAACACAATCACTAGTACAGCCTATGGAGAATGCTGAAGGAGGAATCAGAGGGGGAGAATGGAACCAAGATGGGAAAAGTTATTTTGAGGAAAAGTTATTTTGAGGAAACAATACCCAGAGGAACAAATATTAGTGCAAGAGAACACACACCAAGTCAATAATTAGCCCCAGTACTGTTGAAGGACCAGGCCTTTTCCTCCAGGTTTCTGAACATTAATAGACACACGCAAGCCTCTGTTTGTTCAAGAAAGCATTTATCAAAGAGGAGGCCAATAGGAAACTGAGGAGGGCTGCGTCTGATGTGGCAAGGACCATTCTGTTGGTGAAAGAGGCTGCTGGACTGGTGGAATGTGCTTTGCATCTATTGAATGCACTATCCGTAGCTGCATGCAGGGATAGGATACTACTCTAGGGGATATTTCTCATGGGTTAACTTTTATGTCTGAATGAATGCATAGGTTTCCCAATCCATATCTCTGGCTGAGTTCATACTGGCAGTTTGCTCCAGTAGCCAGTCGTGGCAAAAAAGCCCCGGAATAAACTGTTCCGGGTTTTCCCGTTCACTGCTGGAAAATATGGGGTGGAGCCGGGCGGTAGCGTTCAGACTGCCGCGCCAAGGGGCATGCTGTATTCGGTGTTTCCCCATTAATTTGGCTGTGGGTGTATGGGTGTATGTGCACAAGCGCATTTTGCCGATTCGGGGAGGACCCCGCAGTGCCGGCACCGCACTGGGCAGTAGAACGGAGCACGGCCAATCATATCGCTGCTGCCTTCTGCCCAACGTGGGTTGCTCCCAGCTTTTCGGCTGCGCGTTCAGACTTCCCGAAAGCGGAGAAACGCGCGACACACACACACACACACACACACACACACACACACACACACACACGGGCTTTCGGATTTGCTACCAGTTTTATGAGGTATCTTTTTAATCTGGCGGTGAAGCGCAACCGCACGGATTGGCTACGGGTGGGGGACCCCAGGCAGATGTGCCTGTGTGAACACCCAATTTACTCCGGAATTGAATCATCGCTGGCCCGGGTCCCTTCCGGGGCAAATTGCCAGTCTGAACTCAGCCGCTGTATAGGAACCAGACATGTGCTTTACTCCTTCAGAAAAGAGATTTGTTTTTGTGGTTTTTTTAAAGAAATATTTTATTGAACATTTCAATACTTATAAAGGAAAGACATTTGTAAACCTTTGCAGATGCTAGAATTACTTCCAAGGCATGGTGAGCAGTCCATGGGGCTATTTCCACCAAACCATTATGGTAGTGTTTGGTCTATTATCTTGAAAAGAGCTTCTGACCATGGCCCAGCCAATGGCACCCACAAGATAGATACAGACACAGGTCTAGGCCAAGATTCATGCTGAGATTTATTGATTTTATACCCCACCTTTCTCCCCATTGGGGATCCAAAGCAGCTTACATCATTCCCCTCTCCTCCCTTTTACCCCCACAATAACCCTAAGAGGTATCAGAACAAATTGAAAGTCCAGTGGCATCTTTAAGACCAACAAAGGTTTATTCAAGGTATGAGTTTTCGTGTGCAAGGCACTTTTTGAAATACAATGGAATGGTGTGTAAGGTTCAAACTTATAGACAGGGAAATTAACATGTAACATGATGGAGATTCTCGGTTTGCTTCCCACAATTAGAAAAGACGCCTTTGGACATTTATCTGCTATTCGGACATATTTATTGCTTTATAGCTGTTGACCTTATAACCTTAGTCATCATGTTACATGTTAATTTCCCTGTCTATAAGTTTGAACCTTACACACCATTCCAATGTATTTCAAAAAGTGTGCCTTGCACATGAAAGCTCATATCTTGAATAAACCTTTGTTAGTCTTAAAGGTGCCACAGGATGCTAAATTTGTTCTGCTGCTTCAGACCAACACGGCTGACTACCTGGATAGACCTATGAGGTATGTTACGATAAGAGTATATGTTTTTATCTGGAATCCTTCCTCTATTCATTCCCATGTTTATAAAAGACTTACTACCACAGGGCTCAATAAATCCAAGGGAGGTCTCCCTCCTCTCATGACAACACCCACCACTCTGTGTTGCACCTAAAGACCTAAGAATGGGGCTCTCCCACCCACTTATTCTACAGACCCCAGGAATACCCCTGCAGACTCTCCGAGGTGTCCATGAGCTCCAGTTTGAGAACCAGTGGTATAGAGAAAGTAAGGATAGGTGGACTTTTACCTCCTCTTATAATGTTAGAAATGGTGTCAACTACTGAAACTTACTGGAAGTAGATTTAGGACAGGGAGAGGAAAGTATTTCTTTAAATACTTGGAATTTGCTGTCACAAAATATGGGCATATCCACTGGAATGAACAAATTCAAATTCAGTGCAAGCCCTGACCATTAACTTATTCTTCATCTGAAGCATATTCCTGCCCACCTATAAGAGATACTCACTGGCAATGACAAAATTAAAATATGTCGACATGTTCTCTTGTCACAGTCATGTTATCCTGCACTTTAAATAAATCTTTTTTTAGAATATTGAATGATTTTTTAACCATATAGTTTTCATCATTCCTCAGTAAATCAACTGAAAGTTTAGCCAAAAGGTTAGTGAAACAGCAAATACAGCAAATGGACACAGAGAAGATTTAAAGTTTTGTTTCATTCCCTTAGACAACCCACAGAAATAATATTTAACTCACAGTGTGCATGCTGATATACTCAGTTCACATAGCGGTAATTCCTTACTAATTTCCCAAGAGGAATGAGCGTCAAATTAGATGTGATCTAGGGGACACCTTGTGGTTATTTTAAAGGACAAAAACAGCCTGGCAGGGGCCTGATTCAGATCAGTCATTAGTGGCAAAGGGGCAGACTCCTTGAAAGGTTTTCCAATTTAAATCCTCCACCCACCCCCAAGCAGAAACCATAGCAGCACACAGGGGCCACTTTGTACTGGGGAAATGGCACATGAGAGCAGAATTTTAGAAACCTGCCCACACTGCCTGGGCCCATTTACAACCTCTTTTAGCCTTTTTAAACCCTAATGACTGATCCCCCCAGTCAGATGTAGTGCGGCCATAAAAAGTACACCCAAGAAAATGCCTCAGGATCCTATGCGACATCAAGCATCATCAAAGCAGACAGGTCTATGGAGAAAGGGTTCCCCAGGTGTAGGAAGTTTGAATTCTGACTCTCACTACAAGGTCGTTGTCACCTATACTGTGAAATCCAGAATAAAAAACAAAGATTCTTGAGAAGCAAGAGCCAGATGAAAGATGTCATTTTGTAAACTGGTCATCATTCCTGATTGATATGTGTGCATTCTTAAATAAATAGTATAACAGCGCTGAAAAAAAGCAGGCAATGCACATTATCCATATCTCATTAAACGATCGTTGGGGACACACACACAAAGGTTACATATGGTTTGCAGTGTATCACAAATTCCTAAAAGTCTTTCAATGTATTTTTAGATGACAGTTGTTCATACAGCACAGTAACTCTTTATCATGCAAAATGATCTAGAAAGGCATGCCAAAGATTGCACTGATGTCATTGACACTGCCACAACCACATGGAGAGCTGCTGCACACAGCTTGCCATGGGCAGCTAAATCCACGCAGTTTTGTTTTCAAGCGGCAACCACACCTTAAAAACCTGTAAAAGTCAATCTCTAGAAAAATTCATTCTAACTGTGAACCCTATCTGTTAGTGAGATAAGGTTTGGTAATAACTGGAAAATTTGATAGTTCTGTATGTGCACGTATTCTACTTTAATATTTCCTAGTTGCTTTATTTAGCATGGTTTGATAGAAGGTATATATATACCTTGTTCACAAATAAAAGAAATGGATATAAAATTTGCAGCTAAATTAGTATGTGAGGCAATGGCAAATCTGCACCACTGCAATTATTAAACCATATAGTTCGGCATGAAATGTGTGCTCCTAAGTCTTGCCCGCAGTGTTTGGAAACCTAAGCTGACGAGAAGAAAAAAAGCATAAAGCAGTGGCACCAAGAGGTAAAAGTATGTTCAGCAAGCTGGTTTCTTAACCAGTTAAAACCAAGTAAAGCCCTTAGCAAAGGTTTCTTTTCTAGTTTTGAAATGGCTTTTACAAGGACTTATACCACAGCTGGAATGGTCATATGCGCATGGAGTACTCACTGATTTAATTCAATGAGCATATCAAAAAATGGTGGATCTAATACAAAGAAACAGATGTAGGCAAATACGTGGTATGTGAAAATGCAGACAAAAATGAAAAGCATCATTGGGGAAAAAGAGAACAAAATGGATTTCAAATGGATATTAGCCCCTATAAGAAGCACAGTTTACATTTTATAGCAGGGTAAAAATAATTGGTTAAATACAGAATCCTAGAGTCTTGCGATTTGCCCAGTTATTGTCCTATTTCATCTCTTTTGATTCAGGCACAAACCAAACTCCTGGAAAGTAAGAGCTACTCTATTTCTCTGAATGTTTCTGTGCATGTGCTGGGAACATCCATGCATAACATCCCACCACCACTACCCCCTAGGTGAATGGGTCAGCTACAACTCACACGGACCTTTCTTTGTGGATGCAACAGAGCCACCGCTAAGCACAGGACACTGCGCAGAAGAGCTGCAGTCCAGCTGGAATGCAGGAATTCAACCTACAAAAATCAGATCAAGTTTTGTATAGTGAAGACCACCTTACTAAGGCCTGGTTATTAATTTTCTTTTGGCCATTGTTGCTTTCATAAATATGAAGGGATTTACTCTTTGCCAGAATGAAACAGACACAGATTGCATTCATATGCCACACTCTCTCTTCTTGGACAGTATCCAAGAGCAACTAACAGTGCAATTCCAAGCAGAGCTATACCCTATGACGGAAAACCCCTACTAGCCAAGAGCACCACCTAGATTGTTTGAGATCTTGGACTCCTGGGCCATTTACATTAGAATAATCCATTCATTTCTGTTCCACGTTGGACGATCCTTGACAGAGTTAATCCCTTTTGGACAAAGGACAATCCAGTTGGGTCCAGAACACCCATTAGTCATGGACGCTCAGAGCCACTATCAGATGCTTGATAGAGCTGGGACTATATTTTATACCACTCTGATCGGTAACAGTAGCTTATGACATCAGACATGAGGCTTTGCATGGCATCCACTAAAGCAACTTCATCGTTCTTTCTAAGAGAGGAGGCTTAGGTCCAATTCTGTAACACACCCTTTAAATTCTGTTGAAGTCAACAGGCTTAAAAGGGTGTAACTCTGTTTAGGATGGCACTGTTAGCCATGTCCAACTGCTTGCAAATGCCCAGTGGTAGATTTCTTGTATTTTCTTTCTTTTTTTCCTTTTGAACTGCTGTCACCCATAGCATAAGGGGGTTTGGAAAGTTTCAGAAGTGATGTCATTATGACAGGTTACTCTCCTTATCCATGGTTAAAACAAGTATCTTCTACAATGTTTTAGAAGCCGCTTAGGAATTCTATACAGCCAGTTTGAAGAGGTAATAACCATTTCCTCTCAGGCCTCTTCCATGACTTAAACCTCTATCCCCCCCACCCACCCCACACTGCAGTTTGCTCCATGCAGAGAAAAAGGCACTGCAGAAGATCCTGTTGTCACATTTGTTTCAGCCCTGACTTGTAGGACAACTAATCACAAGCTAAACATGAGCCTGCAGTGTGATACGGCTGTGAAGAAAGCTAATGCAGTCTTAGGATGCATTAGCAGAAGTATTGTGTCCAGATCACGGGAGGTGGTAGTTCCGCTGTATTCTGCTATGGTCAGGCCCCACCTGGAGTACTGTGTCCAGTTTTGGGCACCACATTTTCGGAAGGATGTTGACAGACTCGAGTGGGTCCAGAGGAGGGCGACCAGGATGGTGAGAAGGTTGGAGTCCAAGTCTTATGAGGGAAGGCTGAGGGAGTTGGGTATGTTTAGCCTGGGAAAGAGAAGGTTTAGAGGGGACATGATTGCAGTCTTCAAGTATTTGAAGGGCTGTCATGTAGAAGATGGAGTGGATCTATTCTCTCTTGCTCCGGATTGCAAGACTAGATCTAATGGGTGGAAATTACAAGGGAGTCGTTACCGGCTTAATATCAGGAGAAACTTCCTGACTGTAAGAGTGGTTGAGCAGTGGAACAGACTGCCTCAGGAGGTGATGGATGCTCCTTCGCTGGACGTTTTCAAGAGGTGACTGGACAACCATCTTTTGGGTATGTTGTAGGTATGTAGGGGTTTCGGCTGTGTTCCTGCAGAGTGCAGGGGGCTGGCCTGCAAGGTCCCTTCCAACTTTAACATTCTATGATTCTATGATTAATTGGATTTGCAGCACCAGGTTAAAGGTCACAGAACCAAAAAAGCGTCTAAACAGTAGCCCAGTAAACTGTCCAGGGCGTACTCGATGAAACTTGAATAACTATAAGAAACTCTCTATACACTGCTGAATAAACAGAGTACCTTTAACACAGCCATGCAACATAAAGACAAATGGCTGGAAAAACATAAGCTCAATGTTCCACTGAGCATGTGGATGTGATATTATAGTTCTGCGGTTGTTTTATCCCAATTATTGTAGTCCACATAGAATGGAACAATGGATGGGATATGGCCCCATACACAAGTCTGGATAGATGAATGGAGGACTGAATTCGGCACACTGCACTTTTGCAGCCTTCTGTAAATTAAGTACCAGTTTCTTACTCTCTAAAAAGACAAATCTACTAGAATTAACAATTAAACTGAAATTCTGCACAGAGAAAGCACGTTGCTATGCTCAGGCTCTCTCCTTGCTCCTCCCACCGCCCCTCACACATGGCGCTTGATTCAAAACCTCTTAATTTAATCAAGCTCCAATCCACCATGAAATCCAAATGCAGACATCTCAGCAAACTGTAGTCTTTTTACTACCCACAAACTGGGATCCTAGCAGTGGAATCCGATGCAGAACTGAACCTTTTTTCCACCAAGAACTGAACCTTTCTCCACCAAACCAGAATTGAACCTTTCTCCACCAAATTTGCATTTTTGATAGGGCTGCCAGCTCTTGAAGGGGGAATACCTGGAGATTTGGGGGGAGGGGGGAGCCTCGGGAAGGTGGAGGGAAGGGAGGGACCTCAAGCAGGGTACAATGCCATAGAGTCCACGCTCCAAAGCAGTCTTTTTCTCCAGGAGAGCTGATCTTGGTCATCTGGAGATCAACTATAATAGCGGGAGAGCTCCAGGTGCCACCTGGAGGTTAGCAACCCTGGATGAGAACAAGAATTCCATTAAGTCAAGCAGAAGGAAGAATGATTACAAAAGAGGAAGCGTGGTTCCAAATGCTTACAGTTCATAATCTAGGGCAGCTGCAACTTTGCTCACTTCTCAACACAACAGCATCAATAACTGTTGCACAGCAGATGGGTTATATGATTATTCTGTCCCAGGTGTGCCTGAGATTTGTAGAGCTGGAGAGGACAGCATCAGTATAATAACCTTGCAGTGTTGTGTGGCTCTGAAGTCCTTAATTTCGAGATGACTGAACAAGGACTCACATCCACAAGGAAATTCTCTTATGTGAGCCCAACTGGAATGCGTAGTGTGTCTCCTGTGTGGCTTCAGTTCATCCCATAGGGCACAGGCAAGACAACTCCTTAGAGATTGTAGCCTAAACTCTGTAAGGGTCTGATTTAATCCGTAAGCAGAACAGCTCTGTTTGGCCCCAAAGGCCTGGGTCCTACAATTCTGCAGTAAAATTGTCAAATTTTGCAATCCCCAAACCAAATATTTGTAGATAGGAACATGAAATTACGTCTACGTTTTGCTCTGATGTAGCTGCCACCACCCCCCTCTCTCACACACACACATGCATGAACTTTTAATGAAGAATTTATAAGCTATATGTAGGGGAATAGGCTTCTTTTTGGGAGGGACTGGGATCCATAGGCAAATGGGAGTAGAACCTATTTCTAAAAACACAATGACAAGAATTGGAATCTATTGGGAAAGACCAGGAGTTGTGTCTATGGAAGCAGCTCCTGAAAGTGCCTTGGTTTCCTAAATCAAACTATATGTCAAACTATAGAAACTATGCGTCACTGTACTTTCTGTAATTTCCTTTCTTCAGAACGGAGGCTTTTGGGACAACTTTTTCAGACACTGGAAACACCTGGAGATCACCCACATTTCTGTAAATATCTGCCATTTCTCAAGAACAATTTTCTTATCGCCTAAACAAAAATGAACTGAAATGCTTCCATTGCGTCACAGTACACATGCACGTCTAGGACCCAGGTCACACAGTATTTCAAGACCTCCTTTCTGAATGAGACTCCATGTTTCAGAAGTCTCAAGGTTTCTCTAGTGGCTATATGTTCCAAAAGTTGCTTCAGGGACCTATGGCTGGAGAGCACCCTTCCAGACCTTCCCTTGCCCTGACTATCATGCAAGGACAGAGCTGCTGCCGCCACTGCTTGCTCATGCCCCCTGCCAACAGAAACAAGGAAGTCACTCCTTGCTAGAGTTGCCAGCTCTGAGTTGTAAATTCCTAGAGATCTGGGGGTGAAGTTTGAGGACAAACCACACTGGGGACAATTCCACATAGTACCCTTCAAGGCATCCATTTTCTCTAAGGGAACTGATCCTTGTCAATTGGAGATCCACTGTAATTCCAGCAGATCCTCAGGCCCCACCTGGAGGTTGGCAACCCTACTTCTTGCTGTTTTTCTTTCTCTCTGTTCTTGTCTCTACTGTTATGTGCAGCTGGGAAAGTGAGGAGTAAGGAAAAGAAGCCAGTGTCAGAAATTCTGTGTGTTCCCATTAAACTCTTAAGGACACTCAAGTAAGTATTTATTAAGAGTACAATAAAACAAATGAACATTTCTTGTGATAGATCAGAATGACAGTCAAAAGTCAAGGTCTAAATTAAGTAAATATATTAACTTTTCAGAAACAGGACAGCTGGAATGTTAAGTCCTTAAGAAGAACTGAAAACCCAGATGATGAGTTCTACAGAAAGTACACCAGTGTTGATAATAATTATAGTTCCATTTCAACAGGGTCAGTGCTGGATTATTTCTATGATGAAACACACTATAAATTGCTGTATATTTTCCGGGTTGTGTGGCCATGGTCTTGGCATTGTAGGACCTGATGTTTCACCAGTAGCTGTGACTGGCATCCTCAGAGGTATAACACAGAAAGATGGAGTACTCTCTGTGTCAAGGTGAGCAAAAAACTGATAGGCAAGTAATTTATTTCTACCCTGGAAGGTGAGGTAGGGCTGAGTCAATTATCTAGTGTAGTTCTCCAGGCTATGAACATGCTAATGGAGGAGCTTTTCTGAGGAGATTCTTTTGTCTATGGATTGTTTCCTGAGGAGGTTTCCTGTTTCCTGAGGAGGTTCTTTTGTGTGTGGAATGGCTATTGAAACTCTAATCTTATCTGTAGTGTTATTGCCAGCTGTAGAGCATTTTGTATTTTTCAGGACAGGAAACCATGCCCTATTTATTTTTAAACTCTCTTCTTTCCTGTTGAAATTGTGTTTATGTTTATGAATTTCAATGGCTTCCCTGTGTAATCTGACGTGGTCCTCAGGAAATCTGCCTTCAAAAGGGGATTAGATAGATTTATGGAGGATAAGTCTATCAGTGGCTACTAGCCATGATGACTAAAGGGAACCTCCATGTTCAGAGGCAGTAAAATTCTGGATCTGAGTGCCAGGAGGAAACATCAGGGAAAGGCCTCAGCCTCTATGCCCTGTTGTTGGCCCTCCACAGAAACTGATTGGCCACTGTGTGAGATGGGATGCTGGACTAGATGGACCACTGGTCTGGCCCAGCAGGCCTCTTCTTATGTTCTTAAGATGATTCTGAAGTGAAATACCTTCTATGTGGATAAAGGGTTAATCTATACTAAGTTCAGTATTTCAGCTGCAAGAGTTGTACAGGCTTCTATTAAATGCTAAACCATGGATGATTATATAATAAATTTGCATAGTCTTTCCCCCTGGTTTACAATTTTTAAAATTCTCAGTATGCGACATACAAGGACTAATGGTAAATCTAGGGTAAAATTTCAAGTCAGTGGCTGACTTCCCACACAGGATCTGGCACGCATAAGTTTGATGACATCAAGTCTGTGATCCCTTAGAAATCCCTTGGAAAGGATTTTCTATGGGGCTGCCAGCTCCGTGTTGGGAAATTCTTGGAGATCTGGGAGTAACATCTGGGGGAAGGCAGGGTCTGGAGAGGAGAGGGACCTCAATGGAGCATAATGCCATAGAGTCCACCCTCCAAAGCAGCCATGCTCTCCAAGGGAATGCATCTCTGCTGCCTGGAGATCAGTTGTAATTCCAGCCTGGAATTTCCAGGAGATCTCCAGGCCCCACCTGGCAGTCTGAAAAACCTATTAACAGGTTTCATGATTAAGGGAGGCTTTTTTTTAATAAAAAAGTTTTTTTTTCTCTAGCCCTATCTATCTTATTGTACTTATAATGGGTCTTGGAAAAATCCTGGAAAAATCACATATACCAGGTATGGGGTGAAACATGTAAATATTTATTGTGTAACCAAAATATGTGGCCCCCTCACACATGGCACCTCTTTCATTTCACCAATTTATTTTGTCTAAAGGGTTCAAATGAGATACGAAACTAAAGTCAGTCATAAGAACATAAGAGAAGCCAATGTTGGATCAGGCCAATGGCCCATCTAGTCCAACACTCTGTGTCACACAGTGGCCCAAAAATACCAGGTGCCATCAGGGGGTAAGTCCTGGGGGTAAGCAGACACAACTCCTTTTGAAACTGGCAATGGTGTCTACTGTGACACAGAGAAATGTGACTCACTGAATTTTTATTTATGTATATATTGGAGGACAGTGTGCCTGAAATCCTCAAACTGCATCCTCCAGATTGGCCCCACTGACTTCAGTTGAATTAGTCTGAAACAGTCTAAGAACACTGATCTATTACATTAAGAGTCAGGTGAATGTGCCCAAATTAAAAACAGAATGTGCAGTGCTTGGAAAAGGATTCACCTTATACTCAGCTAATCATTTTGCACTACATGCACCCAAGGAAAAAATGTTTACCTGGGATGGCCACGGTTAACCTTTTTTCCTTGCTGAGACGGTGCCCATGGAAGAATTCATTCATGGAGGGGGGCCCCTCAGAAGAAATGATTCTGTGGAGGTGTGATCAGGGGGGGTTCTTAATAAAGGCAGTAGATAGGTCCCTGAAGTCCTGGGATGGCTCTGATCACAAGGGGAAGGTGAGAATAGTCTTGCAGGAGATCCAAGAAAAAATACATACGGAAACAAAAGAGTTTTTACTTTAATTACTGAGCAATGGCCCCATGAATGACAACATCATACTATTTTTTTCCTCTGAAAAAGCAAACCAGTTTGTTGCCATCACCCCCTATCATCACCTCCAACCCCCCAAAAGGAGACATATCTCAGTTAACATTTGTCATTGAGATATGGCAAGCCCGCACAAGTTGTGACCTCTGAAGCTAAGCACAGATCACCTGCCACACGTGATAGCCCACCATAGCTTTAATGTAATGAACCATTACTGCCTGCCAAGGATTGTTGTCAGAAGGGTGTTGTTGAACACCTGCCAAGCCATAATACGTGGCTGATAGGCTACGTGTGGCAAAGTGAGCCACAAATTGTACCAGCCTGAGTTAATCCCTCTGTTTCCTTCTCCCACAGTCCTGATTTCACAATTTAGCTCTTTAATTATTATTCAGTAGTTACACTCAATAAGCATCATGTACAATACTTTCATTTAACATTTACACCAAACAAACAGTACAGAGGCGGCACATGTTTGCCCAAAAAGCCTCCAAGTGGGGGCAATCTTGTTTTGATTGTGTTGCTGGTAGTTATCTCCCAAAGTAGCGAGCATTTTCCCCCACAGTCTTCTACCTATTCTCTTCCCCTCCTTTCCCCAGTTGACAGGATGAAACCATATGAGATGCTGCAAAACACTAGCATTTGCTTCTGAACATTTGCTCATTTTAACACAGAAGTTGAGAAAACACAACAATGGAGCATACGCGCTCCTATCCTCATTCCCATATTGAAGAGAAAGAGGCAAGCTAATCAGCACCATAGTTTATCAGAGAGAGATCAACTGGCTGTGCTGCTTGGACACAGCCCTTTCCCTGCAGAGGGACATTTTTGCCGTACATAAAGCAGACACATTCAAGACATAGAGGATATTCTGAAATGCCAACAGGATACGATGTACAACCGTATTTAAAAGGAGAATAAAACATTGTGGTCAGGTGAGATTAGAAGCACTTTTTGCCAAGGTTTTAATTCTGAGAAGCCTCTCCCATCCCCAACCAAAATATATATTGTATTTGCAATTCAGTGGATGACCTTAATTCAAGTCAGGCCACTGCACTGTACTATAAAGATGACTGCATGCATACCTTTTCCTCTGAGTGCCACTGCTGAGCAGTATGTTTGGTTGCTGTGGGCCCTGACTATGCAGGAGGAAAGTGTCTATGGTTGGCACGGTGGCTGATGCCTCCTCACTTACTTTAGGGCTGCCGATCTTGCTCTTTCCAAGTTTGCCTTTGCTCCGCCGGGACTGCTCGTGATCAAACTCTAAATCTTCTAGACGTTGTGTGAGGGCGAGTTTTTGCTGGATAGCCATCCGCAGCAAAGAGTTCAGGGTCTTCTTCTCATCCTCTGCAGCAGCCAATTGCCTCTGCATCTCATCCAGTTGTGTGACATATTCATCACACCTGGAGAAAACAACATTATGGGGATGGTGGGAGAACATGAGATGGTAGGAGTTACTGTGAAAATATCAGCCTAGTCCATCCCTTGAAATTAGTGAGTGGATCTCTATCAGAGATCATACCCCTAAGCCAGGTACTTCTCTTACACTGCTTTGCTTCTGAAGATCCCATACGTGAATCAGCACAAACTATTTCCCCCTGCTTTGATCACAGGAATCTCTATTGGGAGGGTTTGTTTGTTGATAGAGCAGTCCCCAGCAGCAATTCCTTGTGATCCCAGCAGGTGGGGAAAGTGATAGGCGAGTAGCTGGTGTTATGACTACCAGCCACTGGCCCTATCTTGGTGCACTTGGGTTAGTATGATGCTTTCCCATACAATCCAGTGGAAGAAAAAAGTCCTCAGTTTGCCACTGTGAATGGACCATTGGTCATCTCTTCCTTGGACCTAATATGAACTCTTCTCAAAAGCACTAGAAAAGAACACCACCTTGGAGAGATTAATTCACAATGTTAAAAATAACTAACCCCTGCATATGTGTATATGTGTGTATAAAAACACTCTTAATAATATTTTTGTAAGCTTGTTTCTATTAAGGATACACAAAATATAAGAAATATAAATTATACTGATATTCTAAAGAATTAAACCCTTTATATGCACTTCCTACTGTTCCAAAGTGGTGTATAACATAAAGCTTTTATAGATATCTTGAATTTACCTATTATCCTTCATTTTAATCCATCGGAGGATTTTTTGTTAATTTTATAAAGACATTAAATCTGAATTAAATTTTTTGGTTTTGTAAACTATGCTATTTTACTTTGGCCAGTAGGGGTCCTTCTCGTATAACATATAAGTTCTGCATTTTAATTAGTCTTTTTAATTGACAGATGCCTAAGTTTAATATCTTTGGTTTCTGGCTGGACTCTGAGATGACTACATACCTGATTGGCCATGTTCTATTTCTTTTGCTTGTTAAAATAATGCTTAGCAGTTTACTTTAGTCTTTGGCTTATAGCTGTGCATCAGCAAAGCTTCTTATTTAAGAAATAATCTTAATATTTTAGCTAGCAGTTTCTTTTTGCAAACATTCTCAGCTATAAACAAAATATTAAAAGTTATGTTTTAACTTCTAAAAGCACAAAGCAAGTCAGAAGGGGGGATTCTCTCTTGCAGTACAGTTACCCTTTTGTTCACTCCAATCAATTTTTTTCTAGCCTCAAACATTTCTTTCACTGGGCATTTCTTGCCAGCTCAGTTCATTAAGTATATGGCTGTCTAAGCAAGTAAACTGTCCTTTTGCCTTAAAATAATACGCTGCTAAAAAGGCGGATATATTGCTTATAGATTCCAATAACTCAATTTTTATATATTAAAACATTTTAAACTTAAAGAAGAAGAGTTTAGTTTGATTTTTCCTTATTTAAAATTGAATCATTATGAACTTCTGAACCCATTTCTTTGACGTAAAGAATTTAAACATAAATCTCAACTCTGACAACTTTTTAGTGTACCATCCTCATTAAAAAGTTTATTGATGTTTCCTCAGGTTTGGAACAACTGTTCATTAGGAAATTCTTTTTTCTGACCATTGAATGAGATATAAAACACCTGTTTCTACAATTCTGCTTCGTGTTTAATGGTTTGCCAACTTATTTCTGGAAAATCCCACAATCCTTTCCCAAAGGCCTCTGAAATACCAGCAATAATCAAAACATTATTGTTTGAACCTCTCAGCTTCCTCTACAATACTTTAACTAACAGATCTACTTATGGAAGACATAGTATAGCGAGATGAGGGCAACAGGCAGTTAAATGTTAGGGTTACTGAATGCAAATAATCTTTCAATATTGTTAACATTTTGATGTTATGAACCACCTCAACAGGGCTTTTTTTGTAGAAAAAGCCCAGCAGGAACTCATTAGCATAATAGGCCACACCCAACAGCAGAAACTCATTAGCATATTAGGCCACACCCCTGATCGCACAGTATATTAGCATATTAGGCCACACCCCACATTATCAGAAGTGTGGTCATCCAGCCACACCCACCTTTTGCTTCTTATTCTATTTACCTTGTTTGTTGTCAAAACCCAGGGCTTTTTTTGTAGCAGGAACTTCTTTGCATGTTAGGCCACACACCCCTAATGTAGCCAATCCTAATGAGTTTCTGCTGCTGGGTGCAGCCTATTATGCTAATGAGTTCCTGCTGGGCGTGGCCAACCCAGGAGCCAGCCGGAACTCCGTTCCTGTGCGTTCCTGTCCAAAAATAGTCCTGCGCCTCAATATTATTTATACCCTGCATCTGTATTTAGTTATAGCCTGCTCCTGTAGTCAGAATGTTTTCATCTTGAAAAAGACTATTGCTCATGAAAATGCATGCTCCCCAGTTAGCCAGCAAGGCAGTGCCACAGTGTCCATATATGCATATGTAATTCTATGTTGTTCATCTGATTGCCCATACAGCTTTTTTGATGTAAGACGTACCAGAAAATTGCTTCTTCAGTTATCCATCTCTCATTCATGCTGTAACTTTGGCCTCCATGATTTACACTTCATATTTGAGAAGTTGGGATGTGTGGCTTATTTCCTTAGGGCAATTAAGTTAATTGTAATAATGTAAAGATTTTTTACACATTAAAAATGGACATGATCCAATCAAGTTTTAAACCAAAATATTTTAAGGGAGCCAGGAGATTATGTCATCGTATTAGTCATCTACTAGAGAGAAACGTATTTAATTACACTGAAAGCAGAGACTGTTTGTTTACAGGAACTTTCATTACAATCCAAACCCAGTGCATAGAAAAGTCATATTGTTCTGCACTTAAGTGGACTTTCCCGCTATTGCTTATCAAGAATTCAAAACTCCTTTGTTCAGCACTTTGAAAATACTTAATTAATGGCTAACTTTCTTAAGACAACAGAGCAGAGATAATACCAGGTCCTATTAGAAACAGTACATAAAATGAGACAGCAGGACTGTGACCACTGCTCCCAACCAGCTAATCTCTACACGTTGATCTGAAGAGCTGAACAGAACCTATAAACTATAGAGTAGATTCAACCATCCTCCATGGAGACTTCCTCCAGCGTATGTGGCTCCTCCTCCAACAGAACAGCTACAGAAGCTGGGCAAGTTTCCTTAGGCTGGATGAAAGCTTCAGAATTTCCTCAGTGGAATGCTGGGACAGGGAAGGCTCCACCACCTCCATAAGTTCATATCAACGTGTGGTGGTCAGTGTCAGTGGGTGCAATCCTGTGGTTGGCCCAACCCACAGAGTTCCAGTATTCACAAGGCATCACAACAACTAGACAGAAACACGCCTCAGAGAAGCCAAAATGAGGAACTATGATTGCATTCGTTACCTGGTGGCAAACATGGCTCTCAAGGATGAGAAGGTTGCTGCATCTTCTTTCAAAGCTTTTAACTCATTGCGCAATTTTGTCATAGTTTCTGTCACCATGGCCTTCTCATTCTCATATTTATTCTTCAGATTAGCCAGGGCCACTTCAGCTGTCTGAAACCAAGGCGCAGGCATTATTTATGTGTAAGGAAAAGGAAACAAAACGACAGCCTAAGATTGTCAGCTCCAGGTAAGAAAATACCTAAGTTGCCAGCTCAAGGTTAGAAAATATCTGGAGATTTGGGGGGTGGAGCCTGAGAAGGGCAGCATTTGGGAAGGGGAGGGACTTCAGGGTGGTATAATGCCATAGAGTCCACCTTCCAAAGCTGCCATTTTCTCCAGGTGAACTGATCTCTGTCACCAGGAGAGCCACTGTAATCCCAGATCTCCAGTCACTACCTGGAGGTTGGCAACCCTACTAAGACACAAGCAAGGCAATCCTAAGAAGAGTCATACTCTTTTCAGCCCCATTGACCCATGGATTTAGAAGGGTGTGACTCTGCTTAGAAGTGCTTCGTAGGTTTAGCGCTGCAATGACAG
Source organism: Gekko gecko (assembly GCA_029375565.1). Lineage (NCBI taxonomy): Eukaryota > Metazoa > Chordata > Lepidosauria > Squamata > Gekkonidae > Gekko > Gekko gecko. The sequence goes on along the minus strand of JAPDNY010000005.1, from coordinate 33,090,648 downwards.
TGTCTATAAATGCCTCATTGCCTAATCCAATGAGCCACTGAGAATGGGAAGGATTGTGTGAAAAGACTGCTGCAACAACATCACAACCTGTGCTAGCACTGGAAGCTGATCCATACTGTTGTGATATCTCAGAGCAGAACTAAGCACTAATTATAACTGCAGGTATTTAAAAAGAAAAGAATTTCCTCTAGGGGAAACTTCAGGGGATGATTTTTCACCGTTTCCAACCCTTTCCTTACCTGATGCTTTTCTGATGCAAATCCCCCCCATCCAGTTTTCACCACCTGTGGGATTCCAGATTCCCTTTAGAACACATCTGGAACCCCATATGGGGGGGAAACCCAGCTTTCGGGGTGGTAGAAAAATAGTGTGGGGAATTACTACTTCATTGCCCTCTTCCAAAGCTACTTTTCTCTGGAAAAAGCAGCCATTGGGATTAAAGTAATGTATTTCTGTATACTATTTAGATCAGTCCTCAGAAGTATGGGACATAGTGGCAAAACCCCTTCCTCGGATGCAGTGTAGCAGTGATGGGCAAAGTTTCAACTCTGGAAGAAAAATAGAAAAACAAAAGTTCTGCCAGAAAAGAGATGAGGTAGAACAAGGATGTACTTGCTTTGCCTTTTGGCCACCAAAGCTACACTGAGACATTTGCAACAGAAAAGAATTTCTGTTTGCCTGATAGTATTAAATTGAGAAGCTATTTGCTTGCATGTGCCACTCTATGCAGCCCATGTACAGAGTCAGAGCGCTAATTTCAATAGGCCATTTCAGGTAGAGAAACCTGGTCAACTATTTTGGGAGAAGGCATTTAATCATGTACAAATGATACAATTTATTTGAAAAGTTCTTTTTAAAATGTGCATTTAATTAACAGAAATGTAATATAGCATATTTTACTTCCCTATTATTTGTAGCATTCTCTTATTTATTTAAAATATTTGCATACCACTTTTCCTGTCACTCAAAGTGGTTTCCAAGGAAACAATTTTTAAGCAAAAGGTTAGATAAATTCCTCTCCTTTTACCATTCCTTAATCCTTCTTCAAATCCCAATTTTGATCCTATATAATTAAGTTAGCAATAGCTCTAAACATTGTTTGCCAAATACATAGATATTTGGATATGCACCACAGTTCCATATTGCATATACAATGAATATACCAACCAATAACAAGTAGGGAAAGCACTACATAAATGCTAAGGGTTATGACTGAGGATTGGAAAGTGACCAAGGAGCTCTACCCAATCCTCAGCTTGTCTTTCCTCAAGAGAAGGAGGAGGAGGAGATTGGATTTATACCCCACCCATCACTACCTGAAGTAGTCTCAGAGCAGCTTACAATCCCTTTCCCTTCTCCTCCGCACAACAGACACCCTGTGTGGTAGGTGGGGCTGAGAGTGCTCTCTCAAGAACTGCCCTTGAGAGAACAGCTCTGAAAGAACTTATGACTGACCCAAGGTCACACCAGCAGCTGCATGTGGAAGAGTGGAGAATCAAACCCAGTTCTACCAGATTAGAATCCATGCTCTTAACCACTACATCAAGAAATAAATTGGTCCTCATCTTGTCTTTTCATCCCACAGCAAGTTCTGTGCATGCTGAAATTAAAGTACCTGAGCATGAAACTGAGACAACTTTGCAAGCTATTAGAAATGAAACTGCATGGACTCAGGGGAAGTAGAGATATATGGGTCTTTATGCTCGCCTACTAAGCATGCATTTACAAAGAACCTAATCCCTTAACACTTCCCTAAAGGAAACTTTGAAATATGAAAATTGTAGCAATTATGGAAATACTAATTTTATGACTCTAAGAAATCTATAAAACATGACCAAATACATACAGTCTACAAGGAAACAAAAGAAACCACTACAGAGAAGTACATGATGTTGAAAGGTGGGTATGAGTGTGGGAGAAAGGGTTTTGAAATTACAGTACTGTATCATATAGGCAGAACTGATCACAGAACCTTCAGTGCATGATCAAATATTAAGGCATCAGGCAGTGGAAAGGGGTGTGTGTGTCCATAATTGGTTTCCTCAAAAAACATGTTAACTGCTTATAGAGTCCCAAAATTGCTCTTTACTCTCAAAGGTCTCGCTGCCCACAGTATGTAAGTGAACAAAATTGCTTCAAAAGTAAAGCATGCAGCAAAAATAGAATTTGCAATCGGGCAAAAGAACAGGAAAAAATACTCCTTTCTCAGCATAGCACAGACAGAGTGAATCACTGCAGCATAGATTCTGGCTTCTTTCTAGCAAAAACTCAATAATGGGTAGTCTACATCTTTTCTTATTTGCAGTTCAACATAATCAAATCTATAGCATTTTAATTCTGATAAATATTCATAATAAAAGGAGAAATAATGCATTAATGTAAATTACTAAAAAAAATCCCCATAAAGTGAATTGAAGGAAGTAAAGTATTAAACCTCAATATAATCGTGGCAGCTGACCCTCTTCATGTTAATGTGGCTTGCCTTGGAAACAATATAAGATGAAGTGCAGGCAAAGAACAGTCCTGACCTGGATAGCGCAGGCTAGCCCAACCTCATCAGATCTAAAAAGCTAAGCAAGGTTGGTCCTGGCTGCTATTGGGATGAGACACCTGCAAGGAACATCAAGGGTATGATGTGGAGGCAAGCGATGGCAAACCTTGCCTCAAAAACCCTATGAGGGTCACCATAAGTCAGCTGTGACTTGATGGCACTTTCTACTGCCACAGGCAAGAGCAGCAAATATCTTGCTTTAGTAACAGTAGCTAAGTTCACTGAATTTAGAAAAGGCCCAATTGATCCTAGCTGAGAATTTGTGGATAATGGAGGGGTTAATTTATCTGTGACAGACAGAATGTTAGTATTAGGAGCCTTTATTCTGTTTTGAAAGTTAATTTTGCCTCACTTGCCATTTCATGAGGGTATTTTAAAACAAGACAGCTCCTGTATTCCCTCTAGTTCCTGTGCTGGGTCATAAGCCTAAACTAATATCTGTGACAGGGTGGGACAGTTAAAGTTTATAAAATAAATAAGAAATACATGCTACTGAAGGGCGGCTCAGTCACTAAGGGGAACTAAAAATATTTTGGGCGGGAAAATCTATCTGGGAGTAGGGAAGCATCAGGGGTCTGTCATAGAGGGCAACCAAGATGATTAGTGGCTCGGAGCATCTTTCCCATGAGGAAATAATGGAAAGTCTGACCTTCTAAGTCTAGAAAAGATGTATGTGGTAGAAAAAGTGGATAGAGGAAGCTTTGTATCCTCTCCCATAATGCTAGAACTTGGGCATCTAATGAAATTGTTGGGAAATAGGTTCAAGACAGACAAAAGGAAATACTTCTTTACTCAACAAGTAATGAAACTGTAATTCACCAACAGTGTAAGCAGTAATGGCCACAAGCAGTGATGGCCACAAGTTTTAAAAGGGGGTTAGACATATTCATGGAGGAGAAATTCGTCAACGGCTATTAGCCATGGTGCCTGAAGGGAGTCCAGCTACAGAGGCACAAAACCTCTGAATATCAGTGCCAGGAGGCAGTAGCATGAAAAGGCCTTGACCTCTGTACCCTGTTTGTTTGATTCTCCAGGGCAACTGAATTGGCTGCTGCGTGAAATAGTATGCAAGACTAGATGGACCACTGGTCTGATCCAGCAGGCTCCTCTTATGTTTTCTACATGCAGGGAACTTTTTCCATGGGGCAGCATTCAAACATGCAGCTCTCCACCTAAAATGGTATCGTTCAGGTACCACCTGATTCTGATTATATAAATTGGCCCCAAAATATGTGCTGCTAGATAAATGATGCTTAAAATGGAATACAAAAATATTGCAATGTTGCAAACTATGTCTGTAATCCTAGACAACACATTTATTTATTTGGAATATTTCTACCCTCCCTCTCCAAAAATCTGATCCAAACCAGCATCTTAAGGGAGAGGAAGCACATACTTATGCAGAGGTATTTTGTACACTTCTACTGCAGGCAATTACCCAGAAAACTCATAAGCTAGTTTTAAATGGAAAATCAGTTTTCTGCTCTTGCATAAAGCTGTATAAGATCAGAGTCCAGGACTATAAATTTGCCCTTTGGTGGATAAATGCAGAAAGTAAGGGTTTCAATCCACTTAAATCCAAGGTTACAAATAGGACTATCATTTTTGATAAACAATGGCTCTGAGCACACAAGTACTCATAAGCCTCTGTGATCTACAATGTCTAAGAGCAAAGCCACCAGCTATATAATTTTTTATTACACACCATGCAATTATGAACATACAGCAACACTGTAAATTTGCTATGTATATGTGCTATGTAACAGCATAAATTCTTGAAGTCGGTGTAAATAATTCATATGTTCTTGGAATAATGCAGGCAGTTAAATAAAGAGAAATAAGCATGAAAACAGATGAGAGAAAGTAATATTGTTTTAATATTTATATTATAAAACCAGTGATTTTCACAAGAGCATAACAGCAAACTGTGTACAAAGAATTTTGCTGTCCTGTTTCTTTCAAATAGACCAAAGAGAGAGTATCACAGATATCACAGATATGCAACACCTAATTCCAATATGGTTACCATGAAACTTAACTAAGAATTGACTATTAAAATGTTTTTTATCATTTATGCAAAATTATTATCAATAAATTCAATTTCTGTCATTTATAACGGAGTGGTCCTTATTATGTCCTCCTAAGTTACTAACTTTTTAAACATTAGTAAACATATAAATATACTAAGTGCAACAAATCATACAAAATACATCATTAAACATCAGTAATATTCAAAAAGCAAAGTGCTATAATGCTCATGAAAAAGGACTCTGGATCTCGTTGTCATGAATAAGAAGTTTGTCTGTGAAAATTCATATAGCAGAGTCCATGCTGCTGTAAAGATTGAGCTGTTGTAAAAAAATGGTCCAGCAAGGTTTCCAAAGAGATCATAAACCTTGGCTTTTGTAAGCTGAAAGCTTAATGCCAGAAAATCAGTTCCATATGCTAAATCCCACCATTGACCCTATTTCAAAGTGACTTCTTCAATAGGGTTGCAAAGTCTGACTCAGGAAATATCTGGGGACTTTTGGGGGGTTGAGCTAGGAGCAAGGAGCATCCTGTGATTTCACTTCCAGGTCCACCCATCTACATCCAGAAGGTTCCTGTGATTCCATGGTAGGAGCTTGTGCTTCTAACACAGTAGTTGCTCTCAACTCATTCTCCACCCAAGCCACACACATTGGTACCATTTAGGGTTGCCAGGTGAGGCACTGGAAATAATGGAAGATGGGAGCACCTTCTTTTGGGACTCACAGAATTGGACGCCTTGGTCCAATCTTTTTAAAATTTGGGGGTGGGGTTGAGGCAAGGCACCAGATGCTATACTGAAAATTTGGTGCCTCTAACTCAAAAAAACAGCCCCCTGAGCCCCAGATACCCATAGATTGATTCTCCATTATACCTGTCATGACCCCAGCGGGTCGCCGCCTTCTGCCTCCACCACCCTGGACTTACAGTCCCTTGAGAAGGCCCAGGGTACCCTCTTAACCCCATCAAAAATGCCCCTTTTCAAGTCGAGAACCTTAGGCGGGATGACCAAGCAGAGGACTTAAACAAATGGTTTATTTATACAGTAATGGGGCACTGAAAACAAGACAAGGTGCTTCAAAAGGTATAACAGTGCTTAAAGGAAAAATAAAGCTAACGCAACTAACTACTTCACTTTAACTGTTACTACTTCAGGCCTACAGCCCTCTTACCAGGCCTAACTTACTCAACTTACTCACTCTCCCAAGTGAGGGAACTTTGTCCCAGACCAGTATCTTCAGACCGCAGAGAAAAAGAAGGTCAGTTAAACTGAAACCAAGTATAAGAACGCATCACCTCAGAGACTTCTAGTATCCCCATTGGTTGCAGCTGGCTCTAGGCATTGTGGGAATTATAGGCAGCTCACTTTCTACTACCACACAGGCCTCTCCTGGGCCCTAGGCCTCAGGCTTTTCTCCCAGTCATGTACAGATCTCCAGAGGCCTACACAGAATCTCTGCACTCTGATTGGCTATAACCCTCTCTAAGCATTATGGGGATTGTAGGCTGTCTGTTTTCCACTGTCAGACAGGCCCCTCCTAGAGCTTAGGCCTCTAGGCCCTGCCTCCATCCTGCACAGATCATGACAATACCCTATGGGGACCGGTCTCCATAGGGTTTAATGGAGCACCCAGCGGACATTCCCCCTCCCCTCTTTCTGATAACCCTGAAATGGGGGGAGTGTCTCCAAACCAGGGGATCCCCTGTCCCCATCTGGGATTGGCAACCCTATTCTTCAAGGATGGATCTTCTGCAACTATCAACACGCTTAGGAACTTCATCAACATGTAAATAACTCTTGTTATGTCAGCAACATACTCACAGCTATCAGTTTTAGCCTTACAGCAGCGATGACAAGATCCAGAATCCTTTTTCATGAGCATTATAGCACTTTGCTTTTTGAATATTATTGATGTTTAGTGATGTATTTTGTATGATCTGTTGCACTTAGTATATTTGTATATTTAGTAATATTTAAAAAGATAGTAATTTAGGAGGACATAATAAAGACTACACAGATAGTTATAAATTATAGAAACTGAATTTATTGATAATATTTATAGATAATAATTTTGCATAAATAATAAAAGGCATTTTAATAGTTTATTCTTAGTTATGTTTCACGGTAATCATATTGGTTTGGGGTCCTGTTTCTTTCAGCAATGGGCAGCTTTCCATGGAAGTTCCCTCTGGTAGCCACTAGGTAGCATCCACGCATTCTATATTCATTATGAGGTTTTATTATGCCAGCACCAATAGTGCGTATCAAGCCTGTCTTTTTTGTCTGAACCACAGAACTTGTAGACCAGGACACATGAAGAAGAAGAAGAGATTAGATTTATACCCCATCCTTCACTACCCAAAAGTGTCTCAGAGCGGCTTACAAACTCCTTTCCCTTCCCCTCCCCACAACAGACACACTGTGAGGTAGGTGGGGCTGAGAGAGCTCTTGACAGAAACTGCTCTTTTTTCAGGAACAGCTCTTATCAGAACTACGGCTTGCCCAAGGTCATCCAGCCAGGTGCAAGTGGAAGAGTGGGGAATCAAACCCGGTTCTCCCAGATTAGAGTCCGCACACTTAACCATTACATGAAACTGGCTCCAGAACATGTCCAGTTCTATCTACTTAAAAGACTACCTTTCCAGGTTTTTTTAAATGTAAACCAGACTTTAAGATTGGATATGAACCCCCAAGAATGGAGATGGAAATACTTCAATGGATGTCCAGAGTGTAGTTCCAAAATCATGAGCATGGGATCAAAATACACAAAATGCAGAGACTTCAGTGTTTGGAACTCTGCAGCATTTGTCTTTGTTAATGGCTACCATGCTGGAGGCTGGTTTCCCCCCCCCCCAATGGAAAGCAGAGCACCCTCACACTTTGGGAACTTCTACATAATATTGTGTTCACATGGAGCATGACTTGTGGGGTTCTCAAGGCTTCTGTGTTTAAACCAGATCAAACAAAACAGAAAGACAGAGAAAATTTTTACTGGGAGTATAGACTGGTGGTAAAGGCCAGCCACAACCTGGAGACCGGAAACCCTCCATAAGCATATTACATAAATTAATACAATCCTTAAAATTGTTCATCAAAACATACCAATCACAGGTTTAACTACAGATACATAATTAATAGACGTTACCTGTTTGTTGGCTTTCAGCACTGCCCTGAGAGTTGCTATCTGCTCTCGTTTTGTACTCAACAGGGACTTGAGTTTCAGTATTTCTTCCATTAAAGCTTCCTTGTCCTTATCGATCATGGGTGCCAGTTCACGGGCTGCTGCACGCTGCCGGGATAACTGCAGCGACCGGTCCACAGCCTTCTGCAAGTGCTTGATTTGGTCCCTTATTATGGCATTCAGGTTGTAAATATTCATTGGCTCTTTGCGAATGTCACTGGTGTCAGAAACTGGGGAGGAAGGCGGGGCTGTGATGACAGGAGAAATTGTGGGTGTCTTTGTTGGACTTTGCTCTTTGTTGGCTTCTAGGCTCTCTTTTGATATCTGTTCAGTGGGTGTCCTGGCTTCTGCTGGGGATGCCATTCCTCTCCTGGCAAGCCGTGGAGACAGAAGCCCTCTTGGATCATCGGGTCCCTTTAGGCTCCCACTCCTAGTGACTCTACTTTGCCTGTAATAATCCAGCATAACCCTATTAGGAGTTTCATTGTTACACAGACATACATGGTGATAGAGCTGAGCCAGCTCCTCACTAAAAGTCACCAGCTCATCCTGGGCTGTGTTGAGAGTATTATGGTTCTCGTTTGCCACCCCTGTAATCCTTTGCAACTCCTTTTCCATCAGCATCATTTTCTCATGGCTTTCCTTAGTTGACTTTTCCAGGTTTGTCACCTGCTCATCATATATCTGGATCCTGCCCTCATACTTTGCCTTCTCTTCAGTGTAGTTTTCAACACATTTGTTGTACTTCTCCTTTAAGGCCTTTATTTCAGCTTTCAGGTCAATCACCTCTGTAACGGCTACTTTGTACTTGCACTCTAGAATCTCTAAGCCGTTGATGTCCACTTCGTAATCGTGTGTTTCTTCACCAGAGTCTCGACCTTTCTCAAAGTCTACCTCCTTCAGCTCTTTATTGCTTTGCAGACCCCGCATGGCATTGACGTGTTCCGTGAGCCTGTGGACTCGTTCATGCTGTTCGGTGAGCGCCCCCTTTGTGTGTTCCAGCTGGGTCTGGGACTCCTGAAGATTAGCCAGGAGAACAGCTTTCTCACGTTCCACCTGCAATAATCCAAGGAAGAGATACAAGACTTTCATTATCACAGTTTCTAAAGTCCAGGAATCCTAAAAAATTTGAGTACCAAGTTTCCTGCAAAAGTCAAGCAGCGAGTTTCTCCTCCCATCTGACTCCACAGAAACTACACTGTTTCCAACATTTTGCAAAAGGTTCTGCACTTCTGTTTAACAGTGTTATTTTAAATCAGTTAATGTATTACCGGGAGCTATATAATTTAACACGTCAAAAAATAAAAACAAAAACCCCATTTTAAATTATAAAAACACAAAGAATTTGTTACCAAGTATTATCAACACTGTTGGCCTAGATCTTGGCCTAGAAATACTTTAATGCAAGATAGGGAAGGGGGATGTAATTTGCTCAGCTGTGTAAAAAACAAAACAAAAAACCAATGAAACATATCATGCACGAATGATACAACTTGTTTGATGGAAGGTAACGAAATCAACCCTAATTAGTTTTCTAGGTGGTGGCTTTTATCATTTCAAAACCCCAGATACATAAAAGATGTTAATGTATGCAGAATTTGAGATAGAGATATAATTAAGAGCAATATTTCTTGCCCTGGGTTATCATTTTTTTAATTAGACATTTGTATTGCTTTAGTCATGCTTGGTACTGACAAATCATTAGTTAGAAACAGTAATCTGTATACTGATAAAGTTTAGACTAAGGTAATTTTATGTAAAAAATTCAAATTGTGCGCAAAAAGCAAACTTTGTATCAATATATGGAGTGACAAACATTGCACAGAGAACTTTAAACTGCTGTAAGCTATAGGAAAAATGCACATTCACAGGAAGAAGGACAGAAAGACTGTGCACATCTTAAAGTTGTTTGTCATACTGTATAAAAAGTTACTGCTGATGTCAAGGTCCCCTTTACTGCAATAAAATCCTGTCTGTTTCTGGAATATCAATGGCTGTGTTCATCATTGGGTGCTGGCACACCAGGCAACAGGCCCTATTTGGCTAACTGGCCCACTTTTAACACAGGGAAACACAGCTTTTCTTAATAATTCCTAAGATTCTTAATAGGAGGTTGGACTAGATGACCCTGGAGGTCCCTTCCATCTCTATGATTCTATGTAAGCAGCTGTTTTTGTGTGGTGTAGCCAGTGTGGTGTAGGGGTTAAGAGTGTTAGGCTAGTAAGTGGAAGACCCAGATCTGAATTCCTACTCATGCCATGGGAGCTCATGAATTCCTACTCATGACCATGAACCAGTCATAGCCTAACCTACCACACAGAGTTGTTCTGAAGATAAAATGGAGGAGAGGAGAATGATGTAGGCTGCTTTGGGTTCCCACAGGGGAGAAAGGCAGGCTATAAATTACTTAAATACATATAGTTTCTGGGACTTTCCATACATTCTGTGCTTTTGAGGCTGTACATGCAGGTTCAGTCTCTGCTTGTTCTTATCCTACAATTCTTCAGCCTTTCTCATAATGCCTGATAGATCAATTAGCTTGTCTTTCCAATTTGCACAGTGAGGGGAGAATTCTGTGGAATCACGCACTCTGGGCTCCCCCTTAGAGCTCGATTCTTTTATGTTCTTGGTATTGCCCCTTACCAAGTCACTCACACACCACTAGATTCCCTTAAAATAACTACAAGGCTAAATTCCTTAAACAAAGTTTCTTTTTTAAAACTACCAGAGTTAAAGTACAAGCTTAACACAGGGCTGGCGGCCCAGGAGAAGCCTGGCTGGAATCTTAAACAATAAGCTTAACCTTCCTACTTTCTAAGATAAAGGTAACCCACAAGCAAAAGAACATTTCTTCCCTAAAAACAAGAATTTTCGGGCTGAATGTGAAACCCCAGAAGCGTGAACTCTCTCTGAGATTCTAAGATTCAGCCCCAAACCCTTGCTGAAGACCCTCATTTATACACAAAAGATCAATGATTTCAAAGTGGATTGCATTTGTAAATTACGTCTGTTGAATGTTCTCTTTGATACAGGCTGGGTCTTACATGTAAAGGATGTTCCCTTGCATTCCAATGTTTACAATGTCACAACATTTCACACACAAAACAACACAGAATTACACTTAAGGATTTACATTTCTGATACAAAGCTTATTTTCTTTTCTCTATGTGCTTGATGTTCTTTGTTAGAGCTGTGTGAGATAAACCTAGCTGTTATCTCATCTAAGGAACTGGGAGTGAAAACAATTTGCATTCTCTAGTGTTGTCTTTTGAAGTAAATTAGGCCTCACAGGCCAAATGCCTGACCTCTTTTAAGTGTAAATTACCTGAATTGTCTCCTATCTAACACATTTGGACATATGGTCAGCCAGGCTCTCATGGGAAAGAATGCTGGCTGTCTCTGTCTACATCACCAGGACGAAATGCTTTCTGTGAGTTTGGTCCTACTGTGATTTCAAGTGCTGTGTATTAAGGATACAATTTTCTGGCCCAAATAGGAAAATTCTCATAACACACAGGTCCAAATGCTATCCCTTAAGTAGTTAACAGTCTGGCCTGGGCCTTATTTCATCAGTCTACTCACCTTGGCAGTGGAAGCCCTGCCTTTGAACAAGCATAGCTAAATGAGGTAGAGGACAATATGCAGAACAGCCAAGGTCCGGTTCACTTCACTTCCTTGGAGAAACATCTCATAGATGGATGCAATGATGGCCTTAAGCCTCTAGCATTGTACTGGGTATTTTGTTATTTAAATTCAGTCCTCTTTGTAAATGAATTCAAAATATAAATTGTACATCAGTTCTGTGTATGGTAAAGTAGTTAGAGTGTCACACTATGATCTGGGAGACCCAGGTTCAAATCCCTACTCTGCCATGGAAGCTTGCTGGGCGACCTTGGGCCAGTCACACCCTCTCAGCCTAACTGATTGTGATGGCAGAGTGCTGCCTCAGGTTTTTCACCCTCTGTCATACCCCCAGTAGGAGTGACCAAGCAGTTTGGGCTTTGGTGTTTCTGAGTGGTCAATAAGGCTAAATATGGAAGTAACTGTGCTGGATAATGTACTGCAGTTACCGATGGGACATGGGGGGGAGGGAGTAGCACAAGTGCCTGAGAACAATTTTACACTTCATTCCCCCCCCCCTTTCCTGGAGTGATTCATACAACCTTCTTCCAATAAGTAAAAGGTAAAGGTTCCCTTGCTCAAAAGCCAGTCGAATCCGACTCTAGGGTTGCGGTGCTCATCTCCGTTTCAAAGCCGAAGAGCCAGCGCTGTCCGAAGACGTTTCCGTGGTCATGTGGCCGGCATGACTAAACACCAAGGCGCACGGAACGCTGTTACCTTCCCACTGAAGTGGTACCTATTTATCTACTTGCAATTTCTTGCTTTCGAACTGCTAGGTTGGCAGGAGCTGGAACGAGAAACAGGAGCTCACTCCGTCTTGCGGCACCCGGGTCTTGAACTGCTGAACTACTGACCTTCCACAGCCTGCAGTTCAGTGTCTTAACCACTTCTTTAGAAGACCTAATCAAGAGTGGTTGGGTAGGCAAATCAATGGGTGGACCAAATAATTTGGATAATAAAATTAATAAATGAATGGGTTTGTATCATTAACTGCAAACTTTAGTGCTGTTTCTTTCATTCTATGAAATGGGAGGAACTCATAAAATGGAAGGTAATTATTAGGGAGGAGAGATAGTGTGTGTAAACTAGTGACTCTCAGTTTGAATAAGGAAGTGCATACGGCTGTCACATTATTAAGGATATCTTCACTGCCTGAAGCACCATCAAGCACTGGCATGTTAAATGTTTATGAATTTTGCAGCTCAATGTCAGTGGCCAGAGGGTTCCGGTGGTGGCGAACCTATGGCATGCGTGCCAGAGAGGGCATGCGCGCTGTCACCCCAGCCACTGGAGCACCCATAAGGCGGGGCGCTCCGCCTCCACTCCTCCCTGCTCTGGGCCTCCACCACCTGCTGCCCGCCCATCTCCCATCCCAGTGCCCCCTGGGAAGAACAAAGCAACAGTTTGTGGGAAATCGCTCCAAGACTTATTTAGGTAAAAGCTCTCTGTGACGGCAGATCCGTGTGTTTCTCACCCCACCCCCCCATATCAGTGCAAAGAATCCAGTGGCACCTTTAAGAGAGAGAGAGAGAGAGAGAGAGAGAGAGAGAGAGAGAGAGAGAGAGATCTCCAGGCTATCTTAAAACGCTGGTTTGGTTCTGTGTGTGTGTGAGAAAGATCATGATCCAGGCTGTCTTAAAACATGGGGGTGGGGGGGTTGTGAGAGAGAGAGAGAGAGAGAGAGAGAGAGAGAGAGAGAGAGAGAGAGAGAGAGAGAGATCTCCAGGCTGTCTTAAAATGCTGGGTTGGTTCTCTGTTCTTCTTCTTTACAAGCCCTTGGCTTGAATTGTATTTTCAAATGGCCATCCCTATTAGAACTTTACACTTCAGAATCAGTGTGCTTATTAAACCTGTGTCCTGGTGATCCGTAACTACATTTGCTAGTGAGGCAACTTATCTCTTTCTCCCACTGGCTTACCAACCTCATGTTTTTCTTTTAAGACAAAATATATTAATGTATGAGTTGTTTTTTCTAAACTAAAACCTCAGTATTCAGATTAAATTGCCGTGTTGGCACTTTGCGATACTTAAGTGGGTTTTGGGTTGCATTTTGGGCACTCGGTCTCTAAAAGGTTCGCCATCACTAGTCTAAGCAGTTTGGAAGTTCACGAGGGAAATGGAACAGAGATTTGGAATGGAGAAATGCCAGGGACTCCTTCCACCAGCACCCCACTCCGAATTAATCACTGGGCTTTTACTATAAGAATTTGTTTAGAATATGTCACTGGACTCCAAGTCCAGTATATTGTATGAAACTTCCTGTTATAATATTCAAAATCAGGCTCTTACCTGCATGAGTTGCTGCTTCAGTTTCTGCATTTCAGAGATATTGAGTTCACTGAAGAGATCAGAGACTGGATGCAGAGATTCTCCTTTCCTAACTGTGGGAGTCCGAAAATCACCATTCAGTTTCACATGGGGTCCATGAATGTGTCCATTCATTTTGTCATCATTGTTAGGTTCATTCCCATCCTCTCCAAACTTTAATCCATCTACTGAGATATTAATATGGTTATTATACATGCTATCATTGAGATTGATATACTGGGAAAGCTCCTTCCTCAGATTGTTCTTTTGCTCCCTTTCATTCTTTAGTGTCTCCAGGGCTTCCTCTAGCTGATGTTCAGCAATCTCCTTTAACCGAATGGCATCTTCTAGCTGGCTATTAAGCAACACGGTCTCCTCTTCAAATCGCTTTATCTCGTGTTTCAGCCCTTCATATTCAACCTGAATTAGATAAGACAAAGAACATTCAACATACTAAAATTTGGATTTACAAACAACCTGCCATTTGTTGCATCTGCTGCACTAAAGCACCAAAGCAGGGGGTTATGCATGCATAGATTTACCAGGTGGGAAAAAATAATGACTATATAGACTAATTGCACGAATTGATCCCTAGAAAAGACTACAGCCATGTTTATTTTGTCCTCCCTAATAAGTGATATGTAGCAATAACTGAATAGGTTTATACATTTTTTTCTGGAATAAAGCTGACTTGTAAACAAAAATGTTCTCATCCTGGAGTGGCTGTGCAGAATATAGTTTAAAAGACAGAATGGAAACTATCGGTAGTTTTGCCTGCTTATACATGTCTATTAGACCAAGAACAAGAGATGTAATCTTTATTATTTTAAAAGAAAGAAATTAAAATGTGTTGTTATTTTTTATTTTTACTTATTTATTTGTTTATTTATTTATTCATTCAGTTTGCATCCCACCCTATCCCACAAGTGGGCTCAGGGTGGCTTACAACATACAGTCCATAAAACAATAAAAGCAATAAAACAGTTGATGGCATGGTGGACAATATCATCAAACCCCATGCCTCATATCATAGGTGCTTCAGTGCCCCATAATAAGATCTGACAGCAGGCACTGGGAAAGGGGCTAGTGATGCAAAAAAAACACAGTAGAAGCATATATCCACAGGCTATAAAGGGAAAAATTCCCAGGAAAATACATCTATTTTATGATTTATTTATTTTTTTAAAGTGCACTGTGAGGGCTAAAATGTTAGACCAAAGTTGGGCTCAAATTCCTGTCTACCATGAAGCTTACAGGATTAGTATGGATTAATTATTGAAATATTATATTTTAACATTGCTGGAAACATCCCAGCCACAATGTCAACAAATGTCTTCGGTAAAATTTAGCAATATCCATATATAAAATGAGAGTTGGCTCTTTACTGATAGCAGAAACACAAATGATTTCTTGAGTGGCAGTATATAAAACATGCTGTAACTATTTAAATAATAGAATTACAACGCAATGAGTAATCAGTCCCTTTTGTGAATTGTAATTAGGGATGAAATTTCACAGTGAAAATAAGAACCATTTTCTAAGTAACAAGAAAACAAAAATGTCACAAAATTGCATATTTCATAACAAAACTTAGAAAGCCAAATGTTCATTATAGAGTGGAATAATAAAGGATATGAATTGCTTATAACTATAACTCAGGATGCAAAAAACTATTTTAGGCAAGCTCAGGGCCTTACAAGTACCCAAAGGGAATTCCACTTTCTTTCTTTGAACAGCAGATCCCTTGTCACCATGTCGTATCAAAAACTGCTTATGAGGTTCCCCCTCAGTTTCAAGAATATTTTGACACATAACATGACCAGTACTGTTTTGGGGAAGTGAAGTCCAAACCCTTTTTGAGAGCATAGCATGGCTCAGGATTCTGGCTATAACAGGGTAGATGAAAACACTAGCCTGTGAAATATACAGCTTGACACCTATGAAATCTTCCTGGAGCATGGTAAACCTCTACTTTCAATGAGAATTGGACTGAAGAACTGAGAAATCAGAGGCTGTGGTGTATGTTTAAGTCACAGATAGTCATGCTAATCATGTATGTTCTCATGTAGTTCTTATGACCTTTGTATTGTTCCCCAGCTGGTCAAGATGAATATAAAGGATTTTTTTCTATCTCTGAAAGTAGCTGAAGAAACAGTGAATTTATTGTTCTTTTAATTGCAAATAAATGCCAAAATCTGGGCTTTTAATCTTGCTTGAGAAATTAATGAGCAGTATCAAGATGCATTTTGAAAAGCACCTGTTGCTTATCTTTAAAATCATTTGGGGGCCAATCATAGCATCTCGAAGACAATCAGATGTTAAAGTTAGAAAGATTTGTTTTAGTTTCTTGTTGCCATTTTTTTTCTACAAAAAGTGTCTTATAATTGGCAAATCAGGTTTCTATGGTACCTCAGTCAAGGCCAATTAGGTGAGGTAAGTTGGTGGGGAAGGGCTGATCTGGATGGCCCAGGCTAGACTGATCTCATGAGAACTTGAAAGCTAAGCAGGGTAAGCCCTGTTTACTATTTGAATAGGAGACCACTAAGGAATTCCAGGATCAACTACACAGAACAAGGCAATGGCAAACCTCCTTTCTTCGCCTCTTGCCTTGAAAACCCACCAGAAGTCAGCTGTGGTAGGATGGCTCTTTACACAAACACACACACACAATGGGGAGGGGGAACTTCCAAACTTTTCATAGGATTCTAAGATAGTCAGCTGAATTCTGATTGCCTTAAACTTCATGTATGTAGTTATGAGTTTGAGAAATGTTAGGAGATTTGATTTGATTTGATTGAGAGCCAGTTTGGTGTAGTGGTTAAGTGCGCGGACTCTAATCTGGGAGAACTGGGTTTGATTCCCCACTCCTCCACATGCAACTGCTGGTGTGACCTTGGGTCAGTCATAAGATCTGGCACAGCTGTTCTTGAAAAAAGAGCAGTTTCTGTCAGAGCTCTCTCAGCCCCACCTACCTCACAGGGTGTCTGTTGTGGGGAGAGGAAGCAGAAGGAGTTTGTAAGCTGCTCTGAGACTCCCTTGGGTAGTGAAGGGTGGGGTATAAATCCAATCTCTTCTTCTTCTTCTATTTTTGTGGCAATAGGATTAATGACCACTGGTATTTACCTTTAATATTTTTGACTAATAAAAAAGTTATGTTTTATTTCGATAAAAGTCATTAACTCACAGAAGGTTTTCTGTTGGTTCCACTGGCAAAGATCAGATCCTTAGATTCACCCCATCTCATTGTACTATAAATCTCGCTTAGCAAGCTTTATCCTCTATAGATCTGGTGAGTTCTCTGCTGCTGCTAAGCTAATGAGAACAAGTCTCACAAAGTTGAGTGATACAGACCATTACTTGGATACAAATTAGCTAATTTGTTACAAAGGCACATAGCTGGAAAAGTTTCCAGGAGTAAAAGAGGCTGATGTGCTCATGAAAGGAATATTACCTTGAAGCAACAGATAAAAGAAACCATTAATGGCTTTGGTTGGCCAAAGCATCCCTCAAGGTGTCTTTCTCACCTGAATTGTCCAGGAAAGGAGGAATGGGAAGATTTAAAATTAAAAGTGGGATGACATTTATCTAAAGATATTGCTGGCGGGGAAAATATGTAACATAGATACCAGAAGGTGGTATCAGGAGTCACTACAGAATGCAGAATTTGGACTTAACCTTTCCATGTGTAGAAGTTTCTGTCCCAAGTGGATGTCTTCTGTTATTAAAAGAAACTCTGATCTAAAGGACCTTTTATCCTCACCTTAAAAATAACTGGGACATTTTAGAGTGTCTATTCAGCTTATGGGATCAGTCTCAAAAGAGAAAAACCCACAGGGGAAAAACCTTTCCCAAAAAACTCAGGTGACATCTGTGTATACCTGACTCTGGGTTCCGCTGCAGGTACACAAGACTGCCTCATCTGGGTCACCTCAAAGAAGATATTATGCTTTCTATCACTGAAAGGGAATGGCTGGCCACTCAGTATATCTCAGAGGGCATCATATGATTATCATGGATGAGTTAATATAATTTGTAGTATGTATTATTGTTTAGGTACTTAGTTGAGGCTGAGCTGTGGAGCTACTGTACTTAAATCATAAACACTAACACTAGTGTGTTTAGGTTTTCTCTGCTTCCCAGCTGGATATCTAAGAAAGACTGTGAAAGTTCTATGGAATGTTTGTTTCTTTACTGAGAGAAGTAACAGTATGGTGATTTATTTTAATATAATCAGACAAATTCATTCAGCAAAGAGTTCTCATTTCATGCACTGTACATGTTAACTAAGTTTTCCACCACATAGAAAGTAGCTATCTTTCCAACAGACACTACTATCAAGATGTGCTCCACTGATATATACCACTGCTCATGCACTTGATGGAGCATTGCCCACCATTTTCCAGTTTTTATAGTACTGGGGTCTTCATAGCTCTTATATTCAGTATACTCACTTGTTATGACCAGATTTGAGTCCACCAGCATCTTAAAGACTAATAAGATTTTGGAGGGGTATAAGCTTTCAAGACTCAAAGCTTTCTTTGTCAGATATTATAACTATTGGGTGACCATCTTAGCACATGAAGGGTTTTTTTTTTTTTGGGGGGGGGTGTTTAGATGCGGAGATCCAAGGACATACCTGATCATTGGAATTTTTGCCATCTGCTGTTGCCTTTGGTACTCCCTTGTTTACTTTGTTGCTAGCATTCATAGGATACCATGCTGAATTCCTCCATTACTTTCAATTTTGATTAATTTTAATGAATTAAGTTAATTTCAATCATGTTGTTAGTTTACTGGTTTGGAGGAGGTCAAGTTCATGTTCTTTATTGTTTATAGTGTCTCATTATTGTTTATTGTCTTCATGGTTTATGGTTATTGGTAACATTCTCTGTAATGTTTGGACATGTTCTTTACCTGAATAACTATACACTTCTTTGTGGCATACCCATATCACCAAAAAAGATGAACTAAGATTAAGAAAATGTGGCTTTGTGGATGTTATGCAGAGGTGGCTGAAGACCCAAACCAAAAACTGGATGCAGGAAGCAGTCTCAACGTGGAATCTAGTATGCACTTTGGGTCATGATAATTTCACATATAAGAGAAGGAAGGCTTCTGTATCACTATATCACTCATACACTACAGGTTGGGATACATGCATTTTGGCCCATAAGCAACAGTGATATTGTAAGGAACTTCTGGAAATAGTGGGGAACATAGAACAGTTGACAACCGCATTGTTTCATTTCCCAACAGGAAAATATAGACCCCTTTAATTAAAATATGCAGGCCATATTTTCTTATTGGCTTGTTATCTAAATGATATGGGTAGGCCTTCCATGGCTCATTGCTATTGTATGGTACAATAACAAGACTAAGTATCCTTGTATATAATTAAAATTTTAAAAATTACAAGCAAATTCTTATGACTGAAGAACTGTATGAAAGTTTGAAGAAGACAGCCTAAATTGGTGCTTGCCCACTGCATCCTGACACCATGAATGTTCACAACACATAGTTGTGCCAAGTCAACTATTCATACTTGTAGAGTGGCCGCCCTGAGGTCTGAATGTGTGTGTATATAGGGAAGGAAGGAATGAGACCCTCCTCGGCTGGGAAGGCAAGGTAGAAATCTAACAAATAAATAAATAAAGTTTTGTTCTGTTATTTCCTACACGTATTCCATACAAAATTTGTTAAGCATGAATTTCAAAACCAATTAAAAGTTACATACATAGTGGGTAAGAAAAAAATAATGCATCTCCTTGTTCATTTATTCTTCTAAAACATCCCAGATATGTTATGGGGGCGGGGTTATGAGGAAATGTACAAGGGTGGCACTGCAAGAAAATTACATCGCATTGTGTATGCCCGGTGCCTTCATGAAGGATCTCTCTCACACATGCTCATATGCTGCAAGTCAGCTTTTGTAGAAAAAAAATAAAATTATTATTTTTAGAAAACCACAAAATCTTCAATCCTTAATGGTAACCAAAATTCACCACATGACACCACTGTATTTTTCCATATTGTAAAGATGCCTCTGAACCACCAATCAGAATAGTTCAGTATACTGCTCCTACCAGTGATCAGTCAGAGAGGCTTACCAACAGGGCATAATGATGACTGCTATCAGACAAACATATGGAGCTTCCTTTTACTGAGTCAAATCATTGCTCCATCTTATCGAGTACTGCTTATCCCAACTGGGAATGGCTCTCCAACATCTCAGGCAAAGCAGTTCCTGCTACCTGAGATCCTTCTTCTAACTGGAGATGCCAAGTATTGAACCTGGGACCTTCTGTACACAAAGCACAATCTCTATAACCTCTCCGAACATAACATCCCTTGTTGTTTTCCTCAGCATCCAGTAATGAGATGATAACCGTTTTCCCTCATGGAACATTACTCTGCATTTGATATTGTTATTCTTTACATTTTTGCCCCTTGAAAATTCAGTTGGTGCTCACCTGGTTCTGTTTCAAGGTGGAAACCAGCTTTTGCAAAGTAATATTTTCTTCTTCAAGTTCTGTATAGTCCTGAAGGAGCCTTGCCTCTCTGAACTTGTATTCTCGTATTTCATCTTTCATCCGAATTCTCTGCAGCTCCACCATTTCATTATTCTGGGAAAAAGAAAGGACACAGGGAATCAATTATATAACTATTTCATTTACAGAACTGGCGGAAGATAGAATAAGCTGATATAGAAGAAAAATGTAAACCTTAAAATTACTTTACAAACCGTATCCAACCAGCCACTGTTCCATTTAGATTGTAGATAATTTTTGCTCTTTATTATACCTCTGGATCGCCATCAATAAGCAACACTGTTCCAAGATTCAATTTCTCGTTAAGCTAAAACAACCCACCTCCTTCCCTTCCTCACACTTCAGCTTGTCATTACTTTCATTGCTGGACATGAATGTTTGAACTTGAAATACAATAATAGTTTTGAATGTGAAATACTTTTGCAATGCCACCGGTCCACCTAATGTTCACAGTTTCAAGTTGGGGGAGGAATGCCGAAGAATACTGTAGGAACAATTGTGAAGGGCAACAGCAACAGGGGATTAAATGTATTTAGACTTGGTTTTCTGATAGCCAAAACATGTCATTTGGGTGTGTTAACCAGGGTTTCTTGGAAAGCTGTGTTGAAGGAGAGTTTTTAGGGAACAGCCATTACACACAAATCCATTGTTCCTCCCAACACTTTCCCTAAAACATGGTGGAGAGCAGTTGATGAAAGAGCACTGAGACCCATGTACAGGCTCATGGCTGGGGAGGTGAAAGTTTCTCCCTGGAGGAAGAGGTGTCTCTCCTCACCACTGAGGAAGTGGGGAACCCTGACGAGTTCTGGAATGCCCCAAGCACTGGAGCCCTGCTGTATGCTGAAACAAGTGCCTTTGTACCAGAGGGAGGTGCAGCATAGTGGGAGCAGATGTGAGCAGACACTCTCAGAGTCAGCAAATGCCCTTTCTGCAAGGGGAACTCTGCCTCAGAAAGGAGCTCACTTTCCAAGAAGACTCTGTCCCTCTTCCCATAGGGTGATCACAGTTCCCTCCCTCTCCTGTCATAATTGAATATGGCCATTTATTCAATCACGAGGGGATAAAGAGGTGTGCCCAAATATCTAGTTGCAGGCATTGCTGACGTGACTGAAACCAGGTCAACATAGCTTTTGATGTGTCAATGTTTGGGACATCTGTGTCCCCCAGCTTGGGAAGATGCCTCAATGTCTGCTCTTCCCAACCAAGGTGTCAAAGTGGCTTGTATATGGATATCAGGCTTGGCATCTGGCATGCCATCTGTTGCAGGTGACAAAAGTCACATGGCGATGTCAGCAGCTAGGCCATTTGGGCCTTGCAGGAATGAATCAGGAAAGTCTTTTCCTATACAACCCAATACATTGCTATTAAGCAAAACAAGCGTTTCTGCTCCTTGGCGTAAACCATGATCTAATTCATGGGCTCCACGCTTTTTGAGCCTGTGGGCATCTTTGGACTTCTGTCACGGAATGGTGAATGAAACCACAACGTGACTGCATTGGGAGGCAGACCCAACCACAAAATGGCTACTGCAGGAGACAGAACCATATACACAAACAGGAAGCCCAAATGCAAGGCAGAAAAAGAATAATTATTTTGTAAAGGAGTGAGAGATAATAAAAACTAAGACTGTGATTGCAGCTGCCATTGAAAGATAGTTCTTTTAAAATCTGCACAGCCAATGAGATGTCCAATGGCCAATCAAATGCCCTACTGGGCAAAAGCTCCACATGACCTCAGCTACTTTCTAAAAATACTTGGCAGGTGCCACGAAAGCCACTGGCAGGCATCATGGTTCCTATGGGCACCATGCTGGGGACCCCTGATTTAATTAAAACATCAGTCACAACAAATATTTTAAAATTCTCCAAAAATATATAAATTATATCAAATCCCTATTCTATACAGAATAGGAATGAGTACAGTGTAATTAGAAGAATTTTAACATACAATAGAAAAGAGTAGAAAGATTAATCAGAATAATTGTGAGCAAAAAAATCTTTATGATGACAAAAATCTAACTGCTTAATCAAATTGAAGGCAGCGCCCCCAGAGCACTAAGGTTCTATGACTTGTGTGGCTAGCCAATTAAGTCACACAGTGAGATGAAATCCGGGCAGCAGAAAGGTAGAAAAAAGTTTTATTCAAATAAGGGACAACATACAGCCAAAAATTTAGCTCAGATGTCCACTGAGCAGCAGTTGTGTTCACACTTTTGTATTGTACAAATGATACGTGCATCTTCTTGGATGTTCTCCCAGACTTGCTCACATCATAGAATCATAGAATGTTAGAGCTGGAAGGGACCTTGCAGACCACCTAGTCCAACCCCCTACACTCTGCAGGAGCATAGCCAAAAGATAGCCCTACAACATACCCGAAAGATGGTCGTCCAGTCTCCGCTTGAAAACGTTCAGCAAAGGAGCATCCACCATCTCCTGAGGCAGGCTGTTCCACTGCTCAACCACTCTTACAGTTAGGAAGTTTTTCCTGATATCTAGCTGGTAATGACTACTACTAAAGATGTATAATACATGTATAAAATATGAAAAATGTAAGATTATAATGATATTCCAAAGAATTAAAATCTTCGTAGCAATTTGACCCGCATTTGTGTGATCACACAGTCCATGGGAGCTGCGGGGGCAGCCCACCACTGCGTGATCAGAAGCAACCACGGGTGAATGGGGGGGGTTTGCCACGTGTTTCCACTGCGCTTAAAGAGGGGATTGATGAATCGCACTCCACACTGAGGGCTTCCTATGGCAGTATGCAATTATGTGCATACTGGGAAGGGGGGGAAACGGCACAGAGTCAGGATCCTGACGCCATGAGAGAGCGCTGGCGCAATGACACAGGGGAAAGTCCATCCATGGCATGTAGCAACCCATTTGATAGTGGTCTTTTTCCCTAGTGTCTTTTAACTCCACTCTTGCGGCGGAGCAAAATGGGTTACCAACGGGTGCAGGGCGCTGGCCAGATGTTCACATCTGATCGTGCCCGTTAAATCCGCCTGGCACTTGTGCCTATGGCACAGCTAATTGTGCGTGTGATCACAGCCAGTGTGTAGAAATTGGCAGGAGAAACTTTTAATGGCATGGAGGTAATATCACCTGGTGAACAACATTCCATTTCTCCAGGTTGATGGCAACTCTGGAAGCAAGATAACATACAGTAAGCACCTGGAAAAAACAGTGCTCTCAGCTGAGGGCTCTGTATAAACATGGAGTCTGCTGTGATGAGAATTTGAACATTCAGATTCAGGGAAGAGTCTGCTCTCATAATCCCACTCCCTCTCACACACACACCTTGCCTTGTATGGAAAGAGCACTAGTGATTAAGAAACTGAACCTTCAATCAGGAATTCTCTGGATTCAAATCTTGTGGGTCCCCCCACCCAGGTTAATAGACAGCCTTAGGCTATCCATTCTCTCTCAGCCTCCATCTACTATATGCAATGTTGATGTTCCTAGTAAATATTATTGAGCTAATGTCTGTGAAGCAGTTCAAACATTCAAAAGGGCTATAGAAATATTTAGTAGTAATAATTAGTAGCAGCAGTAGTATAAATCTGAGGTTTCTTGTAATGGAAAAACAGGTTGCTTACTTGTAACTGATGATCTTCGAGTGGTCATCTGTGCATTCACACCCATGGGGATTCAGTGCGCCTGCGCTGACCTGGTCGGTGTCTGTACAAAACTCACAATGGGATTTTCGTGCCCTTCGCCCCCAGGCATGCGCAGGAACCCCACCGCGCATGCCCAAGGGGCGGAGGCACGGACATCCCGCCAGTTCCTTCTGACCGCCATCAAACCTAGCCATGTATGAGAACAGCTGAGGATGACAGCAGTGGGGAAGGATGGGCGGGCGGTGTAGATGCACAGATGACCACTCGAAGATCATCAGTTACAGGTAAGCAACCTGTTTATCTTCTTCGTGGTCTCTGTGCATCACACCCATGGGAGATTAAAAAGCAGTGGCTCACCTGGAGGTGGGTGCTGGCAGACTCAGGGAGCCATAGAGGAGAGGACCAGACGACCCAAGTCACCCTTCAGCTGGGCACGGATGTCCAGAGCGTAGTGCTTGATGAACGTGGTTGGCGTGGACCACGTAGCTGCTTTGCAGATGGACGAAAGAGATGCGCCCTTCAGAAAGGCCGTTGAAGTCGCCATAGACCTGGAAGAGTGCGCTCTTAGATGAGAGGGAGGCAATTGCTTCGCTAGAGCGTAGCACAACTGAATCGTCTCAACAATCCATTTAGAGAGTCATTGAGACGTGATGCAGAGCCCCAGGGAGGGCGAGCTGTATGACAGAAACAGTGAGTTGTCACGTCTGGTTGAATGAGTCCGATTTAGGTAGAAGAGGATTACCCTCTTGACATCCAGAGTATGGAGCAAGTGTTGTCCATCATCTTCTGGATGTGGGAAAAAATCTGGTAAGAATATTTCAGTATTGAGATGGAACTCTGAAACAATCTTTGGAATGAAGGTCAGGTCCGGTACCAGACGCACACCATTCGGAAGGAAAACCAGGTAGGGTGGGTCATGTCAGAGTGCCATGAGTTCACTAACCCTCCTGGCTGAAGTGATAGCTACTAGGAAGGCTGTCTTCCACATTGCATACTGGAGGTCACAAGTAGCCATCGGTTCAAACAGTCGTCTGGTAAGTTGTCGTAGTACTAGTGGTAAGTCCCATAGGTCTGTAGGCTCGACTATCGGAGGGTACTGTCTAATGAGGCCCTTCATGAACCGCTTTGAGGTCGGATGGGAGAAGATTGTGTGACCATCCAAGCCCTGGTGGTAAGCGGAGATGGCCACCAAGTAGAACTTCACGGATGAATGGGAGAGACCCTGGTCCCTAAGGGACAGAAGAAAGTCCAGAATTTTGTCCAGGCCCACAGAGGTCGGAGTGTTCGTAGACTTGTCTAGATACGAGAGGAACTTGTGCCACTTCCTGCAATAGGATGAGCGGGTAGATTCCTTCCTCGCATTACACAGGACCTTTGAAACCCGGGCAGAGAAACTCATGGTCAGAGCCTCCAAGCAGTCAACTTTAGGTTGTCCACCTGCGGGTGGAGCACCTTGCCTCCTTCGGTGGTGAGATCTTGTACTTTGGGGAAGTGATGGAACTTGCCTCCTGCCAGACGCAGTAGGATGGGGAACCAGGGTTGTCTGGGCCACCACGGAGTCACGAGGATGCAATTCGGTCGAAATTTGGCCACCTTGTGCACCACCCTCAAGAGTAGGGGCAGTGGAGGGAACATGTAGAGGAATGGACCGGTCCAAGGTATTAGAAGGCCATCCCCTAAGGAGACAAGGTCCTTGCCTCCTTGGGTGCAGAATTGCTTGCATTTTGTGTTCTCCCATGAGGTGAACACGTCGATTGCTGGAGCCCCCCAACGGTCGAAGAGAGGTTGAAGGTAGACCGGATTCAGTTCCCACTCGTGGTGGTGAGTGTGGCCTCTGCTGATCAGATCTGCTTCCACGTTTTGGACTCTGGGGATGTGGGTGGCCATGGGGACGATTTGGTTGGAAACGCACCAGTCCCAAAGGTCGATCGCGAGCCCACAAAGGCTCCTGGAGACGGTTCCTCCCCGACGGTTCAGGTAGCTGAGGGCCGTGGTGTTGTCGGTGAGGATGGCAACACAGTGTCCTTGTAAGAGGCGCTGAAAAGCTCGGAGAGCTAGTGAGATGGCCAGTAGTTCTAGGTAGTTGATGTGCCTGTTTGCAGTAGCAGCATCCCACCGGTGTCCCATGGAGGTGGGCCCCCCATCCCCATAAAGAGGCATCCGTCGTCAAAGTGTAACGAGAAGGGGGGGTAAACAGAGCACCCTCTGTGATATTTGGGATGACAGTACACCAGGTCAGAGAGTCCCGTACAGTTCGAGTAGGGGTCAGGACCTTTGACTGAGACATTCGGTTTGGATGAAAACTCTTTAGAAACCAAAGTTGGAGAG
Source organism: Gekko gecko (assembly GCA_029375565.1). Classification (NCBI taxonomy): domain Eukaryota; kingdom Metazoa; phylum Chordata; class Lepidosauria; order Squamata; family Gekkonidae; genus Gekko; species Gekko gecko. Next base: position 33,064,458 of record JAPDNY010000005.1, on the reverse strand, counting down.
GCCTCATGTGGAGTTTCGCCAAGGGGAGGACCGAAGTTGTGGAGGACATGTGTCCCAGGAGGCGTTGGATGTCATACGCCGTTGAGGATGGAGAGTCGTGAACAGAGGTTGCTAGGGTGGACAAGGTTTGAGCTCTGTCCAATGGCAGGAAGGCTCTGCTGGCCACTGTGTCGAGTAGGGCCCCGATGAATTGCACCCTCTGAGATGGTTGGAGACAGGACTTTTGGAGATTCAACTGAAGACCAAGCGAGGAGAGAAGGTGTAGTGTGAACGCAATGTCCTTGCGCAGAGAGGTCGGGGAATCGGCCATCAGAAGCCAGTCGTCGATATAGGGGAAGATGGTGATCCCCTGGAGACGGAGGTGGGCTGCGACGACTACCATGGTCTTGGTAAAGACCCTCGGGGCCGTAGAGATCCCGAATGGGAGGCATTGGTATTGATAATGACCTTCCCCTATCGTGAAACGGAGGTACTTCCTATGGGATGGGTGGATGTTGAGGTGGAAATAAGCATCCTGGAGGTCGATGGTAGCCATCCAGGCGCCCTGTGGGATCAAGGGAAGGATAGCTTGCAGGGTCGTCATCTTGAATTTTCGATATCGTATGTAGATATTGAGATCTCGAAGATCCAAGATGGGACGTAGCCCCCCATCACGTTTCGGCACAGCGAAGTACCGGGAATAGAATCCCATCCGTTCGGAAGTTTTCGGGATGGATTCTATCGCCCCTTTCTTCAGTAAGGATTCGGCTTCCTGAAGGAGGACGGAGGAAGGAGGGGTGGAACGGAAGGTTGGTAAAGTTGGGAGGTCAAGGAATTCGATGAGATAACCATCGGTTACGATGGATAAGACCCAGGCATCCGTGGTTATGGTTTTCCACACGGGAAGGAAGGGATGGAGGCGGGTCGTTTCTCTCGACGTCAAGAGGACAGAGTCAAAGACCCTGCTTTGGTCCACGGTTGGACTTAGGTCTTGCCTGTGGATGTTGCGAACTTGACCTCGGTTTAGACTGGTACGATTGCTTATTGTGGTTTGGAGATTGACGGGGTCTCCAGTCCGTGTCTGGGGATGGCTTTGTAGGGTATGGACGACGGGGGGTGTACCTGGACCAGGACCGCTGTCGGTAAGATCTTTGTGGCGCCGAGACTCCCAGTGATTTTGAAGCCTTGATATTCTTATCCAGCTCCTGCAAGGCAGCGTCAGTGGAGGAGTGGAATAGGCCGTCCCCATCAAAGGGGAGATCTTCGATATACGATCTAGTGTCCTGGGGAAGAGATGTGGTACGTAGCCACGCATGGCGGCGGAGTGACACTGCAGAAGCCATCGACGTTGAGAAAGCGTCTAGAGAATGTTTCATGGTGTTCAGAAGTTGTTTGGCCACCAGGAGACCCTCCTTCTGAATCGATCTCGCTTCAGCTAGCTTGTCATCTGGCATAGAGGGGAGGAGTGCTGACATCCTTTGCCACAGGGCATATTGGTATCTCCCAAAGCAGGCTAGATAATTGGAGGATTTTATCCCCAGGGCTGCAGAGGAGTATATCCTACGGCCGTAGGCGTCGATTTTTTTGCTCTCTTTATCCGATGGAGTGGAGTTAGAGCCTTTGTTTTTGGAAGATGTAGAAACAACCAACAAATTTGGGCGAGGGTGGAGGTAGAGGAAGGAAGCTCCCTCTTCTTGGATTCGGTACATGTGGTCTAATCGCTTAGTGGAGACCAGTGCCGATGATGGTTTCGTCCACGAGGACTTGACTGCTTTTAAGAGGTGTTTAGACATTGGTAAGGCTATCGGCGTAGATGCGTCGATCTCGATGATGTCGTACACCTCGTCAGCTGTGGATGGTTGGGGTTGGATGATCGATAGGGCAAGAGAGTGTGCCATACGTTTTACTAAGTCCCCGTATGAGGACATGTCCTCCGAAGGGGAAATCGGGCTGCCCCCGGAGATCGGTGTTTTGGGGGAGCTTCAACAGGGGAAAGAGCATCCTCCGCGTCGTCGACATCGGATTCACCCTGAGAAGAGGCGGAGTCGGAACTCAAATATTGAGGTCTCGGTAAAGGTGGCTCGGCCATCAGTATTGGTGGAGCAGTGGCGTGGTCGGAATGGACGGAAGGACGAGGAGGGGATGGTGGAGGTTTCGACACTGTCGCCGAAGGCGGGTGGCGAAGTGAGCGGGAGCGATATCTACGGGGCTCCCAAGAATCAGGACATCCAGGGAAATTCCACGGCCTGGAGGAGAACCAGTATGGCATCTCATGCCTATGGTCGTAGGGAAATTTCGGAGGTCGGTATGGATAGGATGCATGGTACCTGTCGTAGCGCGGATCATAAGTCTCCTGCTCGCGACGGTCTGGACGGTACGGAGATCTGGAGTGGCCCCAAGGGCGATGTCGGGATCAATCTGAGCGGTCACTAGCCCAAGAAACTACCGAAGGGGATCAAGATCCCACTGCCTGGACGTTAGAAACCAGATCGAGGTCGGTAGGAGGAGGCGACGTCGACTGGGGAACTTTACGACGATGGGGAACTTCCGACATAGGGGGTTCAGGCTGACGTGGTGGAGAGTCCATTATCTGTATCGGAGGCTCCACAAGGATTTTCGTCAGCTCCGGTGTTGGATGGGATAGTCATGGGGGTTGCTGAGGTGCGTCCGCACGGAAAGCAGAGCCCCTAGGAGATCTAACACCGCTCACACCGTGAGACTTATGTGTGTCTCCTGTTTTAATTGACCCCAGGGTCTTCGTTTTATCCTTCTTGGACTTCTTTATCGGGGTCAACATGGATGAAGTCGTCTTCGACTTAGACTTCTTCTTAGGGGCCCCTCCGGTATCCGAGGAAGATTTCCCTACCTGGGGAGGCTTCAGTGTCGGGGGATCTCCCTGTGTTGATACAGATGACATCGGTGCTGAGACGACTGGTCTCTATACAGACTGATCCGCCTCCATAGCGGGGGCTGGTGGAGCGAGTGCCGACTCCCACAACGCGACCTTCAGCCTAGTGGCCCTGTTCTTTCTCGTTTGGTTGGAGAAACGGGCACAGATGGAACAGGCATCAGGCCGGTGACTCTCCCCCATACAAAAAACACAGAGGGAGTGCTCGTCCCTCAGGGCTAGTTTGCTCCCGCAGGAAGAGCACCTTTTGAAGCACCCCCACTTTCGACTTTCCATAAAACAATGGAAGTGGCCCTTCAATCCGATAAGGATGGGGGGGGGGGGGCTTCAATCCGATAAGGATGGGGGGGGAGTGGAGGAAAATGGTCTGAAGACCGGAGAAAATCCACAAAAAAGGATGGATTTGGTAGGAGAGTCAACAAAATGGAGGTTCAGAAGAACGGAGGAAAAAAGATGAAGAAAAATTTTTGAAGAAAAAGTGATCCCTGCTGTGAGGTAAAAGTGTTCTCGGAGACACCAACACAGGCTGCTAACAGCGAGGCGGTCAGAAGAGAACTGGCGGGATGTCCGTGCCCCCGCCCCTTGGGCATGCGCGGTGGGGTTCCTGCGCATGCCCGGGGGCGAAGGGCACGAAAATCCCGTTGTGAGCTTTGTACAGACACCGACCAGATCAGCGCAGGCGCACTGAATCCCCATGGGTGTGATGCACAGAGACCACGAAGAAGATCAGATAGTGAGGGGAAAGCCCAATTAAGCCCCAGTATACTAAAGGCTGTTCCTCCCAGCAAGAACCCTCGGAAGACGCTGTCTAACCCAAACTTCATTTAAATGCCTAATAAAAACTCACCATTCAGTTAGACATTCTCATAGTGTTCTCCTTTGTCTACCTTTTCTTTCCACTTCCTGTCCCTACACATTTAATCTCTTAGACTGTATGCCTGGTGGAAAGGTCCAGGTGTCTTATTTTGATTTATACAACTATTAGTATGACAAAAAGAAGAATGACAAAATTAATATTTAACATTTTATTTTTTTTTTCATCTGTTATCACCTGGTCTGAGATTTCATAATGGGATGGGCAACACATTTTTTAAAATCCTTTAGTCTTTCAGGAACAGCCTCTGCTCATTTTTAAATCTTTTCACAGTTGTAAGCCATATAACATAAATGATCTATGACCATAATCAGCACATTAGTTCATTTGAAATGTATTGACATGTTTTGCGAGGCAGAGGCACATTATACACCTCTCCATGAATTTCTCATGATCAATAAGGATCCAAATGGTCAATTTTAGATGTAATAGGCTTCCCTTAGTATACATTAGGTAGCATTTAATTCTGAACCGCTCTCTCACTATTTGGTCACAAAAAGGAAGGTTTTATGTATGATGATGACCTCTACTGAATTCCTTCATGGACCACCATATTCTGTCCCATGCATGCCATCTATAAGCTTCCTATTCCTTCCTGTTTGTGCAGCTGATATATTTGTGCATTATCTCTTTGAAGCTCTTTAGCTTTGTTGCTACTAACTCCTACCTCTCAGTGTTGACAGGTGGAATGAATGTTGTAAATAAACTCTATTCTGAACCCAGCACATATCATGGGTTATGACAAACACAATACCTAAGAGGGATGGAATTAACAGATCATGATAAAGGTAGCACCATATGTAAATCTTTCATTTACACACATGCAGGTTCAGCAGGTTTCATGTGGTCACCAAAGTAAACACAAGGTCGGCATCCATTCAGGGAAGAGTCTGCTCTCATAATCCCATTCCTTTGCACACAATAAAATCTAAACCAGTTCTCAGCACAGCAAAATAAAAATTTCTGTTAAAACTAAGCCATTCTACAGAGCCAAGAAAGATTAGTTTTAGCTCTAACCACAGCAAATGCAGGGGCCCCTCTCAGGAATCATTCCCGATAACTGGCAATCTAAATACACTGGGGCTGCCGTCACACACACTAAATAATCCACTTTCAATGTACTTTCAGTGTACTTTCCAACTGGATTTTTACTATGTGGACTGGCAAAATCCAGTTTTAAAGTGCACTGAAAGTGGATTAAAAGTGGATTACTTAGTGTGTGTGACCGCAGCCTGGAATGATCCTGGTTCAGTATTTATTCATTTGTGCCTACTATCCCCGTTAACTACTATTTATGTATTTATTTATTTATTTCATTTATACCCTGCCTTTCTCACCAATGGGGAACCATCATTCTTCTCTTTTCCATTTTATCTTCACAACAACCCTGGGAGGTAGGTTAGGCTGAGAAAGTGTGACCGGCCCGAGATCATTCAGCAAGCTTCTCTGGCACAAGTGGGAATTTGAACCTGTTGTTCCAGATACTAGTTCAACATTCTTTTTTTTTTTCAGAGCAGAAGAAGAAGAAAAGATTGGATTTATACCCCGCCCTTCACTGCCCAAAGGCATCTCAGAGCGGCTTACAAACTCCTTTCCCTTCCCCTCCCCACAACAGACACCCTGTGAGGTAGGTGGGGCTAAGAGAATTCTAACACAAACTGTCTTTGAGAGAACAGCTGTGCCAGAGCTTGTGACTGACCCAAGGTCACATCAAGCAGGTGCAAGTGGAGGAGTGGGGAATCAAACCCGGTTCTTCCCAGATAAGAGTCCGCACACTTAACCACTACACCAAACTGGCTCTCAATAAGTAACAGATAATATCAAAGCTTATGAAGAGAACTATCTCTTCCCTTTGCATGGACATTACTTTAGATATTCCCCATTCTGATAAACACTGTATCAATTTTTAGAACTGAACTCTAGAAGATGAATCTGTTTTCAAAATAAATTGTGTGTACACATATGTCTATGATTACAATACAACTCCAAAATTGTATATGCAATCACATTTAGAAAAGCAATATTACTCATAGTATTATCAGTAACTAATATATATTTCATTCTCATGGCTTAGTGACACTGGGAAATAGGCCACGTTTAAAACAATCACTCTATAATGCTGACACAGTCATTCCAGAGTTCTATTTAAGTGCGACCCCCAGAGCCAACATTATTTCATACTTGAAAAAAATGTCCTTCAAATTTTAAAAAATGTTTATAGTCCTGGCTGCAAGGATACTTGTGACTGGGGAAACAGTGTTTATTTGACATAAGGTGAACAAAACACCTTAATTAAAAATGTCAGTTCCAATATTATCTGCTTATTTTTTAAAAAAAAACAGAAAGACACATGCAAGCTGTAATTATGTACAAGCATCTGCATGTTCATATCTAAAGCATCTGTCAGCCAACAAAAAACTTCACTGAATCCTGAAGCTTAAGGGTGGATTTGACCATTACAATGAAAGGGTGATACCACTGTCTGACCTCTGAATGACACCGTGTCCTCTTCCTGGATGCTGACTGGCACTGGCTGCGAGAATGACTAAAAATAAACAGCTTGCCTGGCACAGAATAATACATTGAAAAACCCATCAAAGTGGGGTGGCTAGGTTTCTCATTATTTGCCTTACCACCATTTTCTTTACACACTGGGGGAGGGGGTTTCTCCCTTGAGGACAGCCGAGGAAAGTCACAGAAGGAGCAATTAGATAGGATCATGAGAGCCAAGAACTTGTTTGCAGTTTCATGGGAAGTGCCAGATTGATAATGAGCTCTGAGGTTTCAGTCAAAGGGAATTGAGGTATAAAGTATAAGCTCCATGGAGAATGGAATCCAAGTGAAGGCTTACATTGTAATGCATAGCATTGCTTCTAGTCTGTGTACCACATTAAGCCAGCATTCTGATTGCTGGAGTCCCATTTTTGTCCCCTGAGGGCTTACGCAAGCTGTATCACTGTAACTCAAAATGGGAATCAAAATGTTCCATAAGCTATTTCTGGAGATGGACTGAAAGCCAAAACAAAGGATCCCCCCCCCCGTGGCTATCAGTTATGAAATGGTGGTGCAAACAGGATCTCATTCTACAGTACTATAGAGCAAAAAGGATACCTCAGCTGTTAAGTCTGAGACCTCAGTCAGCTCTTAACAAGTGATTTCAGCTTTATTAGAACTGGACAAACAACAACAACTCAAAGGAGCAGAGAGCTCTCTTTTAAACTTTCCGGGCTTGTATAACCACTCCCCCTAGTGGTTTAATGACCAACCATAACTCTTGCATAAAGGCCAATGATTGTCATTCCCTCCACAACCCTCCTAGGCTCCAATTGGTCTACTGTGCAAAGTAGCCAACCAGAACATGCATTTTACGATACCAGCCCTCAGGGAGTCTTGGTTGAAATTCAGACATTACTGTTATGTATGCACAATACATAACACCAATGAATCAATTTGTTATCATATGCGTTGTACATTGCTGAAGTCAAACACTTTTGTTTCATCACGCTCCAGACTGCATGCATAGTTTTACCAAGTTTGGGACTGCAAATGTTTCACAAGCTTTGTTGAGTAAAAAAATAATAAAATAGCTATAGGTTGCTATAGAAACAATAGTTCTCCCAATCATTTCAGGGTAGGGAAATCCTTTGTTTGTGTTTGCTCCTAACCACCACAGCCTATAGTAAATTGGTCAGGTGTACCAAAACCAAATTACATTTTTAGTATATGTACTCCTTTGGATAAGCAGCTAGAACTAAAATGGGTACAATTTTTTCAAAAGCCTACAAGCTAGAAATGGTCATTGGCCAAGCCTGGAAGCTTAGGAACAACTAGCTCTGTATCACAAACAATGTAGGAAAAAGCAGTGAAATTAGGAATGCAGAAACAGCGGTGAAATTAGAAGCAACTCACGCCTGTGATGCACGGCAGCCTAAGGCTGATTCAGGGACTGTGGGGGCCGTGGCCATGAAACTGGTAGTGGCAACAAATAGTTTAGAAACATGTGGGAACGTACAGGGAAGGGCATACACACACCCCTGTTCCAGTACTTCTCACTGATGCCACCAGCTCCACTGTGTGCCAAGACCCCAAACCCTGAACTTCCCATTTCACTTTCTCTTTCCCTTTTGAGCCATGTTGTACTGGAGAGGAATGGGGAAAAGCCCTTTAAAGGGCTAAAAGGGGGGTACACAGCAACAACCTGTTCCAAACCATTCTGCAAGTGGAGCTTAGCACCACTGAGCACTGATAGTAATGGTGACAGACACATGGATGCTCCTGGAGGAGCAGTATAAGAATCTTGTAAATAAATTCTGAAAGGTAAAGGTGAATTCTATTGGTGCAGTACTAGGCAAATGAAGCTAAATTTTCAGGTTATATATGAATAATTTATGGCTTTGTTTCTGGACAATTTTCAGTAGGCCTCTCAGCAGAAGAAACTGGGAACGTTTTCATCAAGGCACAGACTATATCATGACCTTTGCTTTGAAAGCTGCAGGATTTTATCTGAAGTAATAGGCAACTAAAGAGTGAGCTAGCCTCATTTATAGAGAAGAGTGAGCACTACTGGGAAACGTGACTGCTGATCTACTTCTTCTGTGCATCGATTTGCTGGTTAAAAATAACTTAGACTGTTCACACCATGTGGTAGGTAAGTCAATTGCTGGCAGCATTTTCTGCTTGCTATTAACTGCTGAGGAGACACTTTTTAAAAACTTTGCAGCGTACTTTGGTTTCTTGAGAAAAACTAGGACAAGTTTCAATTCGATTTACACCCCATGATTCTTCAGTGGGTTGTGCCGATGTCTTTTGTACTGTAGCCTTGCAAAAAATTCCATTTCACAAAAAGATTAATCATGTGCCTGGCTACTGTCACAGATCTGGTAAGGACTACAGGGGAGTAGCTATTGGTCTTGACTAAAAAGATTGTGGAAAGTATTTCTTCAAGCCAGAATCAGGGCTGGCCTGTTTTTTTCAATGAAGTACTTGGAAATAACGAACACAGAATAAAGGAACCCAAAACAGAACAGACTTGGAGCAGGATAAAGAATTAACAGGCAACAGAATAATATGGTCTCAGGTACATATAAACCATCTAGCTGGTTCATATCTATAGCTATAATACATATTGCTATCCACATATGAAAAGCATCCAAGAATGCTCAGTATGTCCAGCAAAGGAAAGAAATGAAAATATCTTTTAAAGATGGAGTGCATTGATTAAGGGCTAATAGATAATCATATGTATGAAAAAACTGTAATCATTATTTCTGATATTCATTGTTATGAAAGTAATAAGAATGTACTAAAACAGAGTTTGAATCCAGTGGTGCCTTTAAGACCAACAAAATTTTATTCTGGGTATAAGTTTTCATATGCATGCAAACTTCTAGAGTGCATGCACATGAAAATTTATACCCAGAATAAAACTTTGTTGGTCTTAAAGGTGAACTGGACTCAAACTTTGTTCTGTTGCTTCAAACCAACACAGCTACCCACCTGAAGGAATGTGCTAATACAGCATTTACATAATTTTGGAGGCTATCTCATCCTATCATCATATTTGCTGGCATCGTTTTATACCATATAATCCACCTTGAGTCTCAGTGAGAAAGGTGAGCTATAAAACAAATAAATGAATAAGTACCATTAAGGGTGTTATGTCTCAGTAAAGGATAAAATGGAGGGAAAGGTTCTGAAATAACTGTTACTTGTATACTATACCCATAACAAACCAGCTATGTTGTTGGCTCTCCCTCTTGTTAGGAGATTAATGATCTGACATCAGAAATATTAAGTAGACGCTTTAAGCTTCTCAAGAGTATGAATAAACTTGCTGGATATGTTTTTGATATGGAGAGTAATTGATTTATTGCTTATTGCCTGGAGTAATTTGAAACCAGCTCAGTTTGAATCTGATTCATATCTAACACACAATGCAAGTTTTAACAGCACTAAACACTATGTCCTGAGGCATCCTCCCTTCACCAAACACTTTCTAAACAATTCTTTTAACATCCATCTTGAAGAAGATTTCTGGTGAAGGTATGGATTGTGTTCTTTTTATACATCTGAATCAGCCTGACAAGAGTCCTCTGGAGCACAACACATACATTTATGACAAATTAAGGACCAGAAAGAAAACAAATGAAATCTTCTAATGCACTAAAACTTTTTTCCTTTGTAAGGGGAGGAATTGATAGGGAACTTTTGGAGACCCATCACCAGTATTCTATAACAAGATTATTAGAGCTTGCTTTTAGGAGATGACACACACACAAAAGGGTGAACTCTGCCATAAAAAAGGTTCATTGACAGGCTAAAAGCGGAAAGCAGGCTACTATAGATCAGAAGATAAGACATCTGCAAGGCCAGACTGACAGAAGCAGAAAGCAGGATGCTATAAATTAGAAAATAAACATCTGCTATGTCACAAGAAGAAAAGAAAGGAAATAACATCTCAGTCACACTTGGCAACAGAAAGCATCTAGCTCCTACTGCAACATATAATTGTATTTGGTAAAGAACATATGTACATATATGGAATTAGCACAACAAGAAAGGGGAGGAAGAAGGATGTGATTTAATTAAAACAAACAAAGACGGTGTGAGTTAGATTGTAAGTCTGGGAGCCACTTAGGTGATAGACAGGGACTTTTCACAATCAGGATAGGGCATTAGGGTTTGCATGTTAATGATGCTATTGCATAAAAACTGTATGTAACCACAGAATCTTTGAACTCCTTGCCTGAGTCTTTTAACTCAGGTTGAGCTTCCCTGTTGTGCAACAGACAGTAAAAGATTTTTTTTTTTTAATCATCTCCACCTTTGACTTTGCCTGATTTCTTTGCGGGACAAGTCTTTTGTCTCCTTACACCTTGGTCACAGAGGCAAATACTTGAGAATAAAAGGTTAAGTGAATGGCAGACTATACTGTTTAATAGTAGCACAACTCTGCTAAAGCTGGTGGGGTGGAGAATGAGTTCTGTTCACAATAATAGGTTGCACATCCATGAACTACATTAAACTACTCGGAGACCTTCTTTCTTGCAATATAAGTAAGTTGTTAGAGAGAAAGTGCATAAGTGGAGGACATCTAAAAGGGTCCATTTTCCTCTTTGAAAGCCTCTAAGAGAAGTTCCTCCCTCATGGATCACTGCTCCCTCATGGATCACTGCCTTGTCGTGGCGAGGGGGCTTGCGTGGTTCGATGAGGCTGTGGGCTATGCCGTGGAGGGCCACCCAGGACGGACAGGCCACAGCAGAGAACTCAGACCAAGCGTGATCCCCTGGAGAAGGAAATGGCAACCCACTCCAGTATCTTTGCCAAGAAAACCCCATGGACAGTAACAAAAGGCTAAAAGATATGACGCCGAAAGATGAGCCCCTCAGGTCGGAAGGTGTCCAATATGCTACTGAGGAAGAGCAGAGGGCAAGTACGAGTAACCCCAGAAAGAGTGAAGCGGCTGGGCCAAAGCCGAAAGGCCGCTCAGTTGTGGATGTGTCTGACGGTGAAAGGAAAGTTCAATGCTGCAAAGAACAATACTGCATAGGAACCTGGAATGTAAGGTCTATGAATCAAGGTAAGCTTGACGTGGTCAAAAATGAGATGGCAAGAATGAACATCGACATCTTGGGAATCAGTGAACTAAAGTGGACAGGAATGGGCGAATTTAACTCAGAAGACCATTATATCTACTACTGTGGCCCGGAATCCCGTAGAAAAAATGGTGTGGCCTTTATAGTCAACAAGAGAGTGAGAAAGGCAGTACTGGGATACAATCTCAAAAATGACAGAATGATCTCAGTCCGAATCCAAGGCAAACCATTCAATATCACAGTAATCCAAGTCTATGCCCCAACCACTGCTGCAGAAGAGGCTGAAATGGACCAGTTCTATGAAGACCTACAACAGTTCATAGAACTAATACCAAAAAATGATGTCCTTATCATCATAGGGGACTGGAATGCTAAAGCAGGAAATCAAAAGGTAACCGGAATAACAGACAAGTTTGGCCTTGGAGAACAAAATGAAGCAGGGCAAAGGCTAACAGAGTTTTGTCAAGAGAACACGCTGGTCATAGCGAACACCCTTTTCCAACAACCTAAGAGGCGTCTCTACACATGGACATCACCAGATGGGCAACACCAAAATCAGATTGACTATATAATTTGCAGTCAAAGATGGAGAAGCTCTATCCAGTCAGTAAAAACAAGACCTGGAGCTGACTGTGGCTCAGATCATGAGCTACTCATTGCAAAATTCAGACTTAAATTGAAGAAAGTTGGGAAAACCACAAGGCCATTCAGATTTGACCTAGATCGCATCCCCGATGAATATACAGTAGAGGTGAAGAGTAGGTTTAAGGGACTAGATTTGATAGACAGAGTGCCTGAAGAACTATGGACAGAGGTCCGTGACATTGTAAAGGAGGCAGCAATCACCGCCATCCCAAAGAAAAAGAAATGCAAGAAAGCAAAGTGGCTGTCTGATGAGGCTTTACACATAGCAGAGGAAAGAAGGAAAGCTAAAGGCAACGGTGAAAAGGAAAGATTTGCCCAACTGAATGCAGATTTCCAGAGAACAGCAAGGAGAGATAAGGAGGCTTTCCTGAATGAACAATGCAAAGTAATAGAGGAAAACAATAGATTGGGAAGGACTAGAGATCTGTTCAAGAAAATTGGAGAAATCAAGGGAACGTTCCATGCAAAGCTGGCCACGATAAAGGACAAAAATGGTAGGGACCTAACAGAAGCAGAAGAGATTAGGAAAAGATGGCAAGAATACACAGAAGAACTATACAAGAAGGACCTTGATGTCCTTGACAACCACGATGGTATAATCACTGACCTCGAGCCAGACATCCTGGAAAGCGAAGTTAAATGGGCCTTAGAAAGCATTACTAACAACAAAGCTAGTGGAGGTGATGGTATCCCAGCTGAGTTATTCAAAGTCTTAAAAGAAGATGCTGTTAAAGTGCTGCACTCAATTTGCCAACAAATCTGGAAAACACAACAGTGGCCACAGGATTGGAAAAGGTCAGTTTACATTCCAATCCCAAAGAAGGGCAATGTCAAGGAGTGTTCAAACTATCGCACAATTGCACTCATTTCACACGCTAGCAAGGTCATGCTCAAAATCCTACAAGCTAGGCTTCAACAGTACGTGGATAGAGAATTGCCAGAAGTTCAAGCTGGGTTTCGAAGAGGTAGAGGAACTAGATCAAATTGCCAACATTCGCTGGATTATGGAGAAAGCAAGAGAGTACCAGAAAAACATCTACTTCTGCTTCATTGACTATGCTAAAGCCTTTGATTGTGTGGATCACAATAAATTATGGCAGGTTCTTAAAGAGATGGGAGTACCAGACCACCTCACGTGTCTCCTGAGAAACCTGTATAAGGGTCAAGAAGCAACAGTTAGAACCGGATATGGAACAACGGATTGGTTTAGCATAGGAAAAGGAGTACGACAAGGATGTATATTGTCACCTTGCTTATTTAATTTATATGCAGAGTACATCATGCGAAATGCTGGCCTGGATGAATCACAAGCGGGAGTTAAGATTGCTGGGGAAAAGATCAATAACCTCAGATATGCAGACGATACCACTCTGATGGCAGAAAGTGAAGAGGACCTAAAGAGCCTCTTGCTCAGGGTGAAAGAGGAGAGTGCAAAAGTGGGTTTGAAGCTCAACATCAAAAAAACTAAGATCATGGCATCTGGCCCCATCACTCCTTGGCAAATAGAAGGGGAAGTCGTAGAAGTAGTGACAGACTTCACGTTCCTAGGATCCCAGATCACTGCAGATGGTGACTGCAGCCATGAAATTAAAAGACGCCTGCTCCTTGGGAGGAAAGCGATGGCAAACCTAAACAGTATGATAAAAAGCAGAGACATCACCTTGCCAACAAAAGTCCGCATGGTCAAAGCAATGGTATTCCCCGTAGTAATGTATGGCTGCGAGAGTTGGACTATAAGGAAGGCCGAGCGCCGAAGAATAGATTCTTTTGAACTATGGTGCTGGAGAAGACTCTTGAGAGTCCCTTGGACTGCAAGGAGATCAAATCAGTCAATCCTAAAAGAAATCAACCCTGATTGTTCCTTGGAAGGCCAGATCCTGAAGCTGAAGCTCAAATACTTTGGCCACCAAATGAGAAGGGAGCATTCACTGGAGAAGACTCTGATGCTGGGAAAGATTGAAGGTCAAAGAAGAAGGGGACGGCAAAGGATGAGATGGTTAGACAGTGTCATTGATGCAACGAACATGAAATTGAGCAAACTTCAGCGGACAGCGGAAGACAGGAGGGCCTGGCGTAATCTGGTCCATGGGGTCGCGAAGAGTCGGACTCGACTGTGCGACTGAACAACAACAACAACAAAAAGAGAAGTTCAACTATCACACAGCATTGCAATGGCCTGAACCATACATACAGTTTCTGAGTGGTCCTTTCTAGATTACCATATGCTCTTGTAAGTACTTTTATCATGGCACGGGACAAAACCTGCAGAGCAGAGATTCCTCACCCAGACCAGGAGCAGATGGCTTACATGATATGCGACTCTAGCACTTATCTAGAGACTGCATGATATGATTTCAGCCACTTCTTTTTTTCTACACTATATAAGCAATCAGTCAGACACAAAAAAGGAATTGAAAAATAGCTCTGTAAGTTACACAAAAATTGTCTAACTGCAGACAGTAATCAAAAGTTACAGTTCTCATTATGAAGTATGCAGTCCATTGGTGAATTTTAAACCACAGCAAAATTTTCTGATATGAAATGGGTTTTTAAGAACTGGGCTATTTCAGCAATTGAGCAGGTAATAAACATATCAACACACAATGACTCGTCACTGAGGCAAGATAACCTGCCTGTATTTAAGAGTGTGTTTACAACTGTGACTCAGAATTGGAGGCTGTAACTACAAAAGTCAGCTGCTGCTCCAGGAAAGGGCAGAGCACCACACGAGAATGCAGTAGCAGCCTCCTGGGCCCAGCCAGGAGTGGGGGTGCGCCACCTACAGGAGAGATCCACCACCACCAAGCAACAGCTGAGCATAGCTGCAGACGTAGGAGGTTTGCCAGCCAAGAGCATCCGTTGGTGTGTTGAGCCAGGGCCTCTGGCTAGCCCTATGCAAACCCAGCTGGGATAGGACATGGCAAGGATGTGGTTAAGAGATAAACGAGGCTCAGAGAAGGGAGAGGCAGTGCTAGGCTTGGCCAGCAGGGGCAGAGCCCCAGGGATAAAAAGGGAGGTGTCAGGAGAGAAAAGGGTGAAAGACAATCTGGCTGGAAAAGGCTGAGAAGACAAGAAGAGGAAGCTAAAGGAGGACCTGAGGTCTTGGGCAAGATAAGGTTACTAGCCTGGTGGAACTGCCCTATGACACAGGCCCAGCCCCTGCCATGAGGTTCTGAAGGGCAAAGCATGTGGATGAAGGGAATTGTACTTGTGTAGATACCTGTGTGAACTTTGCTCACTGAAATAAAGAGAAATTTAAGGAGCACCATTTAGTCTGGGTAAGTCTCTGCTGCTCATGGAAGATGTCCTGCTGTGGTGGAGAATGCGGTCAGGCCACACCACACTGAAGTGCAATGGGGCCCTGGAGCAAATTCTCAGTCCTGTTGGATGGGGTTTGGGGAACAGCAGTGGGCTCAGGTACAGAAGCAGCACCAACTCTGGCAACAGACTGCCACCCAACAGGCCCATTTGTTCGAACAGCTGTTATAGACACAGTAGTGGTTCCATGCCATTTATGTGACAGCCTTCTCAAGACCCTGCAGCCCTTAACCACAGAGGAGAAACGGGATCATAAGACTGGAGCACCGAGGGTCAGGGTCAGGGCTGGAGCAGATTTCTAAGATGACACCAACAGATGATCCAGAGGCACTCCTCAACACATTCAAAAGGATTGCCACAATGGCTGGCGGCCCAAAGATCAATGGGCTCTGATTTTGACCCCTCGTCTGACAGGCCTAGCCCAGGAGGCTGCTGATATCCTCACCTCTCAGGAGGGTGGGATGTATGCCAAAGTATAGTCAGCAATTCTTTGGCCATTCTTTCAAATAGATCAGGGTCTACTGTACCAAGTGGTTTGGAACCATCAGACAGCTGAAAAGAAGACTCAGCTCTTTGTTCCCTAGCCATCACATCTACTATTACTGCACCCGGTGCACAATATCTTTGTTGTGGGCCATTTGGCCTTTGAGCAGAGTCTCACCAGACTCACCCAAAGGTTTTACTGGCCAGGCATCCAAGAGCTAGTGAGGAGGTACTGTGCTTCACACAGCCAAAGGCTGGGCCTAGAAGGGCCCTGATTCCAATGCCAATCATCAAAACCCTCTTTGAACAGGTCACCACAGACCTGGTAGGATCACTTCAGAAATCAGCTAAGGGACACACTCACATACTGGTGGTAGTTGGTTTTGATACCAGGTACCCTGACGCGATGGTTCTGAAAGGTATGGGGCAGTCATGATTGCTAATGTGTTGCTCACAATATTTTCGACAGTGGGCATTCCAAAGGCCATCTTAACTCATGAGCAAGGTGTTGCAGGAACCCTTAAAGACCTCAGCCCACCACTTCCAGGTTAATGGTCTAGTAGAACATTTAACAAAACCTTAAAACATATGCTCCACAAATCTGCTGCCTGTGAGCCATGCCAATGGCATCAGCTCCTAGCCCCATTGTTGTTTGCTGTCCAGGAGGTCCTGCAGGCCTCCCTGGGCTTCTTCCCATCTGTGTTACTGTCACCTTGGACTCAGATCTCAAAAAAACAGAGAACCACAGCCACAGATAAAAAATAAGAAAGAGAAAATGCAAAGCTATGTATAGACGCTAAACAATTACTCATGAATTATGTCCAAATAGTGTAATATATGACATTAACAATGCAATATGAATTAATGTTACAAAGCACTATATAACAATAAAGTCCAAAACAACAGATTGATTAAATTTCCAGATAAAGTATTCTTACATTCTCACTTGTCTTTTACATATGGTGAACATAATGGCTTGACCTTAGTACTTTGATATGCTCTGCAGACTTTCATAAGAAGTGTTTTTTCTGAAGATTGTTGACTTGTTAACATATACAGCCTCACTCTACAAATGTTAAAAATGATTCTTGAAGTCTGACGTTATAAATCAGTCCTATTCAGAAGAAGACTCGCAAAACGAATACTTTATCTGGAAATTTCGTCCATCTATTTTTTTGGACCTTTGTTTTGGACTTCATTGTTCTATAGTGCTTAGTAACTTACACTGATTCATATTGTATTGTTATTGTCATATATTGCACTATTTGGACACAATTTATGAGTAATTGTTTACTTTAGTGTCTATATACAGATTTGCATTTTCTCTTTCTTATTGTTTACCTTGGACTCAGATGACAGTAGCACAGGTCTGGGAGGTGCCTCTTGCTGTGTCCCTGCCCCCCCGGCTGGGTCCGTGCCAAGGCAAGCTCCATAGGCAGCATGTGTGCAGCCTGCATCCAAATCAAGTGGCAGTGGCACTAGTCTGAGACATCACAACAGATACTTTATACCTCCTCCCATATCTCTATCCATCATACAGGGTTCTAAACTGGAATTAAACCAAAATTTAGAATGGCAATTTGTGGGGAGGAAACTGTACAGTTCACCAGGAGCTTTTCCAAATCTAGAAGCCTTCAATTGCGCTCCACACATGATGGGATGGGGCCAAGAAGAAAAGCAAGTACTTAAGCAGAACAACAAACTGTGTTAAAGGTTACCACAAACAATTCTGTTTGTTGTGGTATCTGAAAGCAGTTACTATGATTTTGGCCCCCCTACCTCTGTACCACAAGAATGAGCTACCCTCTTAAGAACATAAGAACATAAGAGAAGCCAATGTTGAATCAGGCCAATGGCCCATCTAGTCCAACACTCTGTCACACAGTGGCCAAAAATATCAGGTGCCATCAGGAGGTCCAGCAATGGGGTCAGGACACTAGAAGCTCTTCCACTGCTGCCCCCTCCCCCCAGCACCAAGAATAGAGTGCATCACCTGCCCCAGACTGAGATTACCTATCTATACCTTATGGCTAATAGCCACTGATGGACTTCTGCTCCATATGTTTATCTAATTCCCTCTTGAAACTGTCCATGCTTGTAGCTGCCACCACTTCCTGTGGCAGTGAATTCCATGTGTTAATCACTCTTTGGGTGAAGAAGTACTTCCTTTTATCTGTTCTAACCCGGCTGCTCAGCAATTTCATAGAGTGCCCACGAGTTCTTGTATTGTGAGAAAGGGAGAAAAGTACTTCTTTCTCAACCTGCTCAATCCCATTCATAATCTTATAAACCTTGATCATGTCACACCTCAGCCGTTGTTTCTCCAAGCTAAAGAGCCCCAAGCATTTTAACCTTTCTTCATAGGGAAAGTGTTCCAACCCTTTTATCATTCTAGTTGCCCTTCTCTGCACTCTTGATATAAGCAGTCACCATTTATGTTACATCAGCATGCCTATAGTTGTGTAGGGCCTCAGGCCATCCCAGAACATAGAAAAAGGGGCAGTAAACACCCCCACACTATAGCATCATTTTGCAAGGAAGTTCATCCTAAAAGTAAACAAGCCTGACTTGCTAAGACCATTTCAGACTCCAGCCATATAAGAATGGTCAGTGTCTGAAACAACAAAAGACAAAAACGCTTTCAAGTCTTCTGTGATTCTTAAGACAATATTTAACACCTTAAAGAGGGCAAACTGGTCTCCTTCCTGAATTAATCACTTATCTCCTGAATCTCAACACATTTAGAAGCAAATATTTAGTCATTATTTTTGTTA
The DNA here is from genome assembly GCA_029375565.1 of Gekko gecko. Taxonomy (NCBI): domain Eukaryota; kingdom Metazoa; phylum Chordata; class Lepidosauria; order Squamata; family Gekkonidae; genus Gekko; species Gekko gecko. The sequence goes on along the minus strand of JAPDNY010000005.1, from coordinate 33,045,882 downwards.
ACCATAACATCAATATCATCTTTACTAAACAGTGAGCTTTTGCCCCAAACAAATATTAGCTAAGGAAGTTGTTGAATCCTGCAAATAGCAAATGAGATTACCTAATTTGACTCCACTATCATAGGACACATACTCAAAGACAGAAAATTAAGTATATAAATTTTGGGATTTAGCTGTGCACTTCAGGTTAGGTTTTTTCATCTAAGTTTACCTCCAACACCAAGGAGACAATATGCACTCTTCAAGACCGGTAGCTATGATCCAATTTCTGCTTTTTCTTAATCTTTATAACACTATGACACATAGTGTTAAAGCCCCCTTGTCCCTCAAGAAGGCTTTGGATTAGGGTTGCCAGGTCCCCCAAGTGCACAGGGGATCCCCTGGTTTCTAACACTCCCCCTGGCACTGGCCAACTAGCTGGCAGGGGAGAGTTACTGCCCCAAATGCGACGTCACCTGGAAGTAATGTGGGCACACTGGTTACATTGGGGGGTAACACTCTAATTTTGGGGCAAAACTCTATGGTAGAATTGGCTTCAAACCATAGAGTTTTGCTCAAAAACCAGAGTGTTGTCACCGATGTGCCTATGTCACTTCCAGGTTATGTAGGTGTGGCATGCTTCTTCCTTCCCCTATCTTGGAGCATCTCGGTAAGTCCCCAGCTGGCTTGTCATTTGGACCCGGCACCCCTACTTTGAATGAAGGACAAGAGCAAAATGCACAAGACTAGGCAGTGAATCCTCACTGTCCAAGGTAAAGAGCCATCACCAGCACTTCTAAACAATCCTGAGGAACCAAGTCTTCAGCACTACCAGGTTTTAATCAAGAAGTCAGCCTTATTTATTTATTTATTTATTTATTTATTTATTTATTTATGCAAGCAGGCTCAGAGCAGCTTACAACATATCATCCCACAATAAAACCATCCATTAATTAAATAGGACAGTTAATTAATACATTAACTCAGACAACTTAAAATTTAGTCAACTAATTTAAATATCTACAAGCAGCTCAGCAAATAGTTTCTTCTTCTTTCAATGTCTGGTGGGCTCATGCCAGGGAGGGCAGGGTGTGTTCTGTTTAACAGGTCAGTCACTCCAGGCACTCAAGCCATGGTCACTCGAGCAGGGGAGGCCGATGTTATATGACTGTAAAGAAAAATGCTTTCTTAAATGCAGAATGTGTGTGCAACCTTAAGGACAGGCCTGTTATGGATCTGCTATAAACAACTTTGTAAGTGATAAATGGTTGAGACTCTCCCTTTAAGGCAGAGATAGCACGGAGCTCTGGGTGACCTTGTAGAGTACTTCCAGCTGCAGGCTGATAAGAGGCCGGAGATGACCAATTCCCCCATTCCAATTAAGTAACCTAGTAACACCTGCGTGGAGGCAGATCTTAAAGTTATGCTATAGCTAACATTCGACTCCCTCTGCCCAATTTGATCATTATGGGATGTACAAGTGCCTGGTAATCTGAATAATTGATATCATTATTGTGGCCTTTCATTGGGTAAGGTTAACTTGGTGAGAGACCATTTTTCCTATAAGTTGAGCATTAGCTCCATTATGTTTCCTGGGCTTTTGTGACTGCTGAGCCTGGTCTGGGCCAGTAGTGCAGAACCCTGCCTGAGGGCGTTCCAGTTTGCTTATGCCTGCCAAGGCTACGAGATGCCTGCTTTGAATGCTGACCCACTGAACTCTGTCTTATGGAGAGGTAATGCTGCATTGCTGTAAATTAGGCTGGATAAGCTAGGATTTCTTTTGTTCTACCTTGCACAGTATTGTCTTGTGAATTCTTGCACCTAAATAAACTAAAATATATTGTATTTTGATAAACTTTGTATGGCTCTTGTGTTACCAAGTCTCAAAGCCTAAATGATGTATGCCTAGACCCTTGTGACCATTCTACCAAGGCATTTTGTTTGTTATATCTTTTTGTGGGCTGCAGTTTCCCTCTGCAGACTTGGAGACAGACAGGAGTGTTTTAGTTCCTTTTGCTCCTGACTGGTGTAGGACTAAATTAAAGGAACTTGGTGGCAGTTCTACCGTAACATTTTGTTTTGGGGTCTATGCCAGCAGGAAAGAGAGGGTTTTTTTCTCACCTTTCCTTGCTGGAGAGTTTTTGTTTGCTCAGTTTGGGTAAAAGCCTTTTGAGCCCATAGCTGTCTTGATTGACACCTTGGTGCCTTCCCCACTTAAAGGCACATAATCTTTACAGTGACATCCACTGCCTTAACCAAAGGCCTAGCAGAACATCTCCATTTTCCAGGCCCTGCAGAATTAGAATAAATCCCACAGGGCCCTGATCTCAATGGGGAACATGTTCCACCAGGCTGGGGCCAAGGCTGAGAAGGCCCTGGCTGAGACAAGGCGGACATCTTTCGGGCTGGGGACTGCTAGACAGTGTTGGTATGAAGGGTCTAGATAAGCCCGTTGCAAGTTCAGTTTCAAGAACAATTACTTTGGCAGCTGTAGCTAAAAAAGGCCAAGATCCTATGGTAACACAAGACTGAAGCCCCAAAACCCAAACAGCACCATGGGAGTATACATAAGGTTTATTAAAAGAAATGTGCAAAAGTACACAAATGCACTATTTTTGTATACAAAAGTATAAAAATATAGTGCAAAGCAAGGAATAATAAAAAACTAAATAACTACCCTAAAACCCTTATTCAGGCTTCAGGCCTCTGACCCAGATGTTACCTGGTCAGACTGAAGGTACAGAGTCCAGAACAGAACTTCAAAACCCATAATCCCAGAAGCAGGTATTCCAGCCACCAAGGCCCAACCTACAGTCAAAAGGATGGCAAAAAGACAGGAAGACTGGAGGTGCCAAGGAAGGTTCAAACTAGAATGATCTTGCTTTATGCCAGATTGCTTGCAGCTGACTTAATCCTGTTCAGCAAATCAGTTGTGCTGCTAAGACATATGACCATGTACTTCTGCAGCTAACGCGTACTCAGAATCAAGCAACCTCACCCCCACCAGGGTTCTTTGAGCTAATCAGATGAAAAGAGACTCCTTTTGGGTCTCACAGGCCATGATCTCATTTGCGCCTGTCTCTGATTCCATCTTGTCCCTTATCTCTCTTGGACACTGCAAGTCATCGTGATGTGAGTTTCCCTGAGTGGACCTTCAGTAACTCGTCTAGGCCCCAAACCCTGACTCACAAGTTTGAAAAGTTATGAAGATACATAATATTTCCAGTTCATACAACTCCTGACACAAGGCCAGATATATTTGTGGCCCCAAATAGAAACTTTTTGGTGTGTCATTCAGTTCCACATTGGAACATTTCAATTTTGGTCCTATTTTAACTTTTGGCCCTTAATTAGTTTTCTAAACTTCCTTTGGAGGTTTGTGCTTTGTTGGTTTAGATTTCCCCCCCCTCTTTTTTAGGGTGTCTTTTTCCTGGCATAACTCTGCCTTTCAGATCCCCAAGCTGCTTCCTTGAATTATCTTTCCTTCTCTTTCCCTCTCTCATTTAGCTTTCCTTCTCATGTTCTTTAAAACCATGTATATGTCCATGCAACTCTCTCATGAACCAATCATGAATGAGACAAAACTGGGCATCTTAGTTATCAAAGAGTTTAGTAATTGTTGAATTAGGACTTACCAATGTAGATATCTGAAGTATTTTATTTTGACTTGCCAAATCTTTTGATTGCCAACTGCCTTTAAAACTTCCTTTCTGTCTTGCCTTCAACCTATTTATTTGAAGTTAATAAAAGTTAACTCTTTTAAAACAATGCTCTTATTATTTTATGGGAAAATACCACACCAATTTGCAGTCTGTGAATACAAAGACTCAGGTTCCAAGAGGTCCAGTTGCAGATGTCTGTGTGAATGACCACACAAATGTATTTCCTCTGGTTCCAGGGTAACATAGTTAACTTATTTTCCAGCTTTGACACATCTGATCTGAAACCCAGATTTTGGAGGGTATGGATTCACACATACTGAAGTTCGCTCTGTTCATATAAAACAGCAGCTGAGTATACCTTGAAGATTACACATAGCACACTCTCCCAGTATGACAGCTAGGAACACCAGAATCATAATGACTGAAAAGGGCTTGTGTCTTGAACAAAGAAGTGAAACACCATGGTTTAGAATACTGTATCTTTTCTTGGCATCACAGCAACATTTGTGGTGGAAGTCTTAATGTTATTTCAAGAGTACAAAGATAAGAGTCCAGTGGCACCTTTAAGACCAACAAAGTTTTATTCAAGGTCAGATGTGCATGCACACAAAAGCTCTCTACTTGAATAAAACTGTGTTCATCTTAAAGGTGCCACTGGACTCTAACCTTGTTCTATCGCTTCAGACCAACATGGCTGCCCACTTTGTGCTATTTCAAGAATTAGTCTCTGAGGAGAAACTCACACACCATATTTCTTCTCAACCCAATTTACCTCCTTTAGGTCCTGCACAATAGCAGTCAGTCGTTCATTCTCTGCCTGAACATTGGTAACAACAGCTCTGCTTTGTTTCAGCTCATTCTGCATTTCCAAGATCTTCCCCAGATAATAGGCTTCCTTTGATGCTGACTCCTGGAGGAGCGTCTCCTCCCGTGTCTCACCATCTTCAGCGACTTTGCGATGAACTGAGAAGGACTGCCCAAATGCCTGCAAGAGTAAAATAAGGGCTTATGAAAAAACAACAATAAAAAACCCTACTATGCTCAGGTATCCGTTGAAACATTTGGAAGATAAAGAAAATGCTGATGAACAATGGTTAGGAACGAGGCAAAACTCAAATATTTTATCACTTCTCAGCCAGGGTGCCCCAAGCTGCCAGCAGGTGTCTGGCATATAAGCCTACATTCTCCTTTGCCATCTTTTCATAAATAAGAATGCTATGTCCAATTAAATCCACCTTCTTGCTATTGTTATTTATATTATTCCCAGAAAATGTGCAATATTATGTGTAACAGTGACCAAAACATGGGAAAATACATCTGGGGAACTTAATTACACAGCCCTTCTGCTACCTTGGTGATTTTAAAGTATGGTTTATTTAGTACCTTGTGAATTCAACGTTGCAGGACTAAACATATTCAGTAAAATGTCAGTTTAGCTGCCTTACCCAAGGGTTGCAAAATCTAAATAGCCATAGTCAGCAAGCTGCTAGATAGCATTCTGATTTAAAAAACAACAACAATTTTAAATAAGAAAGTAGTTAACCATGTGTCAAGAGAGATGGTCACCTCTGTATCAATCAACCTGACAGTTTAAGCATCAGCGTTTGGCCCTGTCGTAAATTTAAAGCCATAGTTTGTTTCCTGATATGCCATCCAAGCATTAAAAGAGTAATATTGGGGAGAGTTCCACATCAAACTCCTATCACTCTTCTGCTGTTCCTGAACCAAGATGAAAAACTTGAGGTCACACCTTTGAATATCAAAGCAATCTGACTTAACTACACTCAGATGGGAGGGGGAGTCCTGCTCTTCTGAGAATCATCTTTTGGATAATGTTCTTCATTGGCTTATACTGCACTGGGGGTCAGTGGACCAGTTTTCCTATAAAATTAGCTTACAACCATCTGGGACAAATTTTTCCAAGCATGGCCCAACAATACCATCAGGGCTGAGGACCATCTCGCTGCATCTCTAACATGCTGCTTTGTTATTTAAGCTGATTTGAAAACATTTTAACCTGCCTGTCTTCTTGGATGTAATTTTATGTAGGAAGACAGACTTTGTTATTCTATTGCATCTGCTTATTCTTGCCTTATTCTTAAGCCTGAACCATTTTTTAAATCTCTGGTGTGTTGTACTGCATGTGTGAGAGTCCAAACCCAGTCTCAATACAACTATCCGGAGGGTCCCCAGGCTGGAGACAAGAGAATCAAACCATCTTTGTATATATGGGAACTGTATGGGAACTGACAGATGCTTTTTATATGTTAAACATAGAATGCAACGACTGGGCTGACATTGATTGCTGACTATGTTATTATCAACATACACATTCTTACTAGCAGCTGGACTATACTGAGAGGCTGCTGCTGGGCAGAAGATCAACACAATCCTGTCAGTGACTAGAAATAAGTATAAAAGGAAAGAGCAACAAAGCAAAATGGGGAGGCTGAACACACAGCAGGGAAACAATAAGAACTTCATACGTTCTCTTTCCTATCAAGCGAAGATTGCTGACCTTGTAACATTTATGAGTACACGTATAAACCTACCAGAATGAGGAATGGCTTAAAACAACTTTAATACGAATAGCAGCTGCTAAAACATCCTGTACAGAAGTCTCTTACTCTTCTTCTAGAACTAAGGTAACATGATCTTAGGGCAAGTCCTCAAACTACCAGTTCCATAGCACACTCAACTATAAAGGAATGTCTTGTATCACTACAGTCCTCACACTGAACTCTTTAATCTGACTAGAGTTCCAAATGTATACAGTCTCTGGAATCTGTATCATAGTTCTTTCTCATATTTACTCAGCCTCTTCTTGAATTCACTTCTAATTTCGCTTCCCCCATGCAGCATCTACAATCCATCTCCCTTCCACTCATTTATAATGTCCTGTGTAATGTTTGGGGAAAGTGTCTGTACCTCCCTTGCTGCAAGAGTCAAAGACAAAGAAATTGAGTAGGCAGACATGGACAAGTGAAGAGTAGAGGTGAAAGCCCTCACCTATCTTCATTCTGATGGGCATCATTCTAGTTACAAATTTTAGAATTTAGGAGAATACACAACTTTAGCTTTATAAACTTATTTATATGGTTTGCAACAGCTCCCAGAAATTAGCTGCAAGTTAGCCATCCCTTTATACAAAGCAGTGGGGAGGAATACTGAAGACTATTTCAAATGCATAAATTAGTAACGGATAATTAGAATGTAAAATATACTTTATCTTCAGTAAAGCTTATTTAGTATCACTACAAACGTGTTTTTTTTAATAACAAAGATTTTTATTGGAATATATTCAACATTGTTAAACACAATTTCCAAATCCACTTATGAACTATATCCCTTCGCCCCTTCCCCCCTAATAGGCTTCCAACACTGCTATTGCCAATAACAAAGAAAATTGAACAGTAATCAAGTTTAAACTTATAACAATTGATAAACCAGGTAACATAGTATCACTACAAACGTGAAGCATGCTTTAGTATGCTTATTTTTGTTAATTAGTTGCACTTTCCATTTTAGGCAAAAATAACTTCATTTTCATTTTGGAAGAATATACAATCTTCTAAAGAATTCACATTTTGACAGATTTAGAAGGTAATTGGACAGAACTAGGGAAACCATATAGGATATTAAAATGAATATGGAAGTCTGGAAATGTGGTCATATATGGTCTGAAGCTATTGTCATAGAATAGTTTATTATACTGGTTAATGCTTCTAGTTCAGTGATTCCAATAATAAATTGTATTTTTCTTGTGACATATCTTCTTTCAGTCATTCAGAAGTAACAGGAGCTGTGCTTTGTTTTGTTTTTTTTAAAGGGAAATGGTATGTACCATCTAATACTTCCATATTCTGCACTAACTTATACTGGATGTTGTTTTTTTAATTTACATTTTATTAACATTTTATCAATACAAATATGTATTACAAAGTTTTGAAACAGTGAATAAAACAGATTGTTTAAACATTAACACAGAACATAAAGTTACAGTATGAATACCCAACTGAACCTGTGTTTTTGATAATAAATTGTAACCACTTTGATGTTATATTAAACAACAGTGTACCACTGAAAAATAAACGGAGCATGTAAATCATAAAACAAATGTAAATGATTAAATAAATAAATATATGAAAAGGACGGGAGTTCTACTGATAATGATATCCACATAACGTCAGATCCATTTATGAAACTGGGACCATTCAGAAGAGATAAATTGTTGTTCGGATAAGTATTCAAGTACCAGAAACCATTTTCCAGTAAAACCAGTTTGGTTTGATTGTTGAGACATGTAGTTCAATTTGTTTGTAACTGCGTTCATTAGGTAGTGGTTCCATTGTTTCCTGAACCATACCTCTACAGTCAGTGCTTTAGTATCCTTCTAATAAGATGTAATCACTGTTTTAGCAGCGTCCAGCATGACTTCGTGGCTTTGTGTGGTCTAGAATTCAATTCCTGAGGCCAAGTGTTTAAAAATAAAATCTCCAGAGTGAGTGGGATTTGTACTGAGGTAACAGCCTGGATTATATTCAACACTTCCATCCAAAATTTCTTAATCTTTTTGTATTGCCACCAACAATGGGCAAAGCCTCCTATTTGGTAACATTCTTTCCAACACTGTGGGGAACTTATACTGGTCTGAGGCTACCAAGAAAAAAAGAAGCCATATGGCCATCAAAATCCAAAATAGCAGCATTGACTCCAGCATGGCTCAATATTAATATGTTTTCTCCATCAGCTTCCAAATAGCAAAAAATGACTAATAATCTTCTGTACAAGATTAAGTTAATGTATTATCTATACACAGAGTTATGGTTACAGAATAGTTACAGAAAACAGAATTACCGCATGTTAAATAGTTTCTATCTGTATATAAATCATCATGCTTCTTCAGTCACATGATTATCAATGTCACACAGGATTTCAAAGTGTGGGACGCAACGGTTGGAATACATTAAGGGTTATGGCTCTTGAACAAAAGAAAATAACTGATGCTAAAACATATGCTGTAATATGAACCTTTAGTTGCTGAGAAAGGGGATAGTGTCTCTACTGTGATGGGATTGGGTTCCAGCTGGAAACTATGAATCCTACTGGAAGATTTGAATTTTAGGAGAGTTGGAGAGAGAAGGAACTTCAAATGTGGGCATGATTCAAAAGTATGGGAAAATACGGGGGATATTAACCTGATTAGGTTACCTGCCCATAATATCAGTTTGACCTGGTTTAACAAAGGACTGGGCAGCGCTTGATGGCCCTTAATGCAGTCCAGGAGATGGCCAATGGACTAGTTTGAAAAGAAAGTCTTTGTCAGAATTGCTGGGGGGGGGGGAGATTTTCCTTATTTGCAATACAGTACTGGAAGTATTCTTTGGGGGGAGACTGAGAGATTAGATATCATAAGTATCAATGGCTGGGTATTTTACATGATTGATTCAGGACAAAACATTTCATACCCAGCCATTAAGGAGAAAATATCTGGGATCTGCCTGTTGCTTATTGTTTTGGATATATGGGTTGTTGAATTAGATCAAATTATCAGGGAGGAGGCTCCAGGGACCTTAGGGAAACAGGTGTCCCATTGAGTCCCACTGGAGACAGGCTTTTGCATAGTTGATGGAGGAGTTGCCTTCGCATTCCTTCCATGCCTTCAGCATGACTCACTGTCATTTTGATATCAGTTATATACCTTAACAAAGGGCAAAATTAAAATGGACTAAATAAGTGGGGCTTTTGTTTCAGCTAAACGCCAAGCATGGAATCAGAGATGTACTGCAGAGACTGACAGAATAATTTGTCATTGTCTCTTTTACCATTCTTAAATCTGGTTTTACTGCTTCTAATGTTATTTATTAAAAGTGGGCACCCCTCTCTTCCTCATAATATTTAGTTCTAAGCTGTCTCTGCCAGGTCAAAATCAAATGTTCTAGTTCTAAGCCATAAGCACATTGGTGTCAATTCTATAGACTATGAATGGGCATAAATTGGAAACATTTGGTTCTGTTTGTGGTTCATGGCATGCCTGATTCATGTACCACGAACTGTTACAAAATTTTAGGGGTTAAATAAACTCATCCAGTTCATGAGGTTCATGACATGGTAGAATGGCCCCTAGGTGTGCTAGAGACACCAAACTCACAGGGGATCTCCTGCTGTCTCTCCTCTACCTGTCCTCCAAGTTTGATGAGGATTGGATTTACAGGGTCCGAGTTATAGCTCACCAAAGAAGGTGACTGCATACTCCACTGTTTGCAATGGAGGGAAAATAGCAAAAAACCCCAAGGGCAACAGAATCCCAGCAGAACAGAATCAAAGTCCCCAAGAATCTCTGCAACAGAAACTGAACGAGCGGACATTTTTGCAAGCCCAGCAGAACCAGTGCAACATGCCCAGCAGAACTAGTGCCACCATGGCAGTGCAAACCAAACAGGACTAAGGTCAAACTGTAATCCAGGCAGACTCCCTCTCTTTAGTGAATGACAATATGGAGGAGAACACCTCCATTTTACAGCACCCCAGGAGTACATAAGCCAGGCAGACTTGACCTGAATAAACAAGATAGATCCTAGAAAGGCAGGGCTCATTATGCATAGGCAAAAACCCTGGTAAGTGTGACATCTTGGTCAGACCCAGCTGCAGCCTCCACCCTGATATCTGCAAACGCCAAATAATGGACTTGCCTCACCCCAGAGCTAACACCATTCAACCTGGATCACTAATCCTATCAGTCTCCCCTCACCTCTTCATACCCATATTTCCTCCAAAATAATGGCTCCCCTCTTTCCCACCAAACACAAAAGGAGGGTCACCAAGCAGCATTGTATTTTTTTATTAGTTTAATTAGCAATCCATTATCCCTCCAAAGCACCAGAGGAAGCAACCAGAGTTTCAGCCCACACCCTATTTTACATCCAAAACCCCACATAAGAACACCTCCTGTTCTTCTTTGTCTATACCTGAGAACCCTAGTCAACATTGCCAAACTCATTGTTTTACCTTTCAGTTAATCCCATCAATTCTTTGTTTCACAGGGCCATCACATAAGCATGCCCCCAGGTCCCATTTTTCCTATAACTCGGCAGCCTCAGCTCCACTGTTGTGTGTCTTGTGTGGGCACCTAGTGACAACACCCCCCCACATTGCTTGGGCCTTCTGTGAGACACTGGTCGCCTCACTTTCTCTCTCCACAGACTTCTACTCTACAGGACAGGTAGCTATACTTCTTCCCCAACAACCCCCTTTTTATTCCTGCTACTCCTTTTATTTCTAAATTGAACTTGTCTGTACGTGACTTCTTGCATGCTTATTGTATATTAGTACTTTTATTTTTCTCATTAATAAAATAAAACTCTATTTTACCTTGGACTGGTTATTTGAGAGTTCTCAAAGGGAAAGATCCCCATAAAACATAGGTGGAGATTCCTCCCTCTCGCAAAGCCATTTTGTTTCTTTCACTAATTTCCCAACTACAATAGGAGACAGCCTTTTTAGACCGATATAGCATTTGAGGTAACAAAAAAAACAGGTTGCTTACCTGTAACTGATGATCTTCGAGTGGTCATCTGTGCAGTAACACCCATGGGATTATGCATCTCTGCTGATCCGAATCAGTGGTATACAAAGCTCACAACGGGATTTTCACACCTCCATCCCAGGCACGCACGGGAACCCCACTGCGCATGCCCAAGGGGGGGGCACAGACATCCCGCCAGTTCCTTCTGACCACTGTCATGTCAATAACAGGAGAAAAGTACTGAAGCGACAGCAATGGGGAAGGATGTGCGGGCAGTGTGACTGCACAGATGACCATTTGAAGATCATCAGTTACAGGTAAGCAAACAGTTTATCTTCTTCATGGTCTCTGTGCATCACAGCCATGGGAGATTGAAAAGCAGTGGCTCACCTGGAGGTGGGTGCTGTCATAAATTCAGTACTCTGCCGACAAAAGGACTAAACGACCAAGGTCCACTCTGTAGTGTTCACGAACATCAACAGCGTAGTGCTTGATGAAAGTGTTCGGAGTAGAGCATGTTACAGCCTCGCAGATTGCTGACAGAGAAGCACCCTTCAAGAAGGCTGTAGATGTAGCCATGGACCTTGTGGAATGCGCTCACACAGGCAAAGGCAACAGGCATTTAGCCAAGAGATAGCACAGCTTAATCATCTCAACAATCCATTTAGAGAGACATTGTGCTGAGATCTTGTGTCCTGCGGAGTGACTGGAGTAGGAGACATGTGATTGTGCCTCCTACTCGAACGTGTCCTGTCCAGGTAAAAAAGCAGCGTTCTCCTAAAATCTAGTGCATAGAGGAGACATTGCTGTCCATCTTTTGGGTTAGGAAAGAAGTTTGGCAAGAAGATCTCTGAGCTGAGGTGGAACTCAGAGACCACTTTAGGAAAGAAAGAGAAGTCAGGCACCATTCTCACACTATCCGGTAGGAAGACAAGAAAAGGTGGGTCATGATGAAGGGCTACGAGTTCACCCACCCTCCTGGCCAAGGTAATGACAATGAGAAAGGCAGTTTTCCATGCTGCATGTTTCAGCTCACAAGTTGCCATAGGCTCAAAAGGTCTCCTTGCCAGACGGCGCAGCACCAGTGGCAAGTCCCACAAGGGTACCGGCAAACGGAGTGGCAGATATCAGTGGAGGAGACCCGTCAGAAATTTCTTTGAGACCGGGTGAGAGAAGACAGAGAAGCCCTCAAAACCAGAATGGTAGGCAGAAATGGCCGACAAGTAGACTCTGATTGAGGAGTGCGAGAGGCCCTTCTCGGCCAGTGAAAGCAAAAATTCTAGGATCCGGTCAAGCGTGACAGAAGCCAGAGACACATCTGAGGGCTATAAGAAAGCCAAGAAACAAGACCACTTTCCACTGTAGGAACGTCTCATAGAGTCCTTCTTGGCATTGAGTAACACTGTAGTGACTCTCTCTGAAAAGGTTGTTAACTTGAGCTTGTGGACCTTGTGGAACGGAAGAGCTCTGCCTCCCGCTAGCAGCAGATCTGGCACCAATGGGAGTGGATGGCGATCCTTGGTCAGTGAAAGGAGGTTGGCAAACCAAGGTTGTCTTGGCCACCAGGAGGCGATCAGAATGCACCTCGTGTGAACCCTCATAGCTTTTGGACCATCTTTAGCAAAAGCGGCAAAGGAGGGAACATGTAAAAGAAGCTGTTGTTCCAAGGGTAAACGAGCCCGTCTCCTAAGGCCTCGGGATCTCATGCCCCCCTGCAGCAGAACAGGCTGCACTTTGCATTGTATCGGGTGGCGAACATGTCTATGTGAGGAGTAGGAGACATGTGATTGTCTCCTTTTGAATATGGGACGTAGGTAGGTCCCGTTCAGCTTCCAGTCGTGGCACTGAGAGAGACCCCTGCTGACCAAATCTGCATGCACGTTGGCACTGCCAGCGATGTGTGAGGCAATGGGAAAAATGTGCCGAGGTATGCACCAGGCTTAAAGGTCCAAAGCCAGGTAATGGAGACTGCGGGAGACCGTTTCTCCCTGTCTGTTGATATAACTGAGGGCTGTCATATTGTTGGTCAATACAGCCATGCAGTTCCCCATGAGAAGAGGCTGGAAACACTGGAGGGCCAGTTTGACTGCCAGAAGTTCCAAAAAATTTATGTGATTTTTTGAGGACAAGGCATCCCACCTGTGATCTACAGAGAGGCCGTTGAGGTGGGCACCCCATCCCCACAGGGAGGCATCGGTTATGAGGGTGAGACTAGGAGTGAGGGGATGGAAGGGGACACCCTGTATCAGGTTGTCTGCTGGTGTCCACCAGAGAAGGGAGTCGCATGCTTCCTGTGATGGAGAGAGATGACTGGGTCATTTGTAGGGGCTTGAAGTGCCGAAGGAACCAGAGCTGAAGTGGACACATTCGCATTCTGGCGAAGTGAAGGACTGCAGTCGTAGCTGCCATCAGGCCCAGAAGGTATTGTATTTGAAAAGCAGACAACATGTTTTGGAGCCGAATCTGTTGTGCAAGAGCGGCTAGAGTGAAGGCCCTGTCCCGGGGCAGGAAAGCTGTGCCTTCCGTGGAGTTGATTATCACCCCTATGAACTGCACTCTCTGAGAAGGAATCAGCTGGGACTTCTTGTAGTTGACCTGGAGACCGAGGCAATGAAGGATACTGAGGGCTTGGGATACCTGACGTATGAGAAGGTCCATGGAAGGCGCGACCAGAAGCCAGTCATCCAGATACGAGGATACCATCAGGCCACAGAGGCAGAGATGTGCCACAACGACCACCATCATCTTGGTAAGACTCACGGTGCCGTGCTGAGGCCAAATGGTAGACTCCTGTGTCGGTAGTGTCCGCCTCCTATCACAAAGCAGAGATATTATTGATTGGAGGGGTGGATGGTCAAATGGAAATAGGCATGTTCAAGGTCGAGAGTGGCCATCCAGCAACCCTTGGACAGGAAAGGTAGAATGACCTGTAGACTTGTCATCTTGAATTTCCGGTATTATATATAGAGGTGTTGAGGCCACGAAGGTCTAAGATCGCCCTCTGCCCACTGTCCCTTTTGGGTACTATGTAGTACCAGGAATAAAAACCAAGGCCCTGGTGGTCTAGAGGCACAGGATCTATGGCACCTTTCGATAGAAGTGTGGCTACTTCTTTGAGGAGGATTGACGACAGGGGGGTGGTAATGACTACAGGAAGATGTGGGAGCTCCAGAAATTCGATGGAATAGCCATTGGTCTGACGTAATGGTGGTCCAGGCATGTAGATAGGGATAGAGGCGGGTAGGGTTGGAAGGGGCAGACGGTGGGAAGTCAAATGCCCTGTTTGTTGGGTTTAGGCTGTTTCGGTCTGACTTGTTATCCAGAGCCATACCTTTGCCTGGCTTGATATTGTTGTCTGCTCCCAGACAGGGATTGACGTGGCCTATAGCCTCCTTCTGGCAACGGTTTAGTGTACTGGCACCTGGAGCTGTAACATGACCAAGAGCAAGGTCTAAAAGGCTTAGAAGGGGCAGAGACCCCCAACGATCTAGACGCTTTGATGCTTTTATCTATGTCTTGCAGGGCCGAATCTGTGGAAGCGTGAAAGAGACCCTGGCCATCAAAAGGTAAGTCCTCTATGTATGCCCTACTATCAGCAGGGAGTGAGGTGGTCCTAAGCCAGGAATGCCTCTGGAGGGCGACTGCGGAAGACATCGTTTTGGAGAACGTGTCCAAAGCATTTTTGGAAGAACTGATGATCTGCTTAGAAAGTAACAACCCTTACTTTTGCAGCTTCCTGGCTTCTTGATGTTTGTCCTCAGACACCAACATCAAAAGATCAGTAAAGTGCTCCCAGAGCGAATACTGATAACAGCCCATGCAAGCTATATAATCTGACATTTTAATTCCCAGAGCTCCAGCTGAATAAAAATGTCAGCCAAATGAATCCAACTTCTTGCTCTCCTTATCAGAAGGTATAGCAAGGGTATGTTTACTCTTCAAGGAGGACGACACGACCATGGAATTGGGTTTAGGATGGCTATGGAGGAATTCAGCCTCCATCTCTTGGACCCTATACATATGATCTAGGTGCCTGGAAGACACTGGGGCAGAGGATGGTTTATCCCATGGTGCCCTTGCTGCCTGGAGGAGGATGGTCGACATTGGGAGGGCAACTGACGTGGAGGTATCAAGTTGTATGACATCAAAGACAGCGTCCAACACCGAGGGTTGGGGTTGGACGATCGACAGTCCCAGGGAATGAGCCATCCTCTTGAATAATCTTCATATGAAGAAAGGTCTTCTGAAGGAGAAATTGGAAGGTCGTCAGACACCGTAGGCTTGGGGGAAGGGTCCTCAGGTGAACTGGGTCATTCCATATCGTCAGTGCCGGAATCAGAGTTCGAAGATCTTGAAGGTGACCCCGGTGCCAGTAAAAAGGGTATGTCAGCCCTTCGGACAAGAGTATTTGATATCGGAGTGGTTTGCGATGGTAAAGTGGTGGTCGGACGGATAGGCGAGGTCAGGCAACAAGGTTCTTCCAGAGGTTTGGAAACGGACACGGAAGGTTTGGATGTACGTTGGGGAGAACTTGAATGACATGACCCACAGTTCCAGGCGGACTGTGGCCTAGGTGTCAGCCATGGCATTGATGTCGACATTGGATAGGAGCTGAACCAATAAGGCATGTATTGCCAATGGTCCCATGAAGGTGGCACAGATGGAACAAATTATGTCAGGGAGTGCAGTCTCAACTCCCATCTGGGTGAAAAGGAGAGCCTGGGTCTGGAATTATGGTACTCAGGGCACTTCTCCGTTCGATATCAACGCTCCCCACGCCTAGGGGATCTAGAATGATACTGAGAGTCCAGTCTAGAACGATCGCTTGCCCAAGAAGAAGCTGATGGAGAGCGATCTCTACGAGATCTGCGTGGGATGGCTTCCTCAACCTCCAATGGTGAGATCGAGATGGGGCCAGTGTCCACGGAGACCTCCGATACCAGGGGGTTCAGCTGCTGAATGGGCACATCCAATAATCCATTTGGAGGTAACTGTTGCATCACAGGCAGATTCCAGTGCAGGAGGGAAATCGATATTGGGTTGTGCCCGCTGAGGAGGGGGCAATGCAGAGCCCTTTTGCATGCCAACGCCACTCTGAGTGTGAGATTTATGTGTGGATTTTTTACGGTAAAATTTCTCTTTCTCGTGCTTATCCCTCTTCTTCTTCTTAGCCGGCGTAGAGATGGAGGAAGCCTCGTTCGGCGCCAAACGTTCCCACATCCGATGCCAACTTAGGGTGGAGAGGTGGGATCGGTGTTGGGGCGTCTTCTGATGTTGATGGAAGTGCCATCGGTTGAGAGTCCGAAGGGGTCTGAGCAGCCATCTTCCCCTGAGGCAAAGGCGCCAAAGCAGACTCCCAAAGTGCCACTTGAAGTCTCGCGGCCCTGTTTTTGCGGGTCTGGTTGGAAAACTTCGAGCAATGGCAGCAAGTCTCTGGATGATGGGTTTCTCCAAGGCAGAGAATGCAGAGTGTGTGGCTGTCACTGAGGGCGAGTTTGCTTCCACAGCTGACAAACCCCACTTTTTGGCCATAAAAGGAGAAAAAATCCCTCGGGTGAGGCGAATAAAAAATTACCTCAGAACGGGGGAGGAAGCTGCCAGAGGCAGCGGTGACCCTCAAAAAGGAAATAATCCAGCAGAACCCAGTGCCTCTGTGGAAATGCCAGCTCAATTACAATCCAAGCAGGGGGGCATTTTTATAAGCCCAGCAGGACCAGTACAATGTACAGAGTACCCAGCAGTACCAGTGCAATCACAGAATACCCAACAGAACCCAGTACCAACGTGGCAATCCCAGCTCAAAGGGACTGATGTGAAGCACAGAATCACACTCCAATCAGGGAGGGTGCTAGCACAGCAGAAGTACTAAAAGGAATGACAGGATTGCCCACTGGAAACAATGGGAAAGGCCTGAAAGCCCACTGAAGATAAGCCAGAAATGCCAATTGACTTGCATGCTCTCCACTGAAATACATTACAACATAAAATAGTTGCAATGAAAATGTTAAGCAGATTTTCAGTTAATGTTTCCGGGTGCAGATAACCTGCTCTGGGACTGGAAAAACAGGCCCCAGAGTGGAATGACCATTCCCTGGAACAGAATTCATGCTCTGGGACTGGAATGACAACCTCCCAAGTGGAATAACAGCCCCTGGGAGTAGCAGAAGTGTCCTGGAACTAGAATGGAAGCATCCAGAGCAGGAGAACTCTACTGGGACTAGAATGACAGATCACAGAGTGGAATGACAGCCCCAGGGAGTAGCAGAAGTTTTCTGGGGCTGGAATGACAGCCTCCAGAGCTGAATGACAGTCCCTGGGAATAGCAGAAGTGTCCAGAGAGAGAATAAAAGCCCACAGATTGAAATGGGGCACCCTGAGAGGAGGAGAAGTCTACTGACACTGGAATGACAGTTCACTAAGTGGCATGATGGCCCCTGGGTGTTCTGGAGCTGGAATGACAGCCTCCAGAGTGGAATGACATCCCCTGGGAGGAACAGAAGAGTTCTGGGAGTGGAATGACAAACAGTCATTCCTTTTCGGAGGCTGTCATTCCAACTCCAGAGCACTTGTGGTACTCCCAGAGGGGCTGTCATTCCAGCCCCTAAACACTTCTGCTACTCCCTGAGGTTGTCATTCCAGTGTGGGGGCTGCCATTCTACTGTCAAAACACTTCTACTCCCAGGAGCTGTCATTCCAATCTACTCTGGGGGCTGTCATTCCAGCCATTTGACCTGCCACAAAATTCACTTCACAAACCACAAACCAGCCAAAGTTCATCACAAACTTTAGTTTGTGAGCCAGTTCATGCCCATCCCTGCTATAGTTCTCAGCAGAGTGCTAGTGTTCTAAAATAAATTCTACTTATTAAACGATGCAATTTTGATTTGCAGAAAGGTAAAGAGTATCCAGGAGCTGCGGTGGCTCAAGTGGTTAAGATGCTGAACTGCAGGCTGTGGAAGGTCAGTAGTTCAGCAGTTCGAGACCTGGGTGCCGCATGACGGGGTGAGCTTCTGTCTCTAGTTCCAGCTCCTGCCAACCTAGCAGTTCGAAAGCAAGAAATTGCAAGTAGATAAATAGGTACCACTTAGATGGGAAGGTAACAGCGTTCCGTGCACCTTGGTGTTTAGTCATGCCAGCCACATGACCACGGAAACGTCTTCGGACAGCGCTGGCTCTTCGGCTTTGAAACGGAGATGAGCACCGCAACCCTAGAGTCGGATTCGACTGGCTTTCGAGCAAGGGAACCTTTACCTTTACCTTTTAAAGAGTATCCATTTAAAATAGTGGATATTCCTGATAAAAATGAGTAACAAGAACCAATCCTAACCAGGGGCTGCATTCAAGTGATGCTGAATTAAATCACTGGCAGTCTTAAATTGTACATTTTAAATCATTCCTGATTATATTAAAAATTGCAGTGATGTAAATTGACTATTAAAGCTTGCAGGAGCCTTCAAATAGGCTTGAAAAGTAGATACAAGTCCCATTAAATCTGTCATGAAGTATAATTTACTTTAAACGCACTCAGAAGCCCAATCGGGGAAAAAATGCAGTTTCATCTTATGCCACCACCACACCAAATTCTTAAAGGAGCATATGAGAATCAGAGTTTGTAATACTGGGAAGTATCCAAAGATCACTGAAATTAATTCCTTGCTCTCTGAATTCTCTACACATTAGACTCTACTGATTAAATCTGCGTCACCATTACTGCCAAATGGGGAACAGAAGCTAACAAGACACACTACATACTCCCTTGTAGGGGGGAAAAAAGGTAATGTATTGTGTTATATTAAATAAGGATGCAGCTCACCCTTTGCATCTGACTTTAGAACAGCTGGATTTTCTTCTAAGTGCTATAACACTTTTAGCAAAACATCATACTAATGTACTTAAACAGTGCCTTTCCATTAATGCTCAAGGCAGCTTACAAGTCTAGAAATGAAGTTAGACAGAACCAGGATATACACAACCAAGACAAAAGACAAATACTATTTAAAAGCTAGAAAACAAGAAGAAGGAGACTGGATTTATACCCCACCCTTCACTACCCAAAGGAGTCTCAGAGCAGTTTACAAACTCCTTCCCCTTCCCCTCCCCCTCCCCACAACAGACACCCTGTGATGTAGGTGGGGCTGAGAGAGCTCTGACAGAAACTACTCTTTTTCAAGAACAGCTGTGCTAGAACTGTGGCTTGCCCAAGGTCATCCAGCAGGTGCAAGTGGAGGAGTGGGGAATCAAACCCAGTTCTCCCAGATTAGAGTCTGCAGACTTAACCACTACACCAAACTTAACCACTACACTAAGGCTAGAAAACAACAGAAGTAGTTAAACCTACAAAACAAACATACCAGCAAAAGCAATTCAGGTGATAGTATATCAGAAGCTCAAGAAAGCAGAATCAACTTCACCAGACAACAAATTAATATGAAGACTAGCACCAAACATCCTTTGGTAAGATACTGGATGGTACAGTGCAATTACAGACAAAAGGCTTCTTCCCAATTGCCATCTATCTCCTCTCTGAAGGCTGGGACAACAGGAGCTGGATCCCTGAAAAGCATTTATGTTTGCTATATGAGCAAGCAGTTATTTTGGTAACTTGGTCCCAAGACTGCTTAGAGAAGAGATTAAATTAGTACTTTGATTGACACTTAGAATCCAGTTGGCAGCCAGTGTAAATTTTTCATCACAGGTGAATTACGTTTATGACAGGCTGCTTCCACACAGCAAGGATTCCACACATCAAGGATTCATTGCCACTGTGAATACAAATGTATTTGCATTAGCAATGAAGCACACAGTAGTTTTCTGCACACTTCCCTCCACTAAGTCCTATTTCCCCTTCCACTACAGCGCGGTCAAAGGGCTGCAAAAAAACCACAAACACCTGTTCTAGCACTATAGTACTATAGCAATTGTTTTTTAAGCAGATGAAATGGTGGCTGCAAGAGGCCAACAGAAGTACAATAGCACTAACATAATTGGGACCTTTGCAAAAACACACCTTCCCATCCAGGTGGAGTGCTAATATGCTTCGACAACATTCTTTCAGAAATGATCACAGAAAAACAGCTTTGAGAATGTGCTAAGGATGGGAAATGGATGATTATCGTTAAACAATGATGCCATGTCCCAAAACATGATGATGCTCCCCAAAAGAGCACTCCAGTTTGGAAGAAAAAACTGACAAAAATGACTGTATGGGAGCTGCCACAACAGATCTCTATTAATACCCAAACTGCTGTATTTTAAAGGATTTGAAATTTTCAGGCAATCTTCAATGGCAGCTGTCAAGAGAGAAGCAATCTTAGAGGAAAATTCCAGCAACACTCTCATCTCATTGCACTCTGACTGCTCTGCAGGTGTCAGGCAACCCCCCTCAGATTAAAAGTTACTCATCAAGGTCATCTTGAAAGCCTGTTAATTAGTTCACAAAGTTGGGAGGGAGAGCTCACGCCAGCTCAGAAAGTTTTATGGAGACAGCCCCCTGATTAGTTGGGAAGGTCAGGCTGGCAGTTTCTATATATCGCAGAATCATAGAACTGGAAGGGGCCATGCAGACCATTCACTCCAACCCCCTGCTCAGTACAGGATCAATTTAAAGCAAACCTGACAAATATGCATCCTCAACTTAAAGACTGTCAGTGACTGTTGTAGGGAGAGCATCCCCTTCTTATTCCCTTTCCTCAAACCTACCTACTCTGCTGCCTGAAGATACTCTTTGTATGCCCTGGAACATCATGCTTTATCATGCTTTAGCTGTGAGAAGCAGTGTTGCTATTATTAGGAGTCAGTAAGTAGATGACAAGATAGTTTTGTTATTTTATGCACATTAAGACTCCATTCAACGATATGCTTTGTTTTTAAGAACTTTTCTTGAACTTCTTCAATAAAGCTTTTCTACTTCGTTTTGTATGAGTTACCAGGGAGTGACCTGAACCAAACCAGGCCTAGGTTTGGTTACTTTACCATACCAAGGCAGAGATAGCCTTGACAGCATCCCTGAGGATTAATCCTAAAAAAACGTAAAGTATCTAGAAGCCTACTTTTTGAAACACCATGAAACGTATAAGGACATTTGTTGCCCTGAGGGGATCCCTGCATAAACAAGAAGCATTCAGTTACTGGAGCGGTGGCACAGGCAGTAAAAACGCCTGCAGTAATTCATCAGTGAACAAGCCACAAGCCTGTTCGAGTCCCACCGCGGCCGGGGTGAGCTCCCGGTCCTTGTCCTAGCTCCCGCCTATCCAGCGGTTCGAAAGCCTAGCAAGTAGATAAATGGGTACCTGCCTAGGTGCAGGGGGGCACCCACCTTCCGGCAGTGAGGAGAAGCGAGGAAGAGCGATGGTGCTGGCAGTGGCAACGGGCAGCAAGGCGTTCTGACTGAAAAAACATTGCGGCGAATCAACATCGGCTGAGCAAGCATTCCGGGTGGGACTGGCCGGAGACGAGGCAATGCAGCGATGCAGCACAGCCGGAGCCAATCAGGACGGAGACTAGTGCAGCAGTCGTTGCACAGTTGCGGACTGTGGAATCAAGCCCAGTAGGAGCCACTGCGGAGCCACGCCGAGCTGGATCGTGCCGAAAAACATCACGCAGAAGCCGGACCACGCTGAGACACCGTAGCAGAAGAGCCGCAGAAAAAAACAAACAAACAAACAACAAGCCGGTAGGGTGCCTGGTAGGCACTCATCTCCCCATTCAAGTGTGGCCCTAGCTAGGAAATATAAATCACTATGTAAACCGCTCAGAGCCTCCAGGATGGAGCGGTATAGAAATCAAAATAATAAATAAATAAATATAAAATTACTCAGAAAGTAAACAAGGAGTATCATCATGTCATCAAAATACCAAATTTTCTAATATGTATGGCAGGGGTACTCAGTAGAGGTAATCCTGTCAAATTCAATCAACAAAAGGTATTTTATTTTTTATATATGCTTTGACTTGGGGAGAGGAAGGGAAGGAGATTTTAAATTGCTCTGAGACTTCGAGTGGAGGATGGAGTATAAATTCTCCTCCTCCTCCTCCTCCTTCTTCCTCTTCTTCCTCCACCTCCTCCTTTAAACCAGAGATCTTTCTAATGTTCCACTAATATCTGGTAGCAATAATCCCTTTGATGAGGAATACAGTCCTGAACAATGGCCCCCGCCTTGACTGAAATGATCTGGCCATGTGGATCTGTAAGGAGAGAAACTGATAGGGAACTTTTGGAGACCTATCACCTGTTTTCTATAACAAGATTATTAGAGCTTGCTTTTAGGAGATGACACACACAAAATGGTGAACTCTGCCATAAAAAAAGGTTCGTTGACAGGTTAAAATCGAAAAGCAGGCTACTATAGATCAGATTCAGTGGACAGTGGAAGACAGGAGGGCCTGGCATGATCTGGTCCATGGGGTCACGAAGAGTCGGACTCAACTGTGTGACTGAACAACAACAAAAATAGATTAGAAGATAAGACATCTGCAAGACCAGACTCTGATAAAAACATCTGCTATGTCACAAGAAGAGAAAGGAGATAACATCTCGCTCACACTTGGCAACAGAAAGCATCTAGCTTCTACTGCAACATATAATCATATTTGGTAAAGAACATATGTACATATATGGAATTAGCACAACAAGAAAGGGGAGGGAGAGGGGTGTGATTTCATTAAAACAAACAAAGGTGGTGTGAGTTAGATTGTAAGTCTGGGAGTCACTTAGGTGATAGACAGGGCCTTTTCGCGATCGGGATAGGGCATTAGGGTTTGCATATGTTAATGATGCTATTGCATAAAAACTGTATGTAACCACAGAATCTTTGAACTCCTTGCCTGAGACTTTTGACTCAAGTTGCGATTCCCTGTTGCACAACAGACAGTAAAAGATTTTTTAAAAATCGTCTCCACTTTTGACTTTGCCTGATTTCTTTGTGGGACAAGTCTTTTGTCTCCTACCGATCTGTGCTATGGGTCCCTCAAAGCTAGACTACTGCAATGCACCCTACATGGTTCTGCTGTTCAAGATAATTCAGAAACTCTAGTTAGTACAGAGCACTGCAGACTTGTTACTATCAGACACCAGGTAGAGCACACATGTTGCACCCATTCTATACACTCCATTGGTTACCAATCAGTTACTGAGTTCAATTCAAGGTTCTGGTTATCACCAACCAAGCCCTGAATGACCTTGAACCCACATAACTGCAGGACCACCTGTTCTACTAAGCTTCACTGTGACAACTTCAGTTGTCTGAGCAAAGCCTCCTAAAGGAGCCACCCTGCAAATGGGTAAGATCAGCAGCTACTCATTCACATGTATTTCTCAGTGGTGGCTCCCACATTATGGAACACCCTACATGCCAAGGTCATTCTGCAGAATGTGCAAAACCATAATGTTCAAGAGCACGTTTTTAAAACAGAGATTAGCACTGTAGTACAATGAACAGCCCAGGAGGGCATTTTTATAATGGAATAGTCCACTGCAATGACTGTTCTAGATACCAGCTGCTTTTACAGTGTTGTTTTGTAATCCACTTTCTGTTGTGAACAAGCAAATATATGTTTTCTCTTGGTACTGTTGGCAGTTTTTAATCCAGAGACTGGGTCTATACATTTGAATTTTCCAAGGCAGCATGAAATTCTGTTAAGACAGAGCTTCATATCTTGTTTGTACACCTCCAGTCTCACCTCCTCCCCTTGCCTGCTAAAGTAAAGTTTTCCCTGGCTCAAAAGCTAATCGGATCCGACTCTAAGGGGCGGTACTCATATCTGTTTCCAAGCCAAAGAGCCAGTGCTATCTGAAGATGTTTCTATGATCATGTGGTCGGCATGACTAAACGCCGAAGCGCATGGAACACTGTTACCTTCCCACCAAAGTGGTACCTATTAATCTACTTGCAGTTTCTTGCTTTTGAACTGCTAGTTTGCAGGAGCTGGGGCCAGAGATGAAAGCTCACTCTGTCACACGGCACTCAGGTCTTGAACTGCTGAACTACAGACCTTCTGGTTTGCAGCTCAGCGTCTTAACCTCTGAGCTATGCGGCCCCTCCTCCTGCCTGCCACAGAATAAAATATGAGTCCCTCAGTACCACAAGCCAGGAGAGTGAATACAAGAGGAATGGTGCGCAGGGTGTGTGTGTGCTGCATTGAGAGGTGTAGCAGCTGCATTTTTCTCATTCATGGCTCAAGAGCACTGAAGCAATCTTCCAGGTTACAACCCGGTAGCCATATCTTCAGAAGGGATCAAAGAAAACTTGGAGGAGATAATATTTTTTTTAAAGTGTATTAATATTTGATATGAGAATAAGAATACAAGAAGATACTGTCAGATCTAAGGGTCACATAAAGATAGGAGTAATTGCTTCTTATAGAAATAATAAAAGTCACAAAGATTTTTTTATCTTAATTACTGACTCAAGAACAATGTAGGGATCCAAAGCAGGCCCAACACCTTAGCTACAACTGCTGTTTTCATAACTTATTGTGTGTTTGAACAAACAAAAAATTGAAAAACAATGTTAATTCAGTTAGGAAAGGGTTAAGACTGTTTTGCTGATTTGCTGAAACTGGTGACACATTACCGCTCTGGGATGTAAAGGAGAAGGAAATTGGTCTCTGGGGAAATGCAATATCTGGGCTGTAGACTGAGCAGTCCTGAGGGAGGAATTTGATGACAGTCATGGCAGAACAGAGGGGTCTGAAATGACCTATCACTTGTTTTATTAACAAAGCACATCCACAGACATTGGGTGAATTAATGGACTGAATCCACACAGAAGGATGGGAAAAGATATCTAACTATGCATAGGTGAACAGCTTGATACCTAGCAGACATGGCAAAAGGTGAGACTGTCCTTGTGCATCTCATTCAAGCCAAGATATATCAAACAAAATTTATGCAAACATCAATTGCTTATGGACAGAGAGTGAATATAAGAATTTGCATATATTCATAAAAGTAATACAAGCAGTAAATTGCCATATCTAATTAAGCTGTTTGAAAGTGCTAGGTGACCTTGAGCAAGTCATCATTTATTACTGCTTGCCTTTAGGCATTTGGCTTTTTAGTAAGAAAAGAAAATTAGGCTAAATATTCTTACATAGCACTTAACAAAACAGTGCCCTGTTGAAAGGCCCACACTGTAACTGTCCATGGGAAATGGCTGCGGCACTCAAACATGAAGAAATGTAACATATTTTATTGTCAGTCTATTTGGGCCATTAAATGTATTCTCTCTCCTTATAAAGAAAATGAAAATCCCCAATGCCTTTTGGAAATTGTGACCCTTTGTCAAGGATGAGTAGAAAGATTCAAAAAGTTCACATGAAGAGGCAATATGAAGTCTGGGGTGAATAATACGACATAAGTGTTACAGAACTCCAAATTCTGTTTTTCCATAGCTTGAAATTACATATTTCAATGATTGCCAGGGCAATTTGTATTCAATACAGCACAGCATAAATGCTATATGTGGAAATGTATGCATTTATTTATTTACTTCATTTATATCCTCCCTCTTTCTCCCCAATGACTTACATAATACTCCTCTCTTTCACTTTATCCTCACAACAACAATCCTGTGAGGCTGGTTAGCCTGAGAGTGTGTGACCGGCCCAAGGTCACCCAGCCGGCTTTCATGGCAGAGTGGGGATTTGAACCTGGGGATCTGGGGATTCCCAGATCCTAGTCTGACACTTCTAACCATACTGTTCTTTATTTATAATTCAGCATAGTTATTTACAGTACTACATCTCATCATGGTTTATATGACTACATTCCACCACTGTTTTTCTTTCTCATCTTCTTGTTTAAAAGGTTCTCTTCTTCATATTTTGAATTATGGTTCTAAAATACTTGAGATTTACAACAACAGCATCTAACACTGTCCTGATGTGTATGGATCTAAAACATGCCTCTGTTTACATGACAATATTAATGACAAGGGAGAATATTGGAAGGCTGGAAATTTTTGCCTAGCTTGAAACAGGCTTTCTGCAGATTAACACAAATGTTTTGGCATTGACTTTTAGGTGGCTGTTCTAAAACTGAATAAATAGGATGGTCTGATGAAGATCTACTCAAAATGGATTTTGGCTGGCAACCCATAGTCACGTGTGTTAACTCCTTTTTGATGTTTCCTATATTTATATATTTATACTGTTTATTTTCGTGTATCTACACACGTACTGGTATACTAAATATTGTTTACAAATTTTGTTTTTTTCATATGGTGGTTTTGGGTGGTGTTTTCAATTTGCAGTTCACAATACACTGCTCTTTTTGATATAGCATCTTGTACTTGGGCATTTTGTTTCTGAGGTTTTTAACAGGTCCATCTTAAGCAGAGTTATGCTTTTCTAAATTCACTGCAGGCATGAAGGTTAGAAACAGGCCCGTAGCCAGGATTTCTTAAATCAGGGGGCCTTGTAAAATTGGGGGGCACTGAAAATAAAAATAAAATTAAAAAACTCATGCACACTGGCTGGCCAGCCCTTGCCCCAGCTGGTCTTCCCATTAACCACCATGGTGCCCTCCTGCTTTGCCATCCCCAGTGCCAGCCCACTAGACTCTCCCTTGGCCCTAAACCCCACAGAGGAGGGGGCGGCGCCAAAGAATTGGGACTTGCCAGGGACTTGAGGCCAGCATCCTCTGTGCTTCCTTCTGCGAGGAGCAGCCGAAGGGGCAGCCATGTGAAGTGGGTGAGTGTGCACAAGGATGCCCAAGGCAAGCCAAGGCCACCAGTGCCCTGCAAAATGACTCCTGCCCTGGGCGGGAAAGTCCTGGGATTCAAGCCAAGGGAATCCACTCCCCAGGACTTAGGTGGGTTCAGAAGCTGCCAAGCAGGGACTGAGATGGCCTCCCAGGCATCTGCAAGGGCCGGGGAAACCAAGGCGTGCCAGGGATCTCTCTCCAGAACGCATGGAGGAGGACGGCGCCTTCTGGCCAAAGCAGCACTTCCTCCACCTCTCCAGCCCCGTGCCCCACTCTGTGCAAAAGAGCCTTGGCTGGCAGACCCCTGCAGAGAAACTGCATCTCTTCCCCACCCAGAGATTCAGAAAGAGGGGAAGCTCCAGATGCAGCAGCCTCTCTCCTCCTGCGCCTCTCTCCTCTTGCCTCCTGGCCAGGACAGGTGCAGGCGAGTAGTGCATTCCCTGGTGGCAGCCACAGAAGGCTGCATGCAGTGCAGATGCCCCACTCCACCCTTGGCTTCTCAGTGCCAACTCCCTGCAGCCCAGCTCTTGCTGCCTCTGCAGCTTGTGCTGCTACTGTCTTCTTTTTGAGCAAAAGCTTCTTCTTTGGTTTCTTGAGCAAAAGTTCCGCCGCGCCCCCCCCCCCGCCAGCCTGCAACCTGGTTCTTCTCCAAGTGAACTGCTGGCCTCACCTAAGAGCCCTGTGCTGCCACCAGCTCCAGCGAGGAGTCCTCTGGGTGGCCTAGAGAGTCGGAGGCCTTGTCGGGAAGTCAGAGGGCCCGGCCCTGGGAGGCCCCACTGTAGCTACGGGCCTGGTTAGAAAGGCAAGTATTTGTGTAAAAATTAGTAATGATTATAATGGTACAACCTAGGAATTGGGGGGACTGCCCTACAACAGTTTTCCTCCTTTCTCCACGATTGGGGATAGAGGGTGGCATTTGGTGAGAGGGTCACCCAGCGGCACACCTTGGTGTGTGGAGTGCCACAAGGGGCAATCCTCTCACCAATGCTGTTTAATATCTACACGAGCCTCCTTGATACAGAGGTCTGGGCTGGGTTGTCAGTCACCAGTATGCTGATGACACCCAGCTCTATTTGTTGATGGATGGCCACCTGGACTCCACCTCGAAAAATCTGGTCAGGGCTTTAGAAGCTGTGTCTGGGTGGTTAAAACAGAGTTGGCTGAAACTTGAGCAATCGAAGACAGAGGTCCTGTGCCTGGACCAGGGTGGATTAGGGTTGGGAATCAGGCTCCTGGACCTCAAGGGGGCGCTGTTGGTGCTGACCTCAAGGTTTAGGAGTCTAGGGGTGATTCTGGATGCCTCACTTTCTATGGAGGCCCAGGTCTCCACTGTTGCCAACTGTATCTTTTACCATCTTCGGCAGGCCAGGCAACTGGTTCCCTACCTCTCCACCCAGGCTCTGGCCACTGTGACCCATGCAATTGTCACTTCCAGGCTGGATTACTGTAACTCACTGTATGCGGGCTTACTCATGAGCATGATCTGGAAACTCCAGCTAGTGCAAAATGCAACGGCAGGCCTACTGACTGTGACACCTATGCGGGCATGTATTCAGCCAGCACTCCGCAAATTGCACTGGCTACCAATTGAGTACTGGATCCACTTTAAGATGATGGTTTTAACTTTCAAAGCCTTAAATAGCCTAGGACTGATTTATCTAAGGGACTGCCTCTCCCCATATACCCCCAGAGAGCCTTGCACTCCGCTGATCAACACCTACTGGTTATCCTTAGCCCAAAGGACGTCTGTCTAGCCTCAACTAGGCCCAGGGATTTTTCTGTCCCAGCCCCCACCTAGTAGAACAAGCTCCCACTTGAGATCAGGGCCCTGTGGGACTTACTACAGTTCCACAGGGCCTGCAAAATGGAGCTGTTCTGCCAACCCTTCGGTTCAGGTTCAATCACATGGCCTCCCTGCAAAGCAGCCCTACTGAAATTGCCCATGATTACCACCTATCCAGCTGTTGGAGCTAGGATAGAAAGACATGTCACCATCTTTAGTTAATCTAAATTTTAAATGTAATGTTTTAATCTGATAATTGATTGTATTTTATATGAAATTTGACATTACCCACCCTGAGCCTGTATGCAGGAAGGGCAGGATACAAATGCAATAAACAAACCAACAAATAAATAAATGCATTTCACAGGTAGGTAGACCAATGAGACAAGCTGAAAATCAAGATTTAGCGAAAAGGTAACTTGAAAATCAACAAAGTCAGGATTGAAGTTTAATCTAGGAAAATTCAGTATACAGTTAATTCAGTTAATTGTGCAAAAAAATTTCTAGAAAAAATACAGTACAGTACAGTGAAAAACTGTAGCACTGTTGCTTTTTCTGTTCTACACACTATCCTTGGTTTTTCTAAAGACTTCTACATCTTCAATTAATTTGATACAACATCTTACCCTATCAACTCTAGCAATGGCTCTGTAATATTTGTAACTGCTGAGAGCTACACAGTATGTATAAATCTTAATATGTAGAAGCAATACAAAAATAATCAGGGCTGGAGGACCGGTACAAGTCAAGTTTACACAAAATACCTCACTGTAAGAGACAACCATGACAAAGATCTAAGTGAGTAGAACAGCTTACCTCATGGAGATCCAGGAAAATATATACACATGTGATGTCAGCACTGATGGAAAATAATCTGTCATATTGACATATAGTTAATGGAGTCTGTATCTCTAATGGAATATTGATTTCACTAATGTCCTTCCACACTGTCATCTGAGAGTATAATATCCTTGTTTATTATACAGTACTTCAGTTCACACAAGGTAACACTCAACTTTTCATTGTTATTCAGTAAGAAAATTTGTTCTGCATTCTGTACGCAAAAATACTTACTAATACTGTGAAAAGCATATATCCCAGAAGGGAAAAGAAATCCATAACACACGTCTTAACAACTACTGTCCTTAGCACAATTGCTCCCGGTGAAACCCATTGACTTAGACTGTTGTATCTCTGTTTAGGATGGTACTGATGATGCCAGAAACGATACCACTTTCCATTACTACTAGTATTACTGTTTCAGTTATGTATATGGCATTTACAGAAGGGAGGGTGTGATGACAGAGGCAAAATAACAAGAAAAGATAATACACAGTTCAGTTGTTCAGAGTGAGTTTCAGTAGACATGACAACCCCATAGGGTTGCCAAACTCCAGGTGGTGGCTGGAGATCACCTGGGATTACAACTGATCTTCAGGCAACAGAGATCAGTTCACCTGGAGAAAACGGCTGCTTTGAAATATGGACTGTATGGCATTATACCACACTGAAGTCCCTCCCATACCAAACTCCTCAGGTTCCACACACACACACCCCCAAAAAAATCTTTAGGTATTTTCCAACATGGAGTTGGCAACCCTACAACCCCAAGCCAGGGGCTTTATGGTCCATGTGTGTTTTGAGGAGGAATTTGAGGTAAAAGAGACAAACAATATCTCAAAGATGCTGGGAGGGGGCATTCCAGGCCTAAGGGGCAGGAAAAGAGGATTGGCATAGTCATTTAAGCTATTAGGAGATCTTCAGGCAGGAGGAGGAAAGGAGGAAAGCCAAAAAGTTTAGTCGTAGATATACTGACATAGCAGGATCAAGAATCTTGATTCAAGATGCATGGATGCTGGGACCACTGAGGTCTTCTGGTGAGGATCCCAAACTACAATTCTTATTATTCCTGATAAGTTCTTTCAGCTCATCACCACCTCCTTAACCAAGTGAAGAGGGAACCACCTGTAGAGATTAGTGATTCCAGGAACAAGGATTCATATCTCATCTCAGGTGTAAATTCATTACCTGCTGTTAGGCAAGTTATTCTCTCTCTCTCAGCCTCAGTTCCTACATCTGCAATAGGGGCTGTTGTAAGGACTACTGGGATGGATATGTATCAGCATATGAAGTGCTCTGAACTGCTACCAGGAAATAAGGAGTTCAAGTCTCTTAACATCTTTGAGTCTATGTATAAAACAAGCATGAGTGAAGGTGATCGCAAGAAAGGACGAAACAGTTCGTTAACTAAGAGGACAATTTTATTTGCCACAAATGTTTATACTGAAAGTCACAAACAACACCCACCAAGGGAAGACCATCTACAATTTACAGCTATGTTCAAAACTATATATTAAATTCATTGAAATACAAAGAAGGGTTAGTGGTCACAACCCAATAGGGTGTATAGACATTGATCCAACTGATTGCTCATAACAATTAAACATAGTTTAAACAAAGAACATATTCACAGTAGGGTCATACTTAGATAATGTCCATAGACTTTCAAACAGAAAGTAACTGCAGCAGAAGACTCCCACTGTGGAATGAATAACAGTTGAACGCCTCTCCCTAGGATTCCATTGAAGCTTTTGAGCTGAGCTTATGTTATTTTGGAGATCAAGTTCCGTTTTACCAGCCGCTGTTGAAGATCACTGAAATGCTTGATTTATACCTGGGAGAGGTAAGGAGTTTCACATCTATTGTCTAGTCTGTGCTTTCTGGGTTGAGATTATGACCTGCCTTTTAACCATACTTCACAGGACAGAAAAACTAGAGAAGTTATAGCCATGTGTAGAGTTTTCTGGGAGTGCATCTTTGATGACAGAACACTATTATTGTCTCACACAATTATCTGAAAGGTCAGCAACAAGAATCATTCTCTAAAATAAAACTGCTAACTGGAATGGATGAATCAGTGTTAATGAAAAATGGCACAATCTGTAGCATTTGAACAGCTTGGATCTATAGTAGTGTTCTTCAGTGTAAATGCCTCCATTTTCAGGCTTTATGGCATTTATTGTCATTAGGCCAAAGGTCATTACAATTAGGACATGCAAAAGGGACATAAACAACTATAGCAAAAACAAGAACATAATAATATTACAAATGCATTAAAAACACATAAACACCTTCACTATGTAAGGGAGAGGTATTGATAGAGAATTTTTGGGAATTCATCATCAATATTCTATAATAAGAGTATTAGAGCCTGCTTTTAGAAACTAACACACACACAAGGGTGAATTCTGCTATAAAGTTCATTTATAGAATATAAGCTTACACAGTAGAATGCAGGATGTTATCCATCAAGAGGTAGATGTCTGCAAGGACAAACTTTTGATAAAAACAGCAACCAGGATATAATAAACATCTGTTCTGTCATGGGAGGACAGGACAAGGTATAGCATCTCAGTCATGCTTGATGCTGGAAAGCACCTAGTTTTCTCTACAACGTATAACCATAATTGGGAGTATGTATGAACATATATGGAATTAAAACAACAGGAAAGGGGGTGGCCTATGGGGGGATTTAATTAAAACAAACAAAGGCAGGATTAGGGAAAAGAGGTGTTACGAGTTAGATTGTAAGTCTGTTGGCCAATTAACTAACAAACAGGGACCTTTTGCAACCGGGATAGGGCATTAGAGTTTGCATATGTTAATGAGGTGATTGTATAAAAGCTGTAAGTAACCACAGAACTACGAAGCCCTTGGCCTGAGTCTCTTAGCTCAGGCTGGGTTTCCTTGCTGTTCAACAGATACAGTAAAAGATCTTTATACCATCTCCACTCTGACTTTGCCTGATTTCTTTGTGGGCCAAAAGTTATTGTCCCTAACAATCATATGCAGTTTAAATAGTTCAGCTTTTAGACACAGCTTTAGATTATATTTTCTTGACTGCCAATGCAAATAGTGCCCGTCTATATAAAAAAAATACTGATGTGAATAGGAGAGAAGGAAATTTAGTTTCTTTACCAAGGGAGAAGAATTTATACCCTTCAAAACCTCACCAAATATCCTGTTTCTGGGCTTTATATACAAAGGGCAAGACAAGATATTTATTCTATTACTTTATATTATTATATCAAAACCATAAGTGTTGATTATATAGCTTCAAGTTATCACTACAGAAAGCAAAGAAACAGGCATAATTTATTTTTAAACACAAGTACTATGAGTTATTTTTAATGCAAATCCATGAGTTTTTCCCCCTCCACTAAATTTCCCTTTCAAAACCTCAATGCTAAATGCAAATTAGATGCTACCGCTGTTGGCTTGTTCTCTCAGTTTCTAATATATCAAGCTACTGAAGGTTGTAAAACTACAGCACAGAAGTTGAACAAACCAAGTCCTTTACCACTATCTTAATTTACTGATAAGATGTATCCATCAGATGGTAATTATTGTTTTTAAAAGGAGATCTCCTTATCCTTGACACAAGTAAAGTAAAGGGGAACAGGAAACCCCACTCCTCATTTTGGAGAAAGACCAAAAACCCCCTCTATACAGATAGCTTGGGGGGGGGGGGATACAGAATACAAGGGGAAAAAATCTGTTGATTTTCACTGCTTTATACTTGTTAGGGTTGCCAGGTCCTACTCTGTTGCTGGTGGGGGACTTTGGGGGGAATTCCAGGGGGCAGGGATATTCCGATACGATGATATCACACATAAGTGACATCATCACATTAGGAACGCAGCACCTTGGAAGGCGCTGGCAGCACCCGCTTGCAAAAACCATTTATCTTTAAATGGTTTTTGCACGTGGGCACCATGCAAGCCTGAACTTGGAATTCAGGTGTGGGTGGCCCCTACTTCAAAAAGCTATTTAAATGGAATGAAGACGGAGGCCCTGTGCCTGAGTCAAGGCAGACCGAGGATAGGGATCCCACTCCCAACCTTCGATGGGGCACTGTTTGTGCCAGCACCGGAGGTTAGGAGTTTGGGAGTGCTCTTGGATGCCTCTTGGTCTTCTACCATCTTCGGCTGATTAGGCAGTTGGTTCCCTTCCTTGAACGCAGCAACTTGGCAACAGTGATCCACGCCATGATCACCTCAAGATTGGACTACTGTAATGCTCTCTACATGCGGCTGCCCTTGTCACAAATCTGGAAGCTACAGCTAGTGCAAAATGCTGCAGCCAGGCTGTTAATAGGTCTCCCAATGCGGAAGCACATTCAACCTGTACTGAAGACATTGCATTGGCTACCAATAGGATACCAGATTCGCTTCAAGGTGCTGGTTCTTACCTTTAAAGCCCTTTATGATCAGGGACCTACATACCTAAGGGACTGCCTTTCCCCATATGTTCCCCAGAGAGCACTGCAATCAGGATCACAACATTGATTGGCCCTCCCCAGTCCTAAGGATGCCAAGCTGGCTATAACCATGGCCAGGGCTTTCTCGATGGTGGTTCCTTCCTGGTGGAATGAGCTCCCAAAGGAGATCAGGGCCCTGCGGGACCTTATGCAATTCCGCAGGGCCTGCAAGACGGAGCTCTTCTACCAGGCCT
Source organism: Gekko gecko (assembly GCA_029375565.1). Lineage (NCBI taxonomy): Eukaryota > Metazoa > Chordata > Lepidosauria > Squamata > Gekkonidae > Gekko > Gekko gecko. The sequence continues at coordinate 33,011,716 of JAPDNY010000005.1, read as the reverse complement.
TTAATCAGGAGCCACCCTGATAGAGACCCATGTCCCCTGAAGCCATAAGAACAGCCTGTGCCGGCTACACAATGGGCTGACCACTATGAAGAAAGGAGGCGCCATCATTTAATAATTTATTAATGTTATGAAATGCTAGCACTTTAAAATGTTTTAAATGCTGAAATGTTTTATCTGTATTTAAGATGATTAAAATTTATGTATGTGTGCTTTATTCTGTTTTTTTATTTTTTATTAATTTTTCACTAAACCCTACCAACTACACACTACAAAAGTAACATCTAAAAAAAACAGAGTAGGCAAGGATCTTGGAAGGTCTACAGTTAAGTTTAGGAATTCCCTATAAGTATGATTATAAAATGATTATAATAAAATAGCTCTAACTCGAAATACAACTTAAGATAACATATTGGTGCATTATCTCGAATAAAAAAACCAACAAAGTAGGTTTTCAAGTCTTCACTTTGATTTCTTCTGCTGCTTACGTTTCTTCTGCTGCTCAAAAGGAAATTTGACTTTAAATTATTTAGGAGCTGCCGTCCCTACTTCAGAATCAGTTTCAGAGTCTAAAAAATCATGAAAAGATGCTGATGTAGATGAGGAACTGCCACTGCTTGTCCCATCTTGATCATTTGTGTCCATAGCACTCTTGTCCTTTGCTTCTCCTTTTGGTTTTGCTGGGGTTTGTTGCTGTTCCAGAAATATTTTAGCTTTAGCCAATGAGTCAATATTTTCTTTTTTTCCCTTGTAATTGAAAGTCAGTCTTTCTGGCATGAGCCATCAATATGGAATTGAATTTTCTTGCGGTAGTGTTGTAACAGTTTTATATTGTTTTCTCTTTTTCCATATTTCAAATGGAATGTCTTTTAAAGTCTTTATTTCTTCTCATTGGATTTTTAAGGTTGTCCCATTAGTTGCTTTCAAAATCATGTCTCTCGTTGACCTTCTTAAAAATTTCACAAAAATTTCCCCTGGAAGGTTATTTTTCTTAATAAATTCAGGATAAATCTTATAAATCATGTCTATCTGCAATTGTAATGTTTCCTGTTCACAGTTTATCAAAGGCACCAGAGCTTCACTTAGGATCTGTCTGCGATTTTCATCTTTTTTTTCTGGGATCCCTTGAAATCTAAGGACATATGAGAATCTTTCCACTTGAATTTGTAATAGTTGTTGTTTTGCTGAAGTTCTTTCCTTTTACACTTCTTCCACTTTTTGGTTCAAAGTTTTTGTATTATGTTCAACTTTCTGCAGTTTTTTTGCAGTCTTGTCTGATGTGGACTTGACTTCCTTAATCTCTTTTTGGAGTGTTTCAAAGTTTTGGTTGAGGTTCGTCATCTGGTCCAGTAGAGGGCATACTGCTTTGGAAATCATGGTGATGATGAACTGGTAGTTCCTGTAGTAAGTTTAGTTTTATTCGCCATTTTCCCCGCATGCTGAGAAATTGTTTACGTTAAAGGTAAAAGTTTTTGAAGATCTGAAATCTTTCTCCAGAGTGCTAAAAACCGTTCTGAGCTCTAGTGGGTTCAGAAAAGTATATATGCTTAAAGTCTATTTCCGCCTTAATCTTTTATTCAGTTGTTTAGACTAGGTAAGGACTACTCCTCCCCCTCTGGGTTCCCCCCCTTCTTCTTCAGATTTAAGGCTTAAGTTGATTCCGCTCCCACACCACTTCTTATAAGAACTTCGGCACTCACGTTTAATATCGATTAACTGCTGCGTAATAGGCAACTTCTTTTTCCACTTCATTTAGATCCTTTGCTTGCTCTGGACTCAGTGTACGCCTCTGGACGCCATTGCTGGCCCCGGTGCGGTAGAACCTTTGGGGACAAAAGGGAGCCTCAATCCCTCAGCCGCAGCTTCGGGAGCGGCTCTCTTCACATCCCAGGCTAGAATCCTCTACAGAGACTCTAGGGGAGGCCAGATCCTGCCGGTCTCCTTTCTTGCCACTCTGGTACGGAACGCATCCATCGGAGCTCGATGGAATGTGACCATCTAGTGAATCACCAAAACCCCTGCTTTATTCTGTTATAAGCCGCCCTGAGAGCCAGCTTGGGCTGGGAGGGCGGGGTATAAGTCTAAATAAATAAATTCCCTTTAAATTGTTTTTTGCAGGCATTATCATTTGAATTTCTGAGTTTCCTCTACACATACACACATGAAATTTAGGGATACTGTAGCTCAAAGAGGTAAATTTGTTGGGTATGGTCCCATTCTTTCCAAGTATTACGCGATTATAATAGGGGATGTTTGTAGATCTGAATAAATGGGACAGGGTAGTGTGTGCAGTTTGGGCAGGTAGTAATAATAGGGCCAAACTTCATTCAGATATGCCATAAAAGAAAACAGCAACTATAAAAGTGCGCAATGGCAAAAGCTGTGAGACAAACCACAGGCTGTTGTCAAAATAGGCTCTTAGATTGCTCCAGCCAAATCAACTGAGATACACCACAGCTAAGGATGCAAGTAGCTAGAGAAAAACTTTTATTCCAGAATGAAAAGGGAACAGATTAGCAAAAGCCAAGCAGTTCAGTTATGTTAAGAGTGTTACTGTTTGTTTCTTATACCCTTTACAGTGTCAATCATAGCCGCGTCACTGTAATACGATTTTCTTTGTTTGACTTTTGGTACATGTGCAGTTCTTAGGTCAGATATTGCTAATTATGCTACTTTTGCTATTTTCTAAAGTTACATATCCTTTCTAGATAACATACATATAGATAGACATAGCATCATATTACAGTGACGCAGCTATAAAATGTTTCAAAGTCTTATTCCCAGACTTTCAAATATCATTTAGTGAACAAAGCATTGCTATAAGTCTTACATTGCTGCTGATAAGCTAAACAAAGACAGTCTTAAGGCACAAACAGACATTATTCTTCTACTATACTCTTTAAAGGCCCCCTCTCTTAAGAAAGCACTTTATCATCTATGTTTTAAGGCTAGAAAGTTTCTTCTTGAGACAAAAGCCTTCTTACTAGAACAAGAGAGTCTGTCCAACATAAGAGATACAACTAATAACATAAGAACAAAAGAGAAACAAATGTTGGATCAGGCCAATGGTTCATCCAGTTCAACAACTCTGTCACACAGTGGCCAAAAATACCAGGTGCCATCAGGACGTCCACCAGTGGGGCCAGGACACTAGAAGCCCTCCCATTGTCACACACACCCAGACCAAGAGTTCCTATCTATACCTTGTGGCGAACAGCCACTGATAAGACATCTGCTCCATATGTGTATCCAATTCCCTCTTGAAGCCTGCCGTGGCAGTGAATTCTGAACTTCAAAAGATAACAATGTTATTTCTCATGTGAGTTAAACTTATTATGCTTGCCCCTTCCACAGAAACCTTATCAAAAATGTACTAGGAGCTGCAGCTGTAAACTTTCTTACCAACACTAAAATGTAACATTCAGAAGACAAAAGAGTTACTGCAGGAGACTATAGCCGCTTTCACTGGAGACAGTTGTTTTATCTGCAATTACACCCATCACTGAAGATTTAAACTTGAAACATTTAGAAATATGTCTGCCAGTTAGGTCTGGCTGGTAACTTTCATATCTTCTGGTCATAACTTGTTTAAACATTAAGCTATTGTTCTTTCTTTTAAACTCTAGAAACCCCTTTTGGAAAATCTTAATGTTTCCTTATTATTTTAAGAAATCACATTAGAGGCTGCAGCTATATATAAAATCAATATGGCATTTATCATTCATTTGAATAAGCAGACAGATCAGCTATAGGTATGATCACCATAAAACAATTAGAACTATTAATAATCCTTGGCTTACAAATGTATTGATTGTAAACTGCATTGTTAAAACACATTGCCACACAGAGTTTCAGCTTCTCCTTGTGTGAATTCTTGGAGAGGCAAATAAAATCTTTAGAACCATTTTAAAACATTGTTGAATTCACTTATATTATAAAAATCTATAAAATGTGGGGTCCAGTATTATTGAAATAGCACTATTAATATCTCTTAGCAATATACAAAAGGGGAGGGCAGACACTTCAAAATAGTCCATATCAAAGCTGTTTTTTCCCCTTTGGGAACACTGTGTTTAGAGAAGAGCTCAAAGCTGCATTATTTCGTTTTTGCAACATTTAGTAGACAGAACTCTCACCTATAATGGTCTATTTCAGGGCTCATTTCCTGTAGGAGCGCAGCTCCAGCAGTAAGGAGCCCAGGGGGACGGGCAGCAAGCCCTGCCCCCTGCTCCCAGTAGCCCCCTCTTGCCTTTCCTGGCCTGCTGGGCCAACCCAGCAGAGCGCTGCTGCAAGCTGGCCTTTGAGCTACTCCGCCACTGCCTGGGCCATGGCATCCAGCCTGCCCAGGCGCTGCCCGTCCTCATGCCGGCCCTGGCATGGCACCTCTGCAAGGTGGGCCCTGGCAACTCCTGCGAGGCTTACGAGGAGCTCCACCTTGGCCTCCTGTGCCTACTCAGACTCCTCCTGCGCCTCTACCCTGCCACCACCCTGCTTGAGGCCATGCACATCCTCCGAGCCACACTTCTCAACCCACGAGCAGCCATGCACTTTCCTGCACTTGCCGGCCATCCAAGAGTCCAGTGGCACCTTTAAGACCAAGGTTTATTCAGGTACAAGCCCTCCCTCCTCAGTGAGGGCAGATCTGCGTGCTTCCCCCCCCCATAGCTAGCAATCCAAAACAGTCCAGTAGAGCCTGAGCAGTGGGTGTTTCCTTCTGACACACTTCCAGTGATGTCAGAGGGTGTGACATATGCAAATAAGTTATGCTAATGAGTTATGCTAATGAGCTCCTGCACCTCTTTTTCTATGAAATGACCCCTGGTCTATTCATTTCTCAACCTTATCTTTACTGTATTCCTTTTGTAGCAGCTACATCTGTTTGCAAAGGAAAAAAGGCTTGTCTGTTTGAAAACCCAGTGGATTTTGCTCATGGAGACCTGGAAAACCATTAATCTTAGGAATAATATATTTTAGGCCTCAGGCCTACTCTACACTTTGGGGTTCCCAGCTCTAGGTTGGGAAATACCTGTAGATTTGGGGGATGAAGCCTGGGGGAGTGCAAGGTTACTTGTTTATACTTGTTTATAAAGTATTCCTACAAGATATATATGAAAATTTAGTGATAATTCCATTTCAGAAAAACCAAACTTCTTATTTCTTATGGCCACTTGAAGGTCCCCTCTCTATAGAAAATTTAAATTCTGCTGCTCCAATTAAATTAAATTGTCAAATGTCTAATGAATTATTCCTTGTTAAAATACTTTTGCTCAGGGCTATTTTTGGGCAGGAACACACAGGAACGGAGTTCCAGCTGGCTTCAGAGTTGGCCATGCCCACTACAGCCAAAACCTCTGTGTTTGTGACTACAGAGGGAAGGCCTGGAGAGCGACCCCCCCTGGCAACTCTGAGGCGGGCAGGCCGGGGGGGGCTGGAAGAATCGGGGAGGCATTAAAATGTCTCCTCGTGCCTTATTCAGCCTGTCCAAGGGCCTGCTTGCCCAGGCACCCCACAGCTGCAGGGCACCCGGGCAAGCCAAGGGAAGGCATGGGGGTGTGGCCTAATATGCTTACGAGCTGTGCTGTCAGGGGTGTGGCCTATTATGCTAATGAGTTCCTGCTGGGCTTTTTCTACAAAAAAAAGCCCTGTTTTTGCTTGATAGAGATAGCAGTTAAACCTTTAAGACTGGCATCTGTTCATTAATTTCTGTTGAAAACATCTTGGCTATTTTTCAAACTGGCTCTTATAATTGGCTAAAGATTATCTCTGCTTGTTAGAATAATGCTTATGTAGCAGTTTAAATTTAAATCCTTGTTTCATAGCTGTGTATCAATAAATCTGCCATACTCTTCGGCTAATAAGCAAGTCTTCCTATTAAAGCATAAGAGATAGTCTTACTTAATAAAGAATTTGGCCCCCTTTCTTTTCCACAAATATTTGGAAATATAATCCATACAATCTTTAGACAGCAGTTATTCTCAGCTATACACAAAATATTAAAATCTGTAATTAACTTTTGGAAGCAGTCAACAAATAAGAAAATGGGTTTACTAAACCCAAGTGATTTTCAGCTGTATTTTCAACTCAGTAAATCTTACCAGGCCCATCTTGACATCTCACTAAAAATAAAGCTTTTCTCAACTAATTATCAATTTCCTCTTATTGGGCTTCTTGCCAGCTCATTATATGTGGTAGAAACCAGACGTTATTATACCTTCTTGCTTTTGTTAACTTATTTCAAGGAGCCTAATGCTTTCTCCCAGAAACAGTGGCATCCATGGAACAATAATCAATAGACTATCATTCAAACCTCTGAACTTCTTCTACAAAATCATTAAAACAATAAAATTGCATGGGTAACGGCACTTTCATATAAATCTGTTAGGGTCACAAGGTGAAATCAAAGGGGCCCCTTCAACAGGTTGGGAACTAGAGCAGGGAGACCAACTGAGATGGACGCCCACCACATCACCCAAAGGCCTGGCAGAACAGCTCTGTTTTGCAGGCCCTGCAGAACAATAGAAGGTCACACAGGGCCCTGATCTCCAGTGGAAGCTGATTCCACAAGGCCAGAGCCAGGGCAGAAAAAGCACTGGCCCTGGTTGAGGCTAAGCAGATGTCCTTTGGGCCAGGGGTAAACAGTAAGTGATGATCCTGTTGTTGAGTAAAGAATGCTGACAACACCTTACCCCAAACCCAAAAATTAGGTGGGAGGCAAGTCTTGAGCCAAGGCAATGGCCAAAAGTTTATTGCAGCAATAAAGAGCAATCTCCTGTAGTCAGGTACTGCTCATTTTTTCTTTCCCCCTTTATAGGTACATAGAAGACCACTTAGTAGCGTGTAGCAATTACATTGGTTAGAGATGACTGCATCACAATACCTTTTATTATGCCTGCGCAAGTTACAAGAGTTGCTGTGCATAATACAAAAATTGCATAGTAAGCTGTTAACCTCTCCCCTTTTTATCTGGTGTCCTCCTTCAGTCCTGGGTCCAGCCTTTGTTTTACCATAATATAATCATATCTCATTCTCTCTCTTGTTTGTCAAAATCTCTGATGTTATTCCTTGTCTAACTACCCATGGGATAGACTCAAAAAGCAGAACGTTGGCCAGACTTGAGGGCCCACGTGTTTCCTTTGTGTTAATTGTTAAGAGAAGCTCTGTCAGCATCTCTTGAGAAACGTTGTCAGCAATTCCATTGTTAGCCTCTGCAAGCCATAATTCTGTCACAGCTGTTCTCTCAAGGACAGTTCTGGAAAGAGCTCTCTCAGCCCACCTGTCTGTTGTGGGGAGAGGTAGGGAAAGGAGTTTGTAAGTCGCTCTGAGACTCTGAGTGAAGGGCAGGGTATAAATCCAATTGCCTCTTCTTCTTCTTCTTCTACCTCCTGTACTGCTGGAGGCCTCTGGCTCCATGGGTTAAAAGTTCATTTATCATTTTATTAGTAGAATAATTTTAGTAGCCAAGCATTTGATCTCTTTATTTGTGCTCACCTGAATTCCTTTCCCACACTGTGATTAGGATTCACTACCCTGATGCAGCCTCACAATCACAAAACATGAGTTTTAAATCAGGATATGAGTGCCAGGCCCCAAGACCAATTATTCAAACAGTATGCATAGAGCATCAGTGAACATGTTGTACCGCATACTGAAAATGGTATACTAGTGCGACTGGGCACTGCCACACCCATGAGACTCCAGAATACCAGCACCAGTGAATCATAGAAGAGATGCTAATTAACTAGCAACAGAACAAAAGGTAATACAGGATCTGTCCCTTGCCATTATCTATAAAATCAGGCTTCTGATGCTATTGATTTTGGGACTTAAATGTGCCTGCCTTTGAGAGGAATAATATTCTCAAGAATTACATGCAAATGAGGTTAGCGTGCAATTAAAAATACTCTTTGGAGTATCAACAGGCACTTCAGTAATTGCTCATCAGAAGAGGCTCTGATACAGTCACTTAGCAACCTAGCATTAACCTTTTCACATATGCTGCAAGTAGACAATGTCATTCACTATCAGTAAAAGAATATCCTGAAGCTTCTCAAAAAACCAAGAAACCAGCACATCTTGAAACAACCTGAGCTTTCATATTGTGCAGACTTTAAGCTGGTTTACAGACCCCTTTATATTATTAGTTTTCCTGAAATGGCAGTCCCCAGATTCACTTCAAACAGTGATTGTTTCCATGCTCCAAGGATAGATCAAGAGGTCTCCATATAGAAAATACAATCCCTGTGTGTACAATGGTGATTCCCACTGCAAATATGTAATGCACAAATCTTTACATTCCAAAGTACACACATCTGGGAATCTTGGCCCAGAAATGCTGGTGAACACAGAGCAATGATTTTTACTGTCCAAAAGTATTAAGCTGAACATGGGGTAGGGTTGCCAGCTCTGGGCTGGGAAACACCTCGAGATTTGGGGGGTGGAGTCCGAGAAGTGTTGCCTGAATGGACTCCTTGCCTGGTGTGCCAAAGCCCAATAATGAACACAGCCAACTGAGATTCCAAAAGCAGATAGAACTTTTATTACAATAAAAAAGGCCCTTGGGCAGCAAAAAGATCCCAAGGAGTCTAGTTCCTTGTGTTAACATCAGTTTCTTATAGCATGAAGAATTCGGTTTGTGGGCATGCGCAGATGCCCTGTTACATCATAGCCATTTGATTTCCTTTATACCTATTTATGGTTTATCTTTTCTAAGCAGGTGCATGGGCAAACATACATTTCGCCATATAAGTACTTTTGACCTATACATCATGGAATTTACATGGTTTTCATGAGGATGCGTACACGGAAATGTTTTTGTGAGTCATTCAATAATTTCCAGCTACTTGCTCAAAATCAGTGGGGCCTTCTAGAAAAATATGTTTAGGGTTGTACTGAACATTGTGCAGGTTCTTCTGCAAGCTTTATTTCATTCATCCTAACAACATTTGCTCTCCCTTAGGACTGTTCATATGGCAACAGTTGGGTCATGAACTTTTCCCATTGTAGGTTCAGTCATTTGGAGTGGCCTACCAGACTGGGTGTGTATGGAGAGGGCATCTTCGGTCTCTACCTTTAGAAAGTCAAGCAAACCATTTTATTTCAGAGGGCATTTGATAGAGGGTAAATTATTTCAGAAGATTTGTCTGTGTTCTTTTTATTTTAAGTTTTTTAAAAAATCTTGTTAATTCAGCTGTTGTGTGACACATTGCTAGCAACCTTGAGTGTGAGGAGATAAGGGATAATACAAATGTTTTAATAAACAAACAGATAGTAATGATGAAAGAGAGACCTGCATCGATAAGGCAGAAGCTACTGCAACTAGAATGTTTCTCAGATTCCAGTACAACACCTTGTATTCTGAAACACACTGGCCCTCCCCGAACTCCACAGAAGCTAGTGTATCTGCAAGTGTACAGTCTAAAAATAAACCATGAAAGCCCTCGTATAGGGAACCGTCACCATGGAGAACAAACATTAAATGCACACAGCGCTCATCAAGAATTGGGATGACAAAGGGCAGCCTCCAGAGAAAAGAATTATCTCATGAAGCAGAACCATCGCATCAGTTAATTAAGAAGCGCTGGTAGGTTACTAAGGTTTTCTGGGAGGATGGAGATAAAGCTTTATCAGCTTCTCCGCAACACTACAAACTTGGCTGAAAATGTATTGATGAATTATGTAGCGGCAAGAGGGAGAAGGCACAGAATCCCTGCAAATCTTTACTAAACAGGGAAATTGCAGTTTCTGCTCCCCCAGAGAATGGACAGGGCTCCACTCCCTCCCTCTACTAATCTTCTGCAATGCACTGTGAACTGGGCAGGGTCTGATCCTGCACAATTCCTTTCTTTCTCAAAAGTTCAGCACCATGAGAAAGCAGCCATTTTCTTCAGGGGAACAGATCTTGGTTATATGGAGAGCAGTTGTAATGCTGGGTAATCTCCAGCCCCCCACCTAGGTTCCCTAGAGGAAAAGGCTGCTTTGGAGGATGGAGTCTATGGCATTATACCCCTTTGAGTTCCCTCCCCTCCTCAAACCCCACCCTCCCCAGGTTCCACCCCCCAAATCTCTAGGAATTTCCTAACCTGGAGTTGGCCACCCTATCTCCTTCTCACCCAGCCTTTATCTGCCCCTCTGTCTTAGGGTTTCCCTCTCACCATCACCCCAGCAGCATCTACCTAGGAAAACTGTGGCCCAATTGTGTGGTAGGGAACCCTCAAGGACTTGTGGAGTGCCACCTCACCTTCCCCTGTATTTCCCTCCCCACCCTATTTCCTCTTTTCCTTCTCCTGGCAACTCCCATATCCTCTCCCCTTTCCCTGCCTCATTCTCTGCTTCTCAGCCATTCACCAGACTATCTTTTATCTGCCTCCCATCTTCAGCTATTTTTATTATTTATTTACTTCATTTATACGCCACCTTTCTCCACAGTGGGGCCAAAGCAGCTTACATTATTCTCCTCTCCTCCTTTTTATCTCTTTCTCTTCTCTCTCCATCATATTTATTTATTTTATTTATTTGTTAGGCTTGTATCCCGTCCTCCCACCGAGGCGGCTCAGGGCGGCTTACAACAGTAGACTAATATACAATACAGCCACAATACAATCCCCTCTAAACAAATCAGTGCAGTCTAGTAACTTGCAATACATTAAAATACATTATAATACATTTAAAATACATTAAAATACATTAAATACATTAAAGTACATTTAAAATACATGCTTAGTATTAGTCCTCTCTTTTTCTCTTTTTCCCTCCCCCACCCCTATAAATCTCTCTTTCCCTCTTCCCCACCCATTACTGTTTTTCTCCCCCCGCCATCACTTGGATCCTGCCTGCTGGCGACTCAACTTCCTTCCCCCTCATTCTTTCCCTCCAGATGCCCCCACACACACAGTGTCTGAGACAGGGGGTTGGCTGAAGAGGCTCCAAGACACCAGCCTTTCTTGGGCCCACATTCTGGCTGCAGGCAGATGAGCTGTTTGATTCAATGTCATTGCTTCTCCCCTCCTGATTAAAAATGCTTGTTCAGACAGCAACATCTGTATGCCGTTCCCCAGTTGTTGTCAGCCCATTCGCACCCCCAACTTTCCCAACACTGGAGAAAATCCGCTTTACAGATTGAACTGGTCTCACTGTGCAGTTCCTGATGTCTGAAGTCTCTCTTGCAAACTCAAGCCATTTAGAGAGTCAGATCACACACTTCAATCTTCACACCATTACTTCCGGTCGGAGAAAATGGCGAATTGACACACTTTGCGAGTTGTGCAGAGTGTACTGCGGCATCTGACGACAGTCTGGGCTCTATTTGGCCCAGCGCAGCACTCTCCAGGCGGGGGAGTGGCAAGCAAGCAGCGAAGCCTGAGGGGGGTTGAGATCGGTGTGGATAAGCTTCGGAGGAAGCTTGTTTACACTTTGATCTCCCTCCGTGAAGAGGGCAGTTGCAAATCAACTCTACAGATGCCAGCCGGGCTGAGAATTCAGCATAAATTCGCCATCTACCGATCTCTTTATCATCTGGTTAACATCGTTTACAGAAGAAGCACCGCGAAACCCCGAGACTACAAGCAAGGTAACAAATAAACGATTAAGCGCTTACCTGTTTAAAGGAGACTGTGATATTGAAACGTACGGATAAGCGTTGAAACCTTTAAGGAACTACTTCGCTTGAATTAAAAGTAAAAAGAAAGCTTTCCGTTAGAGAAAAAGGCTGAAAAGAGACTTTGTTTTGCATTCCTGTGGTCAGTCAAGTCTAAACGTTACGTAGTAGAAACGAAACTAACTGTGACTCTGTGATACAGGAAGTGGGCTAGAGTGGAGGTTTTTAGAGGCTGCTGTGTTTGAAGCGGATGGACATTTTATTGTGTGACACCACCTTTACCGGAAGTTGGATTACAGAGACGGACAGGTGAACAGGAAGTTTGAAAGGAGCCTACTCTAGCCGGAAAACCATAGAGAAATTGCGCCCGACATTTTGGGGAGGACTAAAATTTAAAATGTTATTTTCAAGCCGAAAAAGCGCTTAAACAAGTTCTAAAGGTGGCGATTTGGCTTGAAGATTGCTAATATAAAGTCTGATTAACATTGAAATGGCCTCCAAGACGGATTTGAGAACAAGACCTAGAGCTGCTTCATCACCCAGTCCAAGAATGACTGCAAAGGAAAAAAAGAGTGGCAAGCAGCTATGGAAGCGATGGAGAAACGGATGACGGAGAATCTTGGAAAACAAATAGAATCACAGTTGCAACAACAATTGGAGCAAATAGAGCAAGTGCAAATCCAAGTACAGAAAAAAAATATGGAAGAATTGAAAGAACTGGTACTTGCAGAAGTGTCAGGGATTAAAAAAGATACAGAAGAACTTAAAAAGGAAGTCAAAAGTCTGGTGACAAAATCTGAAGATATGGAACAAAAGGTTAAAAAAACCTTGTCAGAAAATGCAAGGTTGGAGACCATGATGGATTACAGGGCTACTCAGAATCACTTGAGATTGAGAGGGATAGAAGAGGAGGAAGATCAAGATCTACGGGCCCTAGTAATTAAGACATTGACAACTTATATAGGGGAAGATGAAGGAGATTTGGATGCAGACTTTGACTTGATTTACAGAGTAAATTCAGCTTATGCCAAAAGAAAGCAATTACCCAGAGATGTAATTGTTCAATTTGTGACAACAAAGATGAAGGAAGACGTTTTCAAGAAACAATTTACACAACCGTTGGAAATTAATGGAAAGAAAATAATAATCTTGAGAGAAATTCCGAGATCGATTCTACAAGATAGAAAGAAATTCAAGAAATTGACAGACAGGCTAAAAGAAATGAATATTAGGTTCAGATGGGAGATTCCATATGGACTTACATTCATGTACAACTCGGTGAGATCAACTCTTAAATCTGAAGGAGACTTATATAGATTTAAAGCGAACAATCTGGACGATTTTAAAGATATTTAATTTAACACCATTATGGATTACAAATTTTTATCTTGGAACGTAAATGGATTAAATTCACCAGGTAAAAGAAGACTGGTGAATCATTGGCTGGAAAAACAAAAATGTAATATAATTTGTTTACAAGAAACACACATAAGAAAACAAGACGACAAATATCTGACTAATAAAAAATTGGGAGAAGAATTTCATTCTTCAGCAGTTAACAAGAAAAAAGGAACAGTGATTTATATTTCAAAAGATTTGGATCCTAAACAAATTTTTTCCGACAAAGAAGGAAGGTATGTTGGCGTGGAAATCTGTATGGATAGAAAAAAGACATTGCTTGTTAATATATATGCACCCAATGGTGCAAAAGAGACCTTTTTCAATGATCTGACTAAAGAGTTGGAATGTTTAAATTATGACCAAATTGTTCTTGCGGGAGACTTTAATGGTACAGTGAACAACACATTGGATAGAAAGTCCAAAGCAAGTGGAGAGACAGTTGGAAAGTTACCAAAAAATTTCTTTCAATTGATGAAGCAAGAAAAATTAGAAGATGTTTGGAGGAAGTGGAATCCTAAGACTAAGGACTACACGTTTTATTCGAATAGACATAATTCCTTTTCTCGAATTGACATGATTTGGATGTCAGAGGAGATGGCGCAAAAAACTTATAAAATACAAATTCTACCGAAAACTAACTCTGATCATAATCCCCTACTTTGGATATCTAAAGCAAAACCTAAACAGCTATTTTGGAGAATTAATGAAGATTTACTGGATCAAAAACAAATTAATGAAATCTTAAAAAGGAAACGAAAAGTTTTTTTGAACTGAATTTGAATAAAGGCACGGATATACAAGTTGTATGGGATACATACAAAGCAGTAATGAGAGGTATGCTTATCTCTCTGAACTCCAAAGATAAAAAGCAAAAGATTCAGCAACAGAAAGACCTTCATGAAAAAATTCGACAAAAAGAAAAGGAACTAAAAAAAAGACCAGGGAAGAAGAAAATTATTAAAGAGATCCACTTCCTGCAAGATCAGCTGAATGTTCTTTTAAACAGAGAATTATATTGGAATTTAAAAAAATTACAGCAAAAAGCATTTGAGGGTGCAAATAAACCAGGAAAGTTTTTGGCATGGCAATTGAAAAATAGAAAAGATAGGAACTTTATATCTAAGATTGTTGAAGATGGAAAGGAGGTGATGAGCCTGAATGGTATAAAAAGAGCTTTTTTTAAATACTACGCCAAACTATTCCAAAAGAAAGGAATTGACCAACAGAGAATCAAGAAATATTTGGAGACGATTGAAGTTCCAGAGCTGGGAAAACAAATTAAAGAACTATTAAATGGTTTAGTAACGAAAGAAGAAGTGACAATGGCGATAGAAGACGCAAAGTTGGGCAAAGCTCCAGGACCAGATGGCTTTACAGCAAAATTTTATAAGAAATTTAAAGAGGAGCTAACCCCTATTTTAGTACTTCTGTCAAATGAGATAAGACAGACCAAGCGGATCCCAGATTCATGGAAGGAAGCAAACATTTCATTGATACCTAAAGAAGGTTTGGATTTGACTCAAGTAAAGAATTATAGACCAATATCGCTATTAAATAATGACTACAAATTATTTGCAAAAATAATTTCAGAGAGATTGAAAAAATATTTGAAAGATACAATAGCGGAAGAACAAGCGGGATTTTTACCAAATAGACAAATTAGAGATAATCTAAGAGTGGTGATAGATGCAATTGAATATTATGACAAGCATCCTGAAAAAGAAGTTGGATTCCTCTTCTTAGATGCGGAAAAAGCTTTTGATAATTTAAATTGGGAGTTTATGCTGCAAGTTATTGAAAAAATGAATATTGGACAGTCCTTTTTAAACATGATTGTGGCAATATATTCAGAACAAAAAGCGGCTTTGAATATAAACAAAGAAAAGACGGACTTCTTCCGAGTCCAAAAGGGAACACGTCAAGGCTGCCCGTTATCCCCGTTGTTGTTTATTTGGATATTGGAAATATTATTGACAGCGATAAGAAAAGATGACAGTATTGAAGGACTTACAGTGAAAGGTTTCGCCTATAAATATAGGGCATTTGCAGATGATGTAATGTTTATGATTCAAGACCCAATTGAGAAAATACCACAATTGATGGAAAAAATTGAAGAATTTGGTTCAGTTGCGGGATTTTATGTTAATAAAAATAAAACTAAAGTGATGTGCAAAAATATGACGAAACAAAGACAAACAGAACTTCAAGAGAAAATACAATGTGAAGTAGTCACAAAGACTAAATATCTTGGAATTGATTTAACCATGAAAAATATTGACTTGTTTAAAAACAATTATGAAAAGGTGTGGCATAAGATTCAGCAAGATATGAAGAAATGGGATACTTTGAATTTATCATTGATGGGAAGAATCGCGACTGTAAAAATGAATATCTTGCCGCGTTTGATGTTTTTGTTTCAGACTATTCCAATACTAAAACAAAGGAAAATACTGGATTCGTGGCAGAAAGAATTATCCAAATTTGTATGGGCAGGAAGAAAGCCAAGGATTAAAATGAAAATTTTATGTGACGCAAGAGAGAGAGGAGGCTTACAACTACCAAATTTAAGACTGTATTATGATGCCGTCTGTTTAACATGGTTGCAACAGTGGATTAATTTGGAGAATAAGAAGTTATTGGCCCTTGAAGGACATGATAATAAATTCGGATGGCATGCATATTTATGGTATGGAAAAGTAAAAATGGATAAATTTTTTAAACACCACTTTGTAAGACAATCACTGTTCGAGACATGGACGAGATATAGAAAATTCTTCTCGGAAGAAAGACCACTTTGGATTGTACCAGCTGAAGTGATTAATCCGTATTCAAGAAATCAAGGGTTAGATTGGCTACCCTATAAAAGTCTTTTAAAATTTGAAGGGAAAAATTTTGTGTTAAAAGATAGATTTGATGTTGAATTTGAATATGATTGGTTGAAGTATAGACAGATTTATGATCTATTTAAGACCGATAAAAGAGAACATGGTTTTAGAGAAAAGAATATTGAAATTGAAATTGTATGGCTTGAGAAAGAAAAAAAAATGATTTCTAAACTGTATAAGGTGTTATTGAAATGGTATACTGAGGATGAAGTTGTAAAGGAGCAAATGATAAAATGGGCAGTAAATGTTAATAATGAGATATTAATGTCATCTTGGGAATACTTGTGGAAAAAATCAATGAAAATTTCAACGTGTGTAAATGTTAAAGAGAATTGTTATAAAATGATGTATAGATGGTATATGACGCCTAAAAAAATTGCTATTATAAATGAAAGTATGTCTAACAAATGTTGGAAATGTAAGAAACATGAAGGGTCTTTTTACCATATGTGGTGGACATGTGATAAAGCAGTAAAGTATTGGACTGAGATCCACAATGAGATACAAAAAATTTTGAAATGTACTTTTAAGAAAGACCCACAGATGTTATTGTTAGGTCTTAAAATGGAAGAAATAAATGTAGCCAAGAGAACACTATTATGGTACTTGATTACAGCAGCTAGACTGACTTTTGCTCAATGTTGGAAACAAGATAAAGTACCTGAAACATGGGAATGGATTAAAAAGACGTTGTTTATGGCAGAAATGGACAAATTAACAAGAAAATTAAACAACGAAGAAGACGAAACCTTTTTTGGAGACTGGAAAGACTTTCAAGAATACTTGATGAAGAATTGGGATGTAAAACGTGGTTTGATTTGTTTTGACAGCTATTGAGGAGAAGTGGAAAGAGACTCAGATCTTTGAATTGTTACCATTAGTAAAAGAAATATGTTTAGTAGTAAATGTAATTGTATAAGAGAAATATCAAGGGGGTTGGAGCAGTGCGGGAAGCCTTGTTTGGGGGGAGAGGGAGAAAGAAAAATGGATATGTATTGGTTTGCTTAAATTGTATGAACATGTGATATATCCAATAATAAATTGTATTTTAAAAAAAAATCTTCACACCATTTTTAAAATTCAGTTAGCAATGTGAGCATAAGCGGATCTCCGCCCCATGGCTGTGAATCACCACTTGCGCATTTCTGCACCCAAACATTCTGTCAGGATTGGGAGCCCCCATGGGAGTTGTTTTTGAGCAAGAAATCCCCCCCCCCGCAAAAAAATCTCCCTCCTGTTTCTTGGGGTTGGAAAGCCATGGAAATAGTCCCTAGATAGGCTCCCATATTGGCAGGAAACCTGGGGAAGCTGTCATCCCTAATTCAGGGAGACTGGGTAAAGCTGGAAAAATTTAAAAATCCAGGCAGCCTTGCTTCTGAGCAAACTTGGGCTGAATATCTGCCCCCAAAGTGTGTGCAGGGTTTTTCTGGGCATGGACCTTGGCTAAAGTGGGAGGTGGATGTTAACCAGACAACAGAGATCAATTCCCCTGGAGAAAATGAATGCTTTGGAAGGTGGATTGTATGTCATTGTACTCCACAGAGGTCCCTGCCCTTCCCAAGCCCCAAAACTCCAGGAGTTTCCCTGCCTGGAGCTGGCAACCCTACTCCCCATCCCACTTTCTCCCATGCAAATGGTGTTAGCAGAAAAAGGGTTTTTTTTGCTTCAGAGTTGCTGTTTGAGAGCATCCCATGATTGATACAAGAGTAAATGTGCTGAAGTCAATGGGGCTACTCTCATGTAAATCTGCATGTAAAGATGTTCACACTTTCCCCATGCATTCCAAGGAAGAGAGGCAAAGCAGAGGAGGCTGAGAGAGGTTGCAGATCACGGAGCTGTCAAAATGGAGTGGTGTTTTGAATGAGCGCTTCTGTGCATGCATGAAAGACAATTTTTTAAAAAAATGTTGCCACCTGACCGCCCACTCCATGGTTACCACACAGCAATAATCAGAACAGTCAACCACAGAGTGAGCACACAGTGAGGCAGGTTAAGAGTGGTATGTTTGGACAAATGTCTCCGGAACGAATAACACCGGATAAAATAGAGGTGCGGCCAGATAGTGCCAAGTCTGTTGTCTGACCAGTGTCTCTGTCTGGCCTCCTTGACTGACTGGAGAAGGGTTTACCTGGGCCACCCTGTCTGTTCTGAGGGTGAACCCTTGCCAGTTCTGTCAACGGCTCCTCCTGCCACAGGATCCCAGGCAACAGGTAAGGGCCTGCCTGCCCCAGCCTTCACTGGGGGGCTCCCTGTATGCCCACTTCCAACCTTAGCTGGCACCCTGCGTACCCATCTCCCCACATGCCCTCAGCCTCTCTGGCTTCCTCCATTGCTGGCACAGCTCCCCCCAGCACAGCTTCCCCCGGCCTTGGTTGGCTCCCTGCCTGCCCCCAGCCTCAGTGATGCTAGTGACAGGAGAAGCAGCACTGGGCCAAGCCATGCTGTGGGGAAAGCTGCACTAGGCCCTGCCACACCAGAGCTGGGGAAAGCAGAGGTGAGTTGTATGTGCGAGCACAGACAATGGTTCCTCTGTTTTGGGCTTCTAACTCCTCCCTTCTTTAAGGTTTCAGACTTTTCTGCAAACTTCAAGTTTGGAAAAAACCCTCCTCTCCGCCTGGTCTTGATCTGTATATATAAGTATTTGCAGATCAGGCTTAGTTGCCTATTAGTATATAAATTATCAAATCAGTGCTTTCTTATCTTATTTAAATAATCACCGTGAGGAAACTTAATGGCTTATCAGAAAACCAACCTGCACGAGTATTATGCTTTTGAATATTCCTCCATATGGATGTTGAACTTCACAAGTTTAGAAAGGAAATATTTGTAAAACATCATTTCCTGTCATTGCTAGCAATCTTATGTACAATTATACATGTGATAGCCCCATGTGAAACCAATGAGAATTAAGTTGTGCAACTGATCCCAAGATCGCCTGCTTTCTCTCACACTTTTCTATCCCACCTCTCCACTTTAAAAGTCCACGGAGCAGTTTACAAATCAGTTTATAGGGCTGGATCCTGGGATCCATAAGCAGAAAGTGACCCTGGAAATAAATTTACCAGGACTATGAAAGGACTGCTGGAAGAAGGGAAAGTAAGATCCATGATCCTTGTGCCTACAGATCTTGTGATCTAACTCACAAATTCTCCAACAATAAAACCCACTCAAAATTAGTACACTAAAAATATAGTTAACAGCAATAAAACTCATAGTCAATTAGAACCAGCATCTTTAATGTTCAGCATCAAAACATCAACAGATCAGAGTAACTGTGGAACAAATCTCAGTAAAAAAAATTATACAGCATGCAGTCAGCAGCTAACATAGTAAACCAGAGAATGCAGAAATAGTCAACAACTTGGAAATAAAACACCTACCAAATAAAACTCAGAAGCTCAGGTGCTGTACAAACAAAAGTGGCAAGATCATTTCAAAGATCGGATGCCATAATTTAAAAAGCCCTGTCTCAAGTGCTGGGGGCACACATAACAGTGACTAAGTTGCAGTTTAGATTGGGTCATATGAGAGAAGGAGGTCCTTTAAATTTCCTAGTCCTGGGCTGCATTAGTATCATGATACACACAAAGCATTTAAAAATGTTTTGTATATTTCTTGTTTTTACACATGAAATAGCCCACACTCAGATCTTAATACTTATAGAGCCAATTTTATCTCTGAACCTGGTATTAATTCAGCCTAGAAAACAGTTACTTCATATGTATACCAATGAGATAACAGTAAAGTGTATTTCAAGGGCAGCCATGTTTCTTTGGGAATAACAGATGGCAACAGTAAGCACACTGTATTATCAAAGAGGTGCCGCAAATTAAAAAGAAAAGCATTCAAGACAGACTATGTGTAGCGTGAGTGGTGCTTCTTTTTAAAAAACAAACAAATATGAATTCCTATTAAAATCTGTAGCACATCAGTCCTCTAACACTTTCTGAACAAAGCAAATGTTGAACATGACCTTAGGCAGCTGACATCTTTCACTGCATTACAACATTTAGAAAGCAATCTTAAGCAGGTTGTCACAATTGCCCATGGCCTCAGATCAGGTACTTGGCCACTGAACTGGCATCAGGTCCCTAGGAGATCTCCCTTGGCCCCTGGGTGTAGGAATCAAAAAGAAGCTGCTGCCACTCCCGCAGTCCTCTTCCCTCCACAATACCCCCTTTACAGCTCTGTGCCCTCTGCTTCTTGGCAGTCCATCCTCCTAGCCACATTACCATCAGTGGAGTACCTGCCCTTGAGCCCAGAACCTTCTAGCCTCCTTGACAGTCTTTGGGCTTTGTGGCTCTCCCTCAACCTTCTGCCCATCTCAGCCCCACCTTTCCACCTCCAGGCTCCCGGCCTGCCTCCAGAGGTGTTACTGCTTGCCAAGGTCCCTTTTCTGCTCCTAACCCCAGCTGCCTCCTAACAGCCTCCAGGCAGCTGTCAGACTCTGGACTGGCTGCATCTCCCCATCTTGTCCCATCCTCCTCCCCTGATCTGGCACCACCTCTGCCACCTCACAGAGGCTCTTGCCCTGTCTTCCCCACCATCCAGCAGCTTCTTCCTTTGAGCCCCAGGCTGTCTTTTGACAGCAAGGCCAGTTAGAGCAGTGTTCCTGTGTCCCTTTCAGTCCAGCCATGTTTTCTTCTGGCCAAGCTATTAGGAATGCCACAACCCATGAGATTTACCTTTAGCCAAACCTGCTTGCCAAACTTTCCCCCAGTTCTCTGTCTGTGTTCAAATCTGCTCTTGGCTAATGCTGAATTCAGGCTGTATTCAGTCACCACTGAAATCTGACTTTGTCAGCACTAAATCCTTTTCTGTCAGGGCTAGATTCAGACAGTCTCAGCAGACGTCTCTTCTCAGTTAAGGCAGGAATCTGATTCAATCTCCTCAGCATCCAGCTCTCACAAAACTCTTTTTGTTCCGCTGATGCCAACCAATCAGATTGCCTGGAGCAGTCTGTCACTCAAGGTTCTCTGGCTTTGTGAAGAATTAACCCTTCACAGTCCTGTAGTTGCACATACAGCCCTCTTAAGCCTTTTAAAAAGTGCAGTCAGTCACAACAACTAACATTGCAGTCCTAAGAACATTTTCTTGCTAAGTAGCATTTGATGTGAAGTAGCATCATAGAGCCCAACAAGGTTTTCAGGGTATGAACTTTTGAGAGTCAATGCTCCCTTCATCAGATAGCTTTGAATCTCAAAAGCCCATACCCTGAAAATCTTGTTAGTCTCCAAGGTGCTGCTGGACTCAAATCTAGCTCCTCTACTGCATATCAAACCTCTGAAACTTTCCTGGGTGTAAGCCCATTGAATGGACCTAAGTAGATCTGTGCTGGCAAGCAGGTTTGGATAGTAGAATAATACTCCCATTCGGGCCAAAGGAAAGGGGATAGATCTTCTAGGAAGAGAAGAAGAACCCCTACCCACTCAAACAGGGAGCATTATCTCCCTGATTAGATTAGAAACTGCCTTTAGAGACCTAAAAGTCTGTCAACAACTCAAGAAGTGTACTGGTGTTCCAAGAGAAGGGGTTTGGGTACTGGGAGGAGGGTACCAGCTTTCTGGACACCAAAAGAGTTAGCAATGATAAAAATGAAGCAAATTAGAGTGTTTGGGAAAACACTGGAACAAAAGCCTCTCACTATAAAGATTGAAGTAACTGTGAAATTATTTAAGAACCTCTCTTTAGCCTGATACATAAGAACAAAAGTCTGTGCACATACTGTTTTTACCTCAGTATTTTCAGCCACTGATTTTACCTGATCTTTCCCCTCTGTATTAAATAAAAACCTTTTATCCAGGGGTCTTTTTGTAGAAAAACAGCTGCAGGAGCTCATTAGCATATGATATGCTAATGAGCTATTAAGCTATTAGCATATGCCATGCCCCCTGACATCACCGGAAGTGATGTCAGAAGGGAAGCAAAAGAGGGGGAGGCATCTTCAAAAGCCTCCCCTTCCCTTCCCCAGCTGGTCTGGGTGGGGGAGCTAAGAGAGAAGGGGTTCGAAGTTTAAACTCCTTCTCGTGAGAGTTGGGCCTCAGAAGGAGGAAAGAGGGAAAGAAAGAGAAGGAAAGGGGAGGGAAAGAAAGAGGGAAGAAGGAGGGAAACAGGGAAAGAAGGAAAAAGAGAAGAGAAAAAGGAGGGAAAGAGGAAAAAGAGAGAAGGAAAGGAGGGAATGAAAGAAATTCTGCGGCAATTCGGCCCCATTATATCCTATGGGCCATTGAAGTCAATGGTGAAAACATAGGGTATATTCTGGGGGCTGGAGGGAGGGTTTGAGGAAGAGGCTCCAAACTCACAGGATAGCTGATGGAGCCTCTCCCCAAGATACCCACCAAGTTTCAAGAACATTGGACCAGGGAGTCCAATTCTATGGGCCCCTAAACAGGTTGCCACTATTCCCTCCATTGTTCTCTATGGTGGGAATAAAAGTTACTTTTTTCCCACCATAGAGAACAATGGAGGGAATGGGGGCAACCTGTTTGGGTGCCCATAGAATTGGACCCCCTGGTCCAATATTCTTGAAACTTGGTGGGTATCTTGGAGAGAGGCTCCATCAGCTACCCTGTGAGTTTGGAGCCTCTCCCTCAAACCCCTCCCCTCCAGCCCCCAGAATATACCCTATGTTTTCACCATTGACTTCAATGGCCCATAGGATATAATGGAGCTGAAATTGACATTCGGTTGCCTGAAAGACTCCCCGGGACGCCGGCTGGGGGCGGGGCTTAGCTCCTGAGCTCCCAGAGCTGTGCTCCGGTGCGCTCCCCCCCCGAAAAGACCCCTGCTTTTATCATGTTTGAAGTTTTAAAAGCGTCTCAAGTGCCATTGCCAAGGGTTTAAGTTAAAGGGTGATCCTATCCTTTCCCTCAAGTTCCTGGACTGCGGAAATAGCCGTTATAGCTTACTGACACAGGGTGGGATAGTCAAAATTTCTTCAGGAGAGAAGAATACACGTTTCTAGGACAGCTTAGTCAGTGAAGGAACAGGAAAACAGAGGGACAATCTAGCCTCTGAGGGAGGGAAGTGGATGGGGTCTGTCATAGTTATCAACATATGTTCTCAAATCACAATTCAACAAAGTGCCCAGGTAAAGATATACTTTCCCACAACTCCAAAATTCAAACAACATTACTTTCCTGGATTACAGAGAGAGTTCTTCAAATCTTCAACAAAATCCTTAGCAAATTAAAACATTTAAAAGCATTTTACTTCAATGGCTGTCTTTGCAGCTTCACCACTCACCTTTAACAGCCTATCCTATAAATCTCTGGCTGCAATCACGCACACCTTTAGATACGACATAGGTGTAAATGCCTGACGGATCTAAAGGGAGCAATCAGACAGCAACATCTCGGAAGCGTCCTGCAGTCATCGGCAACCCATGCTGCTCCACCGTAGAAGCGGAGTTAAGACACCCGAGAAAGTCCAGCTCTAATGGGTTCCAACGGGCCATGGACGGACTTTCCCGTCTGATCACACAAGCACGTTCTCATGCCATTAGGATGGTCTGATCATGCCATCCCAGCTCAGTGCCATTTCCCCCCCCCTTCACAGTATGTGCATCATTGCATACTCCATAGGGGCCCTCAGTGCAGAGGTACGATTCCTCATTTAAGTGCATGGGAAACAAATGGCCAAAAAACCTGACTCAGCCACAATTGCGTCTGATCATACAGTGATAAGGGAGGTGCAATCTCACAACTGTATGTCAAATTCGTCTGGAGGAAATAGCCTCGTTTCCCCTCCAACTGGCACATGTGACCACAGCCTCTATGACAATAAAGCAAAGTATAAGACCAGGTTTACAATCAACAAATTGTAATGCGCTAACCTATGACAGCTTTTCAGAAGCAAGTCTCCACAGCTTTCAGTAAGGATTGCTTCTAGTCAAGAGTGCATGGGATTACAGCCTTGAACTGTCTAGAGGTAAGGTGTAGAGATACTCAGCTCTAAGCTTATTGATTCCAATAAGCTCAAACTAGAGTAACTCTGCACAAGATTCATGGCTGAAAGTAAGCTGATACAGTGAAACAGTAAAAGAGTGGTCAAAGTGGTATTTCCCATTTTCTGCTTTGAGTCTTCCAACAAAGATAGTACCAGTAAGAAATTTAAGTTACTTTCACCCCTGACACGATTGCACTGTTAGTAAAATTGGCATACTCAAAAAGAGCCACTTCTCCCAGAAATAAAATTGCAACAACCTCAGTAACTGGTAAATCGCTTCCTATGGAAAATGGATTCTTACCACCTTCCAGCAAGAGAAGTACAAGTCATATGGAGCAAGCTACATGACCTTAAAATCACACTATGGCATCTCCACTTTTCTGGTATAAAAAAGTACCATGGAAATATACAATTTGCTTTTCTTCCCTACTTAAAAAAATTCTAGTTCTCTTGAATCTTGCACATTATCCTTGCAATCTGGACCCTGATCTGGCTGCTTTTCTCTTTTTATGTGGACTTGGAATCATCAGTACATCCATATCAGACTGCCAAACTAGCTGTGTCAGCATAAGAATTGCCAACTACTTTCCTAATACAGCTTTGCCAATACAATGGTCACAAAACATCACTGTCATAGATGAGAGTAGGGGACCCAGCTGAGCTCTGAGAAGGAGCAAGGAGATAGAGCTGCTAAAGGGGTGAGTGTTTTTTATTTACTTTCAGTTGAGATGATTTAGCTGAGAAGGTACTGTGTGGGGGACTGTATTTCGGAGTGTGTGGTGAGTTGTGAGTTGTTGCAGAGTCCTGGCTGCTCGAGTTAGGGTGTGAAAGGGTCATTGTTTGCCTGTAATTGAGTGCCTGGGTGGATTTGAATAGCTGCAGGCCACGTCCTCTCCTGGGGGAAGCTTCTGTTTAAGGCAGGAAGCTTGCAAGAGGCACGAGCCTCTGGTACAAGCTGAAGGGTGCGGCTCTTTGCCTGTGGCTCGTAGCTTAGGGGCTCTGTAAGAAGCCCAGGAAAAGCCAGAAAGCCAGGGACCTAGGCTCCTTGGGTTCCCAGTAAGGTAAGTAGACTTCTACAACAGGAACCACATAAATACAAAGGGTTTTAAAACAGGGATTATATAAAAGTATTAGTTTAAAAGCAATTATGAAGCCAGAATGCCAGCAGGCGGTTGGGGGCTATCCAGTGTTTTGCATGGAGTGTCACATGTATGACTATCTGCCCACTGGTCAGAAGTCTTGGATGTGTGCTTGGTGCAAGGAGCTCCTGGTTCTCAGGGAGCGAGTTTGCTCCCTTGAGGCCAAGATGGCTGACCTGGAAAAGCAGAGACAGTCAGGTGCACGGAGAAGACTCTCAGGGACTTGTTAGATATGTCCCACTCTGGATCTGGCAGCCCTGCTGCTGCCAATGAGCATGAGGGTCAAGGGGAAACGGGGCACCATGCTGAGGATAAGGGGAATGTGCCCTCAGAAGGGACCTCTTCTTCAGCTGGTGAATGGGTATCCTTTCGTACCAAGGAACCATCCCTGGGAAGGGTGGGAGGGGGGCTCTTGGTAGCTGGTGATTCAATCCTTAGACAGGTAGACAGCTGGGTGGCGAACCTGTGTACTGACCATATGGTGACTTGCCTGCCTGGTGCGAAGGTAGCGGACATTATGCGTGTTTTAGATAGGCTGATAGTGCTCATGGTGCATGTCGGCACCAACGATGTGGGGAAATGCAGTCATGAGGTCCTGGAGGAGAAATTTAGGCAGCTGAGCAGGAAACAAAAAGCCAGGACCTCCAAGGTAGCCTTCTCAGAAATACTATCTGTTCCATGCGCAGGGCCGGAGAGACAGGCACAGATCAGGAGTCTCAATGTGTGGATGAGACGATGGTGTAGGGGAGAAGGGTTCAAGTTTGTTTGGCACTGGGATGCTTTTTGAGACAAGCAGGAGCTGTACAAAAGAGACGGTCTCCACTTGTCCTGAGAAGGAACCAGGCTGCTGGCGCTCAAAATCAGAAAATTGGCAGAGCAGTTTTTAAACTGAATATTGGGGGGAAACCAACAGGAGATGAAAAGTCTCTGGTTCGGGATGGCTCCTCTCAAAAGAGATGAAGGGGTAGCTTTTACTTTTGTACAAGGAAATGGATTACAATTGTCCACTGAGACTGTGGCTAAAGATAGGGACTGCCTGGAAAGGTCTCGAGAAAGCAAGAGGAAGGTTGTGGGTTAACAAATAAAGTAATGGAAGCTGTAAAATGTAAGACGGATTCCTTTAAGTGGTGGAAAGCTAGTCTCAGTGAGGCTGATAAAAGGGAACACAGACTATGGCAAATAAAATGCAAGTCTGTGACCAGGCAAGCAAAAAGGGAATATGAGGAGCATATCGCAAAAAACATAAAGGCCAACAATAAAACTTTCTTCAAATACATTAGAAGTAGGAAACCAGCCAGGGAGGCAGTGGGGCCCTTGGATGACCAAGGGGTAAAAGGACTACTGAAGGATGACAGGGAAATGGCTGAGAAGCTGAATGCATTTTTTGCCTCTGTCTTCACTGCGGAAGATGAGAAGGGCTTGCCAACTCCACAACCACTGATTTCGGGAGGGGGTTTGAAAGACCTGAATCAGATTGAGGTGACAAGAGAGGAAGTCCTAGGACTGATGGACAATTTAAAAACTAATAAATCACCAGGCCCAGATGGCATTCATCCGAGAGTTCTGAAAAAACTCAAAGGTGAACTTGTGGATTTCCTTACATTAATATGTAATCTTCCTTTAAAATCTGCCTCCATTCCTGAGGACTGGAAGGTAGCTAATGTCACTCCCATGTTTAAAAAGGGCTCCAGGGGAGATCTGGGAAATTACAAGCCAGTCAGACTGACGTTCATACCAGGTAAGTTGGTGGAAACTGTTATTAAGAAAAGAATTAGTAGGCACATTGATGAACAAAAACTATTGAGGCAGACTCAGCATGGGTTCTGTAAGGGAAGATCTTGTCTCACTAACCTGTTAGTGTTTTTTGAGGAGTGAACAAACATGTGGACAAGGGGGACCCAATAGATGTTGTTTACCTTGACTTCCAGAAAGCTTTTGATAAAGTTCCTCATCAAAGGTTCCTAAGTAAGCTCAATAATCATGGGATAAAAGGACAAGTCCTCTTGTGGATCAAAAACTGGCTTATAAATACGAAACAGAGAGTGAGTATAAATGGGAGTGGAGGGTGGTAAGCAGTGGGGTACCACAGGGATCAGTACTCGGTCTGATGCTTTTTAACTTGTTTATTAACGATTTGGAATTGGGAGTAAGCAGTGAAATGGCTAAATTTGCAGACGACACGAAGTTGTTCAAAGTGGTGAAAACCAGGGAGGATTGTGAGGCACTCCAAAGGGATCTGTCGAGGATGGGTGAGTGGGCGTCAACGTGGCAAATGGGGTTCAATGTGGCCAAGTGCAAAGTGATGCACATTGGAGCCAAAAATCCTAAATATTAAAAACACATTGATGGGGTCTGAACTGGCAGAGACTGACCAAGAGAGAGATCTTGGAGTCATAGTAGATAACTCAATGAAAATGTCTAGACAGTGTGTAACTGCAATAAAGAAGGCCAACGCTATGCTGGGGATTATTAGGAAAGAAATTGAAAACAAATCAGCCAGTATCATAATGCCCCTGTATAAATCATTGGTGCGACCTCATTTGGAATACTGGGTACAGTTCTGGTTGCCACATCTCAAAAAAGATATTATAGCATTGGAAAAAGTGCAGAGAAGGGCAACTAGAATGATAAAAGGGTTGGAACACCTTCCCTATGAAGAAAGGTTAAAACGCTTGGGGCTCTTTAACTTGGAGAAATGACGGCTGAGGGGTGACATGATCGAGGTTTATAAGATTATGCATGGGATTGAGCAGGTTGAGAAAGAAGTACTTTTCTCCCTTTCTCACAATACAAGAACTCGTGGGCACTCAATGAAATTGCTGAGCAGGGTTAGAACAGATAAAAGGAAGTACTTCTTCACCCAAAGAGTGATTAACACATGGAATTCACTGCCACAGGAGGTGGTGGCAGCTACAAGCATGGACAGTTTCAAGTGGGAATTAGATAAACATATGGAGCAGAAGTCCATCAGTGGCTATTTGCCACAAGGTATAGATAGGAACTCTCAGTCTGGGGCAGGTGTTGCACTCTATTCTTGGTGCTGGGGGGGGCAGCAGTGGGAGGGCTTCTAGTGTCCTGGCCCCACTGCTGGACCTCCTAATGGCACCTGGTATTTTTGGCTGCTGTGTGATAGAGTGTTGGACTAGTTGGGCCACTGGCCTGATTCAACATTGGCTTCTCTTATGTTCTTATGAGAAAACCCTTCCATCTTAGGAGGGGTTGGCATTTATGGAGGTGAACCGGTGTTGAAGGAGACAGTAAGGCTGGCAAAACCTCATTACTCCTAGACCCGTGTTTTCACAGCCTGGGTGAGGGGGAGATAAGGAATCCCTCTGACTACTAATCCCTGCCTAATACTGCATAATGGGGGGCTCCTGCAGTCAGGAATTCCAGAACCCAGATTGACCAGGACCTTCTATGCACTTTGTGGGAGAGAACTGAAAAGCAGCTGTTCTCCCTTTTTTTTGCGTGTTTGTGCATGTACATCACAGCTGGAGAGCATCACTGACCATGTACCCATTTGCACCAACCAGAAGGGGGCAGCGGTAAATGCCAGGTAACTGTGGTTTTCAAGTTAGTAGCTGGTATACTTCCTAGAAAAGTAGACAATGGAATGAAGATTTGTACTTAGAGACTGACTTGATTCCTATGTGCAAGCCTTGCCACTGCCCACATTACCAAAGAGCCCTCTTTGATGGTTCTCCTGGTATCAAGCTGGGGAGATGGGTGAATTCTGGGAGGTGGTTGTAGCTACCCAAAGGCGAGCCCCACCCCAACCCTTAAGAGAGCTAAGGAACAGTCAGGAATCCCTACAGGGAAGGTTAGGTTTTTCCCATGGCTTCTTGGCAGGTTCTGTCTCTATTGGCTGTTGGCACAATCTGGGCAAGAGAGCAATCTGACAGATGCCAGAGTGCAAAATGTTACAGACACTATGCTAACATTGCTGCAACATGTACAATGCCATCACAGGTACACATGCCAGAACAAAAGTTTCATACGAAGAGCCAAAAGTGTCACTGTTTTTGCATCATACAGTGCCCTCCCCACATCAAACATGCTCTCCCCACCCCATCTGCATAATTCCTCTGGTACATGGAGGGGGCAGCAGTGGGAGGGCTTCTGGTGCCCTGGCCCCACTGCTGGACCTCCTGATGGCACCTGGCATATTTTGGCCGCTGTGTGACAGAGTGTTGGACTAGATGGGCCATTGGCCTGATTCAACATTGGCTTCTCTTATGTTCTTATGTTCTTATGTAATAAAATGTGGGTTTATCAGGCTTAATGGCATGCACACTTCATGATGGGTGCTTTAAACCAGCTTCTATTGCAAAGTTCTTGTGAAGGTACAACACTGTGAAGCAGGGGTCCCCAACCTTTTTGAGTCCATGGGCACCTTTGGAATTCTGACATGGGGTGCTGAGTACAACTACAAAATGGCGGCCAAAGGAAGTGGAGCCAGCCACAAAATGGTAACCAGATAGGCTTGCCAAGCCCCCGCTGAGGGCGGGGGAACCCCCGATTTGAAAGCCCCTTACCCGCTTTTTAAAAATTCCAGCCCGGGGGGAAAAATGGCGGCCGGAAATTGCCGCTCTAGCACTTAAGTCCTCCAAGTCTATGGTTATAAAAACCATAGAGATGAGGGCTAGAGCGTGTTCCCTCTAGTGTGCTCCACCTGGAGCACAGTTCTGGCTGATTTTCGAGCAGCCCCTCCCTCCTCAGAAGCTCTGCTCCATTCAGGTACAGTGAAATTTCCCTCCTTCTTGCCTCTGGCATTGCAGCTCTTTCCTTCTGCAGCCTCTCCGATATCCTGCTTTAGTGGTGGTGAGAAATCCCTCTTTTTTATGTCTTAGGAGTCAAGCAGTAGCTTCCCTATAGTGTGTGTGTGGGGGGGGGGTCAGAGTCCTCTACCCAAAAGCCTTGCTTCTTCTTTTGTGTTGTAAATGTGGAAATCCTTGGAGATGGAGAACAGCTCTTCCTATGGCCGGTCCCCCTTCCCTTTTATTTTGAACGCCAAAGAAGAAAGGAAGGTGGAGTGTGTTTGTGGACAGAGAGAGAAAGAGAAAGGAGTAGAAAAAATTGAATTAAAAACAATAATCAGGCTTCTTACTATTTGCAGTACTAATTGTTGAATGTGGCTTCCATTTTCCCCTCCCCCTCGCCTTCGTCTCTCCTGACTCCCCCCCCCAGTCCTTTTTGGATTTCTCCAGCTTTTCCACTCATTGTTTCTACTTAACTTTTATTTTTAAAAAGAAAGGAACCCCCCCCTTTCTGACTGCTCACGACAGAAAGCTGAGCTAGTGAGTTTCTCTGGAGATGTACTGAAAGGAAGGACAGGATTGCCCATTGGAAACAATGGGAAACACTTGAAGGCCCGTTGGAAATAATGGGAGCCAGGAATGCCTATTGCCTTGTATGGCCTCCATTAAAATACATTACAGTACAAGCAGAGTTGCAATAAAAATGCAGAATGGATTTTCCATTAGGGTCTCTGGGCCCAAATGCACTACTCTGGGAATGGAATGAGAGACCACAGAGTGGAATGACAACCCCAGGGTGCAGCAGTAATGTTCTGGGACTGGGATGAGAGACTATGGAGTGGAATGACAGCCCCAGGGTGTAGCAGGAGTTGGAAGAATCTGGCCCCCACCTTACAGGATTGTTACTATAGGACTGAAGGTATGCTGTGGCCATCTATTCCTGGCTGGCTCCTGCAGCAGACATTTTGTGTCTGCATCCAGCATACTGTGTCAGAATTACAAAGATGCCACAGACTCAAAAAGGTTGGAGACCCCCAAGCTAGACTACAGGTTGGGATATTTCACAGAGACTATGGAAGGGGTTCTCTGGGTCAGTGGTCAACAGAGTAGGCAATAGTGTGCAAAGAAATCTGGGAGAGTGTGACACGGAAAGGGAACATGGAGGTAAGGAAGGCAGCAGAACTGGACACTGGAACTGGTAGAGGGACAAGGGCAAGATTTATAATTGACAATGGAGGAGGTGGCTCACATCAACCTCATGAATTTGTAAGGAAACAAAGAAGCTGAGATGGAGCTGATCTGGTGATAGCTACACACATTCCAGAAATACCCGAGCCAATTCCAGGTTTTATGGATAAACATATGGAGCAGAGATCTATCAGTGGCTATTAACCAGAAGGTATAGAGAGGAACTTTCAGGCTGGGGCAAGTGATGCTCTGTATTCTTGGTGCTCGGGGGGGGGTGCAGCAGTGGGAGAGCTTCTAGTGTCCCGGCCCCACTGCTGGACCTCCTGATGGCCCCTGGTGTTTCTGGCCACTGTGTGACAGAGTGTTGGACTGGATGGGCCATTGGCCTCATCCATCAAGGGCTTCTCTTCAGCTCACACACACAATGCACACAAAGCATGGTCTCTCTACCATCAGTCCATCAATGTCAGCATTGTCTACTCTGACTGGCAGTGATTCTCCAGGGTTTTAGGTAGAGGATTTTGGCAGAGTATTCAGCCTTCAGTTCTTAGACCATTCTGTTGTGTATTTTGCATAGTGTGAAGGAATGTTGTCTGGTGATCTTTTTCTAGGACCTAGCACACATACTTTTTGTTTTCATTATAATACATATAGTCTCATTTGGTCAGAATTAAGCACATTGAATCCTATTGATTTCAGTGTAATGTTTCAGTGTGTGCTTATCTTTCCTACTGAAAAAAGTGAAAAGGGCTTCACTTTTGACATGTGCTGTTTGCTTGTTTTTCCTTCTGATTGTTAAATGTTTAAAGCATTTTATGTTTCTTAAAGCTTTTTGTTATTTTTGCCCTGGAAGGAGGCCTAAAAGCCTATTGGTAATGTAACATAGGGGAAAAGGTGGGGTGGGAATTGATATATGACACTGAATTTAAATTTTATTTTTTGAAAGGTTACTTCAGAGGGGGAGGTGGGTATGGGGGAGTGCCTGGAAAGTGACATCACAGGAAGGTGAAGTTTTCGTGCAGTGTACTGGAAGTGACACCATTGGAAGGGGAAGTGACATCACTTGCCATTTGACCTGGACATGACATCACAGGAAGTGACATCACAAAATCTCCTGGCTCCACCCCCAAAGTCTCCTGGCTCCACCCCCAAAGTTCTCAGATATTTCTGGATTTGGAATTGGCAACCCTATAACCAGAGGAGGCAGAAACACTTACAGAGAGAGAGGGAGAAAGCCCAAGTGCAGGGGACAACATGAGTAATTTTAAAAAATACACCAGGAAAAAGGATTGAGAATAAAACTCACACTGTGGGGGTAGCTACCACAGAAAGGACAGTATCTGCACAGCCTATCAGACCTCTAATGGCAATCAGAAATCCTGCTAGGCCAAACCTGGCCAAACCTACTTTCTAAAAATCTTGGTGGGTACCAGAAAAGGTCTTGGCAGGTGATACAGTGTCCACAGGCATCCTTTCGGGAACCCCTGCTGTAATAATTATCTGAGACACAGGACAGCAAGATAACCTTTAGCCATAACTACTCTTGTGGACTTGAGCAATGCTCTTCAAAAGCTTATTGTTCTTTCCATCACAAACTGAATAACAGAACTGACATTCATTTTAAGCTGATCTGAGAATACTCCTTCCCAAATCCTCAGCTTGTTATCTACTTTAGAACTGTTGGGAAATACTTTGCCCCATTTTCTCTTCCGAAAATCATTAATCCTGTTCTTTGGAGTTCTTCAGTCAAGCTGGAACTGGAGATGCTGTTCTCTGCCTAATAAGCGCTGTTGCATTGTCTCTTGCCATGAGGTTGGGTTTTTTTTAATTATACTCTTGCCACAAGGGTTTTTTTCTTTACACTTGTTGAAACGCACATTTCCTACAAAAATGCTGAGCTCTACTATTTTATAAGCAGAGTTAATGTCTGAATCAAGCCACCAAGCAATTAAATCTGGCTTAACAGAATTCAATTATTTTCTAAGAATTCTATTATGATCATCTGAAGGCATCTATTAGTCCATCTGTATAGGTACTAACTGGAGCACAGTTATGTTAGAGCAAAGTAAATGCCTCAGAATCTGTTACTATTGAATCTTAATTGTTTTCTTTAAAAATGAGTGGTTGGTTGCATTTGGTTGCAGGGATACAGATGTTTTGTCTGCAGGCTGCACTACCGCTGCTGGGATTCCAACATTCACGCTACAGTTGATGACTGCAAGTTAAATGGAATTCTCCTTCCGGTGCATACTTCCTTTTGTCCCAAGATTTGTGTGTGTGCATTATCAGATAAACGTCACAGGCACCAGATGAATTCTGTGACCCTAAAGAGAGCTCACCAGACTTGTTCCCATTGTTACATCAGGTTCATCTTTGTCTCTCGATTATGTCTTTCTTTCTACATGCTGCACAGTACTTAGGATTTCACTGATGATAAAGAGCATGTTCCTTGTGTCTGTGATGTATTAAAATGTGTAGCTTCTTTTTTCTTCTAAGGTTGTGGGGGTATACTACCCATTGTACTGCATGAATACTTCCTTTCAATGGGGAGAAGTAGCAAAATCAGGCTAAGTGCCTACCAGAAAAGCTTCCTCCCCTCCTTTGTCATTCCAGACCGGAACAATTTGTGTCTCTTCAAGCAGAATTGCAGGTTACTATAGTATCAAACTTCCTGGTTTTGCTGCCTGTCTGGGACTGAAAAAACAAAGGCGTTATGACTGGCAGGCCAGACAACCTGGCTGTGTTCTATATAGAATCATGGAGTTGGAAGGGGCCATACAGGCCAGCATCCCTGACAAGTATTTGCTCAGCTGCTGCTTGAAGACTACCAGTGAGGAGTAGCTTGCCACCTCCATAGACAGACAATTCTACTGCTGAACTACTTTTACTGTAAAAAGAAAAGTCCTAATATATCTTTCCACCCATAATTTAAACCCATTATTGCAAGTCCTGTCCTCCACTGCCAACAGGAACAACTCTCTGCCCTCCTCTAAGTGACAGCCTTTAAAATACTTAAAGAGAGCAATCATGTCCCCTCTCAAGTTCCTCTTCTACTGGTCCTGACTGAACATTCCCAAGTTCTTCAGCCTTTTCCTTGTAGGGCTTGGTCTCCAGGCCTCTGGTCATCTTTGATTCTCTTTCGCACCCACTCCATTCTGTCCACATCCTTTTTGATGTGAGAGTACAGAATGGAGCTTTGGAATTGAAAGCAATGCCCTGAGGGTGCTAAGGTTCTTTGACTTATATGGCTTGTCAATAAACTACACAGTGAGACAGACACTTCCAGGCAGTGAAGGGTAGAAAAAAGAAATTTATTTGAATAAAGGAACAATTTACACCTAAAAGTTCAGCTCAGATGTTCAGTGAATAGCAGTAGGGTTTGGACTTATATACTCTCCTTGCTCCTCCCAACTTTACATCATTGTTGACATAATTTGTACATGCTCAGTTTAGATTCCTTTGTCTGAACAGTCATCAATTGCATATTTGGCAAATAAGACATTACTTGGCCACATCTCAACTCTACAGTGCAATGTCTTGCTAAAATTGATTAATACAGGTGCTCATTTTCTTGGCTGCCTACCTAGGTTTACTTCATCTTTAAATGAACTCTCATGCTGAGTTCATTTTCAGTACAAAACTTAGCTGTTTTCATTATAAAAATGGTTTCTTCACATTGATACATGCATATAAAAGTGTAATAATATTTTTAATATCATTCTATAGGTTATTTCTATTAAAATATATAAATTACAGAATTATTTTTTATTTTTTTATTTTATTTTATTAGATTTATATACCACCCTCCCCAAATGGGCTCAGAGCAGTGTACATTTTAACTGTTGTTAAAATAACATTAAAATAACAGTTTACACATAATAATATCATGTCATAAAATAGTGTGTAGACAAGGAGGTCAGATGTTAATGCAATTCAGTATCTAATCAGATGTCCAGTCAGGATCAGGCCACTGATGGACAAATGGTGAAAAAAGCTGGCCAAAAAAGAATTATAGCACTATTTTAAATATTAACTCTCTATAAACACTTTTCTAATATTGCAAAGTAGTCTGTGACATAAAGCTTTGTAGATACACTGAATCTATCTATCAGTCTTTATTTTGACCCCCTAGAACATTTTTGTCAATTTTATAAAGAGTTTTTAATTTTTATTAAAACTCGTAGTTTTATAAAATATGCTGTTTTACACTGGCCAGTAGCGGTCCTTCTCATATAACATAAATTCTGCATTCTTAATTGGCCTTTTAATTGACAGGATTCCATGACTGATTCCTGTGACTTCATAAACCATTTTGGAACATCTCCCAACTTTCTGCTTTGTTAAAATAAGCTTGGTAGTTCATTATAGTTTATAGCTATGGATTTAGCAAAGCTTAAAAGTAATATTTCAGCTAGCTGCTTCTCTTACAAACATCCTATACTATAATTTTAGTAAATACTCAGCTATAAACAAAATATAAAGTCTAAAAACACACAGCGAGTCAGAAGAGGGGGTTTCCTCTCTTACAGTACATTTACCCTTTCATTCACCACAATTAGGCTTTTCTAGGCTCATCTTGACCAATTATTCCTCGTTCTCTTTGAAACTAAGGATCTTACTTTAAATCTTTAACTTTGGCAGGTTGCTAGGTGATGGAAAGTACCATCCTAATTAAAAGGGCTGATGTAAGAACACCTGTTCCAATTAGGAAATTATTTTGCTGTCAATTAAATTGGATTTAGAACACCTGTTTCTATAATTATGCTTAGTGGTTAACAATTCGCCAACCCTTCCTGAAGAATCCCAAAGAACCTTTCCCAAATATCTCTGGAATGCCAACAATAATCAATAGACAATCATTTGAACCCCTGAGTATCCTCTACAGAATCATGACATATTATGCCAAATATTGGAAATTAGAAAAAATACTTTCAAGGGAAGAATTTATACAGAAATTATTAGATATAGCTGAAATTGACAAATTAACAACCCTGTTAAAACAAAAAGGTGAAGTTACTTTTGAAGATTTCTGGTCAAGATTCTATGAGTGGTTGGGCTAAGTATTTATTTTCTAAGGAAACAATATGTTATGTAGACTCAAGGTGTTTCATTTGAACTGTAAATTGTTGGGAGATCCTCTGTAGTTTTAAGAGATTTGATATGTACGTCATTTGTTGTGTATATAGAAAAATCCTTAAACTTAAAAAAAAAAAGAATCATAACACATTCAAATTCCCCATTTCTAACATTTAAGCAAACTTTCTCCCCTCAGTGGCTTGGTCCCAAAGAACAACTTCTGTAAATAGGGGAGTTTTTTGCTGATTCTACTGTCACTCCCCAGGTACAGACCTCCAATTCCTCCCTGTGCTTTCCGGGCACTGTATGTCCCAGGAACAGCATGTTGGAAAGTATTCTGAGCTGCAGAAAGGAGCGGAAGAGACTGATTCTGCTGACAAATTTCTTCCATCAGCAGAAATTACAGCTGGATCCAAGCCAATAAGTCTATCCCCCAAGTGGAAAGGGTCTCATCTCCCTTTCCAGTTGGCCACTGAGAAACCACTTAACCACAAGAACAGAGAAAGCAGAAGTGCCCTCTGCACTCTTCCTTTTTTATTGTGTGTACACAGGGAAAGGAAAGGTCACATTATTTATCTCAAGTCCAAGAAACACAGACACCATAGATTCACAGTTTCACTACAAAATTTATAATGTGCCCATCAGATATATATGAAATGTTGAACTGGCCACAAGATACAACAGATTTAGAGCTACTAGCTCTGGCAGCTGAGCCTCTAATTCCAATAAAATCAGTCAAACATCTTTGATAGTGATATTATGACATTCTGGGGTAGGCATCCTGGTTTTCAGGAAAAGCACAACCCATAGTCTTCTGATTCAAATGTAACAGTAAACTCTTAATTTTCTGCAGAAGTGGAAATCCTAATTACCTGGCTGTGTGGGAGGCTCAGAGGAAGGATCACATGAGCCTAAGAATCCACAAGGCTCATTCACAGACAAGCAGAATGCAGCATTTCATTATGTCTGGACAAACCCCGTTAGGTGAGTGCACTGATCATTGCTTGCAAGTAACTGGCATACCCCTCAAAGCTGATGTCAACACTCAAACAGTGCTTTATGATGATACACAAACTGATTAATAAAATCTCCAAAAGCATCTGATCTAGAGACAGGAGAGATTTACTTAAGTTAATGTGAAAAAGTAGATATGCTAATACGTGTTAGAATGGTAACACATCTGGAAGACTGAAAATGAGTCTTTGCAATGGTCATTTGACTACTGCTGTAGGAATATGCAAGCTTGCAAGTTAGCAAAAACACTTAATGAAGCAGAATGAATGCAAAAGCAGCAGAGATACAATTCATGCATTTTCAGACACATTTTCCTGTATTTGTAACCATGAGGAAGTATATTGTTGCCTACAGCACCAAATTCAACCATTTTGAAGAAAACCATGCTGAAATCGTGTATGTTGTTTTGCTATGATGAAAGATTAGGCTTAAAATGGTGATAGGTTGATGTGGCATTTAATGCTGGAGAGTTGAATCAAAAGATGAAACGACACCATGCAAATAATAATCAAATATCAGCATACCTAAGATCAATAGTTGATTTACTGGCATATTACCCAAACTTTGGGCAAAAGTGAAACTACATCTTTGCTTATTAAGTGTCACATGCATGTGTTAGGGAAATTCTGGACCCAGTTATGCCCCTGGGACACAAGACCCCCAACAAAGTTCAACTTTAGGCTGGATGGAGAATGACCAGGGACCAAGGCTGTTCCAAGGAGAGAAGGGAGACAGTTCTGTCACACTAAAAACTATCTATTGAACTTCAAACCATGCAGAAGAAAAACCTCAATGCTCAATAAAAAGAAACAATAAAATACCTAAATAGAGTACTCTGGATACAAAGGAATATATACTCTGGCTGCCCACCAAGGTCCACAGAATCACCAGGAGAAGTTGGTGTGCAGCCTCAAGCAGCAAACACATAGGCAATATATGCCCTTCTATGGTCTATAGCTGGGTGTCAAACTTGCAGCCCACAGGCCAGATCCAGCCCGCACAGGTCTCAAAACTGACACACAAACCCCAAGCAATTTCCTTCTCCTGCTTCCTTTCCCAGGACTGCTCCTGCAGCTGCACCCTAGCTTGCTTTTCCTCCAGATCTCTCAGTGGCTCTTTGTTTCCTGCTTCCTGCCTCTTTCCTCCCTCCCCCCCCTCACATACACACACACAGAGGCACACAGAGAGCTCCATGGCTGCTTCCTGCTTTGTGTGGGAGAGATACAAGACAAGCCTCTCACTCTATCTCTCTTGCACATGCACACACAGAGAGCTTCAGGTTCCTTCTCTGGGGCTGCTCCTCCTCTTTTGGGGAGGGAGAGGAGGAGAGAGGGAAAACAAAGTTGGAATCCCATTGCAGCTTCAAGACCAACAACATTTTATTCCAGGTATAAGCTTTTGTGTGTGCAAGCATACTTCATGGGAGGCAGGGGATGGGGTGGGGGGCTCTTCCGACAAGGACAATGTACATTGAGGAAATTATTTTGGCTTATTCTGAAAAGTAGGGTTTAAAAAAAAAAGATTGGATTTCTCTGTCCCTATCTGGATTTTTTTCCCAAAAAAGAGCCTGATTAGGAATTAGTACACTTGGATTGGTCCTTATATCCTGGAGAGTGGAGTGATTTCAGATGAAGAAGAGATTGGATTTATACCTCGCCCTTCACTGCCCAAAGGCATCTCAGAGCGGCTTACAAACTCCTTTCCCTTCCCCTCCCCACAACAGACACCCCGTGAGGTAGGTGGGGCTGAGAGAACTTCTGACAGAAACTGTCCTTTGAGAGAATAGCTGTGCCAGAACTTGTGACTGATCCAAGGTCACATCAGCAGGTGCAAGTGGAGGAGTGGGGAATCAAACCCGGTTCTCCCAGATAAGAGTCCGCACACTTAACCACTACACCAAACTGGCTACACCAAACTGCCACACATTGGTAACAAGACAGGGAAACTAGCTCTCAGTTCAGTCCAGGAGGATGCATTGCCTTGAGCCTCATTATCACTTGCAATTCAGCAGTCTTTCTTTCTACTCTCCTTTTGAAATTCCTTTGTAAGAGCACTGCTCCTCTTAGGTCAACAACTTAATGTCATGGTTTCTAATGTTAGACTTATGTCCATTTATTCTTTGCATCCTCCTGGACTGAATCCTCCTGCATGGAATTGAGACCTAGGTTTCCTGTCTCATTACCAATGCTGGTATCTCTATGCCTACTACCCCTTTGCATATCACACCTAATCCAATCAAGCCTGCTATTGTCATTCACCTGCTATTGCCATTTGACATCTGAAATCACCTTTATAAAGTTTATATCTCCAGTACATCATGTTACATTTATGGCATGCATGGCCCAGCCCAACAAAGTGACATTTATGTCAGATTCAGCCCTCATAACAAATGAATTTGACACCTCTGTCTTAAAAGAATGGACTAGGCAACTGTCCATTCCCTATATTACCATCAATAGCAGTTGTGTATTTATAACTATGAACAGCCTTTGTAACATAGATAAGTAGTGACATGTTGACAGGAATCATACTGATCTCCAGTTTAGGCAGAATTTTGCTAGACTGATTTAATCTAACAGAAACAAGACTATCAATTACCTTAGATGTTACATTTTCATTTCTTTGTGTTCTTGTCCATTTTTTTACAGTTATTTTATTTTCTTAATCCATTCTTTGCCATCAGTAGTCATCCTGGCACCCTCTAGCAGTATGCTGGAGACTCATGAGTGAGCTTGTTTAGCCGTTTTTCCAGCCCTGCTGTCTCAAGCTACTGTGGTTTTCTGCTCTGCTATATGTGTGGAAAGAGTCACAACAAGGCTGAAGATAATGGAGAGGGAAATAAATAGGAATACTGAGGCAGAATCAGAGCAATCTAGTACACACAGACTGTTTCAAAGCAAAATAATATTTCACCAGAAGATATTTCACCTGCATCCTGGTCAGGTGGAGACCACATTCTTGTTAAGAAATCAGAGGGAAAAGGTTAAAATACTAGAGATCAGAAGGAAAAGGTTAAAATCCATTAACTGAGTAAAATCATGCAAACCATCCAGATTACAAGTCTCCAGTCCAGCACTGTATGAAAGGACCCAATTTATGTCCACTCATAAAAAAATACTAAGGAAAGCCCAGGTGCTCACCAGTCCTCCTGACCCTCCAGTGGAAAACCCTTTCA
The DNA here is from genome assembly GCA_029375565.1 of Gekko gecko. NCBI lineage: Eukaryota > Metazoa > Chordata > Lepidosauria > Squamata > Gekkonidae > Gekko > Gekko gecko. The sequence goes on along the minus strand of JAPDNY010000005.1, from coordinate 32,971,544 downwards.
TTTGAATGAAGACATCCAGTGACAAGCCCTGCCTTATAATGGCCTCACTCACTTTCTGAAAAGCTTGGCGAGGCACCACAGGAAGTATTGGCAGGAAAAAACCTGCATTAGAAGAACAGGACAAATGCGTCAAGCATTATGTATTAAAAGCTCAGAAGGACACTACTGTGACACAAAAATCTATCAGAATCACTTCTAATTCTCCCATCTATGAAGATTTCTGTAAGTTATTTTCAGCATCTCAGCTCCAGAATGTAGAAGATCTGTATGCAGAACTGATATCAAAGCATTTCACTAAGGAAACTCAAACGCCAAAGCAAGTAAAAGAAATATAAACAAGGAAGGAGCCTGGAGGAATAGGAGTATTTGAAAGACCATATGATGTGTTCTTTCAATAAGGAAATCATCAGATGATAATGGACCTCAGCAAGCACTCCTCCCTACAATTGTATTTATATCCTGCTTTTCAGACAGATTGTCTCACAAAGTAGCTTACAATTAAGAGATATCACATTTTTAAATTTAAGACAGCTGCAGACAGAGTTTATCTGGATTCTTCCCTGTTGCACCAGGGAATGTCAGACTGAGGGTTGGGACTCTCACATAGGATTGTGAAGGAGAAAAGGGTAACATGTAAATAAACCATGTTGGTGAAGGCCAAATGAAGAACTGCTGGAAGTGCCAACTTTGCACTGTTATCTTGTGCCTTCAGCAGAAGTCTACAAAAGTTTGCATTCCTTGCCTTATATGGGCAAACTATCCCTTAACCCAGAGGCATCGAACTCATTTGTTATGACGGCCGGATCTGACACAAATGTCACTTTGTTGGGCTGGGTCATGTGTCTGTGTGCCATAAAATGTAACATGAGGTAACAGAGATATAAACTTTATAAAAATTATTTCAGATACTGAATGGCAATAACAGGTGTGTTTTGGAGTAGGTGTGATATGCAAAGGGGTAGGAGGCGTGGAGATATCAGCATTGATAATGAGACAGGAAACCTGGGTCTCAATTTGATACAGAAGGAGTCAGTCCAGGAGGATGCAAAGAATAAATGCAAAAAAGTCTGAAGAAGTAAGCAGTGACTCACAAATGCACATGCCCTACCACAGTTAGTCTTTAAAGGTGCTACTAGACTCTTACTCTTTCTACTGCTATTAGAAACCATAACATTTAGAAAGCGGGCGGGGGGGGGGCATTTTAACCTTCCATAGTATTCCGTTGCTGATCTAGAAGAAGAAGAAGAGATTGGATTTATACCCTGCCCTTCACTTCGAGTCTCAGAGCGGCTTACAAACTCCTTTCCCTTCCTCTCCCCACAACAGACACCCTGTGAGGTAGGTGAGGCTGAGAGAACTCTAACACAAACTGCTCTTTCAGGAACAGCTGTGCCAGAGCTTGTGACTGACCCAAGGTCATATCAGCAGGTGCAAGTGGAGGAGTGGAGAATCAAACCCGGTTCTCCCAGATTAGAGTCCGCACACTTAACCACTACACCAAACTGACTCTCTAAGAGTAGCAGTCCTCTTACAAAGGAATTTCAAAGGGAGATCAGAACAAGAGATGGTTGAATTGCAACTGATAATGAAGATCAAGGCAATGCATCCTCCTGGACTGAACTGAGACCTAGGTTTCTTCTCTCATTATCAATACCTGCTAATCTCATTTGGTGTCTGAAATCACTTCACTCTCCAAGATATAAGGGAGATGGACTCACATTCTAGCTGTATCGGAAGAAGTGAGCAGTGACTCATGAAAGCTCATGCCCTGCCACAAATTGTTAGTCTTTAAGGTGCTAGTGGACTCTTGCTCCCTTCCACTAATAAAGAATGCAAGCTGTGTTGTTAGGTTTCTCCCTCCCCATTTGGAAGAACTGGAAAGGAGGATCTCTCCAAGTGCCATGGAACTCCCATCTATCTGTCTCTCTGTCTCTCTCTCACCCATCCCCTCCGGCTCTTTCCCTCCCCCTCCCTCTCTCTGAAGAAGAGGGCAGGCACTTAAAGGCTTATATCTGAAATAAAATGTTGTTGGACTGGTTCTGCTGGACTTGCAAAAATGCCCCCCCTTCAGTTTCTACTGCAGGGATTCTCTGATTTGACTTTAGTCCTTTGGAAACCATGGAGGATGGGGGTACCTTCTTTAGGGGAGTAGTGTGTTTCTTAACATCCAGTCTGGTGAAGCTTGCGATCACTGTTTTGTGATGCTTTGGCTAGTGTTAGTTAGTAAAAGTTAGTACAAAGGCAGACTCCTAGCTCTCTGCCTTGTAGATGTTTGGGATGGTCTTGGGCTTCAAAATGGAGAACAGAAGCCCTCCCAAGTGCCTGCTCAGAATATGAGTGGTGTGACAGAATTTTTATTTTGCCGTCAATTCACAGCTGAATTATGATGACCCTGTAGGGGTTTCAAGCCAAGACATGTTCGGAGTTGGTTTGCCACTGCCTGCCTCCACATCAGCCCTGCATAGCTTATTATGAGATCTGAGGGGATCAGTCTATCTTGAGGCTATCCGGGTCAGGGCTAGGCTGAGAGAAATGTGACTGGTCCAAGGTCACCCAGGAAGCTTCCATGGCACAAGTGGGGATCTGAACCAGGATTTCCCATACCCTAGTCTGACACTTTAACCACTACACCATGAGAACTCCTACCCTACACAATAAACAAAGTGCCAAATACCAAGACTGTCAGCAGGTAGAGGTGATGGATGAGGGGGTGTCCCAAATGTTACTCTACCAGTCACCCCCATTTCCCACTCCTGGAGGCTTCAGGAGCTGAAGATTATACGCCCTTGCCCCATAGAGGATGTGAAGACCATTTTCCTGCCTGTTCCACCTGCCACTGCTGCTATGGCAGGGACGGGTTTTCACATCCCTGTGTGGAAGCTGCATATAAGTCACAGACAGATGTGCAATACAATACTATTTAGTTTTAAACTTCTCTGGTAGATAACTAGGGAAACAAGTCACAGTAAGAAGCTTCTTAAAAAGAAAATCCTTCATGTGATTTTACGATGCAAAATACAGCTTTTTATTAGCATCCCTTCACCTTTCACCATATAATTATTTTTATGTTACACTCAAGATTTTAATTCCTGTAACCTGCTCTTAAAACACGAGATTCTCAGTTCAACAGAACAATTTTCTGTGTTTATATATGGTTTAATTGTCTATACACACACACACAATGCTTTTTAATGTCTGAAATATTTTAATGTTTTCTTCCTTGGGGACCCTGATTGGGTGGAGAGGCAGCGTAGAAATGTTTTAAACAAAATAATAAAAATAAATTTAGAGAAGAAACCTCATTTCCAAAATCTGAATTTGAATCAGGCTACCACGACTATTAAAAAGTTGTAACTGACCATATTAGCTCAAGGAAATTTAGAAGAAACAGAAGCATGCAATACCTTTTACTGAAGCCAACCCAAAAGGCACAAACAATGAAAAAAACCAATTTCAATCACATCAAGTGATATATCTCATATATTCTGGTATGAGGGGACATGTGAGGAAGAAATTGAAAGGAAGAGTGGAGAAGGTCAAAACCACTGGGGAAGCTTGGAGACTATTTAAAAAGACAATCCTAGAAGCTCAGAAAAAATATATACCGCAGGTTAGGAAAGGTACAAATAGGTATAGAAAAAAGCCTGCATGGTTAACAAATAAAGTAATGGAAGCTGTAAAAGGTAAGAAGGATTCCTTTAAGTGGTGGAAAGCTAGTCTTAGTGAGGTTGATAAAAGGGAACACAGACTATGGCAAATAAAATGCAAGTCTGTGATCAGGCAAGCAAAAAGGGAATATGAGGAGCATATCGCAAAAAACATAAAGACCAACAATAAAACTTTCTTCAAATACATTAGAAGTAGGAAGCCAGCCAGGGAGGCAGTGGGGCCCTTGGATGACCAAGGGGTAAAAGGAGTAGTGAAGGATGATAGGGAAATGGCTGAGAAGCTGAATGCATTTTTTGCCTCTGTCTTCACTGTGGAAGAGGAGAAGTGTTTGCCCACTCCAGAAGCACCGATTTCGGGAGGGGGTTTGAAAGACCTGAATCAGATTGCGGTGACAAGAGAGGAAGTCCTCCGACTGATGGACAATTTAAAAACTAATAAATCACCAGGCCCGGATGGCATTCATCCGAGAGTTCTGAAAGAACTCAAATGTGAACTTGTGGATCTCCTGACAAAAATATGTAATCTTTCTTTAAAATCTGCCTCCATTCCTGAGGACTGGAAGGTAGCTAATGTCACTCCCATCTTTAAAAAGGGCTCCAGGGGAGATCCAGGATATTACAGGCCAGTCAGTCTGACATCGATACCGGGTAAGTTGGTGGAAACTGTTATTAAGGAAAGAATTAGTAGGCACATTGATGAACAAAAACTATTGAGGCAGTCTCAGCATGGGTTCTGTAAGGGAAGATCTTGTCTCACTAACCTGTTAGTGTTTTTTGAGGGAGTGAACAAACATGTGGACAAGGGGGACCCAATAGATATTATTTACCTTGACTTCCGGAAAGCTTTTGATACAGTTCCTCATCAAAGGCTCCTAAGTAAGCTCAATAGTCATGGGATAAAAGGACAAGTCCTCTTGTGGATTAAAAACTGGCTTATAAATAGGAAACAGAGAGTGAGTATAAATGGGAAACTTTCTCAGTGGAGGGTGGTAAGCAGTGGGGTACCACAGGGATCAGTACTCGGTCCAATGCTTTTTAACTTGTTTATTAACGATTTGGAATTGGGAGTAAGCAGTGATGTGGCTAAATTTGCAGATGACATGAAGTTGTTCAGGGTGGTGAAAAGCAGGGAGGATTGTGAGGCACTCCAAAGGGATCTGTTGAGGATGGGTGAGTGGGCGTCAACGTGGCAAATGGGGTTCAATGTGGCCAAGTGCAAAGTGATGCACATTGGAGCCAAAAATCCTAAATATAAATACACGTTGATGGGGTCTGAACTGGCAGAGACGGACCAAGAGAGAGATCTTGGAGTCGTAGTGGATAACTCGCTGAAAATGTCTACACAATGTGTAGCTGCAATAAAGAAGGCCAATGCTATGCTGGGGATTATTAGGAAGGGAATTGATAACAAATCAGCCAGTATCATCATGCCCCTGTATAAATCATTGGTGCGACCTCATTTGGAATACTGTGTACAGTTCTGGTCACCACATCTCAAAAAGGATATTATAGCATTGGAAAAAGTGCAGAGAAGGGCAACTAGAATGATAAAAGGGTTGGAACACCTTCCCTATGAAGAAAGGTTAAAATGCTGGGGGCTCTTTAGCTTGGAGAAACGACGGCTGAGGGGTGACATGATCGAGGTTTATAAGATTATGAATGGGATTGAGCAGGTTGAGAAAGAAGTACTTTTCTCCCTTTCTCACAATACAAGAACTCGTGGGCACTCTATGAAATTGCTAAGCAGTCGGGTGTTACCAGAGGCACTGCCTTTTATTCTTGGGTAGCCCCAAAACAGGGGTGCCCTACTTTCTAACCTGAACCAAAGTCCCCAAAAGCCAGGCACTCTCAGCTTGACCACAGAGTTGGGCTGCAAGTGGTCTGCAAAAGGGATTTCATATTCAGGTTTCATAAGGTGACCTCAGAGCAAGTCTTCCCCCTCCACCCAGCAGAGATTATGCTCATGGAATAACAATGAGTTCCAGAGGTAAGTCTTTAGAAGCCACCTGGCACTCTTCAGCACCTTACCCAGCCTTTTGTGTTTCTTTGTCTTTCTTGCCTCTGTCCCTCAAGATACCGGGAAGTCTCCATCGAAGTGTGTATGTGTAGACGATGTCATCTGACGCTGCCACGTCTGCAAGGGGGGATATGTTAGCCCTGACGCCATTATGGGGCTTTGCTATGGACTGTTTGCTGTTGCCACATGGTCTGTCTAGACTGTAAAATGGATGCCAAGGTAGAAGCCCATGGAGAAAGGAAAAAGCTGTCTTTTTACTCTGAGGGACTCCATTACATACCTGCTGCATGTCACATACACGGATTAAGGGCCATACAGCAGACAAAGGACTTTTCCTCTGCCAGTCCATGAAGGGATTACCCAATCAAGCAGTCAAATTGTTAACGACCCTTCCTGATGCTAATCAGGGACAATCAGGGAAGTCTCCCACCTTTTGTTTACCTGGCCAGCAAGTCCTATAATCCATTCAACTAGCCACCCAACACCTGGCTTCTATTGTTAAATCCAGACCCTGCCTCTCTGGAAGCCCATTGGTCAAACCTAAGGTCTGCCTCTACTGACATCACACACCCCTGGGACTCATAATTGGTCCAGGAAATCTTTTGTTCTCACCTGAGACCAGCCCCCAGGGCCACCCATTGGGCTGCATTGTCTTACAGTGGGTATATACCAGCACACAGATGGCCTTAGAGTGTGTGTCTCTGCCATGAGCCAAAATGGCAGCCCACCCCTGAACCCTCTGGGTTTAGGCCACAATCCTTCTTCATGGACTTCTGCACATCTGACAGGTAGTATCACCTCTCCATAAGCCATCAATCCCCTCTGCTTTCTTAGTTCTATTTTATGTGTGTGAATGTTTGAATACTGTTTGTGTGTTTGTGAATGGATAAATAACGATTATATTCAGTAAAATAATATTTTATTAATTATACCTGGTCTCTGTGTCTTTTACTGGGAACCATTACAAAGCAGCAGCATTCTCTGTATATACAGGCGAGAATCCAATAATAATAATAATAATAAACCAATTGCTATATTTAAAATAGAGCAATTTGGCTAACAGAAATGGAGGCACCGCTGGGATTCGCCCTGACTGTCTGAACGTGCACGCTAGTCGACACGTGTCCTTCAGATGGCCAGACGTGGAGAAGAAGCTGTTTGTGTGGTTTCAGTAAAGACCTGTGTGAAAGGTTGCTGTCTGTGTGATTGGCTAGAGAGCATTTTCTGTTGTGGGAGGCTGTTTTTCCCCTTTGTCTCCTTCAGCAACTCCTGGTCTATTTTGTGGGGTGGGAACCAAGACCGATAGTGTAGGGTGTTAGGAATTGCACCACACTACACCACACCACACTGCGCAGGCAGCCATAACTGTAAACTAAGAGGAGCCGCAGCAAGGTTCCAACCGTCCTCCAGAGTCTCTGGAAGCCCACTTCCCTGTCCCTTTCAGCTTTGACTGGCTAGCAGAGCGTAGAATTAAAGTGAGCAAAGAGGTCCGCTCGCTGGAGTATATTATTCCGAGGACCCTAGGTCGGAGGTTTTCCTGAAGCCTTCCCGGGTTTATAGAGGTTATCCCGGCAGGACAGGGTGTCCAAAACCCAAAGACCGGTTTAAAGGAGTAATCCGGCAAGGGACGTGAGGCCCAGGCCAAGCCCACGCTCAAAACTCCGAATTAAAAGGGTTAATGGTAAGCCCGGCGGGGACAGAGGTCTAGCCTAGAAAAACCAGATGGAAAGGGTTATTGAGGGAAAAACCCGGCGGGGACATAAGTCTAGCCTTAAAAACCTCAAATCTAAGGGTTTTCGGTAATCCAGGCAGGGGAGTGAATTCTAGCCTTCAAAAACCGTCACTCACGGACCACGAGGCCTAAAGAGCTAAGCTCACCTCACCCGCGAGCAGAAACAGAAGAGGGGAGAGGCAACGTGATCAGGGGATCCCTATTCTGAAATGGAGCCACGTTGCTCCCAATAAAAAGCAGCACTGCTGCACAACAGATCCCCTCGATCCCTATTCGGAAATGGAGCCACGTTGCTCCCAATAAAAACAGCAGCCCTGCTGCACACCAGTTCCCCCCCCCCTCTTCCTTGTTAGTGGATAGTGGATGGGAATATCCTGAAATTCTCCCGGGTTAAGTTGGTTTTCCTGGTCACGGGTGGAATGCCTTAAAACCTTCTATATAGTGGATGGGAATATCCTGAAATTCTCCCGGGTTAAGTTGGTTTCCTGGTCACGGGTGGAATGCCTTAAAACCTTCTATATAGTTAGTGGATGGGAATATCCTGAAATTCTCCCGGGTTAAGTTGGTTTTCCTGGTCACGGGTGGAACGCCTTAAAACCTTCTATAATCCAAGTCTTAGAACACTTGGGAACCATAAGCCAGAGAACCTGCCAGTGAGCCGTAGAATCCTTACTGGTTAGAAACATCCAAGTTTTAGAACACTTGGAAACCAGAAGCTGAATACTGTTTGTGTGTGGGTAGCTGCACACCAGCATCCCACATGGACTTTGAGACCCCAGGAATCAGGGTCTTTTTCCCTTTGGTGGCCATTGGCCTTTTTGGTTTGTAAAGTAAGTTTGTTCCTCAGATCCGAGAATCTGAAGTTAAGCAAAAATGCTAAGTTAAAAACAAGAGGAAGTCTGACCTTGTAATCAAGATCCTCTCTCTCAAATTCCCCTTTTCCCAAATGGAAGGAGACCTGGAAAGGGTGATAGAATTGTAACAGAATATACAAAATGCCAGGCAGTCTTTTTAGAAATCAAACTGCCTTGCTCCCTAGCCTCTTAAGTAAAACCCAGCAGGCAGAAGTAAGTCACCAGTCTTGCCATGCTGAGATTAAATTCCCCTGAAACAGCAGCTTGAGACCCTGGTTGCATTTGCACCCCATGTGATGCTGCTAGAAAAGAAGAAAATCCCTGAAATTCCTGTAATCCTGAACAGAATAGTGAGAATCCTGTAGTTTATGCTAAAACCAAGACTATAGAAAGGCAAAAACAGAAAATTAGGAAAACAGGAGCCCTAAAATACCCCAATGAAACTTCTGGGAATGACCAGGCCAACTCTCAATATAGAAACAGAAGCAGTCATTAAGTACAGCCACTTAATGGTTGGAGCAAAATAAATAAGACAGTGAATGCCTAAAGTAAAACCTCCCCCCATTCCAACTCCAAACTGGGCAAGGAATGGAGTGCACACAGGACTTCCCTGTGGAAAGAACTGAGAAAGAAAGGAAAAACCTCACCCCTTAGCTTATTGCCCAGAGAATAGCATCTCCCTTTGGTAGTGCCAGCCTCCAGGCAAGACCTGGAGCTCTCCCGGAGTTATAGCAAATCTCCAGGCTGCAGAGTCCAGTTCCTCTGCAGAAAATGAGTGTTTGGAGGAGAGGGAAGACTATGGCTTTTGCCCCACTGGAGTCTTCATCCTTCTTCCGACCCAAGCCTAGATCTCCAGGAATCTCCTGCCTGGACCTGGCAGCCTTGCTCAGCGCTTAGCAAGACCAACAGGTCCAAAAATCTGTAACTTTTATGTAAGAAGGAACCTTAGCTGCAGAACTCAGGCCCCAGAAAGAACCTGAATTCAGTGGACAGTGCAGCTATGTCACCAAAATTCCCAAAACATGCTTAAATGCTTGAGAGATGAAGTCCAATACAGATGTAGCATCAGAAATAGTCTTTCTATAATTACTGGCATAATTGAGAGAAATTGAGAAAATTCTGTACCTCTGGTTTTACCTTTTAAAATATAGAATTCTAGAAATCCCATTCTCTTCCCAAATGCCTTTGGGAGAGAATTGGATCCATTTCAGTCATGTTTAAAACAGCCAAAAGAGTGGAAATTTAACACTTGCCTAATCAGGAAACTTTAGCAGCCCCCCCCCCCGCTTTTCATTAACCTGACTTCATTTACAGCAACCAGCTGGGAACCAACTCGTTTGTTTTCCCACGCTCAACCGGACCCCCCTTCTTCACTGTGATCAGCACAGGAAGACAAAAGAGAGCCAGATGCCCCTCGAGGCGAGCCCAACTTTGTCTCCGTGACTGTCAGCGTAGGAATACAGCTTCAAGAGAGAGAGAGAGAGCATTTACTGATCAAGATTTGTCCTTCTAACTAATTACTACTAAAGGTATTAATATGTAGGGAATGTACTAATGATTAATGTGTACTAATTTTCTTCTGACTTTTCTGTCTCAAATTGAAGAGGAAAATGTAAGACTCTCACTCTCCATTTAAAATTCAAATGAACCCGCTGACTTGCCACCTTCCAGGGGAAAACCCAAAGGAGGACAAGATAAGAAGGCTCCTAGCTAGATTAATGGCCCTTTTGGAGGGTAACAATTGCACCTCCTTCTTTTGTTAAGAGAAATCCCCCTCTGTAAAGGAACTAGGGGGGAGCACAGAAAGAAAAAAATGTTTTCTCCTTTGGTTTTTAAGGCATAGATGGGGAATGAAAATGCATAGAGAAGACTGATCTTTTCTTCCCTTTTGAATTTGTAATTCCTTGTCTATTACAGGAAGGTCATCTTCCTTCCCCCACATTCCAAAGTTTAGTTTTTGTTTTTTTAAAGGTCCGTTTTGTAATTGTTTTTACATGGTAATATTGTTCCCTTTTAATTTTAATGGAAATCTTTCTTTAGAAAGTTAAAAATACATTTATTTGCATCCTCTTCCTTGGAATTTCTCATGATTAGAGATCCCTTACTTTCAAAATGGTACATTTAAAAATAGATTTTAAAATAGATTTGTTTCTGTTCCATTAATTTATTACAGCATCTCGATTTTAAGCTTTGTCTTATCTTCCCATTCTTATAGAAGGGAATCTCTTTTTAAAAATTTCTTGGTAAATTTGTGTGATCTAGAACTATTTCATCTCTTTAAGGTTTTATAAATACTCTTTTGGTTTTGGAATTAGCTGTTCTCTTAAAGCCCCACCTTTAGGGCTAACGTTTCTTTAGTTTTGATATCAGTTTATATATAGCTACCATAGAATATTTTAAAGGGTTTAAGTCTGGCAGCACATCCCTTCTGATTTTGTTCTAGTAATCTATATGCCCAGGCCCCCTTCAGCCCAGTTTCTACTAGCAAGGAAAGAAACTCTGTACATGCTCAGAAGAACTATTTGCTGGCACAAAGCCTGTGCCAGAGACAACTTTTTCTTTCTTTCTTTCCTCTTCTCTTGTGGTGTGATCTTTGGCCGACTTCTTAAATCATGCAGAATTATCAAGGGCTACTGCCTCTTCTCTTCTCTTGGATTTTCAATCCTGTCTGTAATTCAGCTACTTGATTCTTTCATCTTTATTTTGTTTAAGGGCTTCCTCTTTGAGGTACACAATCAGTACCTGATGCTCTAAGTTTATTCTCCTATTTAAGTTTTATCCCTGTATGGCTAGAGCATCTTTCTATCCATGCAAACCTGTTAATCTGTCTCTCGAGTTCTTTCATATCTGCAGGAACTGAAAATCTGAACCTGCAATTGAAGTCTTATGCCTGATAGTAAAGGCACACCTTATAAGTTATTTTAGGAATTGTTTGTTTTATATGTGTGTTAATAATTATTGCTTTCCAGCTTTTTGTTAGCTTTGTTTTTGGGGTATGACCCACCCCCATAAGCCGGCAGTTTTCCCTGGGGGCCCCCAACTTTTTCTACAACAGCCATGGCAATCTAACTTCCTTTTTTTTTGAAACGTTCTTTTGTTTGGCCATTTTTTTTATAACTTCTTGGCGCCTCCAAACTGTGCACATCTTCACCTGGAACTCTGCTCTGGTCACCATAATAAAAACTGAACGTTCAGCTATTTCCAATTGTACCTGGAGAATACTCTTGCTATGCATATGCATCAAAGACTTTCCAAGATTCCTGTTCAGCCTACAAGACCTCGGTCTTGCGAAAGCCATTGCTCCCTATTTGCTACGCACGCAAGTCGCCTCCTAATTTGCCTTTGCTCCAGTTTCAGCAAAGGACCTGCCAACTTACCAGCTGCCTTCTCTGGTCCTCCAGCCACTGCTGACCTGCAAATTGCTTGCAAACCATCTCATGGACATTGGATGCCACCTCAAGGGCAAGCAACTCTCACAACCAGCTGCAAATACCTCATGGCACCCACCCAGTTATTACTTTGGGACCCAAGAATTGCTTTTTGGTCCCTGAAGGCATGAAACCTATTAAGGCTCAGATTGCCTGTGCCTTCTGTCAACTTGGGTACCTAGGGGTGGTGGTTTCAAAAATGGATCAATATTTCCTACCCACATTTATCTGTATTCATATTGCATTATGTTCAACTGAAGCTCAAAATTGATTTGTATCACTGATTGTATTCCTTTATTGGTCCATGTCATTTTCATGTTTTGCTCACATGTTTTAAATATGTAATCATGCTTTTACACACTCAATTCTTCCAGCATAGCATTTGCATTGCTTTTAGTTATCTTTCTGCTTTAAGTTTGCTTAACCTACCAATTTTTGCTTTCTGTATTTGTCTAATTGTTTAGGAATTTTGGTAAGCAATTACCTTTGAGTTAGATATGTTTTTAGCTTATAAGTTTTTAGAATTATTAGGATGTTTTGCATTTCCTTTTTGTTGCTTTATAATAATTAGAAGCCTTCATTAGATTTGCTATAGGTAGCATTATGTACAGTAGTCATGTCTCTCTGGAAGATGTGCAGAAGGTCCCTGCAAACACATACACAGAGGCAATCACCCTTCCTTATTTTAAAACATTTTTTTTTTAATTTTTCCTTTTGGTTCCCAGAAAGATATATTTTTATAGCCGGTATGCCTGACTCCCTCACCGAGCCTTCCCCTGTAAATTCTCTCTCTAACCTTGTTCGGCTGTCCTTTCTTTTCTGGTCATATGGAACTCCAACGGCAGCAAAACATCATTTGAAGTGAAGCCATCTTGGCTCACGCCTAAAGACGGCTTCAAGGGGGGGAATTGTTACCAGAGGCACTGCCTTTTATTCTTGGGTAGCCCCAAAACAGGGGTGCCCTACTTTCTAACCTGAACCAAAGTCCCCAAAAGCCAGGCACTCTCAGCTTGACCACAGAGTTGGGCTGCAAGTGGTCTGCAAAAGGGATTTCATATTCAGGTTTCATAAGGTGACCTCAGAGCAAGTCTTCCCCCTCCACCCAGCAGAGATTATGCTCATGGAATAACAATGAGTTCCAGAGGTAAGTCTTTAGAAGCCACCTGGCACTCTTCAGCACCTTACCCAGCCTTTTGTGTTTCTTTGTCTTTCTTGCCTCTGTCCCTCAAGATACCGGGAAGTCTCCATCGAAGTGTGTATGTGCAGACGATGTCATCTGACGCTGCCACGTCTGCAAGGGGGGATATGTTAGCCCTGACGCCATTATGGGGCTTTGCTATGGACTGTTTGCTGTTGCCACATGGTCTGTCTAGACTGTAAAATGGATGCCAAGGTAGAAGCCCATGGAGAAAGGAAAAAGCTGTCTTTTTACTCTGAGGGACTCCATTACATACCTGCTGCATGTCACATACACGGATTAAGGGCCATACAGCAGACAAAGGACTTTTCCTCTGCCAGTCCATGAAGGGATTACCCAATCAAGCAGTCAAATTGTTAACGACCCTTCCTGATGCTAATCAGGGACAATCAGGGAAGTCTCCCACCTTTTGTTTACCTGGCCAGCAAGTCCTATAATCCATTCAACTAGCCACCCAACACCTGGCTTCTATTGTTAAATCCAGACCCTGCCTCTCTGGAAGCCCATTGGTCAAACCTAAGGTCTGCCTCTACTGACATCACACACCCCTGGGACTCATCATTGGTCCAGGAAATCTTTTGTTCTCACCTGAGACCAGCCCCCAGGGCCACCCATTGGGCTGCATTGTCTTACAGTGGGTATATCCCAGCACACAGATGGCCTTAGAGTGTGTGTCTCTGCCATGAGCCAAAATGGCAGCCCACCCCTGAACCCTCTGGGGTTTAGGCCACAATCCTTCTTCATGGACTTCTGCACATCTGACAGGTAGTATCACCTCTCCATAAGCCATCAATCCCCTCTGCTTTCTTAGTTCTATTTTATGTGTGTGAATGTTTGAATACTGTTTGTGTGTTTGTGAATGGATAAATAACGATTATATTCAGTAAAATAATATTTTATTAATTATACCTGGTCTCTGTGTCTTTTACTGGGAACCATTACAAAGCAGCAGCATTCTCTGTATATACAGGCGAGAATCCAATAATAATAATAATAATAAACCAATTGCTATATTTAAAATAGAGCAATTTGGCTAACACGGGTTAGAACAGATAAAAGGAAATACTTCTTCACCCAAAGAGTGATTAACATATGGAATTCACTGCCACAGGAGGTCGTGGCAGCTGCAAGCATGGACAGTTTCAAGAGGAAATTAGATAAACATATGGAGCAGAAGTCCACCAGTGGCTATTAGCCACAGGGTATAGAATGAGAACTCTCAGTCTGGGGCAGGTGATGCACTCTATTCTTGGTGCTGGAGGGGGCAGCAGTGGGAGGGCTTCTGGTGCCCTGGCCCCACTGCTGGACCTCCTGATGGCACCTGGTATATTTTGGCCGCTGTGTGACAGAGTGTTGGACTAGATGGGCCATTGGCCTGATTCAACATTGGCTTCTCTTATGTTCTTATGTTCAAGTTAATTCCTATGAAATCCACAGGGTGGCAGCAATTTAAATAAGCAATATTACAATTGGTTCTGAATAGTGTATTTTAATCTTTATCAGTTTCACACATTCCCTGCATCTCCAAGACCTAAGCTAGTTTCCAACATAATAAAACTTTTAAAAAATCCATATGCAAAGTAAAAACAGTGACCGATAAATACAATACTAGCTGCAGCAACACAGGACCTCATACCCACTCAGTAGCCATAGGTCTTCTGGAAGATACAAGTTTTGCATCCTCTTTGCAAATTTTGCAAGAACACAGCAGTTACTACAGAGCTCTTCAGGAAGCCATTCCACAACCATGGGAACAACTGCAATAAAGACCATTCTGCTTACCACAGATGGATAGTTAACAATGTTGCACGTGGAAGAGGCTACAAACAGCAGCTGGGCTTATTACACAAAAATACCAATACAATTATGTACATAAACAAACAAATAAACGTTGATAATCAGGGTACGTGCTAACCATCCACCTTGTATGCTATTTTTACCTCACTGTGAGACTGTTCCCAGATAGCACTGCACTTCTAGGTTTTTAAGGGTGTCAACCTGATATCTTATGAAACAAATACTAGCCTTCCAACAAAATCCTTACTTATTTTATATACTCACTGAAATGACATCAATGTTTATCTTTAAAAGATTCCTCATTCCAGTCTTTAATTCCTCATCCCTTTCATTATTAATTCTTTCCCAAGGTGGAAAAACTGTGTTCATTGCTTTGGGGACAGATCTTTTCTGGTGATGTACAACACAAGGTTAGCATTTTGCAATCCTATTGTGATATCTAAAAATATAAGCTGGTGCAAGGAGGAGCAATGCCTATGAGCATATTTAGGCCTTTTATATATAAAAAAGGAGTTCATAATCCAGACAAGAGGAAGCTCATAAATAACCCAAAAGCTAGAAAAACAGCACAAGGTCAGGAAACAGCTCAACAAGCCACTGTTTGATAAGCCAGAAGTGCTGGAAAGGCTCACACAATTCATCCTGTCAGCTCTGCAAACTAAACCACAAAATTATTCAACTTGTCACTTATACAGAGTTAACAGAAATTTATGCTTCATCTGACACAAACCTGAGCAACTTGAAGAATCATATCTGTTTGAGCAGAACTAGATACCAATATATATTTTTTTACTGCACGGAAGGGGGAAGGTTAAGCAAACCTTCACCTCACCAACTGCCCCCTGCAGTTGCTCAGCCTTGTTCCAGCCTCTGTTCCCCATGCCATGTTCCAAAAGTAACCTTAGCTTGGGGTAAACAGCATCAGGGGGGGTTGCAAGTGGGAATCAGCAGGCCCTGGAAAGGTTACGCACCGCTTTTAAAAATACATCCATTCCTGCCTTGCATATTTGTTTCCCTGGCAAATGCAAGATTCAGAGCAAGCCTCTGCCAAAGTAACATGTAGCTCTTCTCTGTGAAAAATGTGTGTCCATTTGTTTTCTCATTCGTTCCCCTCTGTGATAGGCAATAGAAGGCCCTCAGACAGGATACGACCCAGACTCATGGAAGAACATTAACTTGTTAGCAGCAGTTCCACCAAACTGTAAAAGCACGAAGGGGAAAAGAATCATTTTCATACACAGCAGAAAATATATTCCATACTGTAGATCTTTGACTATCAAAGTAATATGCTGTATTGTTTATTTTTCAGATTTTTATCCTGTCCTCCCGGCCGAAGACCTTTACTGTTGAGTACCACTTACATTGGACCTGCGGTGGCTCAAGTGGTTAAGACGCTGAACTGCAGGCTGTGGGAGGTCAGTAGTTCAGCAGTTCAAGACCCGAGAGTGCTGCATGACGGAGTGAGCTCCCGTATCTAGTTCCAGCTCCTGCCAACCTAGCAGTTAGAAAGCAAGAAATTGCAAGTAGATAAATAGGTACCGCTTCGGTGGGAAGGTAACAGCGTTCCGTGCACCTTGATGTTTAGTCATGCCGGCCACATGACCATGGAAATGTCTTCAGACAGCGCTGGCTCTTCGGCTTTGGAACGGAGATGAGCACCACAACCCGAGAGTTGGATTCGACTGGCTTTTGAGCAAGGGAACCTTTACCTTTCCCATTAGCTTAATTACCCATTAAAAAGGGGTTGTCTGTGCATCAAAAGACATTTTTGGCCCTAGGCCACTACTTGACAAAGTTGAGTTTGTCAGGTTTGACAGCCTTCTGATATAGCATGAAACACTGTCAAGCCCCCAGACTCAGAGGCCACTCCCCCACAGGAATATCTCATCTCCCACCTCATCACCAAGATGAATTCAACACACCAGTACTCCTGAGATTCAGCTTTAACTGCACAGATCACAGACAAAAGAAAGCTCATGTGCTAAACAGCCACAATCTAGCCAAAAGGTCAATGCACTTCTACTTTCTTTAACCAGGTCCCCAGGTTATTCCCAGGTATTCTTGCAGTTGCCTCCAGCCACTGCACCCTTACTGCAAGATCAAGCCCCAAGGCAGCTAAGCCACCAATGTTCCAAGCAAACCTCTCTCTAAGCTGTGGAGTCTTGTGAGCAAAAATCCTACTTTGTGAACTACTATCATTAAAGCTGCAAGCGAGCAATTTGCTTACTGAATACATTAGTTTGCTTTGGAACCATCCTTCCTGAGCGAAGACAAAAATCTGTGAGCTGGATGCTAAAAAACTGTGAGCTAGCTCACACTAGCTCAGCTTAGAGGGAACAATGGTTCCAAGTGAGGCAGTATGCCATATTCCTGGCCAAAAACACTACTTCCCTGTCCCCACAAAAGGTCAGATCTCTTCAGAGAGCACAGTCCAAGCGTTGCTGCCTGTTCAGCTTTCTACCAAGACTAACCAAGTCTTTTACCTGCTGTCAGTGCCTTTTATCTACCTCCTCCTTGCTAATCTTTTCATGACTCCCTTAGCTTATTCCTAAAGAAGCCCTGTCTCCAAGGAGACCTCTACAACCAGAGGAGACCTTTGTTGTGAACTGGAGATGAAAGGCACTTTGAAGCACATCAGGGAGATCCTGGAATCCTTACAGCTGCTTGTTTTCCCAAGGAAGAGAACCATACAATGTACCAAGAGAACAAAGTTAGAGCCCAGTGACACCTGTAAGACCAACAAAGTTTTATCCAAGGTGTGAGCTTTCGTGTGCACGCACACTTCATCAGACAATGAAATGGAATTACAGATCATCGTTGTATATATAGATGGTGGCTTGTTAAATTCGCATGCAAAATAGTGAAGTGTTTTTTAACAGATAAAAAGAATCATCTGTTATCCATGCTAGAAGGGAGATGGATGGGATCTAATAACTCTATTCCCATAATTTAGGGTACATCAATCTCCAGTTCTGACATATTTATTATCTATGTTATTTTTAACCCCCAGTTGAACCCAAACAAACGATAACCAGAAACCAAAACCAAACTGGTCGTTCTTTTTATCTGTTAAAAATACTTCATTATTTTGCATGCTAATTTAACAAGCCACCATCTATATATACAACTATGATCTGTAATTCCATTACATTGTCTGACAAAGTATGCGTGCACATGAAAGCTCACACCTTTGTAAGGGGAGAAATTGATAGGGAACTTTTTGAGATCTATTATTAGTATTCTATAACAAGATTATCAAAAGCTTGCTCTGCCATAAAAAAAGTTCATTGACAGGCTAAAAGCAAAAGAAAAAGTTTGTTTGTTTGTTCAGTCGCACAGTCGAGTCCGACTCTTCGCGACCCCATGGACCAGATTACGCCAGGCCCTCCTGTCTTCCGCTGTCCTCTGAAGTTTGCTCAATTTCATGTTCGTTGCATCGATGACACTGTCTAACCATCTCATCCTTTGCCGTCCCCTTCTTCTTTGACCTTCAATCTTTCCCAGCATCAGGGTCTTCTCCAGTGAGTGCTCCCTTCTCATTTGGTGGCCAAAGTATTTGAGCTTCAACTTCAGGATCTGGCCTTCCAGGGAACAATCAGGGTTGATTTCTTTTAGGATTGAATGATTTGATTTCCTTGCAGTCCAAGGGACTCTCAAGAGTCTTCTCCAGCACCATAGTTCAAAAGAATCTATTCTTCGGCGCTCGGCCTTCCTAGTCCAACTCTCGCAACCATACATTACTACAAGGAATACCATTGCTTTGGCCATGCGGACTTTTGTTGGCAGGGTGATGTCTCTGCTTTTTATCATGCTGTTTAGGTTTGCCATCGCTTTCCTCCCAAGGAGCAGGCGTCTTTTAATTTCATGGCTGCAGTCACCATCTGCAGTGATCTGGGATCCCAGGAACGTGAAGTCTAGTTAATTTTTTCCCACCATAGAGAACAATGGAGGGAACAGGGGCAACCTGTTTGGGGGCCCATAGAATTGGACCCCCTGGTCCAATGTTCTTGAAACTTGGTGGGTATCTTGGGGAGATGCTCCATAAGCTACCCTGTGAGTTTGGAGCCTCTCCTTCAAACCCCATCCCCTCCAGCCCCCAGAATATACCCTATGTTTTCACCATTGACTTCAATGGCCCATAGGATATAATGGGGCCAAATTTGACTGCTGTTCACTTTACATGGTTCATATGTTATACTGTTATAGTTTATTAAATATTTTATTACACTATTTGGTTCAGAATATTTTTTTCTTTTCATTAAATTTGTAAAGAGTAGATGGGATAGCTATTTTCCCTGGCTGTGCCCCAGCTTGGTTGGTGCAAAGTGCTATCAAGTTGCAGCTAACTTATGATAATCCCATAAGGGTTTGCCAAGGCAAGAGACAGTCAGAGGTGCTTTGCCATTGCCTGCCTGTGTGTAGCAACCCTAGACTTCCTTGATAATTCCCCATCCAAATACTAACCAGGGCCAACTCTACTTAGATTCTGAGATCTGACGAGATCAGGCTAGCCTGCTGTAGCTTAATCTGAACCACCGCATGTGAACTTAGGCCACTTGCTCTCACACACATATAGGAGAGGGGCTGAAGTAGTTGAGAAACTCTGCCCGTTGTACTTACTCAGAAGACGCCTTTCATTTCTGCCTGCTCTTTCCCTTGGGATCTTGCATTGTTCTTCCTTCTGCTCTACAGATACACCACTACCCCTCTTTAGGGGCCCTGGGAAGTGGCAGAAACCCTCAGAAAAAAATTAAGGTTTATTTTAATTTTTGTATACATATTTTATTTTGAAAGATTCAGTAATTAGGGTTGATCCAACCAGTTTTTCAGCTAGTGAAAAAAAGGACTGGTCCCCTTTAACCATCAGAGAAAGTTTATGCTAGCGATCATGGGACCTGCATGCAGAAAAGCCATGTGATCCTGGGGCTGTACATGGGAGGGAAATTGGGTGAAATTCAGTAGGGAAAGTGGCTGGATCCAAACTTACTGTCATTCTGGAAGGGATGTTCAATACTATCTGACAGCATTGTTTAAAAACATTACATTTGCCCTACTGATATTGGAGTATTGGGACCAATGCTGCAAAATCCTTTAATACAGGTTAGGTCAGGAAAGTGATACTTTTAAAAATATAAGTTTTCATTACCCACATCTGACCGTGCTTCAGCTCTTCTGAACTATGTGAGCAACTCCTGTCCTTTCTTACATTTCACATCATTTTAAGAGTTGTTATCTTTGCAGGTTCAATATTGGGGGGGGGGGGGATATAAGTCTTTGTTGGAAAATATTTGACATATGGGGAACAGGCTGAGAGTAAATTTAATCTTTAGCCAAGGGTCTATTAAAGAAGCCTGACTTAGTTCAGAAAGCCATGAGAGGCCCACCATGCTACTCAGTCCAAAGCAGTACAGGAAAGAGGGTCTTACAAAGAGTTCCAAGAGGTCGAAGCAAAGGCACATATCCTGCTGCTATGCCCTTTCTCCTTAATTTGTTGTCTCCTCTCACCTATTAATTGTGTCATCAAATCTTTAACGAGCTAACTAGCTGTTATACTGGCCTATCTCCAAGAAACGCTGGTGTAAGCAGGAGCAGCATCAGCTCCCAACGCTGGTCCCAGCTACCAATGCTGCCCTGTGGCAGCTACGCACAGGCCACTGGTGTAGATCTCTGCACTGGTGCAAGAAGGGGCAGATTCAGGGGCATGGCTGGAGTTAGCCAGATCCCTAAACTGCACCAGCTCAGGAATGCCCCCTAGCAGCAGCAGAAAGTTACCCCAGCAAAAAACATGGTGTAGCTCATAGAGTTGCCAGGTCTCCTCATCACACTAGCGGGGGGATTTGGGGGGCATTCCAGGACGTCTCCAACACAATGACGTCACCTGAAAGTGACATCATTGTGCAGCAACGCTCAGGTTTAAGGGCAAAACTTTATGATTTTAGGCCAAATTTACCATGGAGTTTTGCCCTCAAACCAGAGTGCCCCACACCACGTCTCCCAACTTGTTGACATTACTTCCGGGTGACATCACATCAGGAATATCGCAACTGAACATGGCTACCTGAGGGCGGTCAGAAGCCCCAAAAAGTAGGGGAACCCCCACTGGGAACTGGGGATTGGTAATGGAAAAAGTCAAGTGTCTCCCCCCCATAGGCACAGCCATGCCCCAAAGGCCCAGAACAGCATAGGATGCCAATCACAGCCACAATTGCCTCCCTCCCCAGCAGTAGCTAAACCCCCCTCCCAGTACCCAACTTCAGCACCCCCCTGTTACATAAATGCCACCCAGGATGCTCTGTCAGTCATTAGGTGCATGGCACAGAACTCTGTCTCAGAGCTCTCTGCCATGGGGCTTTTGAGCACACAGCACTGCACTTTAGTGATGGGAGAGGCACAGAGTGGGCACTTAGCACTAACACTCAAGGGAGAGAGCAGTCCATACTATGTGGCTAACATATCTCGCTGCAGACCCCTAAAAGGTACCCCATATCCAGTAACTCAAAGGTACAACCACACACTGACAGGCTACCGGGAGCACAAATCCAGCTGCCTTAGCCTGGGCATCACCTAGGCTTGCCATTTCCCAGTTCCAGACAGGGGATCCTCTGCTTTTGTGGACTCCTGCCCGCTGTGGACCAGCTGGTCAGTAGGAGGAAATCCCCCCCACCCCATGCCAAACAGCATTGTCCTGTGCAACACACATCACATGGAAGTGATGTCTGCACATTGGTGATGTTGGAGGATGACACTCTGCTTTTTGGGCAAAACTCTATGATTTGAGGTTGCTTTCACCACTTTGCTCAGACTCCTGTCCAGCCCACCTTCTGGAACACCTACTTCCCCCCACCCACCTGCGACTTTCCCTTACGACTGCCCCTTCAAATATCCAAGAGGGTGGGCTCTGACTCAGGGCACCTATGCTTGGATAGCTGTGGTTGGTCTTTCTCCTGCCATTGGACTTCTGTTTTGTACAGCTGTAAAACATGGTAAGGGTCCAATGGCATCTTAGAGGCTGACCACATCTATAGGTTCTTCTTCTACCCAACACACATTCTGCAGGCTGTTGTGTGCAGCATACACAAAGAATGGTCTTGTAGGTGGTCTGGGGCAGTATGGATGCCTGGGCTTCCACACTGTACCACAGCATTGCAGGTGTCTCATTAGCCACACGGGTTGCTGATGCAGGGGTGGAGAACTCATGACAGATATATGAGATCTGTTGCCATGGGTGCAGTAGAGGGGGGGGTATGGGGCAGCATCTCAGCCAAATGGATAGCTCCCTGGGGCAGCCCACAAGCTAGGCCCTCCTATTCCCCCTTTTGCCATTTGTGAGGGCAAACAGTCAGCTCCAGAGCTTTTGCCTGCCTCAATTCTCCCCATGAAGAGATTAAACAGGAGCCCAGGCCATGCTATTCCACAGTGCCTTTCCACTGAACTGTGCCTTACTGTGCAATGATCTCTTTTTGCCCCTATATAATGCCCCTGTATAAATCAATGGTGTGACCTCATTTGGAGTACTGTGTACAGTTCTGGTCATCATACCTCAAAAAGGATATTATAGCATTGGGAAAAGTGCAGAAAAGGGCAGCTAGAATGATAAAAGGGTTGGAACACTTTCCCTGTGAAGAAAGGTTAAAACACTGGGGGCTCTTTAGCTTGGAGAAATGGTGGCTGAGGGGTGACATGATTGAGGTTTATAAGATTATGCATGGGATAGAACAGGTAGAGAAAGAGGTACTTTTCTCCCTTTCTCACAATACCTTGTGAGCACTCAATGAAATTCCTGAGCAGTCGGGTTAGAACTGATAAAAGGAAGTACTTCTTTACCCAAAGAGTGATTAACACTGCCACAGGAGGTGGTGGCAGCTACAAGCATGGACAGCTTCAAGAGGGAATTAGATAAGCATATGGAGCGAAGTCCATCAGTGGCTATTGCCACAAGGTATAGATAGGAATGCTCAGGCTGGGGCAAGGTACTTGGGAGGCACTGTATTCTTGGTGCTTGGGGGGCAACAGTGGGAGGGCTTTTAATGTCCTGGCCCCACTGATGGACCTCCTGATGGCTCCTGGTATTTTTGACCACTGTGTGACAGAGTGTTGGATTAGATGGGCCATTGGCCTGATCCAACATTGGCTTCTCTTATGTTCTTATGTTCTTTTTGGTTGCACATGGCTGCTGCTGGAGTCAGGGCTACAGTGGGGTGCCTAGTGCCTCCTGGCATGCCCCCTTTGAATCTCCCCTCTTGGTCCAGGGGTTAGGATGCTAATCTTGGATGGGGGTGGGCCTGGTGGGTTCAAGGCCAGTTTCTGTCTATTTGTATATGCCTTGGAGCAAGGATGGCTGAATGTAGGCAGAACTTTTGCTGTCGGACAGCCATCAGAACTTGGCAGGAAAGGGGTGGGCAGCCTGTCTTCCAAAGTGGTGCCTGTGCCCTATGGGCTGGGGAGAGGGCCTTTCAGGCCACATGCCTCTATTGTGGTGTTGCTGGGTCTTCCTTCTGTGCCTGCTGGCTGTTCATGGTGGAGGAGAGATGTGGAGGGGCCGCAGCTGGATCAGCAGCCAGTGATCAGCTGCTCCTCTGTGTGCCACTCACAGGGCATTAGCATGTGCCACTTCCTGATTGGCAGGTGCTGCTGTGGTTGCTATGGACTCCAGCACACTTGCTATGCCATCTGTGCCATGCTGAGGGCCATGTGTTGTTTCCCCCTGCAGAATGTCCATAGGGAACAGACCAGCACTGCTGCAATTGTGCTAGTGGCAGGCTGCCTCCATGATGGCCCTCAGAACTATGCTACCTGAGACCTAACAGTTTTGCTGCAGCATAAGCTTTTGTGGACTACATTGTCAGATGAACAGATAACAGTTCAAGAAAAAAAATTAAAAAGGAGAAATTTAACATTAAATTCAGATCAAATATTGTTTGAAATATAAAATTGTCTAGTTCTCTTGATTTTCCACCCTTAGCTGAGCTGTATCAATTTCATTTGTTACACATCGAAGTTAAGTTCACTCTATAGAGCAAAAGCTGATATCCTTTATCCCCTTTGCCATTGTTAATCTGTAGCAAAAACCCTTCTATTGTGCACTTTTTGTGTGTGAACTTTTCCTAAAGTGGGGTGCTCTAAAGCCTTCTACAGAATGTGCTGGTGTGTACATGTGTACAAAGTGCAACTCTCCATGCATTTAAAACAGCAGTTAGCACATTCAGAACAAAATCTATAGCATGTCTTCTGCAACAAGTTGTAGCACTTGGGCTCACTGTTATGTTCCTCTCTTCAGTGCTCTAAAATACAGAGCATTCTTCATTTTTTAAAAATCAGTGATTACTCTAGTGTGTTCTATATTACCATAAAGCCCTTCCTGTTTGAGATCCCTAATGATGTCAGCCATTGTTCAGGCTTCCTGCATTAGCCATTGCTTTGGCAACAGCCAAGGTGATGCTGACTCACTCCCTCTGGCTCTCCCCCATCCTTTGCTGCTGCTGCTGCTCCCTCCCTCCCACTTTCTGAGATGCTCCAGAATCCACAATCCTCCCAGAACTGCTTTCTCTTTTCACAAATGACATGGGAGAGGGGGGGAAATCAACTGAAATTCTTTAAAGCATTCTAAGCTGCCACGTTTCTGATTGCTGCGTGCACTGCAGAGGAACAAGCAGTGATTCCAAACGTTCAAAGCGGCACAAGTGCTTTTGATGCAGCCATGACATCTCTGTGCCATCCCCCTCCCCCCCAAAAAAAAGTTTTACCGGGACATAGAACCTGAATCTTTTTGTGTAGTTAACAAAAATAAGAGGGGCATTTTTTTAAAAGTCCCCGTCCTTTCAACATAAATTGACTACATATTTTTGGTAATTAAAAAAATAAAGAGTAAGCATGCCTTAAGACAATCACAGCAAAAAGTAAAATAGTGGACACACAAATATACGATGTTCCTATGAATAAATACACTTTCTCAGGGCCTAAATTTACTCTCATAGACTCATCAAGCTAATCCCACTCGTCCCAAAATGCGGACATTCGATATATTTTTTCTCACTACAGAAGAGGAAAAAAGAGGGATCATTTTGATAAAATCATTTAAGTAGTGTATCCCAAAGTTGTTATCCACTAGAAAAAAATCATATAAAGTGAGATCTCCTAATATCTGAATCCATCGCGCAATAATGCCTCTGTTGCACTCTAGAATAGAACAGAATTCTCTATCATATAACACAGCAAGCAAATGTGGGGAGCTGGGATAATTTTGTCAGCGTCATGCCAGCATGCGATGTTACTTATGGCATAAAACCAAAAGTGAAATCATCATACTATAGGGTAGGGTTGCCAGCTCTGGGTTGGGAAATACCTGGACATTTTGGGGGTGGAGCCTTAGGAAGGTGGGCTAGAAATAAATAAATTCCAAAGTGCCCATTTTCTCCAGGTGACCTGATCTATATTGCCTGGAGATCAGCTATAACCCCAGGAGATCTCCAGCTACCTCCTGGAGGCTCGCAACCCTATTTGGGGCAGTGCTGAAGAGCCCCTCACTGGCCTGTCAAACAGTGGGAGGGAATGGGGTGGGGGATGCCAGGAGGTCTCCCACTACAGTCAGATACCTGCCCCCCCATAAGGGCATTTCATATGAAGCTTAACTCGTTTTTATTTAACATTTTCCTCTCTGTGTAAAAGCTCCTCAAGTAACATACGATGCTAAAAATCTATAATCAAATTCAATCTAATGGCCTGTATCCTACCTGTCTACACAGCAAAGTTTTGAATCTTTCCTCAAACCTAAGGAAGACACACTTAAATTGGAGGAAGTTTCCTTAGGATTGTGTAAGATATCGTCTTTAGCTGAGCAGAGTGGTGGGACACAGGCGAATACTATTTTTCTTTTATTCAACCTACAATGTGAATATAAAGCTAAAGGATGAATTATTAATTTCAAAACATCTCATGTTTGTTTTCTCTCATATGCAAATAACATTTGCACTTGACATTAATACCATAAGAGAACTCAGGTGCTTTTAGGCCATTTCCAATGGGTTATTTGCCCTGGTTTTGACACTGTTGAGAAGCATTTTTTCCTCCTTTCTCACAGCATTGTGGTAAATTTGTGTACTTCCCAGGGTTTTTCTGGGTTTTTCCCAATCTTTCCCAAACCTGCTTTGCTGAGAAGTCTTGAGAAAGTTCATAGCGAAGTATGGTTGACTACCACAGGGGTGGAATTTTCCCAGACCTGCCCAAACAGTAGCCATTTTTCCTGTCCCATTTTTGCCACCAAGGGGCTTTTGAGTTTATTTTCAACTGGAAATTAAATATTCAATTGGCAATTAAATAAATAATGGTATATAACAATTTCTATATCAGCTTCTCTGATTTCCTAGCTTTCATCTGTTTAAAGAGTCTCTAGACCCTTTCATTGTGCTGATACCAAAGGAAAGGCATATCTACACAATGAAATGGGCTAGAAACTTACTCTAAACAAAAATCAAAGTAGGGGATTCACAGAACCTGAAATATAGATTATTATAATAATATTTAATTGCCAGTTTCAAATGAAACTGGTTGGCATGGTTGGTAGGGAGGAATGGCTGATGCCAAGGGGCTAAGGAAGAGAATCTATGGAGAAACCTGACACGTGGAATCCCTACTACCACTGTGTTCCACAAGCTATCCCCATAAGGCAAAATGTCTTACTATATCTATGCAAATGCGCTATTATAGCATTCTGAAGAGAACTGCTGGTTTTTACACAGCTCTTGGAATAGACTCTTTCTTCTTTTTATGCAACACAGTTTTAGAAAATAACTTGAAAAATATCACACAGAGGAGGCTCACAATGGAGCTGTTTCTTCCAACTGAAGCTAGCTGAATAGTGCATATTTTCGTTCTTAGATACACATACCATATTCTCCAGTGCCTTTTGAAGTCTGTAGGGCTAAAAGTCTAAAGATCACAAGAGTTGACTAAACTGAGAGTTCCTGATCCTTGGGAACCAGTGACAAGAGTCTGACAATATGTATTGCCTCAGCCATTTAGAAGACATTGCAAAGAAAGACAAAATACTTGCATTTATATAAATTTTATGACCTAAAAGATTCGGCCCCAGTCTAGTGACTTTGATCACATGCATGGAGCTTCCTCACAAGTAGGATCTTTTCCATTAACTTTGGAGCTGAAGACTGTCCCACACACGGATCCCTACTGCATGCCTTCCTAGAGAGTTTGTTCCATTGTTGAATGATGGTCTAGAAGAATTTAACAATATTTTACCTAAATCTCTGTCTTGACTCATTAAGGACCTCTTGCATAGATAGGAATGCAGTAAACTGCCCTGGATTGGGTTGCTAGGGTTTATAATTGTGCTACCTATACATATATAGGTATTTGTTTCTTGGCCTAACATCAGATACAACAGCATATAGTAGAGGTAAAATATAGCAGGAAGGCATTTGCTATAAAAAATTAACAGGAAAAAATAACTAATTGGATTGCAAATGTCACTACATGCAGAAATGGAATGTAAGAAAGCAGTAGAAAACTGCACACATGAATCACATATTAATTTGTGAATTAACATACCACCCATAATTAACAAACCACCCCCTGGCACACACACTCTCTTCCATCCTTTTCTGCCGTCTCCTCATTCCCCTGCCCGCGAGGTGATACAGTGTGGAACTGGTTGAAGATAAATTCATATGCCATCAAGGGATTGTTTTATGAATGTAATAGTATTTTAAAGCTTAATTTATACTATAATTTTAACACTGTTACAATGTATTTTATCATTGTTCATCACCCAGAGCACTGTGAATTCAGGGATTGGCGATCCATAAATTGAAAGTATAAATAAATATAAATAATTTCTAAATAAGCTAAGGAATATAAAGAGAAATGCTATCACAATTTTTTAAAGTGTATATCAACAATAAATGATGAGTTGCATCACAGTTACCCCTGGCCACTTTCATAAGCTACCCAAGAACAACTGCTTCACTGCAACACATGGTTTTTCAAAAGCTGAGAATATAGTTAATTCAGCAAGTAATATTGGAAAGATCATTTTTGTAATTTTGTAATTCAAAAGAAATCCCTTAGAAAAATGATTTGGTGCAAGCATATTTTCATGGTCTTAAAAATGTCATCTTTGCCACTAAAAAAATGTAGCATTTGGACTCTTTTTCTAGGACCATAAAATACATTCGAACACAGTGGCATTGTTTCAGTCAGTTCCTACAATTTGCCGTACAAGGCAAAAAGTAGAAAGAGGCGCCCTAGCCTCCCACAAGCTGGAGTTAAGATTGCTGGGGAAAAGATCAATAACCTCAGATATGCAGACGATACCACTCTGATGGCAGAAAGTGAAGAGGATCTAAAGAGCCTCTTGCTCAGAGTGAAAGAGGAGAGTGCAAAAGTGGGCTTGAAGCTCAACATCAAAAAAACTAAGATCATAGCATCTGGCCCCATCACTCCTTGGCAAATAGAAGGGGAAGTCGTAGAAGTAGTGACAGACTTCACGTTCCTAGGATCCCAGATCACTGCAGATGGTGACTGCAGCCATGAAATTAAAAGACGCCTGCTCCTTGGGAGGAAAGCGATGGCAAACCTAAACAGCATGATAAAAAGCAGAGACATCACCTTGCCAACAAAAGTCCGCATGGTCAAAGCAATGGTATTCCCCGTAGTAATGTATGGTTGCGAGAGTTGGACTATAAGGAAGGCCGAGCGCCGAAGAATAGATTCTTTTGAACTCTGGTGCTGGAGAAGACTCTTGAGAGTCCCTTGGACTGCAAGGAGATCAAATCAGTCAATCCTAAAAGAAATCAACCCTGACTGTTCCCTGGAAGGCCAGATCCTGAAGCTGAAGCTCAAATACTTTGGCCACCAAATGAGAAGGGAGCACTCCCTGGAGAAGAACCTGATGCTGGGAAAGATTGAAGGTCAAAGAAGAAGGGGACGGCAAAGAATGAGATGGTTAGACGGTGTCATCGATGCAACGAACATGAAATTGAGCAAACTTCAGCGGACAGCGGAAGACAGGAGGGCCTGGCGTAATCTGGTTCATGGGGTCGCGAAGAGTCGGACTCGACTGTGCGACTGAACAACAACAACAAAAAGCCTCCCACCTCCTAGTGTGCACCAATGCGAACAAAAATTTACAAGTTATTTCACCCAGGGTGCAACTGCACTAATTCAGCTAAGTTAAATGTGGGAGGGGAAGCATGACATAATGGAGAAAATTATAACAGTAAGCACACAATATCAGAGGATATTTTTTGCACCAAGGCAATGTAGGAGACAAAAGACTTGTCCTACAAAGAAATCAGGCAAAGTCAACAGTGGAGACGGTTTCTAAAATAATCTTTACTGTTGCACAACAGGGAAGCTCAGCCTGAGTTAAGAGACTCAGGCCAGGAGTTCAAAGATTCTGTGGTTACATACAGTTTTTGTACAATAGCATCATTAACATATGCAAGCCTTAATGCCCTATGCCAATCACAAAAAAGTATCTGTCTGTCACCAGACTTTAATTAAATCACATCTCTCTTCCTCCCCTTTCCTGTTATGCTAATTGTACATATGTTCTTTGCCAAATATGATTATATGTTGCAGTAAAAGCTAGATGCCTTTTCGTGACTGAGATGTTATCTCCTTTCTCTTCTTCTTGTGACATAGCTGCTTCTATACTGGCTCCAACATTCAATTAAATGGAGCTGTTAAAAGCAATAATGGAATTCTGAGAAACTGGGGTGAAGTTACACTAGGGTTACAGACTAGCCTTCGGTCGTGCTAATGCCAACCAGGCTGGATTGTAATGCCATAGAGTCCACTCTCCAAAGCTGCCATATTCTCAAGGGGAGCTGATCTCTGTAGTCTGGAGATCAGTTGTAATTCCAGGAGATCTCCAGGCTCCAGCTGGAGGTTGTCAAATCTCAACTGGATTATATGAATGCAAACATGCTAATATCAGGGCTTTTTATTTAAAATGTTTGTATGCTAACTTTCCATCCAATTCGAAGTTCCCAAAGCAGCAGACCTTAAAACAAAACACTAAAATGCTAAAACATACAAAGATACAGCTGTGGTAAAGACAACAGTAAACTGTTTAGTAAAGGTAAAGGTTCCCTTGCTCGAAAGCCAGTCGAATCCGACTCTAGGGTTGCGGTGCTCATCTCTGTTTCAAAGCCGAAGAGCCAGTGCTGTCCGAAGATGTTTCCGTGGTCATGTGGCCGGCATGACTAAACACCAAGACGCACGGAACGCTGTTACCTTCCCACCGAAGTGGTACCTATTTATCTACTTGCAATTTCTTGCTTTCGAACTGCTAGGTTGGCAGGAGCTGGAACTAGAGACAGGAGCTCACTCCGTCTTGCGGCACCCGGGTCTTGAACTGCTGAACTACTGACCTTCCACAGCCTGCAGTTCAGCGTAAATTACTCAAATATAATATTCCATGTTGAAATACCAACAGTACAGAGTTACATCCTTGTAAGACTACTGAAATAAAGAGGCTTAGAAAGGTGTAAATCTGTTTAGGACTGCACTGTAAATCCATTAGCTACTGCTTCCATTTTCTTTGCCTATTATGCTAGCTTGTTTAACACACACACCCCTTGGGGCTCCCATGCAGTACCTATCTTGTAGTATATTCTTTCATATATAATCATATACCCAAAATTGAGCTCAAGTTAAGATGTATTGAGACAGGATGTCCATTTACTCTGGATTATGCACTCTAGCTTTAACCTTTTGACCTTGTCAGGCTGCAGTTTTCATTGATATGCCTGCAGGCCTGAAGAAAAATGTCCTCTTTAATAGAGACAATGTATGGAAACGGCAGCTGAAGCTTTTCACGGTGTGGCAGTAAATAACATCACCTGATAAATAACATCCCAGTCAGCCTCTATTAAAGGGACAAAGCATTCCTTTTCCAGGCAGCTGGCAACCCTGAACAGTAGGAAGTATACCAGAAATGATGGATGTTAAAATACATTCAGGTTAGGCAAACTGTGATTATTAAATTCAGGTGGGTAGCCATGTTGGCCTGAAGCAACCGAACAAAGTTCAGTGGCACCTTTAAGACCAACAAAGTTTAATTCTGGGTATAAACATGCACATGAAACTTCATTGGTCTTAAAGGTGCCACTGGACTCAGACTTTATTCTAGATACTATGTACACATAAACATCTAGAAAAGGACAATTGCACCTGTCCAACCTGTCTATAACCAGCTTGTTTCAAACAGTTTTTTAAAATCTAAGGGTATTTTTTAACAATACACTTTAAATAAAGCGGATGGTTCCCATATTTGCAAAGACAGCAATTTGTTTATAATAAGCTGTTAATGACCATTCCACACACTAGTGAACCAAAACTCTTTAAATGTAGTTTTTCAATTAACAGGTATATATGGCGGAGCTAGCTGTGAAGTAGAAGTGACTTGTTGGAACAGGCTCAGTTCATGCACAAGCCCAAACCGTGCTTTGGCACTACAGAAGCCTGCCCTAGATTTAGTCACTCCCCCTCTCCTTCCCACTTTCTCTTCACCTCACAGTTTCAAAAGACAGTTCCAAAATAGCACAGTCATAGCTTGCTGCTACATCTGAACCAGAAGTCTATAGTCTGATGTCTCCTGCAGCAGAACTGCAAACCACAGATGGAAGTGAAAATAACTGCTTAAATAACAACTTGCAATTTAATGTAACATGTCATTATGTAATAAGTGATCTACTATGTGTTGTACAACATAATGTGACAATAGCATTTAGGTTTAAAATAAAATGAAAGACAGGGAGGAGACAAGTCTTCATCACACAAACAGTTAATCTAAAACCATGTTTTAAAAACTGAATCATATAAGCCAACTAAAAGCCATTTAAAGCCACCTAAAAGCCAATTAAAGCCAGATAAAGCAATGAGCCAACTAAAAGCAACTAAAAGCAATGAGACTTTTTCCAATTGACATGATTCAGACACACCAGTAACCATGGTTTGTCACTATGTGAACCATCTTGAAAAAGCTTAGGCTCATTTGCATATATTCTGTTCCCCCTTTGTGGGTGGTGACAAGCTAATTAGTTTTTCCCCAATTCTTAAGAACATAAGAACAAATGAGAAGCCAATTCTGAATCAGGCCAATGGCCCATCTAGTCCAACACTCTGTCACACAGTGGCCAAAAATACCAGGTGCCATCAGGAGGTCCAGCAGTGGGGCCAGGACACTAGAAGCCCTCCCACTGCTGCCCACGCCCCAGCACCAAGATTAGAGTGCATCACCTGTCCCAAACTGAGAGTTCCTATCTATACCCTGTGGCTAATAGCCACTGATGGACTTCTGCTCCATATGTTTATCTAATTCCCTCTTGAAGCCGTCCATGCTTGTAGCTGCCACCACCTCCTGTGGCAGTGAATTCCATGTGTTAATCACTCTTTGGGTGAAGAAGTACTTCCTTTTATCTGTTCTAACCCGACGGCTCAGCAATTTCATGGAGTGCCCACGAGTTCTTGTATTGTGAGAAAGGGAGAAAAGTACTTCTTTCTCAACCTGCTCTATCCCATGCATAATCTTATAAACCTCGATTATGTCACCCCTCAGCTGTCGTTTCTCCAAGCTAAAGAGCCCCAAGCGTTTTAACCTTCCTTCATAGGGAAAGTGTTCCAACCTTTTTATCATTCTAGTTGCCCTTCTCTGCACTTTTACCAATGCTATAGTATCCTTTTTGAGGTGTGGTGACCATAACTGTATACAGTATTCCGAGATGGGATCACACCATTGATTTATACAGGGGCATTATGATACTGGCTGATTTGTTTTCAATTCCCTTGCTAATGATCCCCAGCATAGCGTTGGCCCTCTTTATTGCAGTTACACACTGCCTAGATATTTTCATTGAGTTATCTACTACGACTCCAAGATCTCTCTCTTGGTCTCTCTCTCTTGGTCTCTCTCTCTTGGGCTCTCTTGATCTCTCTCTCTCTTCTTCAATAAATGATTTCTGTAACATCAAAACCAGAAAAATATGGTTGAAAACACTGTTTGGTATCCTAGTCTGCAGGGAAAGCACAAACCATAATTTGCTAGATTGGATGTAATGGCAAACTATGGTTCTTCATAAAAGTGGAAGTAAATAATTAGGTTGCTATGTATACACGAAAGAAGAAGGGAAACGGGATCTTGCAAATGAGCCTGAAGTTTTTCTCCAAGGCTCATTCGTGGAGCTGCAAAACATGGTTGCCGAACCACAGAAAAAAACAGCAGTTAAGTATAGGTTGTGCTGCTAGTATATAGTTATAGCCTCTTTCTTAATTTTAAAAAACCTATGAAAGGCAAAAGTGCATGAAATTGAAATAACCAGTCTTCTAGCTATTTGTCAAACTTCAACCATAATAACCAATAATGCTGCAAGTCTTATATTCATCCCTAGCCTCTAGGACTTTTGTGCTTCATTCGTTATTAATTACAATAATTACAAAAACAGGGTCTTTTGTAATTATTATTGATTAATATGAAAACAAAACAACTTCCCCATCTAAACAGCCTATAATGAAAAAAACATTATTTCCTTTCTCTTTGTCCTTGTTTCTTTCATTATTGTACTCTCTGCTTCTTTTGGTTTCACTTTTACAAGGCAACCAGCCGTTATGTCCTAATGAAAGACACAGAGAATGCACAGTGTTCCTTATGGAAAGAAAGGTAGATTTCTTCATTCTTGGGCATTCTTGATTGACTGCAAACTATACCCATTAGGATTACATACGTGTGTATGGTATTCCAACACCCTCCTCTCTCCTCCTATGGCATGCCTGCTGTGCCAAATTTTGTCATGCAGTCTGCACTCTCCAAACCTTATCCCCTGTCCAAGCAAATTAAATCTACCACAAGGTCCACCTGCTTCTGCCTGCCTGCCCAGATGCCTCACCCTCTGTGTGCTACCAAATGCCCTTGCCTTGTCAGTCTGCCTCTTCCTTGTGCTACTGTTCTTCAAGTTAAGCATCTGCAGTGCTGCCTGTTACCATCTGGAATCCTTTCTATCAATTCTTCTATAGACTTTAATGTTAAATATGGGTGCCTTTCATTGCCTCAAGGGGGGATGCTTTATTCTAATTGTCTGAAATTTGGCAATGTGGGGAGTCCTTGGGGAATACTATAGCCCCATGAGTTTTGTCCAATTTGGATAGAAAATCGTGAAGGTTCAAACAGAGGGGTGGGTATTGAAACCCATGGGAAATCATAACCAAACAGTATTATGAAAACAAAACAATAACAAAGGAAACAATAATGAAATAAAATCATAAAGAAACAACCCAATAAACAGTCCTTTTTAATGAATGAATAAAAGAAAAACAAAACAAATTCCTGTGCCCAAGTCTACTGACCTCCTATGCAACTGTATAAAAGACAATTCAGATTTCAAGTCAAAAATCAGATTATGGCAGATATTGCTTAGTTTTCAAAATGGTTTTTAAATGGAAAACCAGACATAAACATTATTGACAAAGTGTGCCTTGCACATGAAAGCTCATACCTTGAATAAACCTTCGTTAGTCTTAAAGGTGCCACTGGACTCTAAATTTATTATAATAAATATGTCTGTACCTAATTCATTAAATATTTCTTCTGTCAGAAGTGGTGTCCACAAGGGACAAGCTGCACAGTGGCAAAAGAGCTCCCACCTGGCAGGTTTCCAAGCAGTTTCCCTGCCCCCACTTCCCCAGCCACAGGCATCCCCCTCCCCTGGGCCACTCTGCCTTTTTCAACTAAAAAATGGGCAACTGAATAGCACTATAGTTTCATAACTTTATACCAATCTGTGTAGCAGATTCTGTGATTTTCCAGCTTCCTTTTTTAAGTAAGTCTCTAGCTCCTTCCATTGCAGAGATATCTCTTTCCTCAGATATTGCTGCAATGAAACAGGCTAGAGACTTTTTAAAATGAATGTTGGGAATTAGAGAATCTTACACATATTTGGCTGAGGCAGCAGACGTCTAACCATCTCAGCCTCCCCTGCTCATACTGCCCTGTATAATGGCCTACAATGCTAAAGAGATCTGCACAGCATCTTCTGGGGATTGGATGCCTTATTGATCATCTAGCCAGCACCCATGCTGGAGGCACTCTGGACTACCACAAACTGGCCTGCCATCTTATTCTTAACTGGTTTTAAAATGGATTTAAATTGTTTATTTTAATGTTGTTTTTTACTGTGAAATGACTTGTTGTGACCAACCCTGAGCTGGCTTGTGGGGGAGGGCGGGATATAAAAAAAATAAAATAAATACATAAATAACATTACATCAACATCACCATTCAAAAGCTAATTTTAAAGGAATAAATAAATCTGTGGCAGGGGGAGGAAATGGCCACACAGGGAAAGGCTAAAGGAAAATGGCTGCCATGCCAATGGAAACATTCAAATTTTTCCCAGAAGCCATCCAGGTTTTACTATGATCTTTTCTGAAACTTCTCAGCAAAGCAGATCAGAGAAAAGCTGGGGAAACCTCAGGAGGTGCACATATACACCATGATGCTGTGGGGATGCACAGATCAGGAGCTGTGGCTCACCTCTATATTTCCCACAATCATTCTTGTCCATTTGCTTCCATTTCTAATCAGCATGGCCATCTTACTTAAGTGTTGTAGTCAAGTATAGTGATTGCTAGGCATGCTAGGATGAGGTGATTGGAATGATGAATGCTAATGTCACAAAAGCACTATCTCCACATAAGCAGGAGGAAGAAGTGCCATTTCACCATACATTCCCCAGAAAGGAGTTGCATGATGGAGGCCCTTCCAGGGAAAAAGTTGTGGGTTCCCAATACGGTTTCTTACCATCTGCCCCTCTCCATTTTCAGATAGCTCAGCAACTCATACCAGCAACATAGTACTGGCAAGAAATCAGACAGGCTCTCTGAGGTCTGGGATTTTATTATATAAAATTCCTTTTGGAGGTATTTTC
The DNA here is from genome assembly GCA_029375565.1 of Gekko gecko. Classification (NCBI taxonomy): domain Eukaryota; kingdom Metazoa; phylum Chordata; class Lepidosauria; order Squamata; family Gekkonidae; genus Gekko; species Gekko gecko. The sequence goes on along the minus strand of JAPDNY010000005.1, from coordinate 32,935,911 downwards.
TGCTATATTAGTTGTTGAAGAGCCTATATTCATTTTAAGAACAATTAATTCAATCCCTTCTAAAGCTACAAATTTCTATTACACATTACAACCCTGAAAGCCGTAAGATCAGCATAAGAGTATCTGTCTTTTCACCTTTCTATTAATTGATCCAGTTCTTTGAAAACATAAATGTAATAAAATGATGCCTCACTTCTTCCCAGAGAATGCTCTTAAACCAAGGTGGCAGAGACAGTGCTTTTCTTACTTACTGGCAGCCAGGTTCTTTCTTTGACTATGGCGCCTTACCGTATTTATATTTCTGTAACAGATACCACATCAGCATCCTAAAGCACCAAATGACAACCAACTGAAACCAACACCAAAACAAAAACCAGTACAATATATATATGAAAGGTTGATACAAGGCACATTTAATACAGCATTGTATAGAAATCAAGAAATAAATAGGGTTATTGCTTGCTATTTATCAACACCGTTCACTTTCCTTTTTCACTACTGTTTATATTTTAATGCACCATAATTTTTTTGTGGTGAATCTTTTGATAGTAGGAAAGAGCAAGAGTCCAGTAGTACCTTAAAGACTAACAAAACATGTGGCAGGGTATACGCTTTTGTGAGTCCCTGCTCACTTCTTCAGTGACTCATTAAAGCTCATACCCTGCCACATATTTTGCTAGTTTTTAAAGTGCTACTAGGCTCTTGCTTTTTTCAAGAAGGAGGAGGAGGAGATTGGATTTATACCCCGCCTTTCACTTGGAGTCTCAGAGCAGCTTACAAACTCCTTTCCCTTCCCCTCCCCACAACAGACACCCTGTGAGGTAGGTGGGGCTGAGAGAGCTCTTTAAAGAACTGCTCTTTCAAGAACAGCTCTGACAGAACTATGGCTTGCCCAAGGTCATCCAGCAGCTGCAAGTGGAGGAGTGGGAAATCAAACCCGGTTCTCCCAGATTAGAGTCTGCGCACTTGACCGCTACACCAAACTGGCTCTCCTACATCAAACTGGCTCTCTACTGCTACAGACAGACTAACTACTGGCTTCTACTGCTACAGACAGACTAACATGGCTACACATCTTGATCTATCTCCTTTGATAGTAATTAACTGAACTGCCCTAATATAATAGAAAAATAGAACAAGACAGAAGAATCTCTCAGGTACTATTGGCTGTACTGCTCTGGACCCAAGGGACCCTGGTTACCACTGATTGCACTCCTAATGCTAGAGAGGATAAAGAAGGCAGAAGAGTCTAGGAAAGGGCACCTGGCAGCAGTAGAGGCCTAGATGAAGACAAGTAGTGACAGAAGACCAGGAAGAGAAGAGCCTGGGACCTAAGAATATCACATCCCAAAGTGAGGAGGTGGGTTAGTCAGGGAGTAATCTAGAGAAATCAGAGTAAAAGATAAGAACAGGGGGAAGAGGGGAAAGAAAACTGGGCAAGAAAGGCAAAAATAAGAGCCTGTTGCAAATGGTCAATGCACATCATCTCTGCTGGTCTGGAGAAAGACAACTAGGATGCTCAGATGTTATCTGGAATAGGTGCTATGAAACCAGGTAGCAACAATTCTGAATCCAGTTCAAGTGCACAAAGCATGAGGAAATTTCCGTAAGTAAAACTGTCTGCCCATCTTTACAGATAATTAAAGATGTATGTAAACCTGAAAAAACTAGATTAAAGCAAGTGTTTCCAAAGTGAAAATCTGATTTTTCCAGGAAGATACAGGAAGCCAGAGAGGACCTGTCAGCTGCGTAGGCTTTCCTCATCTCAAAATTCTCTGAAAGTATGAGATAAATAGGTAATAACAAAGTTAGAATGAAATGGGACCTGAATAGATTATTGCAGAGGACACTGCAAGGCCTTGGCCAGCAATGGGGCCTTAGGAGCTGCGCCCCCTATTGATTAAGGGGAGCACCAGCACCAGCCAGTGAGTCTCCAGCAAGCCCCAGTGCCAGCCAGCCAGCCAGTTCTCAGGCAGTTTACTCACTTGATGACTGGCTGGCACAGACACAGTGAATCAGCTCTCTGAGAGCTCTTGGAGAGCTGATTTGATAGCCAGCTGGAGCAGACATAGTGATGGCCCACCCTGGCGCCTCACTGCATCTGCACCAGCCAGTGTGTCAGCTCTCCAAGATCTCGGAGACCCAACCCGCTGGCTGGTGCACAGGCACAGACACAGTAAGGCACCAGGGTGGGCCATCAGAGAACGGCCTGCCCCAGCACCTTACTAGGTCTGCGCCTACTTGGAGAGCCAAGGAGGCTGTCAAGCAGCAGAGCAGTGAGCACCACTCACTGCCCTGCCACCTGGCTGCCTCCTCTTTGGCTCACCTCGGAGGACAGTCACTCATGGTGATGTCACTAGTGATGTCACCATGTTGGGGGCACAACACTCCCCTATATCCCAAAGCCCCTGCCGGAAAATTTCCCAGCTACAGGGCTGGTACACTATATGGTCAGGCAGTGAATTTTCACCTATCCATCATGTAGAAGACTGGCTCAAAAGAAGTATGCAGCTATGACTTCATATAGTTCCAGAAATCTTTGGGATACTTGGAGTAGACTGTCGTATTTTAAGGATATTTCAAGGGACAAATACATGGACATAAAGTTATATTTGGAACATAAAGGGTTGGGGAGGCTACACCTTGAACATATACATATGTTTTAAGTAGCAGTGTCCTACAAATGGCTCTGAAAAGCCTTGCCACCATGGAAGTGTTGGCACGCGAGGATAAGGCATGAGAATGCTGAATGGAACTGTCACATTTTAGAGTGGGACTTCTCTGTATAACATGCAGAAATTTCACAGGTGAAAGTGTATCCATCATTGCATCTCCATGCTTAGGAAATCATTTGAATCTCAGGTTGGCATATGTCAGTTAAAGTTACAGAAATGCTGTTGGGGGGGGATTGCAATACTAACACTGGAGACCAACAAAATCCCTCCCACAGAAATCTACAGGTCCCTCCTCTGCTCAAAAGCTCTGCAACACTTCTCCATAACAGTTTTAGTTTTAATAAAGCTCTATTTAAATTGATCACATTCCACATCAATCTTGGTCTCTGCATGTTGAACTACATCTTCTTTACATCTTCTCCCAATAAAACAGACATGCATTTTCCAATTTCTTCATGATATTTTATCACCTGTGCATCAAGATTCCCACATCCAGGTTGTAATACCTAGGTTTCTGAACATCTGTCTCTGGACAAGATCTTAACCAGCTGCTTCCCTGGTTCATATCCAAGGTCACCCATCACTGAGGCATACCTACCAAATGGTCTTTCCTGCTCTAAGTATAGCTCTGAGCAATACTTCTCACCTGCTTGTCCAGTGAATTCACTTCTTTAATCACATCCTACAATACAAGCTTTTGCACCTCTTGCCTTGGACTAATCCTACTATTTCTTCCAGCAACCCTTTATTTTACATTAACACATTACATTTTTAATGGATGCAACTCAGCTCCATCAAGCTCCCATTGCCTGGCCATTTATCTTCTTCTGCAATAGCTGTCCACAGAAATCCCTCGCTAATCTCATATACTAAGTTTTGAGGAAGAAGACCAAGTCAAGCTTTCATTACAGGTAACATATCAGATCAACACTGAAAAGAAAGCAAACAATGCTGTTACCCAAATGCATTTCAGAAAGCTGATGTTTTCTAAGGAGACGTGTCATATTTTAGCAGATACATTCATAGGGGCAACAAAGTTTTAGTTAATAATAGCCAGGTGTCCAAAAGCAAACACAAGCAGCTTTTATGATATTTTGTTTAAAAGTTTATGGTGCTTTCAAGTATAAAAGTAGGTATATGTTTATATTAAATTTGATTGGAGCAACAGCAAGAAAAACAGCAAAGACTGATGTCTAGAAATGCATCTTAAGCATGATCCAGCAGAAATGTAGGCATCTTGAAGTCACACTGATTTCGGGGGAAGACCTTTAACGTGTTCAAATGGATTTTAAAAATGCACTGGACTGCAATTTTTATTTCACCTACTCCATTCATCTTAAATATATATATTGTTAATTTCGCCTACTATTGTTTAAATATGACATCATCACAATCAGAACACAAGCATATTTTGGAATTCTGAAGTTAATTTGATTGGACAATGTATACATGTCCTTGCACAGATTGATATGCATAAATCAGTCAGTGTTATGCAAAGGTTAGATATAAAAAGAAGCTCTGTGAAGTTGAAAAAAATATAAATACATTTCTCATGTCAGACAAACGTGGTGGTCAAATTAACACATTTCAGGGTTGGTACAGAAACAGATTTTGATGGAAAGACAGTAGATGCCACTAATAGTTTAATATAAAACAGGCAAATAAATAGCTTCAAGAGCTTTCACCATATTCAACACAGCTGTTGCTGAGGTTTACACTATTATAAAAAGAGTTTAAAAAATTGAAAGGGTTGTTTTCATAATGTACCTTTTGAGATATTCTTCTCTCTGAGTAAGAGCCAAACTGTGCAGTTATAATTGCAACAAATACCTGGATTTGTATCTGAAAGGCAGAAGTTGTGCCTGAACAAGTAGATGCCAAGCTTGTACATTGCTAGGACTTTAATCAGCAGCAGGTTTAAAATATCACATCCCTAATCCATTCTTAACCATCTTCTCTAATCACGGCTGATCCTTAAGCACAGTGATAAATCACACCTCACCATTTCAGTCTCATGCATAACACATCTGCAGGATGCTACGCTTGGCCTACCACCGTTTATTTCCTGTGCCTTATCAGTCAAGTTCATCCTTCCAGAGAACATCACTAAACTGAAGAGGGCCTGAAGTGCTTTTCTACATTTGTTTTCCTCAATGCAGAGGCCCTGCAGCGAGAAGCAAGGAGAAACAAGACAACACAAGGTGGGGAGAGGGGAGGTGGACAGAGAGGGAGACAAGCAGCAAAATCGTCCTACTCACCTCTCTCAGCTGCTCCAGCTCCTGTTTCAGGACATCATATTCCGCCTCCAGCTCGTCATACTGCTGCTTCAGGGTGAGTTTCTCTTCCAAGACCACCAGCCCATATTCCGCCGCCTGGATCTTTTCATGGGTTGTTTCCGTGAGCTCTTTGGTCAACCTCTCGATCTCGGTCTTATAGCGATCCACAGTCTCCAAGACCTCTTCTGCAGCCATAGCCTTATGGGGGTGGGTGGGGGAATTGGTAGAGGGGGGGGAAGAAAGGAGAGATGGCCAGGAGAGGAGGGACGGGTGGATGGAAGGAAGGATGCAGGCACGGGTGGATGGGCAATTTCCCCCGGTTTGCTCCTGAGAAGCCGCCAAAGCTGGGCTCGGCTTAAGGCCAGAGGAGAGACTGCGATGCACCCTGAAGAAGAGGCGAGAAGGGGAGGGAGTCGGGGAAAGCCTTCCCGGGCTGCTGCACCATTTCTCCCTTCGGCTTGGTCGGTTCCTGCTGGCTCAACCCGGCATCGCTGGTGTTAAGGGAAGAAAGAGGAGGAAGAAGAAAAAGAAGGGGGCTTTTTTTTTTTTGCTTATTCAGAGGCACTGGTCCGCCATGTCTCCAGGGCAGCTTCACTGCAGTCTCTCAACTCTCCACCTGCTCCCCCTTCTCTCGGCTGCAGCCTGTGTGTGTGTGCGGGTGAAGGGGGGGAAATAAATAAATAAATAATAAAGCGGCCTGCCGCCTCTGAACGCGGTCCGTCTCCTTGGCCCCAGGAAAGAAAGTGCGAGGGAGGGACGCCGAAAGGGGAAAGGACGCCGAGAGCATTACCACAGCGGGAAAAGGCTACCGGCGGCGGACACCTCCTGAGGCAGCTTCCCCCGGCCTCCGTCTCTCCCTCTCTCGCGCCCTCTCCCTCCCGCTCCCCGCCTCTCCCTCTACAGCCCTCCCAGCGGCTGGGAAGGAGGACAGATGGGGGAGATGACAGCAGCAGCAGCGCCGCCGCCGCCTCACAGCGCTTTCCTCTTCCCGCGCACTCCGAGGGCGGGAAGAAGAGGCGGCGGGTTAGCTCACGCGTCCCACTTGGTTCCAAAGGGGGCAGTGAGGGGAGGGAGGGAGAGAAGAAGGGGGTTGTGATAGGAAAGATAAAAGGAAGTGCCTCTTCGTTCAATGAGTGTTTAGGTTGTGTGCCACTGGATTGTGGCCCCCTTGGTGTAGTGGCTGAGGTGTTGAAATGGGAGGCTTGCCAGCTCTTGGTTGGGATGTTCCTGGGGATTGGGGGGTGGAGCCTGGGGAGGGTGGGGTTTGGAGAGGGGAGAGGAGAGGAGGGTCCTTAGCGGGGTAGTCAACCTCCAAAGCAGCCATTTTCTCCAGGGGGAATTGATCTCTGTGGTCCAAACCAGTTGTGATGCTGGGACACTTCCAGCCACCACCTGGAGATTGGCAACCCTAGACCCAGGTTTAAATCCCTGCTGTTTAAAACCAGTTGTAATTCTGGGATAGTTCCAGCCACCACCTGGAGAGTGGCAACCCTAGACCCAGGTTAAAACCCCTGCTGTTTAAAACCAGTTGTAATTCTGGGATAGTTCCAGCCACCACCTGGAGACTGGCAACCCTAGACCCAGGTTTACACTCCTGCTGTTCAAAGTCAGTTGTAATTCTGGGACAGTTTCAGCCCATCTCCTGGAGACTGGCAGCTGTAGACCCAGGTTATACCCCTATTGTGCCTTGAAACTTGCTGGGTAACTTACTCTCTCAGCTTAATTTACTTCAAGGGTTTGTTGTAAAATGGAGGAGGGGAGACCAATGTTTTGGAGAAAAGGTGGGATAAAATTGCACTAAACAAATAAATGTGGCAATGGCCTCTAGCACTGAGAGCTGTAATAAGAAATTAGACATATTTGTGGAGAATAGATTGATCAATAGCTACTAGCAATAATGACTAAAGGGAATCTTGCCTTTGAACATAATGACTAAAGGGAATCTTGCCTTTGAAGATAGCACGTGCATCCCCCCCACACACACCCTAATATTGCTTCTGTTTCGGTTGGACAGCATTCAACCAAAGACAGAAAGTCATTTCCAAGCAGTCTTGAGTCCTGGCAGCCCACATTTAACTATCAAGCACTACCTACGCATGCACACACATACTGCTGTTTCTTTTCTCCTAACATCATTCTAGTACATCCTGTAATGGTAGTACTGGTTCACTTTTCAACTACCAAATAAACCACTTTTAGTGAGCTCATCAGTTTTTCACGGACAGCCACTATAGCAGATGGGCCAAATCACATCTTTGTGGCCATATGCAAGCCCAAGAATCCTCTCCACCACCCCCTTCAATTTTGCTAGAGAAGAACTCTCAGCTCTTGTGCAGAACTAGAAGCTAAATTTTCCATTAATAGTCATTTTGATCTCATCTTTTAAGCTGTGCCTCGTGTATTCCGCTTTATGAGTGACACATCCAATCTAGCTTCCCATGAGCAGAAATCACACATATTCAAGGAAAGACACAGACACATATTGCTGCTTTTTCTTCCCTACCAAAAAACAGGAAGGAAGAGAGAACATAAGAAACTTGGGGGATTGGAGACTAGGAAGTCAGTGAGCCAAAGAATTGCCAGGTACTATGTTAAGAACGTGAAAAAGGTTCCCTAACCTAATAGCTACATGAAGGGGAAATTCTTCTGCCACTGAAATATTGTGAGCAATTCTTGTGTAAGCTCATTAAAATAAACAGGAGTATCGTGGCCCATAGAGACTAACACCATTTTATTCTAGCAAAAATATTCACTATGCAGTCATTTCATGTAGGAAGTCTGAGGAAAAACAGTAAGGTCAAGGGGCCATGAAATGCAGAAAGTGCAAGGTGAAATATAATTCACCTTGTACTTATTAACTTTGTACATAATTACATTTAACTCTGTACTTCCTGCAAAGTGATTTCCTAATGAAGATCCACTCGTTTCACCTGAAGAAATGAGCTCTAGTCCTTACCAGAATAAAATTTTTGTTAGTCTGAAGAAGCTCCTGGTAATTTTTGTTGCAATAGAATAACAAAGCTAACCCTCTGGAATCAATCCATCAGTTTTATAAGTTCCACAAGACAGTTATTTTTGCTGCAACAGACTAACAGAACAATCCATTGTCTTTAACGGACTTAGAAGGGTGTAACCATGGCCAGCTAGCCCACTAGGCGAGCTAGGTGCTCGCCTAGGGCGCGCCGGCTGCAGGGGTCCCAAACCGCGCCCTGGCCCCTCCCAGGAAAAGCCCCCCGCTGCTCCCACCGCCTCCCCAAGTGCCCTGCCGGGCCTCAGGAGGCAGCAGCGGAGCTTGCCCGCCCTCTCCCCAAAGCCGGGGGGAGAGGAGGCAGGGGCGGTGACTGGCGCCACCAGTAAAGAGCGGCCTAGCCAGCGCTCAAAACCACAGAGCGGCAGGCGGCGGTGGAGTGGCTTCTCTCCCCCCCCACGGCCCTCCCAAGCCCACCGTGGGGCTGGGGTTACTGGGCTGGGCCGCGAGGCGGGCAGGCGGCAGCGGAGCAGCTTCTCTCTCCCCCCCCAATGGCCCTTCCAAGCTCAGCGCTGGACCGTGGGGCTGGGGTTGCTGGGCTGGGCCGCGGGGTGGGCAGGCGGGGGGTGTTCAGCCCGCCCCTTCCCCGGCTCTCCCCGGCTCCTCGCAGCTGCGAGGGGCCTGGGAGAGCCCCGCCGCCCCTTCCCCGGCTCTCTCAGGCGCCTCGCAGCTGTGAGGGGCCCGGGAGAGCCGCCCCGCCCCTTCACCAGCTTTCCCCGGCGCCTCGCAGCTGCGAGGCGCCCAGGACAAGGCTGGGCCCTCTCCAGGCACCACCGGGAAGTTGGCATCCCTGGTGGGGTGGGCGCCCCAGGCTGTCCTGCCTAGGGCGCCCAGACACCTGGGGCCGGCCCTGGGTGTAACTCTGTTTAGGATTGCACTGTAACATGACCATACTTCTGGAATGTAAACAGTACAGATTCATTATGTTGTCAAAGGCTTTCATGGCCGGAGTTCATTAGCTGTTGTAGATTTTCCGGGTTGTATGGCTGTACAACAGTTAATACAGATTCAGTCAATTGAGAGAAATTGTGTTAGTTTGGAGACAGGTAATAATTTTAAGAAAAGTTCAACAAAGGTTTCATTTCAGGGGATTCTGAAGCCACGGTGAAGGCCTAGTTTCCCTTTTCCCTTTGGAGAGGGAAAGGATAGGGATAGAAATGTCAGGAAATCAGTATCAGTAGTATTTGTAGTAAAAATTACACACCGCTATCCGTGATACCCGCCTAACCCTAACCAGTTCGTGGTTTGCAAAGTGAAGTTTGTGGCAGGTCAGTGGGCATGAACTTTCCATGAACTTTCAAGCCATTTGTGGAGGTTCCTGCCTGTTGGTGAACAGATACATTTCCAGACAGACTCTCTCTGCTCAATCTAAATGTTTACCAAACTTCAAAGCAAGAGGGGAGTCAGTTTCAAACTACTCTTGTCAGTTTCAAGAGGGATCCCCACTTTGCCAGTATTCCTTTGTTTCCTTTCTGATTTTCTTCCACAGAGCTTGCAAAATCTGCCCCCTCCAGCTTGGATTTGTTGTGACTCTGTGCTTGAGAGCAGTCCATTTAAGCTTGCAATGGCATTGGCTTCTGCTGGGTATCCTGTACATTCTAACTAGTTGTGCCCGACTTGCAAAATCTCCCCTTGCTTGGATTTCTTGTGACTCTGCTCTGAGATCAGTCCTTTTAAACTTACAGTGCCACAGTGGCACTGGGTTCTGCTGGGCATTTTGTACACTGAACTGGTTGTGCTAGGCTTACAATCCCCTTTGCTTGGATGGTGATTCTGTACTTTTCATTAGTCCTGTTGAGCTGGCATTGCCACAATGGCAATGCTGGGCACTCTTTGATTAAGCTGGTACTTCTGGGTACTCTGTACATTGCACTGGTTCTGCTGGGCATGCAAAAATGCCCCCCCTTCAGTTTTTACTGCAGAGATTATCTGGCTTGACCTTAATCCTGTTGGATTTGCACTTCTGCAGTGGCAGTGGTTCTCTTGGGCTTGCAAAAATGCCCCATACCTACAGTTTCTACTGCAGAAATTCTCTGGGACTTTGCTTCTGCTCTGATGGGCTTCTATTGCCCTTGCTTTTTTGCTGTTTTTCTTCCTCCTTTGGAAATAATGGAGAATTGGGCACCTTTTGGGGGGGGGCGTAATTCAAACCCCGTAAATTCAATCCTCACCAAACTTAGTGGGCAGGTAGAGGAGAGTGAGCCGGAGATCCCCTGCCAGTTTTGTGTCTCTAGCTTCCTGGGGGCATTTTACCATGCCACAAATCTCAAAACTAAACTAGTTTGTTTGGTCCCTAAAGGTGGTTCATTAACTGGGTACACCATGAACTAAACCACATTTTCCTGGTTCATGCCCATCCTTAAAAAAAGACAGACACAGGCATCTCCCATGGTGTTCACACACACATCTATCTTAGACCACTGCTACCTCTGGTCATACAGATTTTTTGGTTTTATGAAGAAAAACTCACAAAAATGAACCAGACAGTAGAGGAGTAAGTCCACACATCATAAGTATTCTTTCAACCCACCTTTACCTCAGGGAAAAAATAATCTTCAGCCTTTGATAGCAACATCAAATGCTATGTGTTTATGTCGTTACATATTCACTTTCTCTCCTGACTGTGAGGTAAGGCTTAAAAATCATGATGCTGCTTTGTTTTCCAGGCATGTTTCAGCAGAGGATACGGTACTGACTGTACAGTTAAAAATAGAAGCTGAGATTCATCCCAACGGTTTGCTCAGTGGCATGGACAAGAGCACAGCCTGCTATTTCCACAGTCTGGTTACTGTAGAATAGCAAACTACTCCAGACACACAGGTAATATGTAATCACTTCAATTTTTATAAAATCAGAATAGAAAACTAAGAAGCATCACTCAGCTGAAATAAAGTGAAGTGTCACTGGTACAAATATCCTTGTGTTTTTGTCTTCTTTTAAAAACCTTTTGTGTACAAGTACATAGCACAAGACTTAGCAATATTAGGACTGCTTCAAATGAAAAAGAGGTGTTCATGACATATCCATGTTGTAAACACCCAGGCCACAGACATAATTCCCTAGGGTCTATTTTGTATGAAGTGGTTTCCTTTGGACTCAGATGGAGAGGGGTGGGGAATAAACAATTCCATATCCTCCCCTCTTCTCCTCTGAGGTGGGAGCCAGAGCTCCTGTGTCCTCTTTAGCCTCCTCCCTCAGGCTTTTTTTTTGGCCCCTCGAAGAGGATTTTTTATTGCTTTTTTGTAATAGACAACTAAAACCACAACAAAAAAGAGGGGAGTAGAACTAATAACTAGGGAGAAAGAAAAGTATACCCACACTATAATAAAAACCCAAGAGTGGGAGATTATCCCGGTTAGAATCTATGTTAGTACCAGGGGTCTTTTCGGGGGGGAGCGCACCGGAGCGCAGCTCCGGGAGCTCAGGAGCCAAGCCCCGCCCCCAGCCGGCGTCCCGGAGAGTCTTTCAGGCAGCCGAATGTCAATTTCAGCTCCATTATATCCTATGGGCCATTGAAGTCAATGGTGAAAACATAGGGTATATTCTAGGGGCTGGAGGGGAGGGTTTGAGGGAGAGGCTCGAAACTCACAGGATAGCTGATGGAGCCTCTCCCCAAGATACCCACCAAGTTTCAAGAACATTGGACCAGGGGGTCCAATTCTATGGCCCCTAAACAGGTTGCCCCTATTCCCTCCATTGTTCTCTATAGTGGGAAAAAAATAACTTTTTTTCCCATCATAGAGAACAATGGAGGAAATGGGGCAACCTGTTTGGGGGCCCATAGAATTGGACCCCCTCGTCCAATGTTCTTGAAATTTGGTGGGTATCTTGGGGAGAGGCTCCGTCAGCTATCCTGTAATCTTGGAGCCTCTCCCTCAAACCCCTCTCCTCCAGCCCCCAGAATATACCCTATGTTTTCACCATTGACTTCAATGGCCCATAGGGTATAATGGGGCTGAATTGCCACTGAATTTCTTTCATTCCCTCCTTTCCTTCTTTCTTTTTCCTCTTTCCCTCATTCTTCTCTTCTCTCTTTCTTTCTTTCCCACCTTCTTCTCTTCTCTTTTTCCTCCTTTCCCTCCCTCTTCCCTCTCTTTCTTTCTCTCTTTCCTTCCTTCTTTCCTTCTCTCTGCTCTCTCTCTCTTTCCTTCCCTCTTTCCTCCTTCTGTGGCCCAACTCTAGTGAGAAGGAGTTTAAACTTTAAACCCCTTCTCTCTTAGCTCCCCCACCCAGACCAGCTGGGGAAGGGAAGGGGAGGCTTTTGAAGATGCTTCCCCCCTTTTGCTTCCCCTTCTGACATCACTTCCGGTGATGTCAGGGGGTGTGGCATATGCTAATAGCCTAATAGCTCATTAGCATACCATATGCTAATGAGCTCCTGCAGCTGTTCTTCTACGAAAAGACCCCTGGTTAGTACTATATTGTTAATAAACAATGCATGCTGTGAGTTTCTATCTATCCCTGATCAAAAATTAGCTGATTACTTCTTTATCGGAGAATTTCAGAGCATCTCCCAAACTCGCTTCATAAAGGCAATTTTCAGAGTCCTTCTGCCTTTACTTAGGCTTTCTATCTCTAAAGGCATAAGTTGTTTTGCCGGCAGCTGCGCCTTCTTCTGTGGCCAGGTCTTCCTCCATCTCTGAGGGTGTGGATCCATTCGAACCAGTTTCACCATCTTCTTTGGTTCCCAGATGACGTTTCAGGAATTCTTTAGCCTTGTTCACGGAGTCAATCTTCTCTCTCTTGTCATGTAGCTTAAAGATGACCCCTTCTGGAAACGCCCATTTATATGCAATTTGATTAGTTTGAAGGAAGAGAATTAAATCCTTGTAGATCTTTCGTTTTTGGCGAATTTCAAATGGAATATCCTTTAAAGTCTTGATGATAGCATTCCTCATTTTCAGTGGAGTTGCTGACGTAACTTTTAAAATTGCATCCCTGGTTTGTCTTCTTGAGAATCTGACTGATATTTCTCCAGGCAGGCTATTCTTTTTGGTGTAATTGGAATACACCCTATATGCTGCATCCATATCATGCATTATTTCTTCCACTGTCAAGCCTACTACTGGTACAATAAGATCACTCAGAAGCTTCTTCAGGTCCTCTTTCAGCTATTCAGGAACTCCCTGGAACCTGAGGACCATATTGGCTTTTTCCATTTGTAGAAACAACAGTCTATTTTCCTGATGATTCTGTTTATTCGTTAATTGGTCCACTCTTCTCTCTCTTGTCATGTAGCTTAAAGATGACCTTTCTGGAAATGCCCATTTATATGCGATTTGATTAGTTTGAAGGAAGAGAATTAAATCCTTCAAATTGGTCCACTCTTTTCTTCAAAGTCTTGTTTTCAGTGTGCATCTCTTTCACTACTTCCATCATTTGCTCCATCTGCTTAACTGTTTCAGCCATCTAGAGCTGTTGCACTGCGAGGGTCTGATTAAGGACGGTTAACTGCTGGTTAATACCAGCAAGTTGATCCATGACAGGCTTGAGCGTGTCTGCTAAGAGTCTCATAACATCCACCCCCTCGTCTTCTGGCCTCAGACTTTGACCTCCCATAGGTTTTGGTTTCACTCCTTTTCTCCCTGTGCCCGACATCTTGATTGATTGTTTACAAAAGCCAGCCACTGTTTCACTACCTCTGAAAATCACTTATGCTTCAAATCCGCTCTGGTAAGTCTCACCAAACAAGCCAAATGATCAATCCCCCCCCTATTCTGCTGCTTTTCTCGCTTGCGGGCAGGATCCCTCCGCCTTCTGTTTGCCACTATAAGGAGGGGTGAGGAATTTTCCGGTTATTTTAAAGTTCAGTTACAGCCAGCTCATGATCACTGCCAGCCACTATCGGACTCGCTTAGATCTTCGCCAGTCGCTCCTCCGCTTGTTCCGGCCAACCTGGCTGGTGCCATGCGGCCACACAGCAGTAGAACCGTCAGGGCAAAGGGGAGCCTCAATTCACCGACATTCCGCCATTGAAGAGGCTACCCCTTCAAAGCCCTATGGCTTGGAACCCCACCCAAGGGTTCCATGGGGGGGCCACGTCAGTAGCTCCCCTCCAAACTGCTGGTGTGCAAATCGCTCCCCCGAGCCTCGAGGAGAGCGACTGCCATCACCACGCTGTAGACCGGAAGCCTCCCTCAGGCTTTTTAAAGGGCCAAGCCACGGCTGGGGCTTACATAGGGCACCTTCACACACACTAAATAATGCACTTCCAATGTACTTTGCAACTGGATTTTACTGTTTGAAATGCAAAATTCACTTGCAAATGGTCACTGTGGATTGAAACTGCATTATTTAGCATATGTGAAAGCACCCTGTAGTGGTGCAACATGGAAGACATAATTTGAGGAGAATAGTGGTGAACCACAAGTTTCTCCCTCTGTGCCTAGATTGTTTTGTGACAACACCAACCTGGAAATGGTTAATGGTGCTGGGGTTTTCCTCTAAAGATATATTCTTTAGAGAATGAGGGGAGTATGCACCTGGTGTTGGAATGCAGGGGATGCCTCATTGTTTCAACCTTGGAGTGAACTCCAGCTGAAGGTTAGGTGCTAGCGCTCTCTCTCTCTCTCTCTCTCTCTCTCTCTCTCTCTCTCTCTCTCTCTCTCTCTGTCTCTCTCTGTCTCTCTCTGTCTCTCTCTGTCTCTCTCTGTCTCTCTCTCACTCACACACACACACACACACACACACACACACGGTGTAATCTATAAGTTAAAGGGGGGCTACTTTTAACTGGAGCTTCAGCTCAGACTAGGACACAGAATGGTGCTGAGCACATTGGCTGACACGCAGGAATCGACCCGCTGCTATTATTGGGGTTCCCACAGCTGAAAGGGATCTGGGTATAGCTCTTTATTATTCTCTGTTTATATTGATAATTTGTGAAGAATAAAACATTCCTTCTACAACTGATGTGTTAATTGCTTTTGAAATCCCTAGAGGGGAAAAAACCGTCACCCCCAGTAACCGCTCCCTATTCAGAATCTCTATAGGGTGTGGCCACACCTATGAGAGACCAATAGTGACATTGACACCATCTTTCCCTAGCCCCTGCCTTTTCCTACCCCAGGGCTGAAGCCACCAGACAGCTGATTCTCAGTGGTCTGCAGTCAAAGGGCCCATAAGCATTAACTGCCTGACTCTTTTTTTTAAAAAAAAATATTTCTCTCAGAAAAAATATTGAGGGTACAGAAAAGAAAAAGAGAAAAGGAAAAATAGGTTATACAACATAATTACATTTGTCAAAGACAATCATGTAGTACATGATGTATAGGGCAGAGAATAATTTCCCTCTTAGACATTCCCTCAGGAAGCCCACGGGGGAGTGGCAGATGGGGTGGGGCAGGGAGGGGTAGGGAGTTCTAGCCATGTAGCAGAAACCAAACAGCAGAGCCAAGTTGGGCGACAACATAGACTTTATTGCACTGGAATCCATGGTAAGGGGTGACAACTAGGTCCACTTCCACTCTGGGGACTGAGGGTGCCCAGCGTGGCATGAGCCTAAGTGGAAGAGCATCCCAGATGGAACTTGGAAAGGCTTGCTGGGCCCTGCTTCAAGAGGAAGGCTGGAACAGCTGACTGAGTAGAGTGTGTGTGGGGGGAGCTTCTCACACTTACAAGCCTCTCTGTTGAATCCCTTATCTGCAAGACAGTAAAACAGAGCTATGGCAACTGGGTGTGAGTATCATGGCAGCCTCAGCCATGGATGTCTTTTTTTGACAGGGTCTGCAAATATAGCCCCGGGGGGGGGCTCAGCACCAACCCCTTTGAGGTGCATGATGGAACCTGCCAACACACACTCACCTGTCCTACGTTGGAGTGCTCCCAGATTGCTTGCAATCCATCCCCCTCAGGAGTTCCAGCTGAAGGTTGTGAATCGGCAAAGGAATGGTTTAAAGCACTGGTTCCCAAAGTTGGCCATACTGCCCCCTGTGGCCAAAAATATCAGGTGCCATCAGGACATTAGAAGCCCTTCCATTGTTGCCCCCCCCAGCACCAAGAATACAGTGCATCACTTGCCCCATTCTGAGAGTTCCTTTCTATACCTTGTGGCTAATAGCCACTGATGGACCTCAAACTTATAAAAACACACATATGCGCGACAATGCTGCAAAAGACACTACTTGGCAACTATTTCAATTGAACATGCTGAAGCATCAGCGCTTGACCTGAAGGAATTGGTGACAAAATTTGCTAAAGAAAAGGCATGCAAAATGAGATTCTGATGTGTCTGAAATGGAAACATTAAAGAGATTTAAATTTCAATATCACAATTAACAGGATTTTTCAAAATGCTTTGTGATTAGTGTTTTTATGTTTGAGAGAGAAAATCAGAGATTGTATTACTTGTTCTCACAATTAAAAAAAAAAAGAAATTATCAATTTCAAACTTTGTGTTTTTCATTCATCCTAAAATGCATTTGTTTGAAAATTGGTGGGCGTACGGGAGTGGATGGGTGCCAGAAGGTAGCCTCACCTAGTGTGCAAAAAAACCTGGCACCGGCCCTGCACACTCTTCTTAGCTCCACCCATACTCTCAGTCACCAACCAATCACTTCACTCACTCATCTCCATCTTTCACCCCCCTTGTTCTTCTGAAACTTACTGACCATTTCAAGAAACACACACTTATAACTTGAAACCATTACAGGGACACTTGCCAAGCTGATTCATCACAAGCAGTGGAGCAGCTGCCAGACCGCTGCCCCGCCCATCACAGACACACAGAGTCTCATGGAAAACTTCCCTGGAAAGTTTTCCCATAGCATGTCAGGACAGGAGCTATGATGTTGCATGGCTGCAGCTTGCATTACCCCACACCTGAACCCAATGCTGAGCTTGAGTGCAGGAGACGCTGTCATGGCATCTCACCTCAAGAGGGGGAGCAGGTTTGGGATGCTTGCCCGTACTTTACCTGTTGGTGCATGGGTGCCTCTGTGAGTTGAGTCTCCAAAGGTGGGGTACCTGTTAAGGTTCTGAAATGGGAGAGGCCAGCCACAGAGTACAGACTTCACTCTCCTCCTTGGGTATCAGCACCATGTGCTCACCATGAAGTGCTAAAGTGCCCTCTCTGTGCATCACCCACCACCAAAGTACCTCACCCCTCACTCTAAGTCTGCACAGCAGGGAGCTCCAAGACAGAGTACTGTGCCTCATACCCTAACTACTGAGCTGTATGAGGTCCTGGTGGAAGTTTTTGTAGGATGGAGGGGGCCATGATTGGGTGATGGGGAGGGGGTTGGCTGCCTTAGGGAGGGAGAGGATTGTCATAGCCTGTAGTTGGAAAACTGAGCTCCTCCACAGCTAATGGATACAGGAGCAGGGGAACACTTTATTTTTGTAATCCATGGGTGCCTATGGACTACGCCATGTTTTTTGTTGGCATAACTTTCCATTTCTGACAGGGGGCATTGCCAGGCTGAAAAGGCTCAGGGAGCCAACTAACTCAGGCCTCGCCCCCAACGCTGCCCACAAACATGCCGGTGCACGGGCCTACATTTCAGTTGTGCTGACAGCTGGCTGCTGTACCCTGGCTACTATGCTCCATCGCTGGCTGCTGTGCCCCGCTGCCAGTGCCCATTAGCTACGGGGTGCTGCAGTGGCCCTGTGCTGTCATAAGTACCAGTTACACCGATATAAATGGACTTATGCCGACATAACTGAGACAAAGAAGTAGGAGTTAAGTTGGCTCTCAGAGCGCTTCCCCCCCCTTCAGGATTGCGCTGTGAATCTCTTAATTCTTCTAATTCTTCTAATTGTGGGTTGTTTATGTAAATGGCTACTCCACATTTTTTATTTTGTGCTGAACAAAGATATACTTTGCCTAATTTTTAATTGTTTAAAATATATTTATATTTCTTCTTTATATGAGTTTCTCATAAGCAGGGCTTTTTTTGTAGAAAAAGCCCAGCAGGAACTCATTAGCATAATAGGCCACACCCAACAGCAGAAACTCAATAGTATATTAGGCCACACCTGACAGCACAGCTCATTAGCATAATAGGCTACACCCACATGTCACCAGAAGTGTGGTCATCCAGTCACACCCACCTTTTGCTTCTTATTCTCTTTACCTTGTTTGTTGTCAAAACCCAGAGCTTTTTTTGTAGCGGGAACTGCTTTGCATGTTAGACCACGCACCCCTAATGTAGCCAATCCTAATGACTTTCTGCTGTTGGGTGTAGCCTATTATGCTAATGAGTTCTTGCTGGGCGTGGCCAACTCAGGAGCCAGCCGGAACTCCGTTCCTGTGCGTTCCTGCCCCAAAATAGCCCTGCTTGTAGGCATAATATATCAGTGTTTTGTTTTTTCAGTTGATTGAAGATTTTCATGTTTTGAAGGAGAATTCCATCCATTAATATTTATTGATACTATTTTTAATTTATTCGTTTTGCCTTCTCCTTTTCTATGCTTGTTTCTTCTTCAGAGTTTTAGGTCTGTGAACTTTGCTTTGAGCTACTAGCAGATTGCTTTGAATTCCTCTATGTAAGTCCTCCACTTGCAGTTCTTCAGCCAATCGCTTGGCTTGTTCCCCCATTGTGATCATTTTCTTCCTTTTGGTAAAAATACCTCTATTGCAAATGGTAATTTTCTAATGATATTTTATTTATTTCTTTTGTAAAATCTGTCTAAAAAAACTGAAGTCTTCCCTTTTCTTTATCACACTTGTTGGTAAATCCTGAAAGATCCGCACTTCTTTTCCCGTAAGCTTGAGTGGTGATTCCTTTTGGTTCTTTAGTATTGTGTCCTGTACTTTCTTGTAGGTGAATCGGACCAGTATATCTTGAGGTAGCTTATTCTTGAATGCAAATCTCGAATTCACTCTAAAAATCTGGTCAATGTAAGGAAGGTCTTCCTTTACCTTCAAATAATTCTCAAGTAAAACAACCAAACATTTTCTCCAAATTTGGCCCACCAAAATCCTCCAGGTTATTAAATCTTCATTGTATTTCTAGGATTTCCATTCTTTATTCTGCCTTCTCAGTCTGAAGATCCTGCCTTTCTAAATGTGTGTCATTATCTTTTTGCTTTGCTTTGATTTTAATAATTTCTTGTTTGTTCTTGTAATTTTAGATTAATTTCTGATAGTCTAGCCATTATTTTTGACACACTTCTTGAATGTTCTTCTGGATTCTTTCCTCAGATTCTTTAATGATTCCCTGAATACTCTGGATACTTTTTAGGTTCTTTTTTCTGAATCTTGGTCTTTTGAATTCTTTCTTGAAATTGTTGCATTTGGTGCACCAATATTGTGAAATTTTTTCCACTGTTTCTTCAATTCTCTGGTCCTCATCAGTTTCATCTGTCTCTTTGATGTGTTTCTATTGCCATTTTCCTTTTCACTCTACTATTTTTAAAAATATTGTACACACTTTCTACATATTGTTCCCATATGTTGTTTTCTATGCATATATCAAATGCACAACAAAGTTTCTGCTATTTAAATAACTCAACTAGAATAAAAAATGATATCATCTACAGTTCTTATAAAAAGGGCTAAATGCAGAAAGTAATGAATGTTCTGAATAGATATAGTATAGAAGAGAAAGGTAGCTTATATTCTAATCATTCTAACCATTAAATCACAAACATCAATCTATCACCTACAGAACAATTTTCGTATTAAAATTATAATATAGTAAAGCAGAGGAGAAAGGTGATAAAAAGGGGAGAAGGGGAGGGAGAAAGGGAGGAGGAGCAACAAGGAAATAGGGGTGGGGGGAAGCAGTGTCTTAGCTTTGTTTCCCAGTTCACTGATTCATCTAAGGTCTTCAGGGGGGAAAACCCAAAGTTTCCAATTTGTTTTTTATTCTGAGAAATTTCACATGTCCAAATAGGAACACAGATAACAGAGGAAAATAAATCGATCTTGTCTTTCCAATGAACCACCCGTCTGACAAAACTCAGTTTTATTCATCCCTGCTATGTCACGTCACAGCCAAAACACTGAACACTTCAAACAAACATCTTTCATCAAAGATTTTTTTTTAAAAAAAGAGTAAAAGTAAAAATGAAAATAACTGATTATATATTCAGCTGAGTAAATAATATAAAAAAGAGCTTCACTTAGTATTTTCACTCTATTATTGAAGCTGACAACCTCCATCAAAATCAACTTTATCTAAAAAACACAAATTTCCTCCAAGAGCTATCTCTTCATACACACAGCTCCCCCAAGGTATCCCTTTAAAAATGGTTAGGGGACTGATTTGCTGTAGATCAATTCACCTAAATCCCAACATGACTTGATTTATTAACATCTGATTACTTTAGTTATTAAATCTTCAGATTATATTAATCATCAGACCTTCAGAAACAATATCAACACAGGTAAGATATTCTCTTTAGCTTTGCTTCATTTAACAGGACTGCTTCATTCCTGTTAAACACATGTAGCAAATGTTATTAAATATTCCTTTTAAAATGTTCAGATTCTTATTAGAAATCTTCCTTTCTCCTCCTGGCAAAATTCATATATCTTTGCCCTTTGCCTCAGCTTTTCCCAGTTGTTCCCAGCCATTCTGTGACTTCTGATCATCCCAGCACCCTGGGATCTCTTGCCTATGCTCTAAACAAACATCCTGAAATCTCTGGGGGGTTTGTCCAGATAATTAACTAAAGGTCATCAGCAGTCAGATACAGAAGGAAAAAAACCCATTTCTTATGTCAAGTTACTCAAGACCTGACATCTAACACACCAATCTCTATGAAATGCTCCTCTTGGGGGATAGGAGACCCCAAGGAATTACATGAGGGGGGTCTGCAGCAGGGGGGAGGAATCAATAGAAATTGCCAATTTACTCTGCATGCACCCCATTTGTTTCTTTGGATATGTGCCTGGCAAAAGAGGTCAGTATCCAACTCTGCATTGCTCTATTCACTCGTCCAGGTGCAGAAACATTATGACTCCTCATAGGTTCTCTCTTTAGCCTGATAGCTACTTGCCTGCCCTTATATCACACACACACACACAAATACACACATACTCTGGTTTGATCAGGTACTCCGTACTGTCTACCAGGATCTCTTGCTACACCCCAAAAATCCTCCAAGGATACAACATAGGGTGATTCCACGCTAGACCTTAAATCCTGGTTCAACCCTGTCCCCGAACTTACATTCTACACTACACTCAAGTTCACCCCCGTAATTATTTCGGGGTATTTTTTGTTTCCACATTACATTGAAGTCACCCTAGTTTCACCCCACACTTGTCCCGGGTTAAACAGATAAATGCAAGGTATTGTGTCGTGAGTTGAACTCTGATAAAACCAGGGATGAGATCCAAGTGCAGAAAGGACCATACTCTGGCTGAAAGAATTTTCCAGCCAAGTGGGAAGTGCCTCATTGTTTCAAGACTTCCCTTATGTATGGGGCATCGTCAGGCTTCAAAACACCCCTGGCCACAAACCAAGCAATGCACACAGTGATAAAATTTTCAGTTTAGAGACATTCCCTTGTATTTTTCAGTGTTAATAAACTGGTAATGTTTGTACTTGCCCAAAGATCATAATACCTTAGTTTGTTCTACAGCAAGGTTTAGAAACTGCTGAACATGATTTTTTAGTTGCCTTTTGTATAAAAATTGTTCTAAGCTATTTCTCATCCTGGTACTTAAAAAAAAAAGCTGGCAAACTATTTTTGAGGGTGGTGAATGATTTTGGAAATGTTATCCCTAATTTTTTTCCCTCTGTGGAGACTTCTTGAACAGAAAATGAATGGTGTTGAGATATAAGAAGAATTTCAAAGTAGCACCTGACACAGCTGCCATTGTTAAAGTTCTGCACCCCAAAGAGTCCTATAAAATTTTATATAAAATATTATATAAATAAACTATATAAAATATAAAATATTTAAAAAGTACCAGTAGCATATGCATCAAATCTCTCACTGATAGAGAATGATGCACAGATAGTAGCTTATTTGCTTGTGAAATATTTAATCAATACAGTGGCTGTGGAAACAGTTTATAAGCCTCTTATAGCTTTATTTAGCAAATCAGTGAATGACTGTTGTGAGGTCCAGGTTCTGCCTCAGGTGGCAATCCTCCGGTTGCTGTTGTTGCTCACCCGTTCTGCTCAGGGGGAAGTGTCCTGGGAGGGGTGAGACAAGAAGAAAGGAGGCAAAAGGACACCTCAGACAGGCAGGGGATCAGGTTAGGTTCACCTGGGATATCCCTCTGCCTGCACAGACCAAACCTTCAGCCAGTCAGGCTAAGGGGATGTGGGTCTCTCTGAGCTTCAGTTACTCTCCCCAGTCTCATCTGTGTCTCGTCCTCCCCGGTCTCCAGGCTCTCTTTCCTCTTATCCCCACGCCCCGCTCCCAGCACCCTCTCGTGTAACAGCCCCATCCTTCCCTGCTTAGCCCCGCCCCCTTTATAACATTCCATGCCAGCTGCTCTGGCAGAGCGGCTCCTCCTTCCTGCTGTCGGTCGCTGAGTGCGGGGGCTGCTTTCTGCTCTGCGGGCTGAATTCCACTCCTCCTTCCCTCGCCTCTTCTTTCTGTTTCATTTCCTCTTCATAGTCCTCTGGTATGTCTTCTTGCCCGACCCCCGAGCTCTGTGCAGCTTCTTTCTTCCTCCCGTGGTTGCAATGCCTGTCAAACTGCCTCTGTATTTGATGCCGTTGGTCTGCATTCCCTTCCAGGTGAGTTAGCCCATTCGGGGTTGCTCCCAGCCAGTCCCGGGAGGACAGGAGGCGGCTGACCGGGACAACTGTACATTAGAGATCCAAAGAATTATGTCCAAGCTATAGTAATACAGTCTGTCCATGACCTGTGCACCATTGCAAACTTTAAAAAACATGGCTACACATTGCATAAGAAATGCACAGGGATCCAACATTGTATATTCTGTCCCACATTGCAACTGGTTGGCTACTTGTGATATGAGAATCAGAAGCTACTGGAATTGTAAACATGAACTCACAATGATAGGTAGAGTGACTTTTAATGGTTACAATACCTAGCGGCATCCACAGACAAATATTGTAGAAAATCCATGAGGTCATCTAGGCACTGCAAGATGCAATGAGCTTGAAAACTGTTTGGATTAATCAGGATCATAGCAAATATAGTAGCTGTTTCAGAGATACTGAATTCTCACCCAGTACTCCATACCAGAAAGAAGGCACTGATCTATTTACATGGAACTACAAAGATTATTTAAGGTATTACATCCAGCAATATGGACATTGATAAATTCCACCAGCAAATTGGTCATTAGTCTGAATGGGATATTTGCGCATCATAGTCCAGAGGATGTTTTCAGCGATGCGGAAGAATAAATTTCAGCCCAATCACTTTCTGGCTAAAAAGATGTGCTTATTGTTCAGCAATTTCAAGAGAAGTTACCAGCAGCTAAGTATCAGCAAGTTCTAATTTCACTCTTTGACCACTACCAGTTTATATATATTTACTGCACAGCTTGCTGGTTCTCTAATACACGTTCTGAAATCTAATTGGTTACATTCACTAAACACGAGGCAATCATGAGTGCATATCATTGACACTTTGGTGATCAGCAAACATAATGATACTGATTACAATCAGTTACATTTAGTCTTACTCATAGCCAAAAGAAATATTCCAAATAACAACCCACTAACAGAACAGAACATCTCCACCTTTGGGATTCTTTTCTGCTTCACATCTCATTTCCTCCCTGACATGCATGACTTTTTTTGTAGAAAAAGCCCAGCAGGAACTCATTAGCATAATAGGCCACACCCCCATGATTTCCCTTGGCTTGCCTGGGTGCCCTGCGGCTGTGGGGCGCCTGGGCAAGCTGGCCCTTGGACAGGCTGGGGAAGGCATGGGGAGGCATTTAAATGCCTCCCTGATCCTTCCAGGGGGCCCCTGGCCCGCCCACCTTGGAGTCACCGGGGGGGGGTTGCTCTCCAGGCCTTCCCTCTGTAGCCACGCACGCAGAGGTTTTGGCTGTAGTGGGTGTGGCCCTCTGAAGCCAGCCGGAACTCAGTTCCTGTGTGTTCCTACCCCAAAATAGCCCTGCATGAAATCCTTCTGCTTAGTGTCAATGCCCCACAATCCTCCTGCACAGAACTCAGGCAGCTGGCCAAAGACTGGGATTTTCAGCACACTTTATAGGGTTGCCAGGTCCTCCCTAGCCACCAGAAGGGGATGAGGGGGTAGGGTTGCCAGATCCAGGTTGGGAAACTCCTGGAGATTTGGGGATGGAGCCTGGAGAGGACAGGGACCTCAGTGGGGTACAGTGTCATAGAGTCCACCCTTCAAAGTACCCATTTTCTCCAGGGGAACTGATCTCTCTAGTCTGGAGGTCAGCTGTAATTCAAGGGGATCCTCAGGTTTCACCTCAAGGCTGGCATCCCTATTAATGCAAACTTTCCTCAGTTGAATAGAACTCTAGAAAAAACCTTCTAGACCGTCAAAACTCTGACAAAGAAATTAGAGGGATTAAAAATACACACACACCAACAATTATGATCTATCTTTGTTTTATATATTATTTTACTTTATTATATAATCTTTAAAGGCGATAGAATTTACAGTTTAGAAAGATTCCTTTATATCGTATAGGGGTCAGGAACTGCCCTGACCTGGATATCCCAGGCTAGCCCAATCTTGTTGGATCTCGGAAGCTAAGCAGTGTTGGCTCTAGTAAGTATTTGAATGGGAGACCAGCAAGGAAGTCCAGGGTTGCTATGCAGAGGCAGGCAATGGCAAATCACCTCTGAATGTTCCTTGCCTTGAGAACCCCACAGGATTGCCATAGGTCAGCTGTAACTTGATGGCAAAAAGGGGTATGTGGACTTTCCCTGAACTTGTGAACATGAGCTTAGTTTGTTCCCCACAGGAATCTTATTTGATGGCCATAATGGCCAATCCACCCCACTTTTCAGTTCTAAAGTTTGGCCACTCTTTTCCAAGCAAGCAGCTTAGGTACCTTGAACCATGTGTTTTAAGTATTGAGAGTCAGGAGACGATAAACCATAACAAGGCTTTTATTCAAGACATTGTTCGGCTCTGATCTGATCTCTGTAGAGCAGCACTCAAACTTATATGATTTCAACAGTAACTATATCCAATGTAACTATATACACAATGTCTGATTGGACCTAAGCAGGACTCTGTGATTAGTTACCTTAGGTGGCTTCAGGACTAATGGGTGGTCTTTATTAGGTGGCCAATAGAATGAGGAAACTATGATACTAGAGGGCAATTCAAACAGCATAGAATTAAACCCCAGAACACAACACTCCTCCTCCCTTAGTTTAAACAAGGTAGTATTTAAGATAGGTGGGGACGCACCTCATTCAGCTGGACCGACATGCCCCCCCCCATGGGGTACCTTGGGAATGTCCATAGTCTCAGTGACCCGGGGCTCTTCAGCTCTATAGATCTGTTCACTGATACATGGCTTGAGAGCGATGGGGCATTGCTGCGGCTTGAGGTGTATGGGTTTGACAACAGGATTCAAGGTAAAGGAGATAGGTGAACCCTTGTAACAACCAAGCTCGGAGCTGAAAACATCTGGAAATTCTTTCACGAAATCGGCAACACTTGATTGACTGGTGTGGTTGACGTCGATAATGTTAATACCGAGGGCAGCGAACCAGTCCAGACCAATAAGGCTCGTACGGCGACCTTCCACGACTAGCAAGTTAAGATGACCGGAGAATTTCTTGTACCTGAACTGGACAGGTGCAATGCCGATGACAGGAATGCGGTTTCTCTGGAAATCGAAGAGTTGTAGACTGCACTTCTGGAGACAGTGTACAGGGAATCGGGGACACACTTGTTGGAAAGTGCTCCATGAGACAATGGACAGCACGAAACTGGAGTCAACCTCCATCTGGTGAGGATGACCCTCAAGGAAAACAGTCACCTTAATCTTGGGACACGTGTGAATACCCTGATGCAGGGGTCTTTTCGTAGAAAAAGAGCTGCAGGAGCTCATTAGCATATGGTATGCTAATGAGCTATTAGGCTATTAGCATATGCCACACCTCCTGACATCACCGGAAGTGATATCAGAAGGGGAAGCAAAAGGGGGGGAGGCATCTTCAAAAGCCTCCCATTCCCTTTCTCAGCTGGCCTGGGTGGGGGAACTAAGAGAGAAGGGGTTTAAAGTTTAAACTCCTTCTCACTAGAGTTGGGCCACAGAAGGAGGAAAGAGGGAAGGAAAGAGAGAGAGTAGAGAGAAGGAAAGAAGGAAGGAAAGAGGGAAAGAAAGAGAAGGAAAGAAGGAGGGAAAGAAAGAGAGGGAAGAACGAGGGAAACAGGGAAAAGAGGGAAAAAGAGAAGAGAAGAAGATGGAAAGAAAGAAAGAAAGAAAGAAAGAAAGAAAGAAAGAAAGAAAGAAAGAAAGAGAAGAAGAAGAAGAAGAAGAAGAGAAGAAAGAAAGAAAGAAAGAAAGAAAGAAAGAAAGAAAGAAAGAAAGAAAGAAGGAAGGAAGGAAGGAAGGAAAGAGGAAAAGGAGGGAATGAAAGAAATTCAGCGGCAATTTGGCCCCATTATATCCTATGGGCCATTGAAGTCAATGGTGAAAACATAGGGTATATTCTGGGGCTGGAGGGAAGGGGTTTGAGGAAGAGGCTCCAAACTCACAAGGTAGCTAATGGAGCCTCTCCCCAAGATACCCACCAAGTTTCAAGAGCATTGGACCGGGGTCCAATTCTATGGGCCCCCAAACAGGTTGCCCCATTCCTCCATTGTTCTCTATGGTGGGGAAAAAAGTTACTTTTTCCCACCGTAGAGAACAATGGAGGGAATGGGGGTAACCTGTTTGGGGGCCCACAGAATTGGACCCCCTGGTCCAATATTCTTGAAACTTGGTGGGTATCTTGGGGAGAGGCTCCAACAGCTACCCTGTGAGTTTGGAGCCTCTGCCTCAAACCCCTTCCCCTCCAGCCCCCAGAATATACCCTATGTTTTCACCATTGACTTCAATGGCCCATAGGATGTAATGGAGCTGAAATTGACATTCGGCTGCCTGAAAGACTCCCCAGGACGCCGGCTGGGGGCGGGGCTTGGCTCCTGAGCTCCCAGAGCTGTGCTCCGGTGTGCTCCCCCAAAAAAAGACCCCTGCCCTGATGGATATACAGTCGATTGGTGTAGTTCTCTGAGGTGCTTGCTTCGTTATTATAGTGTGGCTTATGACTGAATGATCACGAAGACGGGAAATGGGATGAGTGTCACAAGTTGCCAAATGATGGACTACTTTGGGCGCAGAAGGAGCTTGTGACGAATGACAGACTTTGGCAAGGTGGCCCAGTTTTCCACAAGAACGACAGATGGCGTTGCGGAATTTACAGTCTCTGCAGGCATGTGCGGCACCGCAACCAGCACAAACTCCCCTTTGCAGGCTTTTTTGAGAGCGGGTGGCCTTTGGGTGGTTTTCATTCTGGTCCCCGTTTTGTGGATGCCGCCATCTGACTATCCTGATTGGTTGTCTCGAACATCAGCGGAGTAAACAGTATCACCATGGTACACAGTGTCGGTATGGCCTGATTTGTGACTCTGAACGTTCAATCGCAGTTCGCGTAGAGAAAGATTGACGACCTCCACTCACAGTGCTTCCTCAAGTGCCGACTCGTGAGTTCTTTTTGTAACAGCAGCGCTCGCCTGATGCTGTTGTCTTTGACACCACAGAGCAGACAATCCAACAGGACGGAATTGAGATCTGGGAACTGACAGTCTCGGGCAGCCCTTCTCAGTGCAGTGATGTACTCCATGACAGACTTGTCCTCCTTCTGGTTTTGCTGATGGAAACCACGTCGGTGAATGGCAGCAGATGTTTTCGGCTTGAAATACTCAGTGAGCTGTGTTTCTATAATACTGAGAGGTGTTTCCAGAACCTTAGATGGAGCTACTAAACTCTGAGCAATGTTGAATACAGCCTGGCCGCAGTTACTCAGAAAAGTGGCATGGCAGACATCGTCTCCCTCAATTCTGTTTGCTATGAGAAAGTATTCAAAATGGTAGAATTCCCAGTCCCTAACCTTAGGGTTGAATGGTTCGATATGGCCCTTGGGTGCCATGCTTGTAGTGATTCAGTTCTAGACACTGAATCTAGACACTCTAGTCTGGGCAGGCAGAGAGTGATTTCACCCGTTCGGTTAGGACTGGGATCCCAACCTCGTTGCCAGTTTTAAGTTTTGAGAGTCAGGAGATGATGAACCATAACAAGGCATTGTTCAGCTCTGATCTGATCTCTGTAGAGCGGCACTCAAACTTATATGATTTCAACAGTAACTATATCCAATGTAACTATATACACAAGGTCTGATTGGACCTAAGCAGGGCTCTGTAATTGGTTACCTTAGGTGGCTTCAGGACCAATGGGTGTTTTTTTTTAGGTGGCCAATAGAATGAGGAAACTATGATACTAGAGGGCAATTCAAACAGCATAGAATTAAACCCCAGAACACAACAATGTGAATGAAGAATGACTCAGAAAGCTCAACTGAACAGATTCTGTTCTGTTATATTAAAGAAAACCAGTAAAGCCAAATTGTTTTGTGCTATATGACTACTCTCTGTTCTTTGTAGAATGTTCTTGGAATTAAGACTCTGAAAAAACGCTTTTGGGGACAGCACTGGAGGGAAATGTAAAATTTATTATAACTTTGCCTGTATTTCATTTTAATTGTGTCTGTTCTGTCGTCTTGTACCAAACAGCTGTATTTGCTTAAACATGTAACATAAAACAAAGGCTTACAGAGAAGCCATATGGATTGTCATGGGACTTAATTCTATTCAGCATGAAGAAGGCAGCAGAAATACACAGATCTTTAACATGTTTAGATACATTTAGAAACAGCATGGCCTTGACTCTTATACTGTTTTACTTCAGAGAGCCTTACTAGAGGCCACAGAACAAGATGAGCTGGGAGACATCCAAAATGTTCAAATAATGAGGTTGCAGAGAACAAGGGAAATAATTTCCTCACAGTGGGGTGAGCAGCTTGAAGACAGGGCAGTTTAAAGCCAAGAAATAACAGGTGAGGAATGGGTTGAATACCCTTTCCCTTTTACCTTTTGGTCTTTTGCCCTACCAGAGCTACTTCCCAGGGGGCTGCCAGAGATGAACGACAGAGACATCCTAAGCAGAATCACACTCAAATCCATCAAAGTCAGTAGGTTTAGAAGAGTGCTCAGGATGAAGCTGTTAGAAGAGTGCTCAGGATGAAGCTGTTAGAAGCAATTTGCATCTATGGGCGCTATCATAGGCACAATTAGCCATGCCATAGGCGCAAATGTCAAGTGGATTTAAAGGGCGCGATCAGACACGAACATCTGGGAAGTGCCCCGCACCCATTGGCAACCCATTTTGTTCCACCACAGAAGTAGAGTAAAAAGCCACCAGGGAAAGTCCAGTAGCAAATGGGTTGCTACGGGCCATGGACGGACTTTCCCCTGTCTGATCACTCCAGTGCCCTCTCATGGCATCGGGATGGTCTGATGAGGCCATCCCGACTCCGTGCTGTTAGTATTTTTCCCCTTCTCAGTATGCGCATCATCGCACGCTCAGTGCTGAGATGCAGTTCATCTATTCCCTGTTTAAGCCCATCAGGAACAAACAGCAAAAAAAACCCTGACTCACCCGCAGTTGCATCTGATCACACAGTGGCAGGTTGCCCCCACAGCTTAAAAGGACTGTGTGATCATGCAACTGTGGGTCAAATTCCTCCGGAAGAAATAGCCTCGCTTCTGCCCCGTGTTATCTTGTGCATGTGATTACTACCTATGTCTCTTTCATAGGGTACCCCCAAAAGTACAGCACCTATTTTCTTAGTAGTATTTCCCTTGCAATCTCTGACTCAGGAAAGTGCATTCCCCAAGTTGCTCTATTATATACTAGCCTGATACCCATGCTTCACTACGGTATTTAAGTTCCGTAAATCCAGTTATAATATTGATGATACGAAATTTGAAATGTGACATTTGTTGTAGGAATTCTAATGGAGAAGATTGTAGTGTAAGAAACGAAGTGAGACGTACGTATTTCTTTTTTCTCTACTGAAGGACCTTGGTCTAGACCATATTGGGTTCTGCCCCCAGGTGCTAGGATCACCACGCTGCTTGATGAGCTCACTCTGGAGCAGGCCACATAGAACTGTCCATTTAAGAAGCAGTCGTCTGTTAAGTCAACTCCTGCTACCTTCCACGAAAGTGATGGCCTCTCTAATTGTGTTCCTGGATTGTTTTGCTCATGTGGAGACTCTGTGTTGTTCTGAGCACCTCAGGGCGATCTCGCTGGTACTTGGCCTGCATAGCTCAGTGCACAGCAGGAGTACTATGTGCAAATGTCTTTGCCGCATTCCTAAGTTGCCTCCTCCTTGTAGTGTTGGTGTCCATTGTAGGAGGGGGAGGAGTATTAGAAGTTGGAGTATTAGAAGCCACTGTGGAGGCAGGGCTGGCAGGATCACTAAGGCGTTACTGCTGGGGCAGGCTCATGGCTTTAAGCACCCTGCAACCACTGCTGCACCTGACAGACAACCACCTGTTAGGTGTAGGAGGTCGGTGAGTGTGTTGGAAGCCATCAGAGAGGCTGGGCCAGCAGCATCGCTAAGGTGATCCTGCTGGGGTGGCGTCCCTGTTGGATTAAAGTACCCTGGTCCTGCTCCTACACCTGACAGACACCGGCCTTTCTGGTGTTGGGGGGGGTGTATTTAAAGGCATCAGGGAGGCTGAGCCAGCAGCAGTACTAAGGCAATCCTGCTGAGCAAACCTCCCCGGTGGCTATAAGCATCCCACCTCCTCTCCTACACCTGACAGGCAGCTGCCTGTCCAGTGTAGGAGGGGGAGGGGGAGGAGTATTAGAAGCCACTGTGGAGGTGGGGCTGCACCTGACAGACAACTGCCTGTTAGGTATAGGAGGTGGGGGGAGTGTGTTGGAAGCCATCAGAGAGGCTGGGCCAGCAGCTTTGCTTCACCTCACAGGTGGTTGTTGGCCACTCCTGATTTCCTCAGCTGTCATTAGCTCTCTGCAGTCCCCTGTAACTGTTGTTGTTGTTGTTTTTAATCTCAAAACACTGAGCTCTGCAGCTGACCAATCAGAGAGTGGGGGCCGCAGGGAGGCAGCTGCCTGGCAGCCACATAGAAATCAATGGGGGGAGCACATTTTACCCCTTTTGACCCACTTAGGGGTCAAATTTGTAAAAACCCCATACTTAGCGAGCACCTACACCACGGTAGGAGTGCTCTCCCTGAATTTGGTGTCTCTAGGTCCAGCGGTTTGGCCTGGACATTGATTTTACGGTGAGGGGAGTTTCTTTTATATATATAGGTTTGCTGGGGAAAGAAATTTCAGGCTAACATCCCCCACATTAACACTGATTCTGTGAATCAGGAAAGTTAATTTGGCCCTGTCGAACCATGTAGTAAAAGACCTGCTATGTTAGATTCCCCTAAGAAAGTCCAGATGTTTGCTGAATACAGATTCAGACTGGACTCTACTCAGTAAAAGCAACCTGACTCACTGTGAATGATCTGATGTGACCTTGACCAGCTCAGAGATGCAGTGAGCTGAGGAACACTAGCAGTGAGGAGAAAGGAAAATAATGGGATAAAGAAGATGTGCCTCTGCTGTGTAGGCTGTAACCTAAGAAATAAGGGGAAAATTTGTGTGCCAGGTCACATGAAAATGCTCACAAAACATGAAAAAGTAAAGGTTTGGATTTTGTGGTTGTTTAAGAAGGCACTAGTCGTGTTTTCCTGAAGGAACAAGATTGGGTGACATCTTGCAGACATCCCAACAATGTCATCATTTACACACCTTGTATGCTGCCTTTGGTTAATAGAAAGAGTATAAAATTTCAGGATAATTAACTTCTTATCTCTCTCAACACTTACTGCTGATAAGAATTTCTCAGATATAGAACTTTAAGAAAACCTCAACCACAAAATTCACAGATAAGGGGAATATAGAAGGCTTAGTTTTAACTAGCTATTCTGGGGATTATTAGCAGGGAAGAATGATGTAGGAGCAGAACTAAACGCAAGGGCTATATCTTATTTTATTAAAATGTCTCTTTTTATTTGCTTATTTTTGCTTTATGTATTACGTTTGCTTTGTGTATCTAGTTAGGGTTAGTCCTTTCATTAATTTCTCATGTATATTGCAGTTGCACTACTAACAGTGCCATCCTATGCAGAGTTACATCCTCCTAAACCCATTGAAGTCAATGGGTTTAGAAGGGTGTAACTCTTCTTGGGATGATACTGTAAGTCTGTGTCTTTTTACTGGTTAAACAGTGTATACTGGAGTAATAAAGGACTCAAATGTATACTCATCAAGTATTTAAAATGAGGGAGGCTCTTTTAAGTTTTGTAGTTTCACATCGTTAGGTAGCAACTTCACCCACATGCCAATAAGATATCATAAACCTGGCAGAATATATGACTACGTGCGTGAGTCTGGATGGGTAATAAACCTTGGCTATTAATGCGAGACACTCTTTGCGTCAGTTAAGAGCTGGGAAAGCAGCTGGCAATTCCTTTTAATTTATTCATCCATCTGCCTTGACTGGTTCTTCCTTCCAAGTCAAACTCTTATTTGCTGGAAGCAGCCGTTGTTTAGAAATCCATGAAAACGTTTCACAGGAGAAGCCGTTTTGGTGCCCATCGGTAAACAACTGTGATTGATTTTGCTGATGCTGAATGAAATTGCGTATTCATGATTGATAATGGAATATTTTCTGTGAACCCCATGTAAACGACAGTGCTATTTGCCCAAATGTTTTGTATGCTGCCCAGGCCATCTGCATAAACAAACATACAGTCAGTTCAAGCAGGCTTTCGATAGGTATAAATAGATAATAGCAGGGTGGGAGGATGAAGTTATGATTACTCAAGAACAATGTCTGTTGCATTGTTATAAATCTGCTGATTCCCTTTCACCTCTGTTTGTGTATTGCAGATGCCAGAAACAGCTAATCAGGGCCCTCAGAACCCTCAGAGGGAGATGGGAGGCAGAGCTGGAGGAATGAAAATGTGTGGTTTATCTGCTCTTTCTTAAAATAGGGTTTAGAACAGGCAACTTAGGAAAAGCTCTATCTCATAGTCTGTCCAGACAGAAACAGGCTGGTTTAGTATGATTGCCAGGAGGGGCACACACTGGTTGCTAAGCTCCAGAACTTACTCACACTGGCCCTGCTGGTAGACCTCCTGATGGCAACTGGGTTGTGACTACTGTATGACAAAGAGTGTTGGACTAGATGGGCCACTGGCCTAATCCAGCATGGCTTTTCTTATGTTCTTATGTTTCTAGGCAGCAGGAAGCTAGAGGGCAAACTGAGGTCTGTGTGTAAATAACTCCAGTAATTAATAATGTCCTCGGGGTTTTTTTACCTCTGGTCTCCTTCTTGGTTCTCATAAACTGGCAAGATTTTTCCATCTTAATTACCAAGGCAAGGGAGAAGTGAAGTATACCTGCACAGCATGCCTGAAGAAGGTGGGAGTGTACTCCTACAGATTAGTATAATTTACCTCACAGGTGGTTAGCCTACAGAGAATTTATGAAATAAACATTTCTGGTTGCTTCTACTAAAAACCCCTCTAGTCATTGTGAAAATCTCTTTCCTATCCCTTTTACATCCAGAGGGCACCACTGTGTAGAAAGGAAGGAAGTCAGTATTTGGGCACCTGTGACCAGGGTTGAAACAGAACAGGATTGTGCTCCTTATGTATTAAACCTTAAAGAGGAGCAGAACAGCATGGGACCTTAAATATCTTATAATTTGGATGTCCCAGTACAGCCTACAAAGAATTATATGACATCATCCAATTACATCAGTTCCTACATGAGATCCACAGAGCCCCACATGTATTTTCATTTGTGCCCACTAAGATTTGTGAAGTCCCTTCATTTTATTTCAATCTTGTTCTCATAAAAAGCTGCAAGGGGGCTCTGGTATGCATATCAACGTATATGGAATTGAGAGAGTTACTTGACCTTCTTCCCTAGACACCCAAGGACACAGGAAAAGACAGAGAGTAAGGGAAGAGATACAGGAAGAGACTCAGCAGAGAAGCACAGAGCCAGTTTGGTGTAGTGGTTAAGTGCGTGGACTCTAATCTGGGAGAACCGGGTTTGATTCCCCACTCCTCCACTTGCACCTGCTGATGTGACCTTGGGTCAGTCACAAGCTCTGGCACAGCTGTTCTTGAAAAAGAGCAGTTTGTGTTAGAGTTCTCTCAGCCCCACCTACCTCACAGGGTGCCTGTTGTGGGGAGGGGAGTTTGTAAGCCGCTCTGAGATTCCTTTGGGTAGTGAAGAGCGGGGTATAAATCCAATCTCTTCTCTTCTTCTTCTAGACACCACAGACACTAATGATTGGCAAGAAAAAATGGCTTTGCTTTTTGCAAAACTGATAATAACTTGGGTAGGTTTAATGGTGAGGAAACCTCACTGTCTAAAAGTCTATGATTGTAGTCACATGAGCTGTTTTCGCTGATATCGTTGTGGTACCTTTGCAGATTTAAAGAGCACAATCAGACAGCAAAATGTACCTTCCATGCCTCAGTTCTGCCCAGCTTTGGAAGTGGAGTAATCAGGCACTGGGGAAAGTTCAGTGTGTACAGATATGTGCACTTTCACCCTGCATTTCCAGATGTCTGAACTCCCCTGGTATGAGTTCAACAAGGTTGGGAAGTCTGATCACTCTGTCCCATTTTTGCTCCTTTTTTTTAGTCAGCAATGTGCACATAACTTCATCTTCCTGCACACCAGCAAGCTTTCAGCTGGCCTCTGAGGTGAAAGGGGGAGTGGGAAGGGCAGACTGAGAAGCCTCCTTTGTCTTTTTTATACTGGTTCCTCTGCCTACAGCTTTGCAGCACATAGGTTGAGGAAGGAGTTAATTGAAAATATTAGTTTTTTTCAGAGTGGGAGGCAGCCTCTTCCAGCTGTCAAAATGGAGCAGTGATTCAAATAAACAGTTATGCGCATATGCAAAAGACAAATTTTTAAAAAAGAAATCACTCACAGCAATAATCTGAACAGATGACCATGGAATGAACACACAGTGAGGCCACTTCAGAGTGTGCTGTCTGGTGACCAGTTTCATGTAGTGGTTAGGAGCATGGACTCTAATCTGGGAGAACTGGGGTTGATTCCCCACTTCTTCACATGCAGCTGTTGGTGTGACCTTGGGTCAGTAATAAGTTCTTTCAGAGCTGTTCTCTCAAGAGCAGTTCTCAAAAGAGCTCTCTCAGCCCCACCTACCTCACAGGGTGTCTATTGTGGGGAGGGGAAGGGAAAGGAGATTGTAAACTGCTCTGAGACTCCTTCAGGTAGTGAAGGGTGGGGTATAAATCTAATCTCTTCTCTTCTTCTCACTCCTTCCTGTGACAATTTAAACCACTGCAAATAAAGGCACTGCCAGATTGCACGAAGCCTCCAGTGTGACCGCAGCCAATGTCTAAACTCAAGTGGGTATGTGGAGTTTTCAGAAACTTCTCATTTGTTTAAAATCTGTATATAATTTTAATTGCTGACATTATAAAAGGAAAGATATGCCAATATATATGGAAGTGAGAGTTAGGAAAATAGACAAGGAAAATAAGCCAAGGACACAGGAAAAGACAGAGAGTAAGGGAAGAGATACAGTAAGAGACTCAGCAGAGAAGCACAGAGACAGCCCAGGAAAGACAGGAAGTTCAAGAGTTACAAGCAGATTTTTTCAACACTTTTTCATACTACTCTTGCCTGGCTCTCAATAATTACTAACCCCACTTGAAACAGTATGCATAAACAAAACATCTCTCCAGACTATTATTTTCTTAATTGCCGCCAGCTCTCGTCATATTCCAGTAATCATGACTGATTGTGAAATGCATTTACTTGTCTTGGAAATAATCTCTTGATTGTCTATAGTTTCTAATGCTGTGAACTTTAGGGGTGTTTTTACTTCATACCAACAGCTTCCACAGCCCTTCCTTGGGTACTTAACAAGTCTTTCTTCATGTAACTTGTAAGAGTTACCAGAGTATGTCAAGAGATGTGAGCCTGCACTTTGGCTGAGTTCTGACTGGCAGTTTGAAGTGGGAGCCAGTCGTGGCAAAAAAGCCCCAGAACAAACTGTTCCAGTTTTCCCAGTCACACGGGGCCAACTGTTGTGGAAGCATACGGGGAGGAGGCACGCAGGAGCATTCAGACTGCTGGCCCAGAGATGCAGCTGTAAACAGCTTTTTCCTGGTAAATCAGCTGGATGCCTATGTGTGTATGAGCACATGAGTGCATATGCGCTCATACATACATAGACATCCAGCCGATTTGGGGAGGATCCTGTTGCGCTGGCACTGCATTGGGTGGTAGAGCGGAGCACAGCAAATCATAGTGCTGCTGCCTTATGTGCAACACAGGTTGCTCCCAGCTTTTCGGCTGAATGTTCACACTTCCAGGAAGCGGAATGCAGTGGGATAAAGGCACTCTCCGGGATTTGTTACTACTTTCAACAGATATATTTTAATCCCGGGAGTGAAGCGGAACAGCACGTGTTGCCTACAGGTGGGGAACGCCAGGTAGATGTGCCTGTGTGAATGCCTCCTTTAATCCGCTTGGGAAATGTGGCTGAAACGTGGTTATAGCGGGGCAAATTGTCAGTCTGAACTCAGCCTTTGTCTCTGACAGAACTGGAGCTCAAAACATTTGGGTGCCTGAGGCAGAAAATCTATTTGTCTTCTTCCTGAACAACAAACCAAACGATGAACATTTTGATGCTCTTTAAAGGTGACCCTTTTCAGGCTACCTAGAAGCCGGGCTGGATCTATCAAAAGTAGCTGATCATTGGATCTGCTTAAAGATGCGATCCAAGAAATTAGAGATTCCATTCTGTAAGCATTAGAGCCGGTCCAATCTGCAATGAAGGGCATTACAGAACAATTCATGCAGAGTCTACAGGTGATACAAAAATAATAACAGAAAATACTACTAAAATTGCAGATCTGAGCAAGGAAATGGGAAAGGTAGAACTGAATGCAAAAGAAATGGAAAGGAAATTGAGAGATACCGAAGAGAAGCAAACCATTTTAGAACAAGATGTAACAAGACTCCAGGTGGAAAGGGCGGCATTTATATTGAGATTTCAGAATGTACCCAAAGAGAAAAAATGAAGACTTGATACAGAAGATGGCGCAAGCATTGGCAGCTCATTTGAATATGGAGGATGCGAAGATGATGGAACAGGAGATAGATACTGCCTTTATAATGAATTCTAGGTATGCGAGAAGATATCAAATTCCCAGGGAAATTCAAGTACACTTCCATAAAAGAGCGGTGAGAGATAAGATCTTAAGAGAAGTAAATGCAACACCCCTTCGGATGAAAGAAGTGGAGATAAATGTCTTGAAAGAAATCCCTTGGGGGGTAAGAGAGAAGAGAAGAGGATATGCGGATTTAATGGCACTTTTAAGGAGTAATGATGTTAGCTATAGATGGCTTTTACCCGAAGGGGTGTTTTTTGTATTTCAAGAAAAAAGATTCAGAATAACATCGGTCTTTAAGGCAAGGAACTTCTTGGAGACATACAGAGAAGAACTGTCCGAAGATCAAGAAGACAAGGATGATGAAGAGGAAGGAGAGATAAGAAGCAGGAAAGAGATGGCAGTACTCAAAGGAGAAGTTGCAGCGCCGATGCAAAAACCTCCCAAAAGAAGAAGGTTTAGATTCAGATCCCCAACTGACACAAGACAACGGGTGAGAGATAAACGGGAACAACAGAGAAAAGAACAGGATGGATAAGAAGGACAAAGAAAAGATAAAGATATTTTTGGTCAATGTTAACAGATTAAATGGACCACAAAAAAGGAGAAGAATATTTCATCAACTTAAGAAACAAAATGCGGATGTCATATGTATACAAGAAACACATATAAGGAAAAGAGATGAAAAATATCTGAATATAAAAGGCCTCGGAAAATTGTTTGCAGCCACAGATGAGGTAAAAAAGAAGAGAGGAGTTGCTATCTGTATTAAAGAATTTCTACAACCTGAACTACTCTATGCATCCCAGGATGGAAGAACTGTAATGGTTGGTATTCAATGACAAAATAAAAGGACAATTATAATTAGCATCTATGCTCCAAATGATCAACAGGAGAAATTTTTTGCTGGACTACTCAAAGTCATTATACAACAAGATTTTCAAGAATTAGTTGGAGACTTCAATGCGGTATTTGATAAAAAAGAAGATAGAAAAGCAAGTGTTCATGGGAAAAAACAAGAGGGAACACATTTCCAGATTCATTATGCAGAATAATAGAAGAATGTCAACTAATGGATGCATGGAGAATGAGGAACCCGCAGAAACAACAATATATCTTCTTCTTGACTAGGCATGAGTCCTGGTCAAGAATTGACATGTGTTGGATTTCCGCTACTATGGTGAAAGACTTGTTGGAGGCAGAGATTGAAGCAGGAATCTATGCAGATCATAGACCGGTATACTTAGAACTACAGGAGAAAAGACCGAAAAATAGATGGACTTTAAACATTTCGCTGTTAAAGAATAGAAAACTAATAAAGCATGTAGCAGAGGAGTTTCTTTTTTTAAAAAAGAGAATAAGCAACCTGATATGCCTTTGAGAGTGGTTTGGGATGCTTTTAAGGCATATGCTAGAGGTCAATTAATTAAAGAAGCTTCAAGAATAAATGCAAAGAGAAATAAAGAATATTTGAAGTTACAAAAGGAGATTAAAGAAGGAAAAAAGCGTACATGAGCAGATGGAGTAAGAAGAAGAGAAAATATTAAATTATTACAACATAAGATGAACTGTCTACTTTCATCTGAATTGGCAAAAAACCTCACATTCGCTAAACAAAATTATTTTGAAAACGCTAACAAACCAACAAGATGGTTGGCATATCAGGAGAGGCAACAAAGAGGTAAAACATATATAAGAACTCTGAGAGGGAAAAATGGGGAAGAAGTTAATAAAATACAAAATTAAAAAAGTAGAAGATTACTATAAAGAACTGTATAGAAGGAAAGAAGTAAATAAAGAGCAAATAATACAATATTTGGAAAAACACCAAACTATAAAATTTACTGAAGGTCAAAGGAAGATTCTCAATCAGCCTATCGTGATGATGGAGATGGTAGAAGCAGTTAAGCGACAAAATAAAGGCAAAACACCGGGACCGGATGGATTACCTATAGAATTCAATATGGCTTTTGAAGAACAGATATTGATCCAATTGCAAGAGATTTTTAAAAAGATAATAGAGGGAGAAGAAATCTCTGAGTCATGGAGAGAGGCAAAGATATCCTTGATACACAAACCAAACACAGATGGGAAAGAAATTAAGAATTATAGACCTATCTCATTATTAAATGTAGATTTTAAGATCTTTGCCTCAATTATTGCTGAAAGACTTAAGAGAATTTTGGCAAAGAAGATACATAAGGACCAAGTGGGTTTCTTGCCCAATAGACAAATAAAGAACAATTTAAGATGTGTTCTGGATGTGATAGAATATTATGAAGCTCACCCGGAAAAAGAGATGGCATTAGTTTTTCTAGATGTTGAAAAAGCTTTCAACAATTTGAGCTGGGACTTTTGTCTTAGAAGCTTTTAAGAAAGCAGATGCAGGAGTAGATTTTATTCAGATGATTCGAGCTATCTACACAAAACAAATTGCCTCAGTTTTGATTAATGGCAAGAGTACGGAAGTATTTGAAATATAAAAAGGGACAAGACAAGGCTGTCCGTTATCACCTCTATTATACATCTTTGCACTGGAGATATTAAATGAAGAGATAAGAAATTCCCCCAAAATAAAGGGATTGAAGGTGAGCGGAGAGGAATTTAAGCTACTAGCATTTGCAGATGATCTTGTGTTTACATTTAAAAACCTGTTACCTTCGATCCCGTTCTTAAATAAGACGCTTGCAGATTATGGCACGGTGGCAGTGTTGAAGATAAATAAGCAAAAGACAAAAATTATTACTAAAAATATGAAGAAGGAACATAAAGAGGAGTTACAAGAGAACTCGGGCTATCAAATCGGTGATAAAGTGAAATATCTAGGGGTTAATGTAACAAATAAGTGTAGTTCATTGATGCAAGATAACTATAAAGTATTATTAAAAACAACAAAACAAGAATTAGAAAGATGGAAGAACTTACAAGTTTCTTTATGGGACGAACAGCACTAGCTAAGATGAATAGTTAAGGTGGATCTTCTTATTTCAAACAATTCCAGTCTTACAAAATATGGGAATTTTTAAAGAATTAGATGGAGTGGTAAAGAACTTTATATGGCAAGGGAAAAGATCAAGAATTAGATTAAAGGCCTTGCAAGATTTGAAGGAAAGAGGTGGTCTTGGACTTCTGAATTGGATTCTATATTACAGAGCAGCGGCTCTGGCCTGGATTAGAGAATGGATTATGTTGGAAGATAGAAGAATATTAAAACTGGAAGGACATGATCTAATGTTGGGTTGGCATGCTTTTGTATGGTATGAAAAGACTCTATCTCATAAGTATTTTAAAGAACATTGGTTGCAAGCACCTCTAATAAAAGTGTGGACAGTGATACAAAAGAGCTGGTTTAGAAAGAAATCTAAATTAATTGCACCATTGGAATCATTCACCTTTCCTAAGTCGTATGAGGAAGAGACGCCAAGGAGATATCTAGACATAATTGATTCAAGGAGTGATCTTAAATTAGATGAAGACCTGTCATGGTGGCAACGACCACAGATAGAGTCAAGATTTGCTAAAGATAAGAAGGTTGGAATTTCTGAGAAGCTTAACGAAATGGAAAAGGTTTTTATGACAGAGGAGAAGTTATTAAAAAAACGCATGTAATATTGTTGAAAGAAATGATGGCTGAGGAAATTGTCAAAAACAATATGAATCAATGAGCTCAGAATTTAGGTCATACTATTGATCTGGAACAATGGGATCAGATATGGTGTAAGAATATCAAAATAACTAAAGCGGTGATCTATAAGGAAAACATGTATAAAATGTTTTATAGATGGTATGTTACCCCTGAGAAAATCACAAAATATGATAAGAATTGTTCTAATCAGGGTTGGAAATGTGATAATAAGGTGGGCTCCTTTTTTCATATGTGGTGGAGTTGTGATATTAGTAAAAGGTACTGGATTTGGGTACACGAGATAATTAAAAAAAATGTAGGGAAGGCAATTTCTTTTAAACCAGAAGTTTTGTTACTGGGCATATTACTGAAAGATTGGACCTGGAAGGATCGATATTTGCTAAAAGGTCTAACTACGGTGGCCAGGGTTGTGTATGCGTGCTATTGGAGATCTCCCGAAACACTGAGGAGGGAAGAATATATTGCAAAGATATTGGAGGCAGCCGAGATGGATAAACTGACGCTAATTCTAAGAGGTCAACCAGAAGACACTTTCCTAAATACATGGGGTCGTTTTTATGATTGGTATAAGACAACTATGTAGAGGGAGTTGAATGATGTTAGAGATAATAAGATCGTTTTGAGTTAAAAAGAAAGATATATTTGGTATTAAGAAAACTTTTGGATATAATAAAGGGCTTGTAGAAATAGATATATGAATTAGTCAAGGTGTTTAAAGCCCCCCTGTGAAAGTTAAATGTTAGATTAGGGTGTTTTTTGCTGTTTTGTGTTGTTTTATGTCCATGTACTGTATTGTGCGTATTGTATTGTATATTCTGTGTGTTTAAAATAAATAAAAGTGGCCTTTAGGCCTTAAAAAAAAAAGTAGCTGATCATATAAACTAAGAAGACTCATGGGAAGAACATGATGTAGGAATAGGGTGCATGCACACAAAATTATGCTCCTCCCAATGCTTTCTTTCCTGCCACAGATAAGACATGGGCGTTCTTCTTTCCTGCCATACTTCCAGGTCAAAAACCAACCTGAGGGACAATTTGGCATGAAAAAATACCCAGAGGAGAAAGGCCAGGTTCCTACTCCACTTTGTTTTTTCACTCAAATTTGCATATTTTTGGTGCTGTTTCTTTTTTAGTTCATTTTTTTAAGCAGACATATGACTGTGTGACACATCAGAGTTGGGGTTTAGACACAGTTATAACAAGAACAACTTTGGATTACTAGCTCTATAACCATATGCAATGTAGGGTTGCCAGGTCTGGGTTGGAAAATACCTGGAGACTGGCGAGGCAGGGCTGCAGCACAGTGGTGCAGTCAATACCTGGCTTTGCTCCCGGGGATCCCGAACTCCACTGGACCTCCTGGAGGGAGGTCTGGGGCAAGGGACCTGATTCAGCCCCCCGCAAATGGCAACAAGCAGGTGGAAGCCCTGGATTGTCCCAGAAGCAAAGGATGAAGTAGAGCAGTCATGGCAGCAATATGTGCACAAGCTGTGAACCCCCAACAAGAGAGTAACTTTGAGCCTCATCAATAACATCGATGAAGATATGCACCGTATTTGTAAAAAGCAACAATTGAAGAAGATCCAATGACCCTCTGGTTATGCCCCTTTAAACTTTTAAAAGGACAAAGAAGGAGGAGGTGGAAACTCCTCCCCCTTTCTCTGTGAAGCGGCTAGTACGAGACTATAAACAAAAGCTGTGTTAAGCTTTCACTGCGCTGAAGAGGATACATCAGCTGTTGTCCAAACCTCTAGTATTTGTGCCTGGAACATAAATCTGAATAATTCTAGAATCCTTTCCCTGTCATTTTATGGACTTCAATGGTTAACCAGAGAGCCAGTTTGGTGTAGTGGTTAAGTGTGCGGACTCTAATCTGGGAGAACTGGGTTTGATTCCCAACTCCTCCACTTGCACCTGGCTGGGTGACCTTGGGTAAGCCATAGTTCTGATAAGAGCTGTTCTTGAAAAAGAGCAGTTTCTGCCAAGAGCTCTCTCAGCCCCACCTACCTCACAGGGTGTCTGTTGTGGGGAGGGGAAGGGAAGGGAGTTTGTAAGCCGCTCTGAGACACCTTTAGGTAATGAAGGGCGGGGTATAAATCCAATCTCTTCTTCTTAACCCTTTTCCCTGTTTTTTTCTGGATTTAAATGACTTGCAGATAATATATATAGACTCTTTAAAGAAAAAAGACTGATTAAATATCAGAACTATCGACTTCTTTTCAGAATATATAGGCTTTTAAAAGATAAAGGCTGAATCACCTTGTAAAAGAAAGAAAGAGAGACAATCAGAACTGAACTTTTTATTGTATAACAGTCCTCCATAACATTCGCTCTGTTGTTGAAACCTTAACAGCTCACAGTGTTTAGATTCCACTGTGGCATTGTAAGATGTATGACTCATGTTGAAAGATTCTTGGTGGTTGAGATATTTACAGTAGGCTCAGACCAGCACGAAGTGGAAAATAACAGTAGAGATTATTGGTTTGCTGGGCTGAACTGAGACTTTTGAAGTGGTATCAAAATTAGTGTACAAAACACATTTAGAAAAATGCCAGATGATATATCTGCTGTTAGCTCTGTTAATGGTGATATGGAACAGATTTTCTGGGAGGAGCTTAAATGCAAAATTGTTGATATAGTTGATCTGGCAGTCAAAAAGGTCTTTGAGGCTTCCAGCTTAAGCCAATTTAAAGAGACAATCGCACCAACACAAATTGTAATCAAGATGGAAAAATCCCAATACCGAACTGACCAAGATACAGATCATGACTACAAGCAACTGGGTGCATCATACAGAAGGATCTACACAGAAGAATATAACAGACTCAGTAAAGGTCAGATAAATGTTGAAACCTTCCAAGCTGTAAAGGAAAAAATGCTGCAGAGAGAAAATAAAAAAGGATGAATGTAATCTACAATTACTTCAAGAATGGAATTTAGATGGCAAACCTTAAAAGAAAACCTCTCTACTTACAAGGACAAGAGACACAAAATTAAAACTTTACTGAAAAGAAAGACTCAAAAAAGAAGAAAATAAAGCATTATGAATAAGAGTGTGCCACGGTGTGATCTTGCATGTGTAACAGAGCAAGTGTGGTTGTTGTTGTTCAGTCGCACAGTCGAGTCCGACTCTTTGCGACCCCATGGACCAGATCACGCCAGGCCCTCCTGTCTTCCGCTGTCCGCTGAAGTTTGCTCAATTTCATGTTCGTTGCATCGATGACACTGTCTAACCATCTCATCCTTTGCCGTCCCCTTCTTCTTTGACCTTCAATCTTTCCCAGCATCAGGGTCTTCTCCAGTGAATGCTCCCTTCTCATTTGGTGGCCAAAGTATTTGAGCTTCAG
Organism: Gekko gecko; assembly: GCA_029375565.1. NCBI lineage: Eukaryota > Metazoa > Chordata > Lepidosauria > Squamata > Gekkonidae > Gekko > Gekko gecko. Next base: position 32,891,755 of record JAPDNY010000005.1, on the reverse strand, counting down.
CTTCAGGATCTGGCCTTCCAGGGAACAGTCAGGGTTGATTTCTTTTAGGATTGACTGATTTGATCTCCTTGCAGTCCAAGGGACTCTCAAGAGTCTTCTCCAGCACCATAGTTCAAAAGAATCTATTCTTCGGCGCTCGGCCTTCCTTATAGTCCAACTCTCGCAGCCATACATTACTACGGGGAATACCATTGCTTTGACCATGCGGACTTTTGTTGGCAGGGTGATGTCTCTGCTTTTTATTATGCTGTTTAGGTTTGCCATCGCTTTCCTCCCAAGGAGCAGGCGTCTTTTAATTTCATGGCTGCAGTCACCATCTGCAGTGATCTGGGATCCTAGGAACGTGAAGTCTGTCACTCCTTCTACAACTTCCCCTTCTATTTGCCAAGGAGTGATGGGGCCAGATGCCATGATCTTAGTTTTTTTGATGTTGAGCTTCAAGCCCACTTTTGCGCTCTCCTCTTTCACCCTGAGCAAGAGGCTCTTTAGGTCCTCTTCACTTTCTGCCATCAGAGTGGTATCGTCTGCATATCTGAGGTTATTGATCTTTTCCCCAGCAATCTTAACTCCCGCTTGTGATTCATCCAGGCCAGCATTTCGCATGATGTACTCTGCATATAAATTAAATAAGCAAGGGGACAATATACATCCTTGTCGTACTCCTTTTCCTATGCTAAACCAATCAGTTGTTCCATATCCGGTTCTAACTGTTGCTTCTTGACCCTTATACAGGTTTCTCAGGAGACATGTCAGGTGGTCCGGTACTCCCATCTCTTTAAGAACCTGCCATAATTTATTGTGATCCACACAATCAAAGGCTTTAGCATAGTCAATGAAGCAAGTGTGGTTAGGGACACCTACGTTTAAATTTCTGGTGCATTTGTAAAATTTTAGGGAAACATATGTGTAATGGGTGTGAATTTGTTCACACACCTATAAAATTTTAATGTATACTAATAGAAGATCAAGTTAAACTGACCAGGTAATCTTTAAACTAGATGTTATTAAAAATGTAGTAGAGCAAATTGTATAAATAAAACTTTGTGCAGGGGATATCTGGATAAATGTAATTGCTAAAGATTGATAAGGGAAGTCCACTGGAAAAATCTATACTGAATGTATTTAAGGGAAGTGTAACTTGATTATTATATAAAGGCTTATAAGAGATAGCAAAATAATGAGCAAAGTGGTTAAATAATGCTTAATTAGGAGGAAATATCTATTGTTAAAATTCAGAGTTGCAAGAATTGTAGTTGTCTGTATGGTAGATTGATAGGTAATTAGTTATATATGTAAGAGGCATTTTAATTTAGACATAATGATGATTTAATACTCTCATCTTTGTCTGGAAATAATAAAATTGTGTTTTGTTTTTTTTAAGGAAAATACCTGGAGATTTTGGGAGGTGGAGCCTGAGGAGCATGGAGTTGTGGAGTAAGGTATAATGCCGTAGAGTCAATGTTCCAAAGGAGTCATTTTCTCCAGATGAACTAATCTCTGTCGCCTGGAGATAAATTGTAACAGTAGTAAATCTCCAGCCACCACCTGAAGGTTACAAGCCACAATGCAAAGTTACCCCAGTCTAAGCCTGGCCCTGGTCACATGGGCCAGATAACATAGGGGGGAGGCGTGGCTATTTGCGCCGTCGCAATCTGATCTGCCGCGGCACACCGGGGCTTCCGCTGTCAGCACAGGCAGCAAAACCGACGACCCGGGGAATAGCAAGATCACACCACGGGAGTCCGTAGGCAGCCCGTGGCAAACCATCGGCAGCCCGTGGCAAACCATTTTCCAGTAGGTCGCTCCAGGTACCTTTTAGATGCACATCTTCAGCAGGAAGCCATGGGTTGGCCACAGGAGTGCTACGCCTCCCAGATGTGCCAGTGTGATTGCGCCGGGAAACTCCGCAGGGCTACCGTGCCTTTGGTGGGGCAAATGCTCCATGTGACTGCGGCCCCTGTTTATTTGATTGGATTTTGACTAGCATAACACTGTACAGAGTTGCCCTGTAAGCCACCCTTGTTCATTTATCTACTACATAATGCCTTTCTGCCATTTCATTCAAGATGGTTTATGATTTAACACACTAAAACAGAACACACAAAAAGAGACAAAGGACAAAAACTATAAAACAGCAGAAGCCTCTCAGGTCATTGGTGGTCTCTTCAGGAGCTGATGGTATGGGCCTCTTGGCCTGCGCTTATCCCCTTTGCTCTACTGTTAGCCAAATGGGCTCTTGCCTGGTGTGTATCCTACCAATGATACACACAAGGGATTTCGATCAGTGACTGAAGCTAGCTTCATTTGAATAAAGGGAAACTCGTGCCTGTAGGCAATGAAGAGCATCAAAGTTTCTGCATTACAGCTGAGCTTTATATAGTGTGTAACTCCCATCACCCATATACATGCATTGCTTCCATCACCCATATACATGCATTGCTTCCATCACTCGTATACATGCATTGCTTATCAATCAGTTATGTTTTGGCTACATTCTACAAGGTGCCTCTGAAGATAAAGATTGTTTGGTCTGCTCCTGTACATTCTTATTTTGTTTATTTAGTCCGTTGATCTTGGAAGTATATACATTCCTTGTCTGGGAACATGTTGTCTATCATATAGCTGCTGATTAATGTCTTATTGTTTCTAATTGATTGCTTTATTGTTTATTCATCTGCTTTGGCCTTGTGCCACATTATCCTCAGGGCAGCCTGGCAGCCCCCTCCAAAGGTGAAGGCAAGACCTTCTCAAGACGCCAATGATTTCTTCAGAGCAGCTTCTGTATCAACTATTGGGTTGGATCCAAAAAATCAGGAACAGGAAATTAATAGTCACTATCACTGTTTTGCAGACATTTATGCAGCAGCTTACTCAAGAATTCATACAGTACTATTATATGTAGCTTTTAAGGTTCATTGCACAAATGTCGTTGGACCTTCAATTATTTGAGTAATGTTCTGGTACAATGTTCTAGTCCTTTGGATCTAACCCAAAAGGCATCTGACCCTTGGTCCAAGGCAGTTTAATATAAAGAATAATTACACCAAGAACAAACTAAGATACCCCAAAAGAATAATTGGGAATTCTTACAGCCTCTGCTTCAACGCTGAATCAGGAAACAAAATGGCAAGCTTAGTCTACTACTTACCAATACGCTGCAACATTGTGAGGTCGGGCTGATCTGTAAGCATGGCACATTGCGGAACCTGTCAAAAAGGCACATGCCTTGAGAATGAATGAGCTGGATAAGGGACTTGTTCAGAACTGGAGACTGAGAATGAGGGTGGTCAGAAGAGTTATGTTGGTTTGCTGACCTTACCTGACAGTTGTGCGATATCATTTGAAGTCAACACACAGCAAGTTGTCACATGCAGCTCGCTACTAAGCCACACAATCACCATGGTAGAAAATCCTTGTCAGTACTTATTTTTATACTAGGATGTGTATGCTAGACTCATAGGTTACATAACAATTCAAATAAAACATCACACACACAATAATACCTAACCTAAAACTACGGTCTGTGCTTTCAAATGGCCCACAAGACTGCTCCAAATTAACATACAAAAGCATTTCCCAAAATAAACAAAAAGTCTGGAGCAAAACGCAACTCCTTCTAAATTCCATTGCATTTGTACTAGATATATGGGGTGACAGGAAGGCTGGAGGTATTATCAGGTAGTGAGAAGGTTATTGCTAGGCCCTTTGAGAAGGGACAATAGATTTGCGCATCTTATGGTTAACAAATATGTATTCCTGCATAATAAAACAAAGTCAAGGCATGTGCCACAATCAATCTATTAAAAGGCAGGGCCCTTTGTTGTTCTTATTGTGATTTGTACTATTGCAATTTATACTTAGCCCTGACCTGGGTAGCCCAGGTGAACCCGATCTCATCAGAGCACAAGAGCTAAGCAGAATTGGCCCTGTTTAGTTTCAGGATGGGAGACCACCAAGGAAGTCCAGGGTCGCTGTACAGAGGTAAGGCAATGGCAAACCACCTCTGAATGTTTCTTGACTTGGCTACGACTTGACAGCACTTTACATATATACATACATTGTTAAGTATGGAAAACTCAACAATGATTTCAGCAAAAAGTGATTTCAGATTTATTGAACAGCAAACACCAACTCAGGAACACACAACAACAAGGGGAGCACAGCTCCTTCTTTTAAACTCTCCCAGGCTGACAAAGCCACACCCATAACAAGTTAACGACCAATAATATTGCAGGGATAAAGTCCAATCAGAGACGTTCCCTCTTAGATACATTATCACACAGTGATTGGCTACTTGCATAGGTTTCGCAGAAACCAACCAATAGTAATGCGACAGCTGAGGAGCCACATTCAGAGTCAAGCTTAACATTGCAAAGTATAGGCTTGATTTACAGTTTAATACACAACATACATAATTTATAGTTACAACTTTTATTATAATATATGCACTTTTAGTACATACACTCTAGAAGCTGAAATGACTATCATACTTTGATCACATCATGAGAAGATAAGGTACACTGGAAAAGGCAATAATGCTAGGGAAAGTTGGAGGCAGTAGAAAAAGAGGAAGACCAAATGTGAGATGAATTGACTCAGTCAAGGAACCCGGAGACTCCCGTTTGCAAGACCTGAGTAAGACTGTAAATGATAGAATGTTTTGGAGGTCATTAATTTGTAGGGTTGTTGAGTTGGAAGTGACTCATGTCAAGAACTTTGGTTCACTCTAAATGGAGTTTGCTTTAAAAGTCTGGTTCAGCCTGGCTGTGGCCTGCTTTTGTTAAAAATGTTGTCTTTAAGTCTCCTAAGTTTCACACAGCTGTGCTGGGGAAAGCAAATATTTCTGCACCTGCGAGATAGCAGGTTCCCTCTCTGGCCTTGGCTTCCCTCATTAACATTCCAAAGCAATTAAGTCCTGTGGGAAGGTGGTAGTGGTGTGGAACTGCAAATCACATCACCTGCACTTCTGACATGACCAGAGACCAATGAAATCATCCTTTCACTGAAAGGCCTACTTGTATCTGGAAGACATTACTTGAACCCCAATTGGTGCAGAGGCCTAGCAACCAGTTGGGATTCAACCAATAAATAAGCTACCTTAATATCTATTCAGGGGGCATGATGGTGTTTGCATGTGAAGCTGACATGTAACATTAGCTTGCTCACTTTCTGCCATCTCTGTCTGCTGAAGCCAATCAGCCTGGCGTTTGGGACTTTGGAGACGGAGTACACTTGGGACCCAGAACTGAATGGGTAACATCTTGCTCTTTGAGAACCAAGGTTCTATAAGTGTTTAGCTAGTTTATTAATCTCTAGTTTCATTGTTTTTCACTCACTGTAAGCTTTTAAGTAATTCTGTGCCAATAATAATAATACTCTTTTGCACTTAATAAACATATTTTATTTACCAACTTCTGCATTCTGTCTCCACTGCTGCAATAAGACAATCTGGTGTCTAGACTGACGGTTCCTACATCTAGAATAACCTGTGGGTCTCCTGCTGTGAGTCAACCTCACAGGGAAGATCCCCTAGTTAATCCCAGTAAGGTCAGCAGTTTGTCCTTTGGCTCTTGACTGGAGGGACACAGAAGGACTAGTGGTAGCACTGCCTGGTTAAAGGTATATGGATGCCTTTAACCCCCCTTTGTAATTGTAAATAGCCAGCCTCTTGGCGAAGAAAGTCTCCAGCCTGGCTTGGGCAGGAGGGAGTCTTTCTTTGACAACTCAATGGCACATAAGAAATGAGATATGTACTAATAGAGACACCCTGGAATTTGCCTCAGTGAAGTTTGCCTTTGATTTCAATGGTTTACATCAGTTTTCTGTGAGCCGTCTTCTACCTACAATGGATGGAGAGGCCCATACACAACTACGGGTAGCTAGGCTGGCTGGTACAACCAGGACGCCTTCTCTTTTGTTGCCAATAGCTCCTTCTCCTCCTTCTCGCCATCTCTGGACTGGATACTGAAGGAAAGAGAGTGAAAGCCAGTTTGGTGTAGTGGTTAAGTGCGCGGACTCTAATCTGGGAGAACCAGGTTTGATTCCCCACTCCTCCACTTGCACCTGGCTGGATGACCTTGGGCAAGCCGTAGTTCTGATAAGAGCTGTTCTTGAAAAAAGAGCAGTTTCTGTCAAGAGCTCTCTCAGCCCCGCCTACCTCACAGGGTCTGTTGTGGGGAGGGGAAGGGAAAGGAGTTTGTAAGCTGTTCTGGGTAGTGAAGGGTGGGGTATAAATCCAATCTCTTCTTCTTCTTCTTGACCAAAGAGGGTTAGCAGCCAAAAAGAACAACTGCTTCCCATCATCCCATCAACCCTAAAGGGAGAGACGATGAGCGGATGTTACTACTGTGGATATAATTCAAGGTACGTCTTGACATCGGAGACTCAGCATGGTGAAATCAGCTCATGTTTAGGAAATACATCATAACAAGAGATGAAAACTAGCTGGTCCTCAGCCGGCTTATATTAATGTTCACACTCACCCAACACACCCCCAACACCTATGATAGGTTCTATATACATGGCCCTGGTAACTATAGGTTCCCTTCAGGATCCTGGTGTTCCCATTGGTCCGCGCCTAGAATCCGTGGTGTCTATTGTTCTAGGACTGAAGGTCTGTAGGTCCGTTTGACCGCATGGCTGGGCACACGTGGTCGCAGCCATCTTACTACATAACACTAAGAGCCCATAATCAGAGCAGTTTCAAGTGCAAAAGCCAGAATCCTAATTCATCATAAGCAGAGTAAAATTCCAGGAAGTCAGGCTGGGGTAAGCAAGCAGTAGTCGCGTTTGAGACAGGTCTGAACAAGCTGACAAACTGAGCAGATTAAAGAGTCAGCTCACAAGCCAAGATTTTACTGGATCCAACTATTCGTGATGGGCCGCTTGAATCATGTATTATGAGGAAAGGCTGAAAGAGTTGGGTATGTTTAGCCTGGGAAAGAGAAGGCTTAGAGGGGACATGATTGCAGTCTTCAAATATTTGAAGGACTGTCATGTAGAAGATGGAGCAGATCTATTCTCTCTTGCTCCAGATTGCAAGACTAGATCTAATGGGTGGAAATTACAAGGGAGTCGTTGCCGGCTAGATATCAGGAGAAACTTCCTAACTGTAAGAGTGAGCAGTGGAACAGACTGCCTTAGGAGGTGGTGGATGCTCCTTCGCTGGATGTTTTCAATCGGAGGCTGGATGACCATATTTCAGGTATGTTGTAGGGCTATCTTTTGGCTATGCTCCTGCAGAGTGCAGGGGGCTGGACTAGATGACCTGCAAGGTCCCTTCCAACTCTAACATTCTATGATTCTATGTGACTCAATCAGGCGACACCAGATCAAAAGAGCAACTGAAGTTGGGGAGGTGTGTTCATTGTACACAGGTTGCAGCAGCTGGCTCTGTGGCATAGGTTGTAAAATGCTGCGCTTGTACTGGGAGGGGTCCTGGTCCAAGTCCCACCCTGCCGCAGTGTCATGGTAAGCCAAGCATAGTCAGGCTCGTAGCCATAGTGAAGCATTTGGGGCAGAGCCCCACCAGGGATGAGCCCTACCCCACCTTGGGAGGATGCCAGACCCCCATCCCACCCCCACTGCACCACACTCCTTACCCCTGCCCCTTTGCAGCCTCACCGCCCCTTCCAGGAAAGCTGCTCTGCTGCTTCTGGTCAGTTTCACTCCCGCCAATCAGCTGTTAGGTTTAACAGCTGATCCCCAGGAGTGAAACTGACCAGAAGTTGGAGGGTGGCTCTGAAAGGGAAAGGAAGGCCCCTAAGTGACCTTCCCAGGGAACTAATCTAATCTAATTAGTAATCTCATTACATTCCCTGCTTCCCTGCCCCAGCGCCCTGGCCCCTGCCCACCAACCAAAATAGACCCAAAGGAGGAGCAACCAGGACTCCAATGCAGACATAAGATAAGTCAGCCATTGGAGAATTCTCCTAGCTCAGCATAATCAGTGGATTAGGCTGAGAAGAAATAGGCTGATCCTGGCACCTCCAGGGCAAGCAGATACATCCTTGTACCCCACTGACGACTTGTCCCACAAACTGCAGTCACTTGGCTGTGATTTATCAGAGATAAATCCTGGCCCCACTGCTGGACCTCCTGATTGCACCTGGTATTTTTGGCCACTGTGTTACAGAGTGTTGGACTAGCTGGGCCATTGGCCTGATCCAACATTGGCTTCTCTTACGTTCTTATGTTCTTATGATGATGGTTTTTGGGCACAAGAACAAGCGTAGAGACACTCTACATCCTCAGAAGGTGGACCTTGGCTGGATCTAAGGTCATGCTCTGGTATAGAAGGTCTTCCTTTTCTGACCTGATTTGGGACTGGTATAGCTTGCGGGCAGTCAAACTGGCTCCCTTGTACTCACTCCTATCAGTTTGGTGTAGTGGTTAAGTGCATGGACTTTGATCTGGGAGAACCAGGTTTGATTCCCCACTTCTCCACTTGCAGCTGCTAGATGACTTTGGGCAAGCCGTAGTTCTGTCAGAGGTGTCCTTGAAAGAGCAGTTTGTGTTAGAGTTCTCTCAGCCCCACCTACTTCACAGGGTGTCTGTTGTGGGGAGGGGAAGGGAAAGGAGTTTGTAAGGTGCTCTGAGACTCCAAGTTAAGGGTGGGGTATAAATCCAATCTCTTCTTCTTCTCTAGAGTACTTCTGTCCCACTTCTACAAGAATTTTGCTGGGACTTGCAGGTCTTGGCTGGAAACAAAGACAGGGCATCTAGCAGCAATTCCAGGAGACTCTGGTGAAGTGGTGGGCTTCTGCTCAGATATAGGGAAGTACTTACAATGCCAGCTCCTGTAACTAGGCCTGAAAGTGGAGTTTGCTTCAAGAGGGAAAGTACTGTGAGGAGGCTGCATGAATGAACGTTAGGAATCTGTCTTGTAAGAGACACACAGACACAGATGCTTGCTTAGCAACAGTAGAAAAATATAATTATCTCTGGAAAGACTGATCTAAAATTAATGTAATTAAACTAATTACAGATACATTTGCATATTTCTCCATATTTCTACTCTGTAGTCACCATTTGAGGCAAAGTGGAATACCTTCCAACCACCACAGGCACTGATTCATTGAATGTGTGTGGGGAGGGGTATTCTTTGGTTAGGGACATGTTGTCAACTGTTCTCATGCCTTTCCAACCTCTTCTTCTTAAACACAAAAGAGCCGTTTGTGAGTTTTTGAAAGGCCCCCCTTTCCTGCATCTTGTTTGGGCAAATGACATCATGCACAAAACTCATGGTCTGTGTTCTCTTTCCAAGTTTCTTTTGCTGTCCTCATTTCTGTCCCCTTGTTTGTTTGGGGTTTTGTTTTTGTTTTTTTGCAGAGTTTCCTCTACATGTGCCAGGCAGAATTCAAAATTCAGCTTCTGAGGCAGTTCCCAAAAGGGAATGAATGAACACAATGGTATTCCATTCTGATAGCTTCTCCACATTGTTGTATTTTTGTCTGTATCTTCGCAATACAGTTGTACAGTGTCTAATTGTGTTGAAGCTGGCTGCTTCACCTGTCCTTTGGGGCCCAGCTTTGAAAAGAGAGGATTTCTAGCACCCTCCTCCTCCACTACCCTCTGGTCTGATGTCATATGTGCTCTCAATACCAGCTAGGAGTGACCCAGGAAGACCTTCTCAGCCCGGAACTGCCAGGGCTTACATACTTCTGCAGCTCTTCTTGGCTCTTCTCCCTTCTCCCCATTATACCGAGAGGCTTCCTCACTCCGTGGGACTTTGATTACCCTGGAGCCTGCCTTCCACTCCTGGGGGGCAGAAGGTCATTGTCCAGGGGATCCCTCCTGGGATGCACCCAAGGACAGCCCCCGTAGCCAGAAATGTTGGGTTGGTGGGACATGGGGCAGCAGGGGAGGCAGAGGGGCACGTGCATGCCTTCCCTGAACTCCAAGCGGCAATTTTGCAACTTGAAGTTCAGGTGCAGGCAACCCCTGCTTAAAAAAAAAACATTTAAAGCGAACCCTTTAAATCCCCCCCCCCAAAGCAGGGGCTGCTTGGAGTTCAGGAAAGGTGTGTAGCCTCCCCTCTCCCTTGCAGGAGGTTCCCTTTAAATCAGGGGTGTCAAATGTTGTGTCCTGGGATCAGAAGGCAGAGCTGGCGAAATACAGCCAAGCTTCGCTCTCTGAGAACAATAGGGACTAGGTTCCTGAGCTCGCCAGTAGAGAACCAATGGCAGCATTGGTGGGCGATTCAAACCCGCCAATAGGAATATGGGGCCGTCCCCCCTAACTGTATATAGTTGGCCTCCGGCCGTTACTGTTTGTTCCTGTCTTATGTGAAGTACGAATAAACGCGTCTTCTCTTATGTCGTCGTCCGAGTCATGAGGCCCGAAACCCAGTACTTTACAGTGGCGACGAAGGTGGGATTTCAACGCCTTCCGTGACTCCATGAGCGACGAAAAGGACACCGCCGAGCACCGCATCGCTGACCCCGAGAGCAGCACCGCACTGCTCGCCGAGCATTGCATCGCTGACCCTGAGAGCAGCACCGCACCGCTCGCCCCGGCGCACGCCTTCCCAGACAGAGCCATGGCCGCCTCTCATGTAACTCTCGAGCGCTTCAATCCGTCGCAGCCAGAAACCTGGGACGCATGGGTCGACCAGCTCATCAGCTATTTGGAGCTCAACGAGATCCGCCACCCCGACAAGAAACGATCGCTCCTGCTGAACGCGTGCGGCACCCAAACCGTCCGCCTCGCCAAGAGCCTCTTGGTGCCCCGCACGGCCTTGGAAAGCTCGTTTGGGGAGATCCTGGACGTCCTCAATGCATACTTCAGCCCCCGGCCGACCTTCCTGGCCAAGAGGATGGATTTCCAGAGGCGAGTCCAGGCCCAAGGGGAATCCGTTGCCACCTTCCTGGCCGCGCTGAGGGCGCTCGCGGTGGACTGCGGGTTCCCGAAGGTGGAGGACAACTTGCTAACGCAGTTCGTGTGGGGCCTGGCGGACTCCAAGCTGCGGCGCAAGTTGGTTGGCTACCGGAGGCTCTCCTTGGACGAGGCCATCGACGCCGCAACAGCCCACGAGGCCGCGGAAGGGGAACGCCCGGCCGCGGCCGCCCATGTGGTCGGGAGGAGTCCCAGCCCCGGGAACTCAGATGCCGAAGAGGTCTTTGCCCTCAGACCCCAACACCGCCGGCCGGCACCGTTCCAGCAGGCCAACAGAGAGCCAGCCAAGCCTTCCGGCAACCGGACCGTCTGTGCCAGCTGCGGGGAAGGCCACGGAAGGAAATCCTGCAAGTTCCGGGATGCTGTCTGTCACGGGTGCGGGAAGCAGGGACACCTCGCACGGGTCTGCCGGTCCAAGGGCCCCCGGAATTTGAGATCGTCGGTCCCACCGCACCGCGCATCGTCCACCGCCTACGAGACGACGGAAGAGGGCGCCGAGTTGTACCATCTCACCGACCAACCGCTGCAGGTACTTCGCCTCCCCAACCCCAACCTCTCCTCTACTCCGAAGATCCAAGTAACCGTGCGGATCGAGGGGTCCCCTGTTGCATGGAAGTGGACTCGGGATCGGCGGCGTCCATCATTTCCATGGACACTTTAAAAAGACTTTGCTCATTAGGGGACCCCCTCTACGTCCATCGCCACTAAGCTTGGTGGACTTTCAAAAGAACCCTGTCCCCATCCGGGGAGTCGGCACTTTCCGAGTGCAGTACCGAGACTTTGAGGGGAACTTGGACTTCGTGGTGGTAGAGGGAAATCTCGTGAGTCTCCTGGGGCGGGCGTGGTTCGAGGCCCTAGGCATAACGATTGGGGGAGTGAATAAGTGCGGGGTGCGGGACTGGGGGGCGGTGTGCAAGGAATTCCCTGAGGTCTTTGACGGGAAACTGGGGTGTTATAAAGGGCCCCCGGTGTCGCTTCAATTAGACCCCACAGTGACGCCCGTCCGACGGCGCTTCCGCACCGTGCCCCTGGCCCTCCGCCCTAAAATAGAGGCCGAACTGGACCGGTTAGTGGCCCAGGGAGTCCTAGAGCCTGTCCCGAACGCCCGATGGGAGACCCCGATTGTGACACCCGTCAAGCCAAACGAGGAAATCCGCATCTGCGCGGATTATAAGTGCACCATTAACCAGGCACTTCAGGCGCACGCATACCCCGTACCCGTGGTCAGCCATGTCTTAGCCACACTGGCGGGGGCGCGCATATTTGGAAAGCTGGATCTCGCGCAGGCGTACCAGCAACTCCCGGTAGATGAGGCCACTGCAGAGGCGCAAACCATAGTGACCCACCGGGGGGCCTTCCGGGTGAAGCGGCTGCAGTTCGGGGTCAGTGTGGCCCCAGGGATCTTCCAAAATCTAATGGACGATTTGTTAAAAGGGATCCCTGGAGTGACGCCGTTCTTCGACAACGTCCTCATTGCCGCGACCACCCCTGAAAGCTTCGCCGCCCGCCTCCGAACTGTACTGGGACGCTTCCAAGCCGCGGGGCTGAAAGTGAAGCGGGAAAAGTGCCTCCTCGGGGTGCCGGAGGTGGAGTTCTTGGGGTACCGGGTAGACGCAACAGGCCTGCATCCGGCGAGGGACAAGGTGAAGGCCATCGTGGAGGCCCCCGCCCCGAAGTCCAAGGCAGAGCTCCAGGCGTTCTTAGGCCTCCTGAACTTTTACCACGCCTTTCTCCCCCACAAAGCCACCGTCGCCGAACCCCTGCACAGGCTGCTGGATAAGGCGACACCTTGGGCATGGGGAGCGAGGGAGGAGGCGGCGTTTCAGGGGTTAAAGTACTCTTGATTTCTAACGCGGTACTCGCCCACTTTGATGAAAAGCTCCCGGTAATCCTGGCTTGCGACGCATCACCGTATGGGGTCGGGGCGGTCTTGGCCCACAAGCTACCGGATGGGAGGGAAGTCCCGGTGGCTTACTACTCCCGCACGCTGTCCCCCGCGGAGCGGAACTATGCACAAATCGACCGGGAGGGCTTGGCACTGGTGGCGGGGGTTAAAAAGTTTCACAACTTTGTGTACGGGCGGCCCTTCACGCTCGTAACCAATCATAAGCCGCTCCTGGGACTGTTCGCGGCGGACAAACAAACGCCGCAGGTATTGTCGCCCCGGGTGTTGCGCTGGTCCTTGTTTTTAGTGGGCTACCAGTACCGGTTGGAGCATCGGCCGGGCAAGGCGCTGGGGCATGCCGACGCCTTGAGCCGCCTGCCGCTGCCGCATACAGGGGAAGATCCAGCACCAGCTCCCGCAGTATTGTTAATGGAGGAGCTGCCAAACCCCCCCCTTCAGGCGGCAGACGTGGCCGCCTGCACGTCCCGAGATCCCATTCTCTCCCGGGTCCTAAACTGGGTGGTGAGGGGATGGCCAGCGGAACAGACAGGGCCAGAGTTCACGGCATACAAAGCCAGGCGGGAAGAGTTATCCGCCTTGAAAGGGTGCTTACTATGGGGGGACAGGGTAGTCATCCCGGGGCCCATGAGACAAGGGGTTCTGGAAACGCTGCACGAGGCCCACCCTGGCATTGTACGAATGAAAGCTCTGGCAAGGAGCTACGTGTGGTGGCCCGGGATGGACGCAGAAATTGAAACCTGGGTCCGAGGGTGCACACGGTGTCAGGAAGTCCGCCCCAGTCCCCCGAGAGCGCCAACCCAAAGCTGGGAGTTGACCCACAAGCCGTGGTCACGCCTACACGTGGATTTTGCCGGGCCGTTTCAGGGGCTCCAGTTCATGGTGACGGTAGACTCCTACTCGAAGTGGGTGGAAATAAGCCCAGTGTCTACCACCTCTGCCAAAGCGGCAATCAGGGCCCTGCGGAAAATATTCGCTACGCACGGGTTGCCAGACACAATCGTGTCGGACAATGGGGCAGCATTCACATCTGCTGAGTTTCAAGCGTTCCTCGCAAGGAACCTAATCAGGCACATACGATCAGCGCCCTTCCACCCGGCAACAAATGGACAGGCGGAGAGAACGGTACGCACCGCCAAAGAAGCCCTGAGCCGCATAACGGAGGGGGATTGGGAGTTCCGGCTGGCCCGCTTCCTCCTAACACACCGCACCACCCCAAACCCCATCTCCGGGCATTGCCCCGCAGAACTATTAATGGGCCGCCACCCCACGACTTTGTTAGACAGGCTCCACCCGGACCGAGCCCCAGAGGGAAAGCTGGTCGAAACCCGGGAGGCGCCCCGAAGCTTCCTCCCGGGGGAACCTGTCTACTTCCGGAATTACGGGGCGGGGCCTCAGTGGTTGGCCGGGTGCATCCTAAAACCCACCGGGCCAGTGTCATACGAGGTCCTAGCAGATGGGGACAGGGTCCTCTGGAAACACATGGACCAGCTCCGGAAGCGGCAAGACCACGACACAGGGATCCAGGCCCCGTTACCGAGAAACGCCGCAGCCGCTCCAGCATCCGATCGGCTGCAGGCACCACCAGCGGAGCCAGCGCCTGAAAGACAACGGAGTCCGGATGGGGTCCCAGAGACAGCTGAACTGCCGCCGCCACTGCCACCGCTGTTGCCGCCGCCACCGTCACCACCACAGCTACTACCGGAGATCCAAGCTCCTTGTGCGGGAGGACCACCCGATGGGGGCCCCGCCAGTCCGGTACCGGCCCCCGACGTTCACTAAGGGAACGGAGGCCACCAGCATACTTAAAGGACTACGTCACCTGAGAAGAGACGAACTATGGGGGGAGGGGTGTTGTGTCCTGGGATCAGAAGGCAGAGCTGGCGAAATACAGCCAAGCTTCGCTCTCTGAGAACAATAGGGACTAGGTTCCTGAGCTCGCCAGTAGGGAACCAATGGCAGCATTGGCGGGCGATTCAAACCCGCCAATAGGAATATGGGGCCGTCCCCCCTAACTGTATATAGTTGGCCTCCGGCCATTACTGTTTGTTCCTGTCTTATGTGAAGTACGAATAAACGCGTCTTCTCTTATGTCGTCGTCCGAGTCATGAGGCCCGAAACCCAGTACTTTACATCAAACATAAGGCCCGGGGCCCAGAACTGCTTGGGGGGAGTGGGCAGAGGCACTCTGTGGCTTCAGCATGGCGGAACAACCTCATCTGCAGCAGTCAAGGAGCGTGGGAGCGTTTGCCCAGTGCTGCACTGCTGGCTCTCCAGTCCGCCCATATGGGTTTTCCTTTACACCCCCCTCCCAGTCCATAGGGCCTTGCAATGAGGATAGACCAACTCAGAGCTTACCAGATGCTGAGTTTATATCTCAGGTACCTGGCATTATGTTTATAGCACACACGGCCTAGCCCCACAAAGTGGCATTTATGTCAGATCTGGCCTTTGTAACAAATGAGTTTGAAAGCTCAGCTTTAAATGGTGTTTTTCAAGCAGGGGCTGCCCGTGCCTGAACCCCAGGTGGCGAAATCGCCACTTCGAGTTCAGGAAAGGCATGTGGCTGCCCCTCTCACTCCCTTCCTACAAGATTTAAAGGGCCCTCCAGCTGATTGGCAGGCCATGTGCTCCCACCGATCAGCTGGAGGGCCCTTTTAAAGTCACAGGGGGTGGAGAGGGAGGAGGGAAGCGGAAGGGGGAGAGGGAGAGGGAAGGGGGAGAGGGGCAGCAGCTGCTGTGGGGTGTACTTCCCATTTGATGGGGTGGAGCCACAAAATGCCCCATTGTAGCTACAGGCCTGCCCAAGAACCCACTTCTTTCAAGGTGTCCACAGGCCCATGATTGTGGTCCTCCTATCTGCATCTTGTTGGCCTCAAAGAGCAGCAGGAGTTCTGCTGTGCCCCAGCATTGCCTGCCGTGTTCCCCCACCCCTGCCTGATGTGCAGGGTCATTTCCCAGCATCTTGGAGAAGGTTACATTTGTTGGATAGCCACACTCATTTGGGTTGGGACCCCTAAGTTAAAGGGTTCTGGACATGAATGCAGCCTAGTCATTATTAAGTCTTTGCTGAAGATCTTTTTGTGTTTAACGTGCCATCAAGTCACAGTCAGCTTATGGTGACTCCAGCAAGGGACTTTCAAGACAAGTGAGAAGCAGAAGTGGGTTTGCTTTCCTCTGCAGAGGAGATCTCTCGTCCAAGTACCAATCTGTCTTAGCTCCCAGGATCTGACAAGATCGGGCTACACCATGCTGCCTTCCTTCCCCTGAAGATCATTAACACTTTATATTTACCTCCTTTACCCCTTGTCACATTCCTGTCAGTCCATCTTTGATCCAGGCAGAGATAGTGGAGTCCTCCCTCCCAGGCGGCTGCACAGTTTGGTGGGATACAGTCTCCTTCTCTATGACCAGGGCCATTCTTTCATCTCCCAGGTTGGATGCAAGGGTCGGAGTAGCAGAGAAGGAAGGGCCATGCTGCTGTGTGATCAAATAAGGCATGCTCCCCCAAAATGTCAGTTTGGTGTAGTAGTCAGGAGTGGCGGACTCTAATCTGGGAGAACCAGGTTTGATTCCTCACTCCTCCACTTGCAGCTGCTGGATGACCTTAGGCAAGCCATAGTTATGTCAGAGCTGTCCTTGAAAGAGCAGTTTCTCTCTGAGCTCTCTCAGCCCCACCTACCTCACAGGGTATCTGTTGTGGGGCAAGGAACGGAAGGTGATTGTAAGCTGCTCTGAGACACTGAGTGAAGGGCAGGGTATTTATTTATTTATTTAATTATCCTGCCCTCCCTGCTGAAGCAGGCTCAGGGCGGCTTGCATAGAATTTGTTAGATAAATAAAATAGAAGACTGAATAAAATCACAATAAATATAAATATAAAAACATCACACAAAGTGCTAGCATGGCTCATGTAGTGATGGCAGAGCATTAGCAGCAACCGCAAACAGCTAATGTCATAGTCTGGGTCATATCGGTGGAGCACAGGCTGTTAATGGTGGTGTTAATATTGGGACCAGGGCCTCAGTTTATTAGGTGTGGCTCGGTAATCAAACGCCTGGTGGAAGAGCTCCATTTTACAGGCCCTGCGGAACTGTAAAAGGTCCCACAAGCCCTGATGCCTCCTGGGAGCTCATTCCACCAGCACTGAGCCGCCACTGAGAAGGCCCTTGTCACAGCCAGCCTGGCTTCTCTGGGGCCTGGAAGGGCCAGACAATTTTGGGACCCTGATCACAATGCCCTCTGGGGAACATGTGGGGAAAAGTGGTCTCTTAGGTATGTAGCCCCTTGACCATAAAGGGTTTTAAAGGTCAGAACCAGCACCTTGAACCGAATTCGGTATGCTATGAGCAGCCAGTGCAGTGCTTTTAGCACGGGTTGGATGTGCTCCCACATGGGGAGACCCAGTCATAGCCTTGCCACCGCATTCTGCACCAGCTGCAGCTTCCGGATTTGGGTCAAGGGCAGCCTCATGTAGAGAGCATTACAGTAGTCCAATCTCGAGGTGACCATTGCATGGATCATTGTTGCTAGGTCATTGCGTTCGAGGAAGGGAACCAACTGCCTAATCAGTCGGAGATGATAAAAGGCTGACTTGGCAGTGGCTGCTACCTGGGCCTCCATTGTTAGGGAGGCATCCAAGAGCACTCCCAAGCTCCTAACTTCTGGTGCTGGCACCAACGGTGCCCCATCGGAAATCAGGAGTGGGATCCCTACCCTCAGACCACTCCGACTCAGGCACAGGACCTCCATCTTCGTCATATTCAATTTCAGTCAGCTCAGTCAAAGCCAACCAGCCTTGGCTTGCAATACCAGGTCCAGGTCTTCCAGACTAGAGTCAGACTGGAATACAACTCTCCTCCTCCTCCTCCTTGTAGAGGTACAGTCAAATAAGGCAATTTTTCTATTAAAGTCTAAAAGCAATCTGATGGCCTTAGACTTAAAGCTATCCTAGGCTGGAGCCTGGGAATGCCAAGTTGGCATTTCAGAGTATTTCTAGTACAGATATCAACCCAATGAACAAAATGGTAGGTGCTTTCATCTGTGAAATCAAATCTGCCATTTGGTGGAGCAGGAGGCTGGGCAGACAGTTTTACAAATGAGAAAGAACTACCCTTCCGTTGCTTTCTTCATCAAAGGATTTTGGGCTCTAACAGGATCAATGAATATCACATCCTCATGTTAGTCAAAAGGTGAGGTGAGACTTGGGGGAGCATGCCAACCTGCCTTTAGTGATATCACCATAATAACAAATGGTACAGTTTGATAGCACTGCAGGCAGTAGACTAATAATCGGCATTGTGAATGGCCATGTCCATATATAATTAAATTGTAATTGTATTCCTGCTTAAAACTGGATTTCCTTTCTAATTTGCAGGCGGGGTGGTGGTGAATCTCTTGGCCTTTATCTAACCTCTCACTAACCAATCATTAGGGATTGCTGCTATCAAAGTTTCCTTCCCATTCAGAGAATGTGGGCAGTACAGCAACAGTGTGGGCACCAGGGAAAGCCTTGATACTCATGCTCATCAGGAACTAACTTCACAATACAATCAGCTTGCATGTTTGTTTGACCCTAAGAGCTTGCTTCTTTGTTTAATAGTGGGAGAGGTGACAGCTGAGCATCGAAGACGAAGAGGAGGAGGGGATTGGATTTATACCCTACCCTTCACTACCCAAAGGAGTCTCAGAGCGGCTTACAAACTCCTTTCCCTTCCCTTCCCCACAACAGACACCCTGTGAGGTAGGGGGGGCTGAGAGAGCTCTGGCAGAAACTGCTCTTTTTCAAGAATAGCTGTGCCAGAACAATGGCTTGCCCAAGGTCATCCAGCAGGTGCAAGCGGAGGAGTGGGAAATCAAACCTGGCTCTCCCAGATTAGAGTCCGCACACTTAACCACTACACCAAACTGGGAAGAGATTGATTAACCCTTTCCCTGTTTGTGGTTGGCCACACAAAATTGTGCCCCATGGCTGCTTCCCTCGCTGTAGAGAAAGACATATACAGAAAACAAATTAGTGGGGGAAAGAAGCACATGATGGTGTGTAATGAGTTGGTCTACTTTTTTGTGCTATGGTGAAATTCCTAGCCAATCCCCCCCACTTTCATTTTGACACTATCTTCCACGTATCTACACATTACGTTTTCCCCATGTCCTTCCTGGGTTCATACAATCAGACACTTGTTGCAAATTCGGTACTAGGAAATTAATTCCCAAGGGACGCATGGGTCTATTTGGGGAAGGGGACCTATTTCTCCCTCCACACCATTTTCCTAACCTGAAATAGCTCAGTGGGACAGTATTTGTCTCATTGAAGAAACCTGGGTATAACCCAGTGGGGCAAACAATGGCCCCTTAGGGCTATTTTGAGTCAATAAAGTGTATGGAGGGAAGCACAGGCACCCTCTCAGTAGATGGTGAAGTCCAATCTGAACCAGGCCCTGTGAGACAGACATCTGATCGCATGGACCCAAGGACTGATCAGAGAAAAATCTAATATATAGGTAGGCCCTTGCCTTAGATGATTCTTGATGGCAGCTGAGATCTATACTCAGAGGTCAACCTTGTGCTTTAGTATAAAAGTGTGTGGCACATTTCTTTGAAGGCATATGTTTTATAGGAGTTTTATATTCATGTGTGAAAAGGTCTGCTCATTCCTTTTTCCTCAAAAAACTTCATGACATGATTTCAGAAGCCCTAACATGAGTACGCAAAACAAGTTATATCTCACAAACCTACATTCTGGAAACAAAGAGGTTAAAAAATGTGAATAGGCCAGTCTGAAGACTGCATTGTACATGTCTAAAAGAAGAAGAGTTGGTTTTTATACCCCACTTTTCTCTTCCCTAAAGAGTCTTAAAGCAGTTTACAATTGCATTCCCTTCCTCTCCCTACTACAGGCAACTTGTGAGGAAGGTTGGGCTGAGAGAATCCTGAGAGAACTGTGACTGACCCAAGGTCGCCCAACAGGCTTCATGTGGAGGAATGGGGAATCAAACCCAGTTCTCCAGATTAGAGTCCACTGCTCTTAACCACTACACCATGATGGCTCCTTCCTTCTAGTAAGAGTAACATGTGAATCAATCACCTCACCTCATGTTTGTTTATTTAATATATATATATTAACAACATATTTATTTATGTACTTGATTTATACCCTACTTTTATCCCCAATGGGGACCCAAAGCAGCTTACATCATTTTCCTCTCTTCCATTTTATCCTCATAAGAACCCTATGAAGTATGCTAGGCCGAGTGTGCATGTGACTGGTGGAAGGTTATCCAGCAAGCCGGAGTGAAATTCTAGCTCACCTCCTCGTGGTATACCCTGGATAGTGCTAAAGAGCTAGAACTTTTGGCTGCCAGACAATCATAAGATCTCCTGGCTACATGACACACATGAAAACAATCAACCAAACAGTTCTCAGGACTACCTGACAAAGGGGTATAGGACACTGCATCCGAATCTGCGAAATGAATATTGAGGGTATAAGCCAGTCTAAATGCAAATACTTGTTGCGAAACTTACTGGCCAATAAAATAGATTTATGTCTTGTTCAAGAAACTCATCTTGATAATAAAAATCAAGCTTGCCACAAAGCAAAAATTGTGGGAAAGATTGAAGGTAACAGAAGAAGGCGATGGCAAAGGATGAGATGGTTAGACAGTGTTACCAATGCAACCAACATAGAATTGAGCAAACTCCGGAGGACGGTGGAAGACAGGAGGGCCTGGTGTGATGTGGTCCATGTGGTTCTGAAGAGTCGGACATGACTGTGCAACTGAACAACAAATTATGTTATTGGCATCACATACTATCATACCTATGGTATGGTGACTTATGCCCAAAGTGACATCAAAAATGAGAAGTTGCTGTCAACCAACGTCCACAATGACATCCATGCAATTGTAGTAAAAGTTGAGGAAGTACATGTTGTCAGTGTTTACAAACCTCCTGCAGTTTCATAGCCAGCATGTGTCTTGTTAACCTACCTTCATCCTTCTGTATATACTGGTTACTTTAACAGTTACCATGGAAACTGGAGATACATAGTTAACTATAAGAACAGTGAGGCAGTTGTCAACTGGGCTGAAGAACATGGCTTGCATCTCATTTTCAACGCTAAAGACAAAGGTACCTTCAGATCAGTGGCATGCAATATAGAGTCCAGTCTTAATTTAACATCTGTTTCATCTGACCAGAGAAGTCAGTCCTTGTCTATATCCAGACGTGTTCTTGAGGCTTTCCCACACAGTCAGCATCAACCTGTAATTCTTGATCTAGGAATCCAAATAGCAGTTAACAGGTCTTTTCCAAGGTAGGCTAAAATAACACGATTTCATTAAAATCACAGCTCACAGTATAACATGTAGAAGAAGGAAATAATTGAAAGATCAGTTACAACCAATCATCCAGGGACTGCATGCTGGCTTTTGCTTCCTATGACACATGTTAACTATCTCGACTGCAGTACAGTTAAGGAAGCCAAATCAAACTTATCACAAACCATTAATTAATTTTTTCTTTAAACTGTAGATTGCTCAGTTTGTGGGCAAGACTCTAGTAAACTATAGTCTATCCAATCATCTCCTTTTTTTGATACTTTGGGATTTCCTTTAATTAACAATTTATTCTATTTTGTTTGAATGGGCTCACTTTCCTTAATTTTTTCTGAAATTTGCTTCTTACAGAAATCACTCATAAATGTTAAGCATGTAAGTTTTCCTTTAACTGATCAAATATGCCCAAATGTCAACATTCCCTTAAGTGTCTGCATATCGCAAACCACTCCGCATGAGTTCATTCTTTCATCATTAATGCTTCAGTTGCAAACTCTTGTAAAAATACCATTACCGGTCTCTGATGTAGATGTTTGACTTTTATACAGATAAAGCAATTAGCTACAGTTTCAAGCTCCTGCACTCCAAAGCATGTTTACGGCATAGGCATTACAATCTGCTTCATAAAACTGGGATCAATTCAAAATCTCTTGGGTTTCAAAGCGTCAGCATTTGTTGGCTGACAGGCATCAATCATTTTAAAAGACATAACTTTAAAAGCCCATTGTCTGATTGAAAAGCCCCTACTATCTAACCAAATTACCAGCATTGATATCTACAATTAGTGTTGCATCAAAGTGCTCCTGTTTCTCTATCTGAGAGTGAGATTTTTATCCTCTGCGAGGCTTGGAGCTGTTGGTCATTGGTTCAAGGCCAAATGAGTCTCTGCTTTCTCCCATATCCAACAGATGGTGCTAAAATTTCACCAGCAATTACTGTCAGAGGAGAGAATTCTCCTGGATATATACCAAAATAGTTCATCTTATTATCTTCTGTGCAGGCACATATTGGGACTGTGTATGTGCAGGCCAGCCGCAGGATAGAAGTTTCTAGCTCCTGTGGAATTGAAGGGAGTGCCCCTCCCCTCCCCTCCCCTCTAGAGTGAATGCTATGTTTGTTTCTGCCTAAACGATCATGTGTTCTGGAGGAGCAGCACCCCCTTTGCTCAGGTCCTTTCTTGCTACTGTTGATTTAGATGCTTCTACTGAACTATGATCTTACCTAGTCCTTTTTCAGTCATTGTTCAACCATCGCCAGTTGGACGGGGGGCTGATTGCTCTTTTTCTCCTTTTCGATGTTATTTTCAGCTGGTGCCTTTACAAAAAAGAGTTAAAGATCAATGTTCTCTCTATTTCCCCCCCCTACTGAGCAGAGCAGTTCACATCCTGAGCAGAATATAACTGCTGTAGTCTTAAAATGGGCAATGCAAGACCCTGCACAGCTCCAGATTGCTGCTGAGCGGGGCTTCCTGCGTTAATGAGCAGCCACTCACATATGCAACTTAGAGGGAATGCTGTGAAAAATGAGACCAGAGTACGAGAGCTGAGGAAGCATGAGTTCCCTGGGCCAGGTGTTTGAATGGTGGCCTTGACTGAGGCCTTCCCTTGTCCCATGCCTTGCCAGTCCTGTGCTAAGTTACTAGACTTGGGTGGTGAGAGACAATGTTGGTGAAGGCACTTTTCAAAATGCACACTAAGTGTGGCACCAAGATAAATCACACCGATGAACATGAGTTGTGCCTTTTTTTTTGCCTAGGGGAGGGTCACAATGTCTCAGCCTGAAAGGTGTGCCAGCAGTTCACCCCCAAAGCATGCAGCAACAGGGCGTTGAGATTGGAGGCCGTTGTGTGGGAGAAGTCACTCAAGACCACCTCTGGTTCTAACCCTGTTTGAGACCACCTTTGGTTTGTTTGATTCTTGCAGTTCCAGCCTCAAAAACTAGAAGGGAGACCTCCCGGTCACTGATGCCTCTGATGCACCATAGGGCTCATTGAAAATATCTCTGAAGAAGGAAAAGCAAAAAATACCCCCAAGTATAAGGAGAGTTGCACGTTGATTTCCAAGGCGCACAGACCTCCTCCATCTCTCACACCAGTTCTGACCCAAGAGCCTGAGGTGATTTTGGTGCCCCATCACACCCTGTCCCTACATTCCAACTCAGCAGAACAATCCTTGTCTGAGCAGGCGATTGAACCAGTTCCACTGGTTGGTTCCATCCCCAGATCCAGCAATCCCAACTTCATGGTCACATCTATATCCACCTATGCTGTGGCATCCCTACAATATGTCACCAGCTTATGCCCCTGAATGGAGTGAATATTATGGCCCTAAAATGTTCCCTGGCCCAGCACAGCAGTGGATCCATCATACTTCATAGGGCCTGAGATGTCCTGAACTAGCCCCTCACTTCTCTCAGAGGCTGATGAGGAAGGTGCTGTGGGTTCAAGCTACAGTTCTTAGTCTCCTTTGGAACCATCTCCTGATGAGAGAGTAGCACCTAACACCAATCCTTCCATGAGGATCTTCGGCTATATGCCAAACAGATGTTCAGGATGGACAAATTCTTGAAAATAGAGTCACCTGTACTCTGATTCCCCTGGTATAGTGGACTTCCCTATGCTCAAGGGTTTTAATGACACTACAACATCTGTATGACAGAAACCATCTCCTGTCCCTGTCACTTCTTGTAAGATAGAGAATTTCTATAAGATAAAACAAGAGTGTGAATATTTGTCTACACATCCACCACCATCTCCTCTCATCACTGAGGAGATGCAACCTAGGTACTGTCAAGGGACCTATTCTGCCCCCTCTGATAAAGAGAACAGATGCTTGGATTCCTTGGGATGCAAACTTTTACTCCTGAGCAGCCCTTATTCTGTTGAGCAGCCCTTAGTCTTCCCTTGGGTAAAGTTGGGTAAAGCAGCCCTTAGTTTTCCCTTGGGTAAAGTTGCATCAGTACTTGGAGGCGCTGCCTGAGGGTTCCTCATGATGTTATGATGGGTAAACCAGAGGACTGTGGACTGGACAGGTAGATAGGGAACTGGTTGGAGAACCGCACTCAAAGCGTAGTCGTCAATGGCATTTCATCTGAATGGAGGGATGTGTCCACTGGGGTCCCCCAGAGCTCAGTTCTGGGCCCAATACTTTTCAATATTTTTATAAATGATTTGGATGAGGGTTAGGGACTGCTCATTAAATTTGCAGATGATGCCAAATTGGGAGGAGCACGAAACACACCAGAAGACAGAGATAGAATTCAACGAGATCTGAACGCACTGGAAAAAGTGGGTGGATGTGAACAAGACACAATTTAACAAAGGTAAGTGCCAAGTACTACATCTGAGTAGCAAAAATGAGGAACATACATACTGGATCTTGGGGTACAGGTGGGCCAAAAGTTAAATATGAGCAGCCAGTGTGATGTGGAGACAAAGAAGGCTAATGTGGACTTCTGGTTTTTGGTGGCTTGCTCTTGGACGTGTCTCATTGATCCTCCAATGGAGATGCGCCAAGCTGAGGTGATCAGGAGGAGCCGTGGCTGGTTCCAGACCCCCCCCCGAGTCTCTGTAGGAGACTCCCAGCCTGTGGAGCTGGGAGAAGTCTCTCCCAAGGTGACGGCTGAGGGATCGAGGCTTGCCCGTCCCTGAGAGGTCCTGATGCCCCAGAGCCAGTATAGCAATTAGAGCCGACCGCCGGACGAGCAGACAAGAAAATAAGTGACAGCAACCCCGGCAATAATTAAACTCATCTAAACAGTGCGTTAATCAAACCTCCGTATAAGTGAAGAAGTCTCGGTCTGCCAGATTGATACGAGAAAGAGCGGCAGGTGGGGAAGGGTTGGAGATCCACCCCACCTCGAAACGAAGCAGTTCCTAAGCATTATAGAAAAGAGAGAAAGAACAGAACTAACCATACGAGACTCCTTTTGAGCTTGAAAGCTACATTTTAAGCCAAGAAATGCTGAATAAAGATAAACTTTACTTTAAAAATAAAACTTTTCTTCTTTGTAAACAAATGGCTGGGAGAAGGAGGAGAATGGCAGCGGATAAGAAGCTTCCTTCAGGAAGTACTGTACCAACAACTCTCACCCAAACACAGGAAGCGGCTGCAGACTTTCCCAATATGCTTACCGCAGCATTGCGCCCTCTGCTGGAGCAGATGTCAACTATCAACACCAAGTTGGATTCCGTGTAAAAAAAACTTGCCCACATGGGAAAAAGGGCCAACAAGACAGACAAAAGGATTGAGAAAGTTGAAACAAGGACTATAGATATTAAGCAAAAACTGGAAGAAGTTAAAAAAGAAAGAAATATGGATAAAAACCAATTACTACAACATCAACTGGAAAAATCTATGTATGTTCTACACTTTCAAGGAGTTCTTGAACAGAATGGAGAAGATTTAAAAACAACGTTAAGTGGAGCGATAGCCTCAATCTCGGATCTAAAACAAGAGGATCTCCAGAGCAATATGGACTTGGCATATCGTACATATGCTGATTTTATAAGAAAAATCAAATTACCTGGCGAAATTTATGCCAAATTCTCTAAGAGAACAATGAGAGACATTGTTTTAAAAGCTACAACAGGAAAAACACTAAAAGTTAATAAGAAATTAAAATCTTAAAAGACATTCCATTTGAGATCCAGAAACGAAGATGTCAATACAAAGACATAATTGTTTTCCTGCAAAATAAATCAATAACCTACAAATGGAGCTTTCCAAAAGTACTTGTGGTCAAATATAATGATAAGAAAATTAAAATTGTCTCTGTCCAAAAGGCCAAAAACTGCATGAAGCAACAATTGGGCGCAGATAAAGACGAGGATCCAAATTTGGAGGAAGGAGAGGAACCCAGCGAGGAAGACTCAGATAATACTCCAAGTGACTCCAGCAGTTCTACTTCTGAGTCTGAGAAAGGAGCAGCAGCACCCAAAACACCAAAAGTGAAGAAGCACAAGAAATAAACGATTTATTCTGGATTACAAAATATTTTTACCTTAGCATAATTAAATTCTACTTGACAGAGGCTTCAACTCTCTGTTTTTATATTTTTCAGCATATCATTGTTATTGCAGGAGTGATTTATTTATCTGTAACCTAATGCAAAGCTCTTGTCTTAAGTTAGTGGTAGTGTTTCCCTTGTACCCTTACCTTAAGTTTTAGGATGTAGAGTATAAAAACAATAAAATTATATATGTATAAAAGGCTAATGTGATCTTGGGGTGTATCAACAGAGGCATAACATCCAAATCACAAGATGTCATAGTCCCGCTGTACACTGCATTGGTCAGGCTGCACCTGGAGTACTGTGTGCAGTTCTGGAGGCCTCACTTCAAAAAGGATGTGGACAGAATGGAGCGGGTGCAGAGGAGAGTGACGAGGATGATCAGGGGCCTGGAGGCCAAGCGCTATGAGGAAAGGCTGAGGGACTTGGGAATGTTTAGTCTGGAGAAGAGTAGGCTGGGGGGGATATGACTGCTCTCTTTAAGGTCGAATCTGAATTTGCATTTTTAAATCAGTTTTGTGCTGCTGTGACACTGTCAAGCATAGGGAAAGACAGTGTCACAGCAGCACAAAACTGATTTAAAAATGCAAATGCAGCATGAAACTGATTTAAAAATGCAAATGCAGATTCAACCTAAATATTCGAAGGGCTGTCACTTAGAGGAGGGCAGGGAGCTGTTCCTGTTGGCAGCAGAGGATAGGACTCACAATCATGGGTTTAAATTAAGGGTGGGAAGGTACCGGCTGGATCGAAGGGAAAACTTTTTTACAGTAAGAGTTGTTCAACACTGGAATCAGCTACTTAGGGAGGTGGTGAGGTCCCCCCCACTGGCAGTCTTTAAGCAGCGGCTGGACAAACACTTGTCAGGGATGCTCTAGGCTGATCCTGCACGATGGAGGGGGTTGGACTAGATGGCCCGAATGGCTCCTTCTAACTGGGATTCTATGATTCTATGATCCCTTGAGAAACTGATCCAAACTGAGGCTATCGGCCTGTCCAAACAGGAAATCAACTCTGGCAGGCATGCAGCAGACGCTTCTGCAACAAGTATTGTTACCCAGAATGGTCTAATATTTAATTAATTAGGGAAATTTTCATAAGCAAGAGGGGGTAACTTAGGATCAGCACTTTTGTATACCAAGATCCTTCCCCCAGAGACACCTTACATAAACCAGGTGGCTGTTCCACTGGTAAGGATTTTATGGAATAATAAACTAAGGAATAAAATGTCATACATACATACAAACACTTTGGAAATCACACACACTACTAAGAGGGAGGTAAAAGGGATGATCAGGAATAGAGAGAGTATTTCTAATGGGTGATAATTACCAATATTAAAGCTTCAGATCTGCTGTAAAAAGTGACCAGTGCTTGCTGTGAGGTTGGCGCATGCACACACACAAATACACTGCTATTGCCCTGTATTTATACCAAAAAATGAAACCTAGGGGGTATACTGACATGGTTCCATCAAAGGAACAATGTTTGCATGCTTACAGAAAGGCTCCCAGAGACCTGGTTAATAGCTATCCAGGAGGGAGATCAAGTGTTGAGTGCACCCCAATAGCCCCCTCCTGAAGGTAGCACATGGCAATTGATGTATGATGTTTGCAGGATGGCACTTCTTCCAGTTGTTTTTAGATCAAAATAAGGCTCTGTTTTCCTGAGAAACTCAATGATGTAAAACATACATCTTATCTTTAGAGTAGAGGAGATGGCATTCATGTCTTGAGTCTCTTAAACGTCTGACGTTTATTCTATGTGGCTCTTATGTTAAGCAAGTTTGGGGCCCCCCCTGCTATAGCCAACCTTATCTGGGCTACGCTTCCAGATAGTTTCTTTCTTCAGCTGTGCCTGCCTTTCATTCCTAGTGGGGTCATTCCTAGGCCAGGCATATGAGATACATTTGATATCTGTCTGGAGTGATTTTTATATGAAGGGTGTATGACATTACTTCCTTGTGGAAAACCAACTGCCCCTCTGTGGGATGGCACTGACTGGCAACACTATGGCCTCTACAATAATTTTGTGTCCCCACTCTTGGACCACAGCCCTTCCTTAGGACACCCACTGTAAAGTGGAGGATTTGCTGTTTGAGGGGCAAACACTTTTCTCCAGGCTCTTTTTGTAGAAAAAGCCCAGCAGGAACTCATTAGCATAACAGGCCACACCCAACAGCAGAAACTTATTAGCATATCAGGCCACACCCCTGACAGCATGGCTCATTAGCATATTAGGCCACACACACACACACACCATGTTACCGGAAGTGTGGTCATCCAGCCACACCCACCTTTTGCTTCTTATTCTGTTTACCTTGTTTCTTGTCAAAACCCAGGGCTTTTTTTGTAGCAGGAACTCCTTTGCATGTTAGGCCACACACCCTTAATGTAGCCAATCCTAATGAGTTTCAGCCATTGGGTGTGGCCTGTTATGCTAATGAGTTCTTGCTGGGCGTGGCCAACTTGGGAGCCAGCCGGAACTCCGTTCCTGTGCGTTCCTGCTCAAAAATAGCCCTGTTTTTCTCCAACTCCAGTGATGACTTCCTATCGACTATGAAAAAGAACCGGCAGATAGCTAAATCTTTGGGAGTCATACCCTCTGTGCCTCAGCAGCATCTAAAGAAATGTTACTCTTCACAGCAAGGCTAATAACCCTCCTATTTTAGGAGTCCAAGGCAATGCTCCCTCTAAGCTGCGGAGTCTTGTGAGCAAAAATTCTACTTTGTGAGCTACTGGCGTTAAAGTAGTGAGCCAGTGATTTGGCTTCTGCATAAATTAATTTGCTCTGGAGCCATCCTTCCTGAGCTAAGACAAAAATGTGTGAGCCAGAGGTTAAGAACTGAGCTAGGTCACACTAACTCAGCTTAGAGGCAACACTGGTCCAAGGTATTCCTAACCGCAGCAGCAGCAGCAGAAGCAGAATAAGAGATTGGATTTATACCCCACCCTTCACTACCTAAAGGAGACTCAGAGTGGCTTACCATCCCTTTCCCTTCCCCTCCCCACAGCAGACACCCTGTGAGGTAGGGGGGCTGAGACAGCTATCCCGAAAAGTGTCCTTGAAAGAACAGCTCTGAAAGAACTTATGGTTGACCCAAGGTCACACCAGCAGCTGCATGTGCCTATTAGTGAAAAAGATAATAGGACAAAGCTATCTAATTGCCATCCGTTTAGTCTCTTATCTTCATTAGGAAAACTCTACACTTTTTATTACAGAGCTCATTGAATTGGGTGATCGCTGAAAAGATTCTAGGCCATGAACAAGCAGGCTTTGTTACTGGTAGGTCTACAACAGATTATTGCTTAGTTTTATATCACTTAGCCAGGAAATACATATCAAATCAAAGAAGCTATTTATATGTGGCTTTTATGGATCTCTAGGCGTTTTTTTTATTCCATCCAATGGGATCATCTGTGGGACAAATTAGAGGAAAATTTAAGTGACCAAAGATTCTTATGTTTAATCAGGAAATTATATGATTCTCCTTTGGCTTGGGTTCATGGTAGTTTGGAGGGCCATTTCTCCAATTATTTTCATTTGTTTAATCTGTATATAATCTCTATATTGTTTAATCTGTGTTTAAATGGTACAGCATCTTTTTTGAGAAATCCAAAAGTCCATTTCCCAGTGTGGGCTAACACTCTGATATCAGTGTTATTATATGTGGATGCTACACTTTTGTTAGCTTGATCTCCTGTAAGCCTCCATCAACTGCTGGAGGCCTTTTTGGGATATTGTAGTGAAGAAGGGTTGACAATTAACCAAGGCAAATCTAAGGTGATCTGATCAGCCTTATTAATATTTGTAGGTTTGGGCCCACAACAATGGATTCACTCGCTCCTATAAAAAGAGAAACAAAAAAATCATCTCCTGCTCTGACCCGGGCGCAGGCCAGAGCTGTTAATCCGTTGACAAAAAAACAGAGACACCTTGGCACCAGGAAAACAACTGATCATTATCTTGTGGCCAGGAAAGATTTACATTATAGGGGCTATTCAGAGGGAAACCTAAACCCATAAACCCAGAGATGTAGCTAGTCTGCATTTTAAATATAGCAAACAACTGTGGCCTTTCACACCTCTGCTTACCCAGAGTACCAGGAATGATTCAGTTTTGTTATGATAACAGGAGAACTTCGAGCCTGTTTTGAATGTTTGATGCTGTACTTGATGTAATTGTCTGAGGTGTGAAGTCTTGAGAAACCCCTTTGAAAGATCCTGTATAAAAGATCCCTGGTTTCTGACAGGCTTTGTCCGATTTTGGGGAAACCTTGAAAGGCTCACCTTTCATGGTTGCTCTATCTCAGGTCTGGAGGCCTCCGTGTTTTGTGTTCTGTGTTCTGTGCTTGCTGTTCTGTTGCTGTCTTGTCTGTCTGTCATGTTAAGCTGTTGAATGCAATGTTTGTTTCTGTCTTCTTGGGTTAGGAGGAGTGCGGTCTAGCAGCTGGCAGTCGCTCTCCTTCCTCTATAGAATAAAGGAAACGCTATATAGTTTCACCTTTTGGTCTAAGTGTATTCCCTTGTCTTGGAGCCTAGTGGTTCCTTTTCCTTTCCTCCACCCCGGTGCCTTTGGTGAGTGGGCCGTTTGCCATAGCTAAACAAACCTTGAAAGGGGGAAGGGTCGCTCTGGGAAAATTCGCCTGACAATGGTGTTCTCTAAATCTAATCGTCCAAAGAAGTATAATTGTCAAGTTAATTGGAAACCCATAGAGCAAGGTACTCACTTTTGTTATTTAGGAGTTTACTTCCAAATTAATTTGGCGTGGAGGACCCATTTTAAGAACACTTATAATAAAACCTTAGTTGCTTCTAATGCCATAATACAGGGAGTTTTCTACAGCAAAAGTGGCCAGTTTGCCCCTCCTGCTATTTCAGTTTTTGATCCATAAGTAGGTGGTCAGATTTTTCTACAGAGCTCTGGTATCGATTGAGTCCTGTAGAGGGACACTAGATTCCCTTTTATCATTATTGTTGTGGAAGATCACAGGAATGCTAAATTGCATGGCTGATGTCTCTTTAAGGGCAGAATTTGACTTACATCCTCTTGAAGCAAAGGCATGGGCAAGGGCCTTTGGGCTTTGGCTGAAAATTTTGCCACATAAACTAATGTCTGTCTCAATTTATTAAAATCTAAATCCTTTATTACCCCATGGAGGAGATTAATGGAGACTAGACTCAAATTGCTGGGTTTTAGCTAGGGTTGTCAGGTCCCATCTTCTCCCCGACAGGGGGATTTGGGGGTGGTCCGGGGGGGGCCCATCCCCGATGATGTCATCACATCAGGGATGCTGCACCATGCATGCATGCCCCTGCTTTCCCCCAACCATTTAAAAGGTACCTTCCCTTTAAATGGTTGGGAGAAAAGCAGGTGCCGTGCACGCCTGCCCCGCAAGCTGTGAATTTGCTGCTTGCAGGGCAGGTGTGCACAGCCCCCGCTTGAAAAGAGTGGGTGCCCCACATGCCTGCCCTGCAAGCTGCAAATTCACTGCTTGCAGGGCAACTTCAAAAGAGCAGGTGTCCTGGCAGCCTGTCTTGTAAGCCGCAAATTCACCACTTGCAGGGCTGGAGAGGGCAGCCCCCACTTGAAAAGAGCAGCTGCCTTGCATGCCTGCCCTGCAAACCATAGATTTGCCACTTGCAGGGCAGAAGCGGGTGGCCCCCCACTTGAAAAGAGCAGATGCCCCATGCACCTGCCCTGGAAGCTGTGAATTCACCACTTGCAGGGCAGGAGCAGATGGCCCCTGCTTGAAATGCTGGCTGGCATCTGGGGAAGCTCCCAAAACTGGGGATCCCCTGCCCCCACCTGGGGACTGCAATCCCTACTTTTAGCAGTAGCTAATTGGAAACATTGGGAAGGTCAGCAGCACACTGCAATGGACAAATGTCTGTATATCTTATATATCCTGTTAACACAACAAAGAGAACCTGTAGGGTATGTAGGGGAACCTCAGCATTCAGCTCCTTTCCCTTCCCCTCCCCACAACAGACACCCTGTGGGGTAGGTGGGGCTGAAAGAGCTCTTATGATTGAACCAAGGTCACACCAGCAGCTCCATGGAGGAGTGGAGAATCACCTACCTAAAAGTAGCATTTATCTTACAAATGAATTTCAAAGGGAGATTAGAGAGACTGCTGAATTGCAACTGATAATGAAGCTCAAGACAATGCATCTACCTGGACTTAATTGAGACCTAGGTTCCCTATCTCATTATCAATGCTGATTTCTCCAGACCTACTACCTCCTTGCATATCACACCTAATCCAATCACGTCTGCTATTGTCATTTGCCTGCTAATGTCATTAGGCATCTGAAATCACTTCACTTTCCAATAAATAGGAGAGATGGATTCACATTCTAGCTGTATTTGAAGAAGTGGGCAGTGAGTCACGAAAGCTCATACCCTACCACAAATTTTGTTAGTCTTTAAGTTGCCACTAGACCCTTACTCTTTCCTACTTTTAAACTCAGAGTGGCACCTGCTTGCATCTGAAGAAGTCCATGAAAATGAATTAATCTTTAAGGTGTTCCTAGATTCAGGAGCTGCGGTGGCTCAAGTGGTTAAGACACTGAACTGCAGGCTGTGGAAGGTCAGTAGTTCAGCAGTTCAAGACCCGGGTGCCACAAGATGGAGTGAGCTCCTGTCTCTAGTTCCAGCTCCTGCCAACCTAGCAGTTTGAAAGCAAGAAATTGCAAGTAGATAAATAGGTACCACTTTGGTGGGAAGGTAACAGCGTTCCGTGCACCTTGGTGTTTAGTCATGCCGGCCACATGACCACGGAAACGTCTTCGGACAGCGCTGGCTCTTCGGCTTTGAAATGGAGATGAGCACCGCAACCCTAGAGTCGGATTCGACTGGCTTTCGAGCGGGAACCTTTACCTTTACCTTTAGATTCTGTTTACTTTCAAAGTCACATTCCTAAGCAAATTCCTAAGATGGAAGCTGCCATGTCATAGCAGAAACTCAGTTAAACTGTTTCACATTGAGGTTTTCAAGCCTACAGGCTTATCTCAAACATGCCAACATAACAGTGTCTCCAGTACATTTCAGATAATTTATCAGAATGAAAACAGAGAGCTCTGGAATATCAAAAAAGAATGTTAACAAAATCACCAAAACTTCATTTTCCCACACCTAAGACTTTTTATGCCCCAAATTCAATGCTGTTGGGAAGAAGGGTTTCCCCCTCCCCCACTTCCCTACAACACCTGTACAGTTCCTCAGTTTCCCCTGGGTTTTCTCTGTCTTTCCCAAACCTGCTTTGTGGCATAGTTTTGAGAAAGCTTGGGTGACTGCCATGGTGGTAGGAAAGTCCAAATTTCCCGTCCCACCAACATGGTAGCCATTTTCTTTGCCCCCGTCTCTGCAACAGCAATTCAGTCCCCACATACTGGGGTCTTCTTTGTTTTCTTAATTGTATTATGTCATTACGACATGGTAATAATGTGTCTCATAGCTTCTCTGAATTCCCAGCTTTCATTTTAAAAGAGGTACTCTCTAGCCCCTTTCATCATAGACATATGCCTTTCCCCTTATATCTCTCCTCAACTAAAGCAGCTAGGAACTTACTTTAAAATAAATGAGAGCTAGGGATTCAGAGAACCTGATTTATATATTGTCATGATATGAGAAGAAGAAGAGAGAGTTTGGATTTATACCCCACTCTTCACTTGGAGTCTCAGAGCGGCTTACAAACTCCTTTCCCTTCCCCTCCCCACAACAGACACCCTGTGAGGTAGGTGGGGCTGAGAGAGCTCTTTCAAAAACTGCTCTTTCAAGAACAGCTCTGACAGAACTACGGTTTGCCCAAGGTCATCCAGCAGCTGCAAGTGGAGGAGTGGGGACTCAAACCCGGTTCTCCCAGATTAGAGTCTGTGCAATATTTGTCATTCAAAAAAACACTTCAGCTACCACCACCACCACCCAGATGCAGGGAGGGCTGCTGCCAAGAGACAGGGAACAAAGAAAATGCTAAAAAATCTGCATGTGAAAGCCCCATTGCTGTTGCGCTGTTATCAGGGCAACAATGGAAAAACCTCATAAATCTGTCCTAGTGTCGAAAATATTTATTTACTTTACTGAAGTATCAGGATCATAAAACAACTCATGTTATACAGTGCTGTAATAGTGGCAAAATGCTGTGAATTATGCACAAAGGTCCTTCCAGGGAACAGTCAGGGCTGATTTCTTTTAGGATTGACTGATCTGATCTTCTTGCAGTCCAGGGGACTCTCAAGAGTCTTCTCCAGCACCATAATTCAAAAGCATCTATTCTTCGGCGCTCGGCCTTCCTTATAGTCCAACTCGCAGCCATACATTACTACTGGGAATACCATTGCTTTGACCATTTGGACTTTTGTTGGCAGGGTGGCTTTTTATTATGCTGTCTAGGTTTGCCATCACTTTCCTCCCAAGGAACAGGCGTCTTTTAATTTCATGGCTGCAGTCACCGTCTGCAGTGATCTTGGATCCCAGGAACGTGAAGTCTGTCACTGCTTCCATGACTTCTCCTTCTATTTGCCAAGGAGTGATGAGGCCGGATGCCATGATATTAGTTATTTCGATGTTGAGTTTCAAGCCAACTTTTGCACTCTCATCTTTTATCCCCAGCAAGAGACTCTTTAGGTCCTCTTCACTTTTGCAATGAGTAGCTCATGATCTGAGCCACAGTCAGCTCCAGGTCTTGTTTGTACTGACTGGATAGAGCTTCTCCATCTTTGACTGCAAATTATATAATCCTTATTCTAATTCCAGACTTTTTTTTTTCTGTGCGGATACCTATTCCCTCCAACAGGGGCCTCACTCTCCCCCAACAGCTTTTCCTACATAGTCAGTAGACTTCCTGGGTTTGTAGAAAAATCCAAACAGTGAGGAAATCCCTTCAGGGATGGTTGAATCCCCCCCAAAAGCCTTTTGAAATGGCCTCTGCAGGGACCTGACTCCAGGCCTCAATGGTGAGAGATTAGAACGCTGGGGGGCGGGGAGGAGAGGCTTCTGACTGGCTCTGTCAGTCAAAGGGTGGGGGGAAGGGCCCTTTCTTTCCAGGCCTCTTTCGGCCTTGGAGGGAGGGAGGGGGAGGGGGGAGCCTTGGGGCCAGGCTGGGGGATTCCTAGAGGTTTTGGGGTGGAGTGCAAGGAGGGCAGGATTTGGGGAAGGGAGAGGCCTCAGCTGGGCATCATGCCACAGAATCCACCCTCCAAAGCAGCCATTTTCTCCAGGGAGACAGATCTCTGTTGTTCACAGATCTCTGGAGTTCACTCTCCAGCAGGCCCCACTTGGAGGTTGCCAACCTTAGGCCTGGCAGCAGTCTAGGGTTGCCAGGTCCCCCCATGGGCACTGGCAGGGGATGGGGTAGTGGGGCTGCCAGCTCCAGGTCTGGAAACTCCTGGAGATTTGGGGATGGAGCCTGGGGAGGACAGGGACCTCAGTGGGGAACAATGCCCTAGAGTCCACCCTCCAAAGCATCAATTTTCTCCAGGGGAAGTTATCTCAGTAGTCTGGAGCTGAGCAGTAATTCCAGGGGATCCCTAGATCCCACCTGGAGGCTGGCATCCCTAGGCAGCACCCTCTGGGTGACTTGATACCACCTAATTTGCATGACTCAACTTGGCCTGGCTGCTTGCTGCTGTTCAGCAGCCACCCTATGAAAGCCAGCAGTAGTGCAGCAATTAGAGCCTCAGAATAGGTCTGCAAGACCCAGGTTCAGATCCCCATATTGCGGTGGAAGCTGACTGGGTGATTTTGGACCAGTCACATACTTTCAGCCTAAGCAACCTCACAGGGTTGTTGTGCAGATAAAAAGGAGATGAGAATAATGTAAGCTGCTTTGGTCCCCACTGTGGAGAAAGACTATAATTTTCCTTGGTAGAAGCTGTGGGGGAGGGGGTGGAGACAAAAAGCTGAAGACAGATAAAGGCAGATAAAGGTTAAGTTGGCTGTTGGGTAGGAAGGAAATAGGGTTGCCAACTCTGGATTGGGAAACTCCTGGACATTTAAGGGGTGGATCCTGGGGATGGTGGGGTTTGAGGAGGGGAGGAACTTCAGACCAGTATAATGCCATAGACTCCACCCTCCAAACCAGCCATTTCCTCCATGAGAACTACCATTGCCAGCCTCTGGGTGAGGGCTGGAGATCACCCAGAATTACAACTGTTGTCCGGGTGACAGAGATCAGTTCCCCTGGAGAAAATGGATGCTTTGGAGGGTTGAGTCTATGGCTCCACCCCCAGAAGGGAGAAAGAGTGTGAGATAGGTAAGGGTAGAGGGGAGGAAGC
This sequence comes from Gekko gecko, assembly GCA_029375565.1. NCBI lineage: Eukaryota > Metazoa > Chordata > Lepidosauria > Squamata > Gekkonidae > Gekko > Gekko gecko. The sequence goes on along the minus strand of JAPDNY010000005.1, from coordinate 32,855,330 downwards.
AAAGGTGTGAGGAATGGGATGACCATCCCGCAAGTTTCTTGCGGGTCTCCACTTGTCAATCTGATTTTGGTGTTGCCCATCTGGTGATGTCTATGTGTAGAGTCGCCTCTTAGGTTGTTGGAAGAAGGTATTCGCTATGACCAGCATGTTCTCTTGACAACTCTGTTCGCCAAGGTCAAACTTGTCTGTTATTTTGGTTACCTTTTGACTTCCTACTTTAGCATTCCAGTCCCCTATGATGAGGAGGACATCTTCTTTGGGTGTTAGCTCTAGGAGGCATTGTAGGTCTTCATAGAATCAGTCCATTTCAGCCTCTTCTGCATCAGTGGTTGGGGCATAGACTTGAATTACTGTGATGTTGAATGGTTTGCCTTGGATTCAGACCGAGATCATTCTGTCATTTTTGAGATTGTATCCCATTACTGCCTTTCACACTCTCTTGTTGACTATAAAGGCCACACCACTTTTTCTATGGGATTCTTGGCCACAGTAGTAGATATAATGGTCTTCTGAGTTAAATTTGCCTGTTCCTGTCCAGTTTAGTTCACTGATTCCCAATATGTCGATGTTTAGTCTTGCCATATCATTTTTGACCATGTCAAGTTTACCTTGATTCATAGATCTTACATTCCAGATTCCTGTGCAGTATTGTTCTTTGCAGCATCGGACTTTCCTTTCACCATCAAACACATCCACAACTGGGTGTCCTTTCGGCTTTGGCCCAGCCGCTTCACTCTTTCTGGGGTTACTTGTACTTGCCCTCTGCTCTTCCCCAGTAGCATATTGGACACCTTCCGACCTGAGGGGCTCATCTTCCGGCATCATATCTTGTAGCCTTTTGTTACTGTCCATGGGGTTTTCTTGGCAAAGATACTGGAGTGGGTTGCCATTTCCTTCTCCAGTGGATCACACTTGGTCTGAGTTCTCTGCCATACTCTCCTGTTTATTGGGGATGATCCATATTTTATAGTCTCTCTCCCTGATAAGTCATTGCTTTGGAGGAATTAAATCTGGAGTGTGCCATTTTAAAATTTCCACGTGCTTATTCAAGCATGTTGGTCCTAATGCACATACAAGTAAATACACACACAAGCATCACATTGTACACAGCCTGGCATTTAGACACTAAGGCTGACACTTAGAAGGGGGCAGGGAGCTGTTCCTGTTGGCAGCAGAGGATAGGACTCACAATAATGGGTTTAAATTACGGGTGAAAAGGTACTAGCTGGATATTAGGAATATATATATTTTTACAGAAAGAGTAGTTCAGAAGTGGAATTGGCTGCCTAGGGAGATGGTGAGCTCCCCCTCAATGGCAGTCTTCAAGCAGTGGCTGGATAAACAAAGTTGGATTTGGTTCAGGCTGATCCTGCACTGAGCAGGGGTCGGACTAGATGGCCTATATGGACCCTTCCAACTCTATGATTCTATTTTATTTATGTGTTTATTTAGAAAATTTCATTGCTACCTCTCTAGAGAACCTGCTTGAGGCGACTTAGAAAATAAAACATGATGAAAACATAAGTCAGCCTAAAAAATGTTACAAATTAACAGAACTCTTTAAACCAGCAGTTAAAAACATGTTCAAAGGAAAATTGTATGACTGTTCTTCAGTAAGCAGATCAATAAAGGCAGACAAGCTTCCCTAGGACGGTTTGTACATCGATGACAATCTTTCCTTGCCCTGTGAAGCCAATCCACATGTTCTAGGTCTTTATATTTCCACTTTATACAGAGCAACTGTGAAGCCCAACAGGTGAGAACCTGGCCCACAATCCTTTACGATGTTCACAGGTTCCTTGGCAAACAAGTCAGTGTGGAAATTTCCCTGAAGATGGAATGTCTGAAAACCACTGAGCTAGAAAATGAAATCAATGATGATTCTCAGAGTGAAGGATGTTTCGTAGGCATGGTGATAAAGAACGTGCAAGTCTGAATTGAAAATTTAATTATAACAGAAGGGTCCTGTGTAAGCATCAAGTTACGCTTGGTCTGCAATAATGATCAGCACTGGAACACAGGGGCTTTGGGCGCTTTCACACATGCTAAATAATGCAAAGGGCATTGATAGTGGATTGAAAGTGCATTATTTAGCCTGTGTGAAAGCACCTAAAATTTGTCTCCATCCTGACAATTGTTCAAAATGCATGGGTGATGGAAAGACCAAAAGAATATTCTGCTTTTTGGTCTTATGAGTTCTAAGCTTTTGGGGCACTGATCATTGCCCCTGGATCATGCTCACGCTTATCTCTGAATCAGGCTTCCCAAGAATTTACTGTAATTCGGCAGGGGACACATACTTCTTGGCAGGACCATTCCTGGGAGGGGGAAGACGCGGCGCATGATGCCGTCGCCAGGAAGTGGGCGACACTCTGTCAATGTGGCTGGAAACTCGATGGTACCAGAGCGTCACCCAGCATCACTTCCTGGCAACGGCATTGTGCGGTGTGGGTGTTCCAAGGAGGAACGTTCTTGCCGGGGACTGTGTTCCCCCCACTGAATTACAGTAAGTACTTGGCAACCCTACTCTGAACACAGAAATGGGAGAACCAGTGAGAGAACATTTTAATCCTCCAGGGCACTAAAAGTGGCAGTTGTTGAATAGAGAAGCTTCAAAGGGAGATTACAATGTGAGACTGATGAACTTGAGTTCATTTACAAATTCAGAACTATGGACCCCCCCCGGCTGAATTGGGACATAGAATTCTTATCTTACCACAGATGCTAATTTTCTGCACTAAGCATTTCTCTCCTCTGCTCTAATCATGCTGACTACAATATCTAATATGTACCTTTGCATCCTGAGTTCCTTCTTTATGACACCCCTCCCACCTTCTGACTGGGATATAAGGACTTAGGGATCTCTGTTTCTTCTTGTATCTGATGAAGAGAGCTTGGATTCTTGAAAGCTTTTTTAACCTGTGTTGTTTCCACGTTAAGCCCATGCTTGCAAGAGGGATCTTTGAATTTTATTCTGGGAAAGACACCTCCGGGGGAAAAAGAGATTTAGACACCAGGTTCATAATTTTCATGAAGGTTTATTAGTGCATAAGCCCTGACAAGGGTATTCTCTTCCTTATAGAACTGCATTGAGCACATGTAACATGGCTTGTCCTAAAATTTTACCTATATTGAATCACTAATTTATTTGAGACAACACAGAACATATGTAACATAGAACATGGAAACAATACAATAGCATAACAAGCAACATATCTCACCAATCCCAGCGACAACTTGATAGGAGAAAGTCTCACCTTCACACAATCTGCCTCGGGAAGTACCTGCAAAATAGAAAATGAGGGAGAGAGGGTAGGATCCTCTTTTTAAAAATCTTTTTGGGGGTATTTTTTGTATTTTTCACATGTGCATGTGTGTGTCTGCGTGAGTATGTGTGCACCTGAAAGTCATGGGGGCCTGAATAAAGAGGTGGCTGAATAAAGCCTGCCCCCGCCTCCCAACTGCTGGTATTCCAAGGAGGTCTCCCATCCAAGTAGTTGTCAGAGTTGACCTTGCTTAGCTTCTGAGGGCAGGGCAGGGTAGGATCCTCTTGACCTGACTTCCAATGGGTTCTCCCACCATTCTTATACTGTCTTTGGCTCATCTGTCCACCTTTCTGATCCAATCAGATTCTTACAACCACTCTTGGATTTTTACCAACCCGATAACATATTACTTTGAGGGGGGATCAGTAAACTAGATTTGCGTAAGAAAATCATGTGTGTCATGTTTGGATTTTCCCCTTGCCCAGGGCATCTCAACTCTACTGGATCAACTTGACCCATTCTGAGTTTCTCCAATGATAATTCAATTTTACTGGGTCAAATTGTCCCATTCTGGAATTTTTCCTAAACTTGGATGCTACTCAAAACTGTCTTCTGATAGCATCGATCTGAAGGCCAGATCTTTAGAACAGTTATTCTGACTTGACTTTTAACCTACTCCTAGTTAATAGAAATATGCCTACCAGGGCTTTTTTTTCTTTTTCTTTTCAAAAAAGAGGTGCTGGAAGTCTCAAGAGGGAAATGAAGTTTTCAATTTGTATCCTGAAAACTTATGAACTTTTAAACATTTTTAAAAGAATTTTGTTGAAGAGGTTCCAGTGCATTCCCCCAGAAAAAATCCCTGATGAGTACTATAATACATAGTGTATATGATGTATAACATTATTCTGTATACCAAAGCATAGTCTCATAATTCATGAGTATACGTAATATTTAAATTACATTAGCAATCAATTTCAGAAAGAGGCAAAGAAGTCTGTGTGCATATCATTCTATTTAGTAAATGTTTAAACCTGTCCCAGGGACTTTTTTTTAAAATTTATTTTTATTGGATTTGCATCTCACCCTCCCTGCATAGCAAGCTCAGGGCGGGGTTCCATCAGACACAATAAACCAATATACAAAAAGTTAAAAACAAATAAAAACCCCAACAAAATACAACAGCATTCCTATGGCACACATCATGGTCAAAGCCTCACAGACGCAGTCTATTTTCAATTTGGTCCTTAGATAGATCTGACTCATTGAAGGGAGGTCTAGTAGAGAAGGGGGATGCCCATCACCCTAACTACAAGCCTGGTGGAAGAGCTCTGTCTTGCAGGCCCTGCAGAACTGTAAAAGGTCCTGCAGGGCCCTGATCTCATATGGGAGCTCATTCCACCAGGTAGGAGACTTCCCTCACATTCAAACTCCCCTTCTCATCAGCTATGAAAATTCAGGGGCTTTCTGAAAGAAAGATCCTTGATTGAAATATTATCCTAGCTATCAAAGTCTCCTTTTGTTCTGGTCTAGTACTTGAAACTAAAGTAAATCAATACCATGCATCCTGTTAGGCTTCTGTAACAACTTAATTAAGATTCCTTTTCCTCCCATTATCCCTCTTTGTCCATCTTTAAGGTGCTCGTTAAGGTCTTAGGAGATATATATATAATACATGTATATTATCCTAATTGTACAGTCCCACAAAACCTTCAACCCAGCAAACCCTGCCAGATCCTCTGGCAGTGATCTTTGTTTTGCACATCTTCTTTATATATTTCTCTTAGGTTTTGTAAGAAAAAGTGGTTATGAGTGGCCCTAGCTTCCAACCAAAGCTTTTGGCTGAGTGAAATGGTAAATGTTCATTCTGTAAAATAGTGCAGAATTGATTTTAGCTGTCTTTGTAAGACACTCACCGTCAGTGTAAGATGGGTTTAGGCCTTCCATAGTTTTATACCCTGAAAATCTGGTTGGTCTCTAAAGTACTCTTGAACTGGAATCTAGCTGTTCTGTTGCAGACCAACATGGCTACCCTCTGATACTATCTTGTGGGTGGGGGGAATAGTGAGTTCTTCCAAGTCTCAGTACTTAAAGAGTTGTGAAAAATAAAGATTTCTTCTCCACTCAGAGATATGCTGCTAAATTTTGTGCTGCATATTTTATGTTAGCCATGTGGGTTACTCTAGACTAGCAGTGTGTGGAACGGAGGGGTTCCGTTACTTTAAAACTAATAAATGCCTGTCATAATGATAGGTGGCAAACAAAACAGGGATCCCTAGCGTGTAATTGTAGAAAAACAGCAGAAAAATGCCAAGGGAAGGCCATCAAAGATTATATAAACTTGAAATGTCTGAGTATATAATATATTGAATAAGTGTTTAAATTACAAATAAACGCCTATAAAGAGTTGGTGGTCCACAGCCCAAAACAATGTTCTCAAATATGTGCTCATGGCATATAATACATCAACACCGAGATACAAATTTAGAGTCTATCGAAGCAAAATAAAACGTAACATACAAGCAAGTAACCAAGAAATACAATGTGAGTACAACTTCAATTTTTTCTCTTTAAATCTGACGACTATGATTAGGAAACCCCCTTGGAATACTTCCCAATATCTGAAGAGCGGCCAGGAAGAGAAACGGGAGTAAAAAGTATGCAAACGTTTCTAGGGGGTGGATAGCGGAGTGATGGAAATGGCATTAGAAATGGATGCAGAGGAAGTGGAGGAAACGAAGGGATGGTTAAATACAGAGATTATGCAATTTACTTGTGAACAATTTAAAAAGCTTTTGTGTGATGAGATTCAACAAGCGGTTAAAGCAGCATGTGAAAGTCTTTTGGAGAAACCACTGAGTACTTGTTTAAACCAGGAGGATGGGAAGGAGCTACCGCAATCTCATCAGGGCATTGAAAAAAACCCAGACTACTGCCAAGGAAACACGATATATGACATAGTGACTTCGCCTACGACAGGACTTGAAAGCAGAATTAATCAAATGCCTTGTCTAAAGGAACCATTAAGGGACTTTATGGTGTTGGAAACCACAAAAGAAGGCTGCCAAGATATGTCATGCAATGAGCTGATCAAACTTACTAAATGGAAATCAGGGAACCTTACAAGGAAATGTGTTAAACGTACTAGAGTGAGTAAAAGACTGAAAACTACAGGAAAGACAAACTTTATATGTATCTCGAAAGTTAGATGGCAAGAACGGGAAATAGAACTTTACATTTACAAAGAGTTAAGACATTTAAACATGGTTTTGGGGAAAAAGAAGTTACAAAAAATTAAGAAAAGAATAATGCAATATGATTTGAGTTTGAGATTAATTTTTTTAGTGTATGTGAGCAACGATGGAAAACTAGTATAATGCATTCCAGAATAAGATGAAGGGATGATGAATGATAACCTTAATTTGGAAATTCTATGCCCTCTCCTTCTTCTGATATTTATGTTAATTATTGTTATTTGATGATCTATTTATTCTGCAGATGGATATTGTTAAGTATTGAAAGCAATTAATTTTGAGTTGGATTATATTAGCACAAAAATGTGTAAGGTTGCAAAGTAAGGGATAAGGAAGTAGGATATAGTAGATTATTTGTAAAATCGAGACAGCTATATTTTAAGTTATGAATAAAAAGAAAGATGTGAGAAAACAATTATTATGTCAGTGAAGTAACAAGCATGTCTGCTAGTGGAAGTAATTAGGAACTTAAATAACAAACAGATGAATAGGTGTTGGTTCCCGTAATAGAATATAGAAATTAGCAATATAAATAATTAGTAAGAATATAAAACAAGAATGATGTGAGTAAAAAATATGAGGCGACTTGGTATTTGTTATTGGATTGTATTGTCTTTAGTAGAGTAATATATATAATTTTCAGTTGGGTTATAAATGAATTTATTTTTAAAGGCTTCCCTTTAAACCAAGCTATGTTAATCTTTATATAGTAGATAGATGGAATACAAGTATTAGAATACACTTGTCATGCATCAAATGGAAATATATATTTGTAAAATTAATTAATTGGAAGTCAGAATAACTGAATATCTATGTTGGAAACATAAGCTGAATCATAGTTTAAGGGTTGAAAAACAAAACATTAAGTTGAACCTATGATATTTTGTCATGCCTTGTTAGAATATCTCAACCTGGAACTCAGTATAACTAAATATCTCTGTTGGAAATATGTGAGGATTTATAGTATAAGAATGGGTAATCAAAAAGTAATGCAAACCTGTGATATTATGTTATGTTTTGTTAGGAGATTTTAGAGAGGCCAAGATGAATATGTCTCTTTTTGTCTATATCTTTTCTTTGTGTTTGAAAAACCAATAAATATACTGTTAAAAACAAAACATTGAGATACAAATAAACATGTAACTGCTCCCCCAGGTATGCACATAAATCCAACTGGTTGATTCTCCTTGCTTAAATGCAATAAAAGTGTCCGAAGACCTACAACAGTCATAAATAAATCAGAGGATGGCCAGTGAACTATAGCTGAACGCCTTTCCCAGATATATGGATGTTTCAATTTATCTTCTTCTGATTAAGCAGCTGAATAATGGAACCCGATTTCAAAGAAAATTACATGGAATATCAGTTCTTTTAGCTATAGCTTATTCAATATATCATATACTCAGACATTTCAAATAATTATAGGTGGGGCATGAATGAAGAAGGGGTTTGAAGAAGGTGATCCCTTCTAGCTCTGTGTCAAGAAACTGGCCTCCTTTAAGATAGTTTTTCTGCCTAAGTGTTAGCTTTTTTGACTATGGAGTCATCACCCCCACCTACCAGCTTGTTATCAGAAGTGTTGCTTGGGCAGGCAGAAGTGATTAACTTGCAGCAGCTGAGAACTGTCATCTAAAGTGGTTGACAGTTTGCAAGTTACAGATCTATCCCGGTAACAGCTTTCTATTGACCAAATGGATAAGAACACCTAGGCAGACTTAGACAACTTGAGAAATCTCAGGAAAGAAACTGTCTCAAAGCTCTCTTCAACTTCGATTCTGCTGCTATGTAAGGAGTAGAATAACCAGCTAGGTTTTTTGTTTGGGTTTGCATTCCTTGCTGAACTGTATACATACCTTAGAACATAAGAACATAAGAACATAAGAGAAGCCAATGTTGAATCAGGCCAATGGCCCATCTAGTCCAACACTCTGTCACACAGCGGCCAAAATATACCGCGTGCCATCAGGAGGTCCAGCAGTGGGGTCAGGACACTAGAAGCCCTCGCACTGCCCCACATGCCACAAAATCTCGGCTATGGGACTGATGCAGATGTCCAATGAACCATACTCAGGGACTCCGCCTTTAAATGCTTTATTCCGAATAAAGGGGAACAGACTTAAGCAGTCAAGTGTTCTGAAAGATACAATCATGGTTTCCTACTTTTATACTTTGTACAAACAAAGCACTACATGGTTATAAAGTACACAAACCACCTTCTTTTGATTGTTCGTGAAGCTGATTACATTTATATTACATATACACACGTTTCTCCTATCTTACTTTAATGATTAACTTTTGATTTTCTATTTTACTTTACTAACGATCCATATCTCTTTTGAACTTTTTGCTCCATCTTATTTTACATTGTTGTTACCCAACCCAGATATCCTTATCTCCCTTTCCTTTAATTCACCACCCTCGCATGCCTGCTCTTAAGGCTATCCATCTTCCCCTGCAGACACCTGTATCACACCACATCATTATTCTTTCTACTCCTTTCAAAAAACATTCCATTTCCGCTTTCCCAGAACCTTGTGGTCCTCTAAAATCAAATACCTCATTAATCTACTCCTTTCCTATATGTCCCACATTTGCACTCTCTGTAAGGATCATGGGTAATGGATGTGTTAGGAATAACTTTTTTCTGCATGAGACACTAGAGAGTTGCTGCCAGTCACAGCAGAAGATACGGAGCTAGATGGTCTGACTATAAGACAGCTTTATATGTATCTGAGCCATATATGTCAGGGCTAGAGCTGTTCCTTTCATATACAGTGGGCAGCACGAGAGAACTAGAATCAGGCAGCAGTGTGTGTGAGAGAGGAAACGGCACTCCCCCCCCTTTTCCTCTAATTCTCCCCCTGGCTATACCTTCTAACCCTCTGGTTTTGTTTCACAGGCAACGCAGTCAGGTGCTTTCCAAACTCAGTTTTCTCCATCTGAGCAGAGACAAGAGGAGGTGAGGGAACAGGCAATTTTCTTTGATCTAACACCTGCTCTCAAATACCGTGCCAATAAAAATCTGGAAGACTGCAATTAATTTAGACTGGGTAGCAAGGCAAAGCCATCCTCTTCATATTGCTCAGCCATGACTATGTCCTCTGCAACACTTGCATCCCATTCGTTTATTCTTGGGGAGAGTTGTGGTCTTAAAATTGCATATTTAACACATTCCTCCATTGCTGTCTGAAGGTACAATGTTTGATTGAGTCATGAGATGCTTAAAATCCCACATTCTAAACAGTGAAGGCAACTTGGTCTTAAAACCCATCTGGCAGACACTGCCGTAGCTGAGACTGCAGTTCCCATACTGTCTTCTAGTAGAATCAGGTGGGTAGCCCTGTTGGTCTGTAGCAATAGAACAAAGGACGAAAGCTTACACCCAAAATAAACTTTGTTGGTCTTAAAAGTGCCACTGGACTCAAACTTTTATTTATTTATTTATTTATTTATTATTCGACTTTCTATCCCGCTCACCCCCCTAAGGACTCTGAGTGGCTTACATATATATATTAGGTCCAACATTCCTAGCCTAGGGCCACATATGTGCAGGGGGAGGTGGATATCCTACCAGGCACCCCTATTCTGTAGCAGATCTTCTGTTGCAAAGGGAACAGTCCGGTGGCGACCTCTCTCTCCGGCACTGGTCTTTTGTTATAAAGTTCCACCTTCCTGGCCCTTGCGAATCCACCTCCAGGCCGGATCCACTCCGCACTTTTGCGCCAGCTTCACAGCGGCCTCTGTCCATGTCAGACTCCGGCCTGCTGCGTTGCTCCACCTCTGCGCCTCGTCGGTCCGGCCTCCTTCCTATGCCTCCTCACCTCGCCAGCCGCCATGTCTCCTCCACCGTCCATCGCCTCTGCCGTCCATTGCTCTCCACCGTCGCTGCTACAGGGGCGGGTGCCCCCCTGCTCTAATAGCAGGTACCCCTTTTATCTAATCACCCTTTAATGGGCTTTCGAACCGCTGGGTGGGCGGGAGCTGGGAAAAGGGCCAGGAGCTCACCCTGACCACGGCAGGATTCGAACAGACAAAGCTGTTCGAACAGATGTTAAGGCAGGCATTCCTTTACTGCCTGCGCCACCGCTCCCTTGATCAAGTGGAATTGACAGTTACATTGTGAAATCATTCCTACAAGGGAACTACTTTTTTTAGCAGCCAGTACCAGCTTCCTTTGGCTGACTTCCTTCTTCTCGCTAGTCTTCCTTGTTCTCTTTCCTTCCTGCACTATATGCTATTTGGGGGGACAATTTGTGGAGTTTTCCAAGCAAGGAAATATTAAGCTGGGGCAGGGGTGGCCAAACTTGCTTAATGTAAGAGCCACATAGAATAAACATCAGATGTTTGAGAACCGCAAGACATGAACAAATATTACACACATTTTTATTGGAAAATATGCAAAGTTGCTTTTATTAATATTAAATTGATAACTTTAGATGGGGAGGAAGGGGAGAAAGAGAGAAAGGTGGAAAGAAAGCAAATAGATGAGGGAGGGAGAGGTGGAAAGAAAGCAACTTTAATGTTAAATGCATCCTTCAAGGCCCCCCTGCCCCTACGCTGGCTAGCTTGGCTTGGAGAAGGAATTTAAAGGGACAAATGCCTTCTCCAAGCCAGCAGGTGGGGGAGGGGGCTTTGAGAATGCATTTAAAGTTCAAGTTGCTTTCTTTCTCTGCACTGGCTGCGGAAGGGAAGACCAATTGGGAAGGTATGCCTCCCCTTTGCTTCTCCAGTCACTGTAGCGGGAGCTGCACAATATGTGTGGAAAAGCCACATGTGGCTCTCGAGCCACAGTTTGGCCATCCCGAGGCTGGGGGGTTTAGGGCTTTATTGTACAGAGATCCTTAACATAGGGCAGTAGATGCTTGATAGAAGACAACTTCAATAACTTTATTATAACCAGAAATGAAGCTACCAAGGAGACTTGACAAATGTATGCAATGCTACTTATTTGGTGAAGTAATTTGCAGACTAATTCCATATTTCTTCACACATAATAGCACAATTGCATAACCTCCCCACTACTATCATCTTTGTGCCAAAAGCTGAGTTGTGGGAAAGTCTAAGGCCCTCTGAGTACATACCTGCAGGGAACTGTTTCACTTACTGTCCTGCACACAGGAGATAATGTGAGAATATGTAGTTCTTGTCAGCAGGATCTTGGCCAGTTGCTATTCTTAAAAACAAAACAAAACAACCATGTAGAAGCCTAGCAATGCAATAATTAGATGGCTGGTTTTAAATGTACCAGTTACTTGAGCTAGTGCCTGCCCTGCTGTGGTCAAGTGGATAAGGATGAAAAGTGGAAACTGAATCTTGACAAAGTCATACTGAGCAATAATTCCAAGATCTTGGAGGGCACGGTGCTTCCTACATCTGATGGGATGGCGTTAGCCAAATTGCCTTATTTTATTAATAAATGTGAGGAATTAGAAGAAGAAGAAGAGATTGGATTTATACCCCACCCTTCACTTGGAGTCTTAGAGCAGCTTACAAACTCCTTTCCTTTCCCCTCCCCACAACAGAAACCCTTGTGAGGTAGGTGGGGCTGAGAGAACTCTGACAGAGACTGCTCTTTTTCAAGAACAGCCATGCCAGAACTTGTGACTGACCCAAGATCACATCAGCAGGTGCAAGTGGAGGAGTGGGAAATCAAACCTGGTTCTCCCAGATTAGAGTCCACACACTTAACCACTACACCAAACTGGCTCTCAATTAGGATTATTAAATGGCAATAGACATTAATTATAGGACCATAACCAGTGTCCATAACCGTTGTGTACCAGAGTTTGAGTTCCCAGTACCCAGAAATAGATGCTGAGGCTAGGTTACTAAAACAGTGATTTCTTTACTGAAGGATTTTTAAATATACAAACATAAAATCAAGCATACACACACTCAAAACAGAACTAAGAATTCAGAGAGGAAAAGTACAGAGACGTTTGCATTAGCAGGAAGTATCGTTGGAAGGGTGATACTTTACCTGTCCAGCGAGGTGAGTTGACTCTGCAGCAAAAAAGGGATAAAATAAGGGAAGGGGCCATGAGTTGACCAGCAACACACGTAGAGAGGTCCCAAACTTCGCAAAGGATGGAACCAAGATAAGGTGGGGTTAGGAGAGGTAAAGCAAGAGAGGTAAAATGCAAGGCTCTCCTTAAGTAGCTAAATTTGTGACTTGAGGCCAAATGGCCCATGTGGTTACCTGATCCCCAGGAAATAGGGGGAAAAGTTAATTACACTTTGAATGCACCAGAAAGGCGTTTATGGTTGGGCAATTGTAAGTGATATTTCAGCTGTGAGTGACACCTCTTTGGGGCAGGGGGTAGACAAAAGGGGAAAAGGAGAATCAATCAAGTTGCCAGTCCAGTGCTCTGGATTAATGACCAGATGTTTGACAGCTGTGTTATCTTGATGGGTAGCAGGAAGACTTGATGGTTTGCTATTGTCATCTTCAGGCATATCCTTTTACCTTAGGTTGCAGAGGAATGTGAGGGTGGGGGGGAGAATGCCTGCATGATGGAGAAGGGAGTTTGTCATGGCGTCTGTGCAGGAACATCTTGTCCTTTTTGCAGAGCATGGCTTCCTTCAGTGATCTGCTGCTGTTTCTGTGTGTAATGGAGGTCAGGGCTGCTGGTCTGTGTCCTAGCTCTTGCATGGCTGTTGAGGCACAGGGGCAGGAGGCTTCTGTGGTCCAGGGATCCACATCTGGCTTGGCATGCTGCTTAGGCACAAGGCTCCCCTTGGCTGAAGTACATTCCATGGTCCAGTACAAGGGCCCTGCTCTTGGGCTACTGTTCTATTGCCCTGACACACCCTTTTCATAGTTCAGCAAAGCAGTCATATTTGAGTCTTTATTAAAGCCATTTGAAGTGGCTGCATGGCAACAATGGAGTGGCCTCTTGCTTATGTAGTTAGGAATCTGTTTTTTTTTCTTGATCTAGTGCCAGAGAAATAGGTGAGTTTAGTTGCAAAAAAATGTCTTCCTTCAGAGTAGAGGTTGGCTCTCTATCCTGACCCAACTGATCTGGCGATGTAGACCTCCACCACGCCGACCTCGAGACTCTAGGATATTGTCTCACAGTCCGCATGGGTCTACCCTCGGAGACAATTTGTAAACTTGTGGGAAATGCTGCAGCCCAGTTATTGTCAGGTGCATGGTGAAATGATCGTATTAAACTAATTTGGCTATGACTCCATTAACTGCCAATTAGTTTCTAGGTTTAGTTCAAGGGGTTGGTTAATATCTATGAAGTCCTTCATGGCCTGGGACCCGGGTATTTACAGGTGATGCTTAGCCACATCAGCTTTTTGTGTGTGTAAGCAAAGTCTTTTAAGAGATCCCCTCTTGCAGGTAAGTGTGATCTGTTGCCGCCCATGCTTGTCACCTGGGTAGAACAGTTTCCCAGAACGAAATTAGGAAAACCCCAACCCTTCTGTCCTGCGCACTATGTAAGACAGAAAATTTTAGGTCTTTTTGCAAATTGGCTCGCTGTTCTTAATCTTTTAATAGACATTTTGTTGGTCTTTGTTTTAATATTATTATTTTCTTGGTTTTAATATTTTGTTTAATTGTAATTTAATATTTTTTAAAATCCTGAGGGGGTGCCCAAAAGTACACAAGAAGCTGACCAGGTGCTACACCAGCATATCTCCAACACACACTAGTATAAGTAGGAGACACACTGGCACCACGCCCTGGGGCCAAAGCACTGGCCTGGGAGGCTATCGTGGCCACTCACTGATAGGCCACTGGTGCAAATTGATCACAGTGGGTTGTGTGGCCAAAATCTACTTCCCTGGAGTTATGATGTAAACGCTCAGCTAGACAATTATGTGCAGATGCAATGCTGGTGGAGAAATATTGCCTTTTCACTATCATCAGTGCCATGGCTCTAATACGAGCTCTGTGCCGTGTTCACTGCATAACCCACAGGTATCAACAGTCACTTATGTTCCACAAACTGTTCCAAACATACTTCGTCTTTCCACATGCCAGTTGTTGCTTCCCCTTTTAAATAGCTTTTGGTTGCCAGAATTCCTGACATTAATTCCTGTGGTCTCTGTAAAATAAAAATGAGACAGACACACACACACACACAAACTACCACCTTACTAATTTCAAGCAACATCAAATCAATTTGAGACTGCAGTTATATGAATCCTACTTCCAAGGAACTCTGAATGGGCTTCATGGTTCCTCCCTCTCCCATTTATCCCCACAACCACCCCAGGAGCCATAGTTCCGTGGCAGAGCATTTGTTTGGCATACAGATGATCCTAGGTTCAATCCCTGGCATCTCCAGTTAAAAGGACCAGGTGATAAGTGATCAGAAAGACCTCAACCTAGACCCTGGAAAGCCACTGCCAGTCTGAATAGACAATACTGACATTGGTTAATACTGACATTGGTGGACCAATGGTCTCATTTAGTATAAGTCAGTTTCGTTGATTCATGTGGTCATGTTAAGGGTAGGATAGTCTCAGAACAACTGGTCCAAGGTCACCCAGAATGTTTCATGTTGAATGGGGATGTGAAGGTGTGTATCCCAAGGAATTTGTTCTGCTGTTAAGAGCAGCAGACTCTAATCTGGAGAACCGGGTTTGATTCCAAACTCCTCCACATGAAGCCTGCTGGGTCAGTCACCGGTTCTCTCAGAACTCTCTCAGCCCTATCTACCTCACAGGGTGCCTGTTGTGGGGAGAGGGAAGGCGATTGTAAGCCCCTTTGAGACTCCTTAAGATAGAGGAGGGATCCCCAGTTTGGCGCCTGAGAGTACTCTGGAGTCCACCAACACCCTTCCTGGTGCCAAGTGTTTTTTTAAAAAATGGATGTGGCTTTTGTCCAGCAGGGCTTCTGACTGGCCATTGGAGATTGTAAAGATATTTAAAAGCACTGCTTTGGCAGCTGCCACCACAGCACCAGGATCTTCACGAAGTGACTGAAGGTAAGACATGGCAGCCATTATGTGGCTGATTCCACCTCCTGTGGCAGCCATTTTGTGGCGGCCATTTTATGGCTGTGCCCACCACACTGCATCAGAATTCCAAAGGTGCCCGCAGCCCCTGATCACCTGCAGCCCCTGATTGCCACATTACATTTTGATGTGTACAAAATGAGGTTTTTAAGGTGCATCAGAAAAATGTACATTTGTGGAGCTTCTGTTATCCATAACAATGTAATTAACTGGAATATATGTTGGTACTGAAACAGCTGTTGAACAGTGCAATCCTCAGCAGAGGTACAGCCTTCTAAGTCCACTGACATCACTGAGCTTAGAAAGGTACAACTTTGAATTGGATTACACAGTAAATATTCCTACTGTTCATGTGTGCTAAGCAACTTCTTTCCCACTATTCTTGGAGCAAAGATGTATTGGGAATTCATCTCGGATTCAAAAGAGAATTGGCAGGAGGCCATGTGTGCCCAATACACTATGAGTGAGCCAGATCTGAAGTAGTTCTGGTGCTAATCTCTCTCTGAAAAATATCTTTTTCCTCCTTAATGTTCACATATCTCTTGCTAATGCACTTTGGAAGTGGGTTGTTTATACATTAGATGAAAACATCTGGTACTGGAATGTAGGGAGTTTCTTGTACCAGACACTTGCTGCCTCGCACAGTTTATTAGTTTGGCCTCAGAATGCAGAGCTCCCCTCAAAGGCTAGTTACAGGAATAAAACATATACATACACACACATGAAAACCTATAGTAGTATACAAGTCCATGAGAGCCAGGCCAATTCCTGGAATCCGCCTGCTGTTGTCTCTTGGGGTTCCAATAGCAGAAGGGATATAAAGGTATATTCTTTGTTTTGTTTTTATGTGATAAGTATGACACTTAAAGGCAGCATTCCAACAAGTGATTCAGCTTTTAGTGTAGTGATTCAACAGCTCAGAACAGACAACACAGCTGAAAAGTACTGAGACTGACGAGTGATTTCAGTTCCCACATACTTTATTAGATAAAGAACATCTACTCTTGTATTCTGCCCAAAAGTAGTGTATCATGTGAACTTGGAAGTAAGCTTTGATTTCCTACGAAGACATGTTTGAGCTTTCAGCTTTTATTTCATTCTTCAGATAAGCACCCAACTTGAGACATTTTGCTCGTCAATGAACTTAACTTCTTGTTCAGAAGACGACATCGAAAAGATATATTTCATTCTGGAGAGCATTGTCAACCCATTTATCCAACTGTATTGTCATAATATTTATTGTTCTCATTTATACTTAGATTTTGCACTTATTATATTGATTCTTTATTCATCTTTTTATATTGTAGCTGAGCACTCTATCTGGATTTTGCATATTGCAGATTGGGCCTTAAATATTACACTATTCAGGTATTTTACACTGCCTTATTTTGCACTTTCTAAAGCTTTGTATTTTTTCCCCTTTATTCTGGGGATAAGCTTTCATGTGCATAATGAAGTGTGATGAAGTGTGCATGCACACAAATGCTTATACCCAGAATTAAACTTTGTCAGTTTTAAAGATGCACTGAGCTCAAACTTTGTTCAAATAAATGTTGGAACTGTGGCACCCAACTCTTAATACCTGAATTGTCAATAGTGCAAATGCAAGGAAACTACAGAGTTATTCCTTTAATATACACATAAACAGAGTACACATTAGACCACAGAGATCCTACATGCCCCTTTTTAAAAAAGCTCAACAATTCTTTTTCTTTCAAATTTTTTATCCCAGTAGTTAATATATGTCAGGATACAGCTCCCCGGCATTTGGACACCTGCCCTTCCAGAGCAAGGGAGCTCCTGCCGCTGTGAAGTGCATCAGCAAACCCCTTACTGCTCACTGGGAGGAGGCCCAGAAGAGCAGAAGGCGCAAAGGGGGCTTTGGGGGAGACCTCGGGGGGAGGAGTGAGCTGGAACACCAGAATTGCGCCCTTGGAGACACCGAAGGGCCCAAGCCCCAGCAGACCAGCTGGAATGTCCCTGGATGGCGAGGGAGCGTGTCAGGAGTGTCAGGACCTGGAAGAAGTGGTGAGGCACATGGACTTCTGCCCCAGGTTGGCCAGCCTCTGCAATCCACTGGGTGAACACTAAACAAAGATGTCCACACCCCAACAACCTGGTAGGGCCTGCCCAACCTGCAGGCCGGAGCAATCAAGTGGTGTGGGTATGTTGAGGGAAAATGAGGGTTGAACCAGTTACCTCTACAGAAGCTGGAAAGGCTTGCCACTTTCACAGGGAATGGAAAGGGGAGGGTGGGATTAAAAGGGAGCAGGGAGGAATTTTTGCCATCTGATGTTGATTTTAGAAATTTTAACTTTTTATGATTTTGTATTTGTATTGGATTCATTACTATGTCTGCATTTTAACTGTTGTGACCCGGCCTAAGCCTGCTTGCAGGGAGGGTGGGATATAAATCCGATAAAAATAAAGGGAGCTCCAATGACAGCCCAAGGAGGAGCATACCCAACCATCCCCAGCCAAGGGAAAAAGGGCTGGAGAGAGGAAGCAGACGGTGTGGTATACCCCTTCCCTCCCTGTTATCTGAGGCCTGAGGTGGTCTGTTTGGGTGATGAGCACAACGGTGGAGGGTGGAATTCCCCTGAGCAGGCAAGAACAGCCCGACAATATATAACACATTCTAGCTTAGAAGTATCATCTCTTTGGCAACAGTTCCAATTTCATTTCTCATTAATTTTGTTTTTTCCCAGTACTTGACAAACAAGTTTCAGGTTCATCCAGGAAGAGTTGAAGAGCTGGATGCAGGGATATTTACATATTGGCTCTTGGCATTCATATAATTCCTGGCAGTCGATTCATGCTCCTGGAATGTCCTGTTCGCTTCTTATGAGCAAAAGTAGTTATATTTTGATTAAAAACAGATTTTTAAAAGGAATCAATATAATAAAGAGAAAGAAGAGAATATTGATAAACAGTCTTCAGATCCTACATAACATGCAGCAGCTGCTGAACTTCCATTGGTTTAAGGAAATAAAACAATAACCACCAATCTAATTATTCCCATCTACAACCTCAGTTCCCTCTCTCTGCAAACTATTCCCTTCTTGCGACTCTTGGAGCTGCTGATATTGCTCCATTAACATTTAGGCCAGCTTTTGGATGACCTGCCAAGTTGCTGTATGGTCTAACTATTGCCTTAAAAATAAATTTGCAATAAAATATTTCTTTAAAACATTTTCCCACTGCTACCATATAGCCTCAATCAAACCCCAGGATTGTACAAAGCAAAAGCTTCCCCTTTGCACCCATTCTCCATTGCTGGTATTGATGGACCTTTTCCATTAAAAAAAAAAAGTAGATGTAGCAGCCATCCACCTTTGTTTATGATCATCAACGAAATGGAGGACCTTCAAGAGCGTGGCTGCCTTTCCTATTCATAATATTCCTCAACAAGGGTCTCCAATCATATACTCATATTTTCTTATCCTGTGCATCCACATGGAGCAACCTCCACTTAATCCAACTAGAGCTTTCCGACTCCTTATCCAGTCTTCTTTATCTAATCATACTTCTAATAATAGGGGGCAAATAATTGATTTTTTAAAATATAACACAAAACCAAAATATAACACAACAAATGTAACATTTTTCATACTCCCAACTAAAGAATGGAAAAGATACTATAACTCATAAAATGCATAGGGAAGCACTATCTCTTACCTTTGTGCTCCAAAACATTATATCCAAAATTTTATATTTGAGCAATTGACACAATGAATCATGAAGATCTCAACATAGGCTTGCCATGTCCCCCCGGGGGACGGGTAATCCTCCGCCCGAGAGGACGGTTACCTGACGCCAGCAAATCGGGCCCCGGGGGGATCTCCACCCCCTTCCAGCACACACCCCCAGTGTGATGATGTCACCTGGAGGTGACATCATCATGCTGGCCATGTTGGGGGCAGGATGCTCTATGATTTGAGGGAAAACTCTATGGTTTTCCCTTGAATCATAGTGGCCCCGCCCCCAATGTGCCAACATGATGATGTCACTTCCGGGTGGCGTCATTGCAGCGGCACGCGTGGACTCTTGGGACAGTGTGGGACCTCCCCCACTGTGAGTAAATTTCTACTTGGCAAACCTATCTCAACACCTAATTAAAAAAAAAGATTCAGGCACTAAATATAAAAAGTGTTGAATAAGAATGCTTCTTTATATTATGGTGTTGATCACAGATGTTGCTTAAATTGCAGTAATGTTTTTCTAAGCATTCTCATCATGTGATGGTAGGTGCAAGGATACTGAATCTGCGTTGAAACAGTCAGTGAACACTTGTCAAGCTTTATAGAAAGCTTGAGCAGAAGATGGACCCTTGAGGAGTTTCCTCTGTTGTGTTCTTTTTGTTTGTTTGTTTAATGCTAAATTCCAGAGTTGATAATATCATGAAACTACTATGAGCTGTTTCGTGGACTTACAATATTGTGGTAGTACCATTCACACTACTGGCAGAACATCTGCTTGGAATACAGAAGGCCCCAAATTCAAACCCCAGCATTTCCAGGGGAAAAGATCAGGTAGTAGATGATGTGAAAGACCTCTGGCCGAAACTGTGGAGAGCTGCTGCCAATCTGAGAAAACAATACCGATTTTGATAGACCAAGGACCTGATTCAGTATAAGGCAGTTTCATGTCTTCAATTCAGCGGAGAACATGTTTAGGAAAACTAATTTACAGTTTGGTGTAAAGCTTTTAAACGGAATTTTGTTCATGTCATCAAAAACTTGCTTCCATAATGTCCATATTACTTTCTATGACAATTTCCTATGAAAATGAGATCTGCTGATTTTTCAGCCTTGTGGGCACAAAGAGGATTAGTGTGATACTATCTAAAGTATATCTGTAAGGAACTTCCTTACAGAGAACCAGTTTGGTGTAGTGGTTAAGAGCAGCGGACTCTAATCTGGAAAACCAGGTTTGATTCCCCACTCTGCCACATACAGCCAGCTGGGCGGCCTTGGGTCAGTCATGGTTTTCTCAGAGCTGTTCTCTCAGAACTCTCAGCCCCACCTACCTCATAGGGTGTCTGTTGTAGGGACAAGAAGGGAAAGGAGGTTGTAAGCTGCTCTGAGACTCCAATTGAAGTGCGGGGTATAAATCCTCCTCCTCCTCTTCCCCTGAATGTGGGGTGAAAAAACTATAGATCAGATATGTCACCAGTGCATGATGACCTGCTGGAGGCTGCACTGGCCAGGAAGATGCCTTAAAGGTGGTAACAAAAAGAAAAACCACAAGGAAAGCTGCAATAACATGCGCTTATATAATTACAAAAATAGAGATATATTCATTCACACCAAGTGAAAAAATACAAAAATTTACGGTATATTGGAATAATCAAAACAATTAACCTCATTAGACGTTGATCTCATTGCGGTCTTAGAAATAATCCGTCCCCGGAAATATGAGAGAAGGGATATGCACCAACTATTGCTCCAAAGAGAGGCTTTTTGGATTTTCTGTCTGGGCACCTGTCAACCCCACGGACTGAATGCATCCCTGGATTTAGCTTGCTTTTTATAATTTTCCCATTTTTTTATAACTGTTCTGTATTATTATTGTGTAGTGGTAAGATGTAGCTAGAGGTATACACCTTTAAGATTAATCAATATACCTGCATATAAGGCTAATGATTGAGAACATCTGGCAAGGTGTTACTAGGAATATGCCCATCTAAGTAGATATTTTTGTAGACCATGGATCAGGGTGAGTTGTTTTTTGCTTTTGTAATTATTTTTGCTTTTGTAATTATTCTTACTGTTGCAATAGTTCTGCTTCCTTGTGAGTAATATTGTGCATTTTGAATTTTAAAATGTTTAACAGGTTGAAATCATATGAAGCCTGACATTACAATTGTATCCTTGTTTACAGATACCATCAGATTGCAATTAATATTTATTGGAAACCAAAGAAAACATCTTGTAAGATCTTTTACTGTAAAAAATTGGTACATTGTTCTCTGTGAATGTACATTTCAAAGTATGATATATATGTATTTTATGGTGTGATCCATGTAGGTTTGTTGCCACCCAAAAAGTTCTGATGACGTTCAGAGGAAGTCTCTTCGAAACAGAATTTGAACTCTGGAGATTTTCGTCAACAACTCATACTGTTATGGTTTTACTCACCTGTTACACCATCTAATGAGATTGTTTTGATTATTCCAATATACTGTACATTTTTGTATTTTTTCACTTGTTGTGAATGAATATATATCTATTTTTGCAATTATATAAGCGCATGTTATTGCAGCTTTCCTTGTGGTTTTTCTTTTTGTTACCAGGAAAATGCCTTGCCAGGAACCAGCAGAGATGGAGATGGAGATGGAGGCAGCTTCAGGGATGCATGCAAGGCCCCACCCCAGCAACCCAACAATGACTGGTGAGGTGGTGGGAGCATGCTGGGGCCAAGCCTGGGATGGCCAGAGAAGGAGGTGTGAAAGCAGCTCCCCAAACCTTGGACTGGCATGTAAAAGGAGGAAGGAGAAGCAGCCCAGGGAAAAACAGAACCTGGCTTCCCTCCTTGAATCACCTCAAGGTGGGTGGCACTAGGGCTGGATTGTGCCTAGGACCAGAAGGTGTTGGCTTAGGGTCTCATAAAAGGGAGGGTCTCAGACCAGGCTGGGGAGGAAAGGAGTGATTGCACAAAGAGGGAGAGGCTGTGGTCACATGGCAGGGTTAGAATGATCTGGCCCCACCTCAAATTTCTCCATTATTTTTTGTAATAGAGAAATTTGATCAGACATCACCACTGCTTCACCCCATTCTCATTCCGAGGAGGACCGATCAGATGGTAGCCGCAGAATGGGAGCTTTTATTAGTTGTCCTCTGTGTATGCACATAAGCGTTTAAGAGAAGTATCACTTCAAACTCCCAGCAGCTGGTGGCCAATGGGATTGTAGGAAGAGGCTGCTGGGATCTGTAGTGCAGCTGTGAGGGCAGTGTTTTTTAAACTGTGCATTTTAAAAATTAAATGTTTCAAAAGTTTCAAAGCTGGGGGGAGAGAATAGAGAAGTCTCATCCTGTGTCCTGTGTGCTGTCATTTTTATTTGAAATCTTGGAATGAAGCTGGAGTCACAGCATCGTTCTCAAACTGCCTCTTTCCCCCCTCCCTCTCTGAAGAAACCCCACAAATTTTCAAATAACCCCTTTCCCAATCACATGTGCCACAAAGCTGAAACACACAAGTATTTTTCTTTGGAAGGATTTAAAAGGTTTTTAAAAGAGAAACATATGGGGCAAATATCTGCTTAAGCACACACTGCTAAATGGATTTTTAAAATGCCACTGATGCACTGATCCAGGTGTACCCTCTAGGTTCTCAGCTTGATTCTGCAAGAGAAAGTTCAGACATCAGGAACTGCATTGTAAGAGCATCTCAGTCTGTAAAGGTCTGCTTCCCTGGTGTCAGGAAAGTCAGCTATGAGTACAAGCCACCAATGACTGCAGAACGGGAGACAGATGTCACTTTCTGGATGATCATTTTTAATCCATAAGAGAGAAGCAACGAAATTGAGTCAAATAGCCCATCTGATCACAGCCAGAAAGAGCACAAGGGTAAAGAAGAGGAACAGGATGAAGCAACCCCCTCTCCTTCCCATTCTGATGCTTGCAAGAGAGGGACTGCCTGTTCTTCCCCACTCAGGTTAACTTTATCCCGTGGGGAAGAAGATACTTCTTCCTGATTAGCCTCTGTTTTGACAGATTCTAAGCTCCAAAAGATACCTGGGTCCTATAAATGTCAAAAGGACAAGACAGTGGAAATAAATGATTTGAAAAGAAAGAAGGGAGGTCTATAGGAATGAACCAAAGTCCTTCTCTTACCCAACAACCGCAAAGATAGTTCTATCTTTCTTCACCTCCCTCAAAGTGATAGAAAACCAAGTTGCACCACTATTATATTTCAAACAGTAACAAGTGGCTATTTGAAGGTGTTGAAGAGTGTCACCAATCAATTGAGAAAACTTTCCTCTTGCATGACAACAAAATTCACTCCACTAACAAGGATGCCACATCCCTCCCCCTCCCAAAGTCCAATAAAGATAAAAAAGGAGAGAATGGGGAAGTTGGGTTCGAATTAAGGGTGCTGAAACAGAGCTTGGAGGATGTCGAAAGGTTCTGCACTCCAGGATTTGTCTGTATCAGGTTCTTGGGACCCCACACTTTGGGAATCATTTTCTTCAGGTTCTTGTACATGGCCCTCACCAGTAGCTAGGACACTGGCTGTCCTGTTGTCCTCTGATGTTGCTCCCTTGTCACTCCATGCCTCATCAGAACCACCTGGCACGTCGTCTGGACCACTGGCTCTTTTTACTCTGGTATAGTAAACCCGTCAGTGGCTGTAGTCTCCACAGCACTGTCAGAAAACAGGAGCACCTGGACTGGACCCTTCCACCGCAGCTTTAGAGGCTCATGTTTCCAGGTCTTCAGTAGGATCCAATCTCTAGGCTGGAAGGAAAGGACTGGACAGTCATATGAGAGTGGCTGGACACCAGCAGCAGCCCTATGAAGAGAAGAAAGACAAGACTGCAGGGCAGACACACGCTCAGCAAGAATTTTATCCCAGTCTACCCCAAGCTGCTACCTTGATTCGTGTAAGTGCTATAGGGAGCATGTCTGGCCATTTTGAAGAAGTCTCCATGCAAAGCTTAGTCAAAGTTGTTTTCAAAGTTCTGTTCAAAAATTCCAGTTGGCCACTAGACTGGGGCCTCCAGGCAGTATGTATTTTCCACTCAACCCCAGTGCTGCTTTCACCTGCTGGATAATTTGTGAAGTAAAAGAACTTCCACGATCTGAATTTAACCCTTTTGGCAAACCAAACCTTGGAATAATGTCATTCAATAAATGTTTAGCTACAATGTGAGCAGTTGGGGCAGTATAGGGAAATACTTCAAGCCATCCTGTTAATTGATCTATAAAAACAAACAAATATTTGTATTTCCTAACTCTGGGAAGTTCAGTATAATCAACTTGAAAAAAATCAAAAGGTCAATGAGCCCAGGGTCTGGCTCCTGGAGGCACTGAAACGCCTTTCTTTGCATTGATCTTCTGGCAGATGGGACATGCTTGAGCTTCTCTTTCTGCTTTCTGAAAAAGACCAGGAACAATTATGAATCTGCTTAAAGTCTTCCCCATTACTATTCCCCCCTAATGCGAAGACTGATGATAATCTCAAAGAATCTTTGAAAGGAGAGCATGTGGCACCCAAATTCTGCCATCAATATTAATAAGCCACCCATTTTTATTTTCAATAGCCCCCTTCTTTTTTGCTCTCTCCTATTCTTCAGGAAGGTAAACAGGCTTGTCAGGTAAATCAAAAGACTGGTGCCAGAGGAATACTAAAGACTGCATCCTTGAGATTCAAAACAGTGAACCACTTATGATCCCCTGGAATGGTTGACAGGATTGTATAAGGATTTGGAACTATAGGATGTGTATGTTGAACAATATGGTTCACACGTCTTAGATCCTGGACCAGACACCACCTAGTATGTCATCTTTGAGTACAGCTAGAATATGAGTGTTCTAAGGAGAAATGCATTCCTCTAACTTCCCTTCCTTTACAAGGCACTCTATAACAGGTTTTAATCCCAACCTCCCTTCTACAGAAAGAGGATATTGTTGCACCCTAACTGGAGCCATTCCTGGGTTTAACTTCACATGGACTGGAGTTGCCCCTAAAGCAAGAGCAGGAGTGCCCTCCTCAGCCCAGACCTTAGGATCAACTCCATGAATAAAATCTCCATGAGAACAACCCATTTCTTTTCTATTCTGTGTAGCTAAAAGGGCAGCTAAATAATGAGGACCAGGTTGAAGAGGAAAATGCAAAGTAACCCCATGCTCATTGAAACTTAACTGTGCACCTAATTTACAAAGCAAGTCCCTACCTAACAAAGCAGCAGGACAATCAGGAGTTAAAAGGAATGAATGAGATGAGGTATGATCATCTAGAATTACATCACACTCTTGCAGAAAATGCTGAACAGTAGGATTCCATCTGTCCCTACAATCTGAGTAGCCTGAGAAGAAACAGCAATTCCAGGAGGTGGAATAGGCAAAGAAGAAAAAAGTGGCTCCAGAATCTATTTGCTATTCCCCACTTTCATTTTTATCAAGGGTTCAGCAAGTGGGGAGCATAAAACATCTTGCCCCTGACATCTCTATGCATTTTCATTCCCAATCATTTGAAACTGGGGAATGTGAGATGATGGAAACTGTGTGGCTGTTGAGTCTTTTGTAAAGAAAAAGACTGCGGCTGGAGTTGAAAAGGTGCCATATTTGGTGGCACATTTGAGGGGTACCCTGAATCAATCAATACCCTTTTAGGATATTGTTGCTTCCAATGCCCAATCCCATGACAATATGTACATCGATTTTTCCCCAAGGGGAAAAACTGTTGTGAAATATTACTAGATCTTGATCCCCTTCTCCTTCCTTCATTCCCCCTTTTCCCTGTCAATGCTTGAGCCAACATGGCGATCTGGGCCATCAACAATTTCTTAGAATCTGCCCCTGCCTTTTTTTCCTTTTCTTGATCCCGATTAATATACACCTTTTAAGTAATTTCAACCAATCTGAGGAGGGCTTAGAGCACCAATCCTCCAGTTTCTGTAACTTTCTCCTAATATCTTAAGTTGAATTCCCAACAAACATAGCATTCAAAGTCTTTCGATTGGGGAGTGGCTGCAACCAACTTTCGGGTTAGCAGTCAGTTCTCAGAGCTCGCTGCCTGCCTGCTCAAACTTGGATATTTTTACCCTCCTCAAAGCAAACAAAAACATTTTAAATGATGGCACTGAAAGGCGGCAAGAAGGGAAAACAGCAACAAGAAAGTGAACAGCGCTTAACAGAGTTTTTTCCTATTACAGATGCTCCCTCCACCTTGTCAGCAATGCTGGGGAAGGGCGAACTAATGACTGGAGAGAGTCCTCTTACTGCAAATTTCCTGACACAGGCACTAATTAAACAATACCAAGAACTGAGAAAAGATGTCACAGAAATACTAAAACCAGCATTCCAACGTATGGATGAGCTGGAAGACCTCCAAAAGCAGATGAATCAAAAAGCTGAAAGGGCTCTTCAGAAAGTCGTAGAGCTTGAAATGCAAGTACCTTTGAGAACTTTGGATGTTTGGGCCAGAGAGCACATCTTGTCTTTGGATCATTACAGTTGTGAGCTTTTTTTGAAGTTCAGGGGGTTCAAAGCAAAAGCAGAAGCTGGAACGGAGCTAACTGTATTTATGGCAAACTGGCTGGCATGCACTCTAGGGCTGGAAGCTGGTGTCACACCCCTGCTACAGAGAGCTTATCGCGTTGGAAAGGTATGCGAGGAATCCACCTCCTCACTATATACCAGGGATATATTAGTAGAATTTAAAGACTTTTGAATGCAACAGAAAATCCTCTTAGAAGCCAGGGCAAGGAGCAGCCTTGACTTTCAAGACATGAAGATCCAAGTATTTCCAGATCTCCCTCCTGAGTTCTTAAAGATAAGAAGAGCTCTTAAGAGCATCACAGCTAAACTGCGGGACTTACGAATCAGGTACAGATGGCTCTGTACGGGCAAGTTATGTGTCCAACAGAGCCCAATCTCTTATTTTGCTCATGACTTTGCTTCAGGTGAAATAATGTTGGCTGTTTTAAATCAATCCCCTTCTGAATCTCAAGAACACAGACCTGGCAAGAGAAAAGAGTGTTAACCTCTTGCATCAGCTAAAATGACTCGGGTCTGTATTCTGGAATAGTATCTTTTCGTCTTGATGCAGATCCACCACATATGATAAAATGTGCCGTCTTCTTTTCTGCATTTCCATCAGGCCCCTTTGTAATTCTTATCCATCTTAGCAATATCTTTTGGAATGACATACCATCGGTAAAATGTACTAGTTTTCTCTTAATGTTTGGGTAGCAGTGAATCTAATACCTTTATTCCACAGATTTTCCCAGCACTGAAACTGTATTTCCTTACCAAAATTTTGCATCCATTTAATCATGCCAGATTTGGCTTCTTCAGAATTATATTGAAGCAATAACTTGTAAATTTGCCCTAATAAATGGTCTTTAGATTGTGAGATAATCTTTTCAAAATCAGTCATTTCATTAATAACTCCTTTCTTAGTACAGGTATCAATTTCTAATATAGAAGCAATTTGCAAATATATCCACCATTGTATCTCCTTTCCTCCTTCAATCTCTTGCCACGTGTCTTGATACCACCTTGCAAGTTTATATCACCATAAATCATAAAATCATTGTTTCACCTAGTATAATTACCATAAGTCGGTGATATAATTAGTGGAATTCTGGAGCTGATTCTTTTTTCAAGCATTTCACAAATTTTAATTAAGCTGTCTCTGATTATTGTTAGCTTAGCATGCCTGCCCACACCAGTAGTACCTGAGATGCTGGAAGTATCCAGATGAAGTAGGAGATCACACCGCTTTGTGTAAAACTATATACAGATTTATTTACACAAGTATACAGATTATGATATGCACTGACAAAGTGCTTTGCAGTAGACAGGTTCATGAGGAGAAAACAATATGTACAGTACATGAACACTTATATATACAAACCAGCCAATCAGGCAGCTTAGTCATTCTGACTTGTTAGCACAGTACAGGACAGAACAGGATAGAACCAGTTCATATCTGCTCACCTGACTGCTTAGAGCTGTCACTTAGATCAAGCTCATCTCCAGCCTATGTCTTACTGCATCATGTGCATGCTGACACTCCCCCTAAGACATATAGCGAGATGCCCAACTTCTGCTTGAGTATCTCAAACTTGTTTACTTCTAAACATTTAGTAAACATACCAGCAATGTTATCATTAGACACACAAGAGACCAATTTAACCAAACCACGTTCCATAATATCTTTTATATTTTGGTATCTGATATTTATATGTCTACTTCTGTTTTTCACCCCTTGGGTGTCAGCCAGTTGCTACGCAGCTGTGTTGCCACAGAACACACTCACAGGCAGTTCATATGGAATTTGAAAATCTGTTAGCAGTTGCAGTAACCATTCAATCTGTACCAAACAACTATTTAAAGAAACATATTCGGCTTCACACGTACTTAAAGCCACGTATTGCTGTTTTAATGATTTCCACATCACCAAGGCTCCATTGACAAATATCGTATAGCCTGTAGTTGATTTTCCATCAGCCAGTTCTCCCCAACTTGCATCACAAAATGCAGTTACTTGATTTTTACCAGTTGCATTCAGTACCAACCTATCTGTTATTGTACCTTTAAGATATCTCAGTACTCTCTTGGCAGCTATCCAATCCTTATCAAAAGATTTAGAACATTTCTGGCTTAACAAATGTACTGCCACACTTATATCTGGTCTGGTCTAGCAAGAAATATATGTTAGAGAACCTATTAAAGATTGGTACAATTGCTTGTCTTCAAACTCTTTTTTATTTGGGTCTTTCAGATATCCTTTGGACATGGGAGTGGACACACTGTGTGCGTCCTGCATGTTAAATTTCTTTAACAGTTTAGTTATTTTGCCCACTTGACTTAACATAAAACATCCTTCATCGTTTCTTATTACATCCACTCCGAGATAATGACCAATAGGTTCCAAATGCTTTACTTTAAACAACTTTTGTGCAGCCTGCATGAACCATTCCAGTTGTATTTCTTTATGACACATAAAACACAAATCATCAACAAAAACAATTAGATAACAGACAGTGTTTCTAATAGTTTTGCTAAACATACATGGATCCGCTATTGCCTGTGAAAAACCAAGACTGATTAGAGCTCTGCTCAAACATATGTGCCAATTCCTTGCACTTTGTTTCAGGCCGTATAACGATTTATTTTCAACACGAGTTGTTTATTAGGACTCTCAAATCCTGGTATCTGGTCCACGTACAGTTCCACCTCCATATCGGCATTTAAGTATGCAGTAGTAAAATCAAAATGATGAACTTTCATGTTATTTTGCCCTGCTTTACATAGAGCTAATTTGAATGTATCAGAGCGTACAGTAGGTGCAAAGATTTCATCATAATCTTGCCCGTCTATTTGAGCATACAAGCTGTGCCTTCCTTTGGACACCACCACCTGGCAACGATTTTACTTTGTACAACCATCGGCATCCTATTACACTCTTATCAGTAGGAAGCTTGGTTAGTGTAAACACTTCATTTTCCAACAAAGAGTTGTGTTCGTTTTGCATAGCTTGCAGCCATGCCTGCTTTTCAACCTTTGGCAAGTTTAACACTTCTGTGTAACTCTGAGGTCACTTAACATAAACATGATTAACCTCATGGCCATATTGTACTGGCGGAATTCCCTTGGTACTGCGGGATGATACTCTCAGTATTTGCCTCTCACTCTGCACACTTTCCTCCCCTTCTGAGGACTGTTGACTGATTACATCAGTCTCTTGCTTTATGCTCTCAGATTCCTCTGAGCTAGGCAACACAACCACAGATGGTATTTTGTTTGCATGTATTCTGCCCCAATTGCTATGCTCGCAACAATTTGCAGACTTGCTGAAACTCAGTTTCTGGTTCTCATTTGCAAATCTATATGACTTCATTCCAGATTGATAGCTCAGGAACATTAGCTTTTTTGCCCTGGCTCCCCCTTTCCTTCTCCGGTCTAGAGGGATGTTGACCCAAGCCTTCGTTCCAAACACCCTTAGATAATCAAGGTTTGGAGTTTTATTGTACATTAGTTTGAACGGAATGTTATCTACAGCACTCGACCATACTCTGTTACTCAGTTAACATGCAGCTTTGATAGCTTCAGCTCAGTAGGAATTGCTTAGACCTGCGTCTGCTAGCATGGAATACATCATATTTTGTAAAATTCCACCCTTCCTCTCAGCAACTCCATTTTCCTGAGGGGTTGATACATTCACCACCCTGTGTTTTATACCTTGTTTCTTTAACCAATCTTGAAACTCTAGAGACATAAATTCTCCACCCATATCCATTTGTAAAGCTAATACATTTCCTAGCTGATTTTTCACTCTTTTATGCCAATATTTTACTGTTGAGAACACTTCAGATTTGTTTTTTAACACATAAACCCATGAAAATCTCGAGAAATCATCGGTCAAACACAATGCATAACGGTTATTGGAGTGACTTTTAGGAAATGGCCCCATAACATCAGCATGAATTAGAGCAAGTGGTTTATCAGACCTCCTGTCACTCTTCCTAGCCACAGGAAACACTTTTGATTTGGTCATCTTGCAAACCTCGCAATCCAAAAAAGCTTTGCAATCTTTTAGACCCTCCTGACCTATAATAGCAAGGGTTTTATTAATTGTGTTAAAACTCACGTGCCCTAATCTGCGGTGGAGCAGATGGATGCAGTTGTCGTGTGGCTTAGTATTGGTTACCAACTGTGCTTTCATAGCAGTGTTTTCCAACACATAAACGCTGTTTTTCAATTTCTCCACGGCACACACAACATCACCTCTCATTATCTTGCACACCTTGTCTGCAAACACCATCTTAAAACCTGCAGCATCGAGGGCTAAGATACTTAAAAGGTTATTTTCTAAGGCAGGGACAGATAACACACCTTTAAAAGTGTATTTTAAAACTGGAAAGGAAACATTCCCTTGACCTGTTACCTCTGTAGCTCTCCCATCAGTTAAGCTGACGTTTCAAAGTAGAGGGCTGTCTGACCTGTAGCAAACATTCATCTCTGCAGAAATTCTGCAACACTCTTGAATCAAGCAGCCAAACTCCTACTGTGGTGTACTCAGCCACAACTACAGAAGCTGTATTTTGTTAGCAGACTGCTGTCCCGGCTTTGCTTGCTTCTGCCTTTCAGGACAGGCGCGTTGCAAATGTTTAGTGGACCCATAGCAGAAACATTTCCTCACTCTCAAAACAGCCTGTGCCTCTTCTCCACGCTGAGTCTTGCCTCTGCCTGAGGCAAAATTGTTGCTGAGTGACGACTCCCCCGGCACCTTCTCCTTGGCACGTTGCCCGGCCTCCGACTTGTCCTTTCTATCTTGCTCCTGCAAAAGCCTCCCAGTGACATATTCCAACATCAGTTTTGCAACGTCTGCTGTTTCCAGAGCAGTAATTAGCATGGAGTACTCCTCAGATAAAGAACTTAATATTATGAACACTTTGTCTTCCTCTGCGACCGTCTTCCCTCTGTCCTGCATCTGCTGGAAGCAGTCAGCCAGCTCGTTAAGGTGAGACCTTACCGACTCCCCCGGCTTCTATACTTTCCGATATAGCCAGCGTATTATGGATATTAAGGATCCTGCCGTAGCCCGCACATAGACGGCTTTTAGAGAATCCCAGGTCTCCTTTGCCATTGTTTTTCTGGCTATATGCACAAGCTGATCATCTCCAACACTCAACACAATAAGCGCCAGTGCCTTTTCATCTTTCTTGTCAACATCTGCTGTTGGTGCAGCTAGCGGGGCATTGACATAAGTCCACAGGGCTTCTTTAATTAAATAGTGCTTCATTCTAAGCACCCCAACACTGTAGTTTGATGCAGTGAGCTTTTCTACCACTTCTGCCATTGGTACCTGTGCCATGATCTCATCTGTTTCCGGCAGCTGGTCGTCCTCTGACTCACTGGACTCCTCCTTACTGTAGCATGTGCATGCTGACAATTATATGTCTTTTGTCTTGGGTTTTGTTTTCGGATATAGATTTTTTAATCCACAGGTAGCTATGTGATCCATCATCAAGATTTGAAGTTTCTAATTTTATCAATCTTCCATCAGGACTTCTGATTCAATCTGATATCCAAACTAGCCCAGTGGCTTGGTAATATAATTTAATGTTAGGTATTGCCAGGCCACCTCTTTTCTTCTCATCTTGCAATCCTTTAAATTTATTCTTGGTTTCTTATCTTACCCATACAAATTTATTTGTTTTTGCCAGTCACTCAAAGTCTTTTCAGGAACTGAAATTGCAATCATCTATTACAAAAAGTTTAATTCTGGTAGTACATTTATTTTTATAGCAGAACTTTTTCCTAGCCAGGAGAGATGTAATTTGGTCCATCTTTCAAGATTTTTTTGACTGGATTTGCTCGTTATGTCACATCCTGAAATTTTCTTAATCTCATCTTCTTGAGTAGTTGAGAATTTTAAAATAATTCTGGTTTTCTTCCTGTTGATTTTATAACCTGAAAAGTATCCGAACTTGTCAATTTGCTCCATTAAATTTTGGAGATTGTTGGGGGTTTGAAATTATAAGGATTATGTCATCTGCATAACTATTTATATGTTTTATTTATGCCCCGCCCTCCCCACCGAAGCAGGTTCAGGGCTGCTTACATAAAATAGCAACAGATAAAATAAAATATAGATGTCAGCATAAAACACACAAACATAATAGCAGTACAATGGTAGCAGAGTACATAATAAGCATAACAAGTATATAGTCAGCAGTAGATGTCACTGTCAGCAATCTCAGGCTGGATAATGATACTGGCACAGGGCATAGATGGTGAAGTGCGGCTCGTTACCTAAAAGCCTGGCAGAAGAGCTCTATTTTCAAGGCCCTGTGGAACTGTGATTCCAACTGGTTGGAACCGCCACTGAAAAGGCCCTGGCCCTGGCCAATGCCAGCCTGGTGTCCTTAGGGTCAAGGAGGGCCAAATGATTTTGAGACCCTGACTGTAGTGCTCTTTGGGGAATGTGGGGAAAGGTGGTTCCTCAGGTAGGTAGGTCCCTGGGCTTTAAAGGCGGTCCCTCAGGTAGGTCCCTGGGCTTTAAAGGTAAGCACCAGCACCTTGAAACGAATTCAGTATGCTATGGGTAGCCAGTGCAGTGCTTTCAGTGCACGCTGAATGTCCTCCCGCATGGGGAGTCCCAGCAACAGCCTGGCCACCACATTCTGCACCAGCTGAAGCTTCCAGATTTGGGTCAAGGGCAGCCCCATATAGAGAGCATTACAGTAGTCTAATCTTGAGGTGACCATAGCATGAATCACTGTCGCCATGTCGTTGAGTTCAAGGAAGGGAACTGCCTAATCAGCCGAAGATGGTAAAAGGCTGACTTAGCAGTGGCAACTACCTGGGCCTCCATCA
Organism: Gekko gecko; assembly: GCA_029375565.1. Lineage (NCBI taxonomy): Eukaryota > Metazoa > Chordata > Lepidosauria > Squamata > Gekkonidae > Gekko > Gekko gecko. The sequence continues at coordinate 32,821,785 of JAPDNY010000005.1, read as the reverse complement.
TTAGGGAGTCATCCAGGAGCACTCCCAAACTCCTAACCTCAGACGCTAGCACCAACAGTGCCCCATCGAAGGATGTGAGTGGGATCCCCATCCCCGGACCACCCTGACTCAGGCAGAGGACCTCCATCTTTGTTGGATTCAATTTCAGACAGCTCAGTCTAAGCCAGCCAGCACAGCCTGTAATGCCTGGTCCAGACCTCCAGGGCTGGAGTCAGACTGGCCACCCAAAAACAGAGCTGGGTGTCTTCCACATACTGGTGACAACCCAACCCATGCCTCTGGGCAATCTGGGCAAGGGGATGCATATAGATGTTAAATAGCATTGGGGGAAGTACCACCCCTTGTGGCACTCCACAGACTAGCAGGTGCCTTCGGGACAGCTGTTCCCCTAATGCCACCCTTTGTTCCCAACCCTGAAGGAACAAGGAAAGCCACAGCAAGGCAGACCCCTGAATCCCAGTGTCAGCAAGGAGGTAGATCAGTAGTTGACGGTCAACCATGTCAAACGCTGCCGACAGGTCCAACAACAGCAACACTGCCAAAATGCCCCAATCCACATGCCACCAAAGGTCGTCTGTGAGGGTGACCAGTGCTGTTTCTGTCCCATGGCCTGGTCGGAAGCCAGACTGGTAGGGATCTAATATGGAAGTATCATCCAAGAAACCCTGCAGCTGAATTGCCACCGCCCTCTCGATTAGTTTGCCCAAGTAGGGCAAATTGGTAGCCAGCCGGTAGTTAGCCAATTCAGCCAGATCCTGAGATGGTGTTTTTAGGACAGGGCATACCACTGCTTCCTTTAGTGTCCCAGGGAACAGTCCCTCAGAGATGGACTTGTTAATTATATTCCTTAGGGCACCTTGTAGCCCTTTGCAACCCACATTAACTAGCCACGATGGGCATGGATCAAGGTTCCAAGTGGTAGGGCGTACAGTCGAGAGTAACCTGTCGATTTCCTCTAGGCTGAGAGGGCTGAAATAATACAAAACCTGACTAGAAAATGTGCATGAAGCCTTGAGTTCACTTACTGTCTCAACTGTGGCAGGGAGGTCACGGTGGAGTGACAAGACTTTACCTGTGAAATAGCTCACAAAAGCCCCACAGCCAATATCCAATTCCTAAGCATTTAGTCTGCTTTGCGGCAGGGTTGTTATAGATGAATTGTTCTAAATAGTTGAGCTGGGCATGAACTCGCAGATGCAATCGTGGTCACATAATACTGTCTCTTGGCCGCTTTGACTACCATCTCATAGGATCTCATAAACTTCCTACAAGATGTTCTTGTAGCTTCGTCACGGGCATGCTGCTACTGTCTCTCTAGCTGTTTAAGCCTTTGCTTCATCAGCTGCAATTCCTGGGTAAACCAAGGTACCAGCCTAGAGCGAGGGCAAAGAGGGCATCAGGGAGTGATCTCGTTGATGGCTGCCAAGAATTGGCTATGCCAATGCTCCACTAGCTTATCCAATCAGCCGCCAGACAGCATCGGATCCAGCAAAGCCATCTGAAGCCATAATGGGTCCATTTGGCTCCATGGGCGAGCCAAAACCTGCTCACCACCCAAACAGGGTTGGGGTAGAATGTTCACATGGGCCTTCAGGACGTAGTAGCCCAAGCATGGCAGTAATTTGGTCCGCTGTAACCCCCATTGCGTAGATCAAGGTGAGCATGTGACCTGCTCACTGAGTGGGGGCCGTTACACACTGGATGAGTCCTAGAGCTGCCATGGACAACACCAGGTCCATCGCCTGTGTGGAGGCTGGGTCATCAGCATGGACATTGAAGTCACCCAGGAATATCAGTCTAGGGTGCTCCAATGCCCAACCAAACACGGCCTCCAACAGGGATGACAGGCTATTGTTCGATGTACTTGGGTGGATGGTACACTAACCAAATAGCCAAACTCTCCCCAGCTTCCCACACCAGGCCAGTGCACCCTATATCCATGAGCTTTGGTCTCAAACCTAAGTCTCGGTCATGCACACCAGATCCACATCCTGCTCCAGCAGGAAGTCCCAAAGAACCATGGTCTTATTTATGGACCTGGTGTTGCACAGCACCAATATCGGAGTGGGATCTTTAGTCATAGCCCTTCTGTCTACCAACTTTGGGATGGGACGCAGACTCTTTAGTTTAAACTCCTCTTTTACTTTTAAGCCTTTAATTTTGGGCTCTTGTCTTATCTTGGAAGCAAAGATTTCCATCACAAGAATGAAGAGAAGTGGACATCCTTGACGGGTTCCTTTTCTATTTTGAATCCATTTGTCAAGACGCCACTGATTAAAATTTTTTGCATGTTGTTTGGTGAAGATGTTCTGTATCCAATTTGAAAATCTGGAACCACATTTGAAATATTGCAAAGCTTTTTGTAGAAAAGTCCATCATGCATTATCGAAGGCTTTTTAGGCATCTAAGAACATAAAGGCTGTTTTTTCGCCTTTGTGTTTAACATGTTCTATTGTATCAATAACAAAACGAACATTGTCTTTCATGTGTCTTTTTGGTACAAAACTTGTCTGATCAGGATGAATTACTTTGGAGATACATTTCTTTAACCTATCAGCCATGATTGAGGCAAAAATTCTGCAGTCCACATTCAGGGGGATATTTTATTAATAAATTTCAAAAAAGATACTTTCTGTCTGCCGTCTGTACCACTCAGTGTTTTGATTCAAATTATTCTGACACAAAGTATTGGTGTCTCTGTACACTGCTTTGGTTAGATCTCACCTGCAGTACTGGGCAGCACCAGTTTTTGAGGATACCAAGAAGCTGGAAGGAGTCCAGCACAGGGCAATGAAGCTGGTGAGGGGGTTGGAGACCATATCCTCTGTGGAGAGACTGAAAGAGCTAGGAATCTCTACAATGGAGAAAAGACACTTGCAGAGCGATATGATTGCCACTTTCCAACACTTAAAGGGGTGCCAGGTGGAAGACAGGGCAGAAATGTTTTCAATTGTTTTGGATGACAAGTCTTGGATGAATAGAGCTGAATTACAGGAAAAGAAGTTTGTCTAAATTTGAGAAAATAACTTCCTGGTGATAAGGTTTGTTCAACACTGGAACAATTTCTCTTGTGAGGTGGGTTCTTGGTTGTTGAAATTTTTTATTATTGGATACCCACTTGTTGGGGATATTATAGCTCCTACACCGGCAGGGGGTTGGCCTGGATGACCCTGGTAGTCCTTTCTGAGATTAAATAAAAAAGTCCCTTCCTTACCTATGGGCATGACATGAAGGGCAGCCTCGGCTCCCCCAGTAAGGTGTTGCCATAGGATATAGGCCTAGTATTCTTTTGGCCACTGTGCAGCCTCAACTATATGTTCAAAGATGGAGAGGGAAGCATCCACATAATCTTCTGGTCCCAGCTTTGTCAACTGGGACCTTTTCCTGATGCCCAATGAGCCATTGTCCAAACTGGGATATTTATCCCAAACTGGGATAAATCCATAACAGTCTCAGTAGGTGCCCTAGAGAGTCCTTTATAAGTTGGGAAATTTATGGACTCCAGTCAGGACTTGGCCAGTTCAAACTGCCAGGATGGTTTGGATGGAAAGGGCAATCATTGGTCAACTGCAGGTCAAGGTGCCTGCATTCTCCACCGCTTTGTAGAGAACTCTGGCAAGAGTGTAGAAATCCTGTTCCAACCTGTCATGCACTAGGACCCAATTTAGTAAAAACAGTTTCCCTTGGCCTCAGACCACCTTAAATCTACCTCCTCTCCCCTAGCTCTACGACATTCTGACCTAGGACCCAGAATCTGTCTTGGCCTCTTCCCTCAAACCTTTTGAAGGCCTTAACCAGGTCTGGGTCATGCCCCGTGCCTTCCTCTACCAGATTTCAAGGGGGCTGCCACATAAGGATAGCCTCGACCTTGTGAGGGTCCATAATGATTCCTTAGGGAGTACTGCAATTTCCAAATACACCACCATCAGATTGAAGGCAGACTTTTCAGTTGCCCTTGCCATCTGAAGCTAGATGGGTGGCAATTAGGGGTGTGCAAAAAAAAAAAGTTGGTATTTTCCAGCTTCGGGTATATCAGACCTGAAAAATATCAGACCTGAATTTCCCCAGCCCAATATACTGATAAAATATTCGGACTCGGAAAATATTCGGTATTCCCTAATATTTTCAGGTCTGATATACACCACCAGAGGGAAAGGAGACAAGTTGAAAGCTCTTCTTTCCCGCTGATAGAGCAGGTTGAGAAAGAAGTACTTTTCTCCCTTTCTCACAATACAAGAACTCGTGGGCACTCCATGAAATTGCTGAGCAGGGTTAGAACAGATAAAAGGAAGTACTTCTTCACCCAAAGAGTGATTAACATATGGAATTCACTGCCACAGGAGGTGGTGGCAGCTACAAGCATGGACAGTTTCAAGAGGGAATTAGATAAACATATGGAGCAGAAGTCCATCAGTGGCTATTAGCCGCAAGGTATAGATAGGAACTCTCAGTCTGGGGCAGGTGATGCACTGTATTCTTGGTGCTGGAGGGGGCAGCAGTGGGAGGGCTTCTAGTGTCCTGGCCCCACTGCTGGACCTCCTGATGGCATGTGGTATTTTTGGCCACTGTGTGACAGAGTGTTGGACTAGATGGGCCATTGGCCTGATTCAACATTGGCTTCTCTTATGTTCTTATGATAACCCCTACAAATTTCCCAGTCAATTTCACTCCTCGCCAGTCAGCTGTGAGTGAAATTGACCAGGGAAAGCCTCCGCTCTCTGCTTTCCCTTCTCTAGCTGACAAAGGGTAGCTGAAGAAAAGCAGGCAGGAAGCCCAGGCATCTTTAAAATTGCTTTCTTTCATTCCCCAATCTGGGGGAAGGAAAGACAGGCATTTAAACACTCCCCTCCCCTTCCCTGAGTTTCTCCGCAAAAGTGGAGAGGTTCAGGGAAGGAAGGCGGCATGTCTACATGCCTACCCTTCCCTTCCCCAGCCAACCCGCCACAGCGGGCTGGCTGGGCAAGCAAAGGACAGGCATGCAAACATGCATGGTTTCCTTGCCTGATCTTCTCCAAGTGCTCCGCAGATGTGGAGCAACTGGAGAAAATCAGGCAAGGAACCCAGGAATTTTTTAAATGCCTTTCTTTCCCCTACCTGACCTAGGGAAGGGAAAGAAGGCATTTAAACATGCCCCTCCCTTCCACAGTGGGTTGGCTGGGGAAGGAAAGGACAGGCATGCAAGCATGCATGGCTTCCCTGCCTGACCTTGCCAGGTGACCTGCAGCTGCAGGGCATCTGGAGAAGATCAGGCAGGGAAACCCAGTATGTTCTTTTTTATTTAAAAACAGACATAAACATCACGTGCACACCCCATTCCTCATATATATAGAAGAACAACAACCTACAGTGTACACATAACAACAAAAAAAAGGAAAAAAGAAAAAGTGAAAAACAAGCAAATTAAGGCATTGGTAGAGAGGTCAACATTTAGCATGAATACAAAGAGAAGTAATTCTTTCCCCTTTTTTCTTTTCCTATAAACATGCATAATTAATGTATAGTTACAACATGATTAACATAGAGAGGCTTATTTAACTTTATCCCATAATCTGAGGAAGGGCTTAAAGATACTTTGGGTATTGTTCTGAGTTGTGTATAAAATAAAATCATGCCATGTTTCAAAAAAGTCTACAGTTTTGGCTTTGATTATTCTAATTTGATTTAGAATAGCTGAAAAATAGCTGAAAACCTGGCATGTTTTAAATGCCTTTCTTTCCCTCCAAACCTTCAGCTGACTGGCAGCTCAGCCTGTTAGGTTTACATGAGAGGTTTTCAGTATAGCAAAAGGAACCCGAAAAAAGCTGGATAATAGCTTTTTTGGGTTCAGCTATACCGGTAGCCAAATACAGACCTCTTATCTGTATCTGGCTTATGCCTCTAGTGGCAATTCGAGACAGGGATTTCTTGGTCATGGGATCAAAACTATGGAACTGCATCCCCACGGAGATTCATCTGTCTCCCTGTATTCCTGCCTTCTGCCAGTGGCTTAAGGCTTCTTTGTTTTGTTAGGCATACCCCCAGTAACATTTATTAACCCTCCTCCCTGGTTCTGGTGTGATTTATGTGTTTTTAATGAGCAATTTCTGGTTTCAGTTGTTCAGGCTGGGTGTTCACTGGCAGAGTGTTCATGCTTTTATTTTGTTTTAATTCCTTTCTCTGGCATTTGGTTTTCCCTTTAGGGGAGAGAGAACTCTCACAAAGAAATTTAACTAGTGTACTGTGAAGGCTGTCACAGGAGAGTAGTATATTTTGTTACCGGTCAGAGAAGGCATTTTGTTCTATTTTATTATTTTATCCTATTGATTTATTTTATTTGCTGTTGTAGCCATTATATTTAAGAGATACAAAGCCTCCAGTTGTACACTGTATTTAAGAAGGCAGCAGGCAAAGTGTAGTATGATTTGCTGCAAAAATAAAGACAAGAGGAAATTTAGTATCTCTCTACAGGCCTCAGTCCATGCCAGAGCTCCATGGAGAAATTGACCACCTACTTTTGCATTAAAAACTGAGATAGCAGCCTTTTAGCCATTACGATTACTGTGAGGGTGCATTCTACTCTACCTGTTCAAAGGCTTTTTCCGTGGCTGCTCCAGTATTGTACAGTAGCCTTGCAGAGGAAAGTAGAAGCTTTACATCTCTTTTGTAAGCCACTTTGAGCCACCATTAGAAGATGGGATATAAGCATGGACAGCTTCAAGAGGGAATTAGATAAGCATATGGAGCAGAGGTCCATCACTGGCTATTAGCCATAAGGTATAGATAGGAACTCTCAGGCTGGGGCAAGTGATGCAGTGTATTCTTGGTGCTTGGAGGGGGCAACAGTGAGAGGGGTTCTAGTCTCCTGGCCCCACTGGTGGACCTCCTGATGGCACTTGGTGTTTTTGGCCACTGTGTGACAAGAGTATTGAACTGGATGGGCCTTTGGCCTGATCCAACATTGGCTTCTCTTATGTTCTCATATTAAATAAATACATAAATCTGTGTGGGGATCCCACATCGTGAAGGGTTTTAAAGGTAAACACCAGCTCAACAACCAATGCAATAGTAACAAGCCAGGTGTAATATGATCCATGTCATCCACCCTGATGATGGATGATCTAGTATATTTTTTACCAATTCCTATTTCCAAATCATCTTCAAGAACTACCTCACACAGAGCATGTTGCAGTTTCCAAGCTTTGAGATTACGGCTGCATGCATCAATGTGATCAGATTGGCAATCTCCAACTAGGGGGAAGGCTTCTGAGCCAGATGTAGTTGGTAAAAAGCACTTTTATCCTCTGCAGCAACTTGTTTCTCAAATACTAGAGCTAGGTCCAGCAGTACTCCTAAGGTCGTCAGTGTCTGCTCAAGAAAAGTTGACTCTAAAGTAAAACATTATATACAACTTGTCAAAATGCAATTTTAATATGAAACCCATTAAAAATACCACTGAGTGTAACAGAAGTTTCAATTATTCTCAATACATTTTGAAAGGCACAAAAGAATATTCAACATTACAACAGTTTGTACAGCATGACATCTGAAACATTAGCTAATATAGCTTACAGTAGGACTGGCTCATTTACAGTAACTATCTGAAGAATTCAAATAATATCTTGAACCTAGTAAATTTGGAGTCAAAATACAATCTTGTTCTCCAGTTGGTTAACATTGCAACCCACATTGAACATCAGATTTTGCTTCTTTTGAACACAGTACAGACTCCTGTTTCATAAACCTCAACTGAAACTACAAAGTAAAAATTAATTTTGAAACGTCGGTAATGTTTCAGCTAACCACATAGCAGCATCTCAAGCAGTTTACAGAGTTCCCTGATAAATATGGTAAAGCTTACCTGCCTCTGTTGCATGCTTCCCCATAAAGTTAAAAAAACCACACTATCCATTTGAAAGGCCTACATAAAAAGACAACATTCTGCTTTTTGCACCGCTTATCTATCAACATTATAAATTACAGAGGATGAAATAGAGGATTAGGAACATTACCAGTTGAAATAGTATTGCTCCATTATTCAATCAGACACAGCGACAAAACTGACCATTTCCTGGACTAAAATGGAACTGAAGCACACACAGTGTACAATTACTGATTTCCACTGCGCCAATATCATTCAAACTATTATTGTCTGGCCAAAACTGTCACACTATTGCACAGTCCAGTCAGGGAAAGCAGACCACAATCAGTGTTCCCATGGTATGGCTCAAAAGTTATGGATGCCTAGTTAACAGGACTGCTATCCAGACTTCGGCTTTTTTTCAGGTGAATCTTTCTGAAGGTCTCAAATATGGCGTTGGAGCTCCTGATAACTTCATTCTTTTCCATTTGTTCCATTGCAGGTTCGAGTGGAATACGATCATCAACTGCAAAATGGCAACAAAGACAACCCATTGTTTCAATTTGTTTTTTAATTGTAAATATTTACCATCCCCTCTTCAAGGTTGTTAACCATGAAACCTGCCCCTCCTGAAATCTGCAAATTGGGAGGAGAAGGATCAATTTTGGACACTGCATTTCAGACACTCCCAGTGCCTCAGAAGTTGTGTTTTATTTTGAGTTTGTATGGGTTTTTTTAAAGAGGGGATAGGAGAGAGAGCTGGATCATAATCATTGTGACCAAATCTGTGAATTCCTGCTGACCACCAAAAAGGAGATTTGTTGAAAGCATCCTCATGCATGTGAAATTCAGATACAATAAGTAGTCAGCCCCTCATGTGCATTCTGGAGTGTACACTTACATAGAAAACTGACCCTCTGAATCAAATGCAGTTGTAGTTAAGATTGTATTTGATGTCTGGCATCACAAACCTTTTCATATAGTGGGTTTTTTTTTTAGTTTTAGAGCAGAAATATTTTTAAATGCTGCAGAGAATGGTGCAAGTGACACCCAACATTACGATATATTGCTGGAATTTTAGGTACAGATAAACGACAGCCATCTACTGTAACAAATCAGTCTCCATGATTGTAGCATATATCAGGCCGTTTTATTGGCCTTAGACTTTCAATAAATCTCATCTTATATAGTACATTATGATTAACAGAAGCAGGAAGCACCACAGCAGCAATCTGAGTCACTTTGCATTCATTAACCAGGTGCAAGATGTAGGAGACAGGTCAGTAATCCAGGTTCAGCCTGTATTTTTTTTTTTTTCAATTTATACCCCGCCCTCCCTGTGAATGGGCTCAGGGCGGCTTACAGCAGTGGCCCAATTGCCAATAAAACCAATAAAACAATATACATCATATCATTATAAGTTAAAACATAAAATCATGAGGTGCTATTTAATTCTACAATTCCTTGCTTACGATGGCGTATTAGGATGTCTCCAACTACTAAATTCCAGCTCAATGTCATTATGATTCACTCGATGTAATGAGCGAAATGTTAAAACTGAGGGCCGGGCTCATTGATGGTGATGGTGGCTCCTAATTGAAAGCCTGGAGGAAGAGCTCCATCTTGCAGATCCTGTGGAACTGCAGAAGATCCTGAAGGGCCCTGATCTCATCCAGGAGCTCATTCCACCAGTAAGGAGCCACCACTGAGAAAGCTCTGGCCCTTGTCACAGCGAGCCTGGCCTCCTTGGGGCCTGGAAGGGTCAAGTGGCTCTGTTATTTTTGTTTCATACTGTACTTCCCAAAACACAGAATTTTAACTTTACCCTAAAAACTGAGTTACCTTGAGTTTCCTTTTCATCAGTTTTTCTTCTCTTTTGGGGAATGTAATTTAACCAGTCTTCTCTTCTACTTTTGACAGCTGCAAGCAATAAATAAAAGCTTTATAGTCTTCAGACTAATGTAGATACTAACTACAAATGTTAAAAATTAATCCAGCTCGGGGTCAAGATGTCAGAACATATTCTACATACTACGATGATCTCCCACATCATCTGAGAAGAGCCATCTTTGTACCAATTATGCACACTTTCATTAAGTGTTCCATATGGTTAACTATTTATTTATTCAACTTACATTCCACCCTCCCCCCACAAGCGGGCTCAGGGTGGATCATAACAGCAGTTTTACAAAATCGTTATATCACAGTAATTAAATAGTTAAAACAATAAGGCACAATAATTTAAGACAGGTAGCACTATAACAAGAAAGATGTAATCATCTCAAGTAACGAAAGCAAATAGGCCATATCCAGAAAATATGGGGATCTTGTTAGTCTGAGCCACAGAGATAGAAAGCTTCAGCAAGGGAGGCTGAATAATTGTGCACCTGCCACCTCAACCCAAAGACTTCTCTTGTATCTTGTATTTATATGCAAATTTACTGTCAGTCACAGATTTTGCCAACTGCCTTAATGCAAGCTTAGCTATAACCACCCACTTACTTATGTATCTTGAGTCTAACTAGCCCTTCCTGGCAACTAACCCACCCTTCCTACACGTAATCACTGAGGAAATTCTGTTTCACTGTATCTGAAGAAGTGTGCTTGCACACAAAAGCTTATAACTTGAATGAAACTTTGACAGTCTTAAAGGTGCCACTGGACTCAAACTTTGTTCTATAAAATTAGCAATTTAGCAATATCAAAATCATTTCTATTGTGCATTTGGCCTTATATGATTAATTTATTCCATTACAGATGGGTTTCATCCATTAAAAATATATACAGTACCTGAAACTGGAATTATCTCTTTTTCAGGAAGCTTCTTTGCATCTGAAACATCTTCAGAGACGAAATTTCTAAACACTATTTCTGGACACATCTTGAATTCAAGCATCTGGGGTTTCACCCTTTCAGATTGCTGGGAAGACGAAATATGGTTTTTGTTCTCAGGGTGTTCCGAAGCATTGCTTGGTTTTACATGCCAGGCAGATTTGGAAGGTGATTGTTCTAACTCTGTCAAGCAAATGCTTTGGTCAGTCTGCTTGAATGCAACTTTATTCAAGTAATTTTTCTTTGGCTCTCTCTGAAGCGTAAGTGTATTGATTTTTCTATTACAAGATGATTTTTTATCAGAAAGGGTTTTAGCAAAGCACTTGTCTCGCTTATAAGCACCCCTTTTGCTTGAAGAAAGAGCTTTGTTCATATTAAGAAGCTGCCCTCTAAATGTTTGTAGTTTAGAAGGGTTGATATTGTTTGAAAGTAATCTTCTGTATTTCCATATATTTCCTCTCTCTTCCGGATACGCAAATTTCTTCAGATTTCTTGCCAAGCTGCCTTTATTCTGCTCGACTGGCTCAGAACTACTGGATTCCCTATGTTCTGTTCTCACAGTTTTGTTATTCTCCAAATCTCTCCAAATTTTGCATTTCTGTCTATTTACATGTTCTTGTGAACGCTGAGCATTATTGTCCGCTGTGGAAACCAAGTCAACATTACTTAAGTTTGAAGAGTCTGTTACAATACTACATGGTCTTTCTTTAGTTTTCTGTTTTCCTTCACTTGCAATGTGTTTCTTCAACCCCCTTTTAAAGGTTCGAGTTGGTCCCTTAATTATGTGTGTTTCACTTGAATCCCGTTTAATTTTATATTCTTTTTTACTGTGTTTGTTTTCCAAACGTCTATGCAGGAGAGTATTTGACTTTGATTTATCAACAACTATCTCTCTTGGAGTTCTCTTTTTGACAGACATCTCTCTTTCACAGACAGAGCTTATAGATTTCCCTTTTGAGTAATCTCTTACTGAATACAACCGTTCTTGACTTTCAGAAACCAATGTTGTACATTTTTGCTTCCACAGTTCATCAATCTGAACTTTTTCTAGCACTTCTTCTATGCCCTGCTCTTTATTTTTCAGTTTCTGAGGCTCTAATTTCTCCAAGAAAGGACATGAAGTAAGTCCTTCATCATCTTTCAGTAGCTTACATTCCTTTTCTTGAAGGTCACTTTCTCTTTGTGCAAAGGTTTTACTCAAAATTCTGTTACTTTCAACTTCTGAAGGCAGGTTATTGCTAATAGGACATAGAGTCTGCTGTTGATTGTTTAATTGACAATCAGTACTAGAAGTCTCAGTTTCTGATCCCTCTTTAATTTTAGATGGCAAATACTGAACCAACTGCTGCTTTAAAGCAGCCTCTTTAGCCAACATATGCTTACAAGGCTCCACTGCATACTTTAAAGCTAACCAAGCTGGTGTACAACAAAATGAATGACCTGCTGGTTTTTGGACTGTTTCCGTTGAGATGTTTGTGCTCTCAACAAGTGTAGAGTGAATATGGCTTTCATTTGTGTTTTCTGAAGCTATCATGAGCTCATCATTTTCTCTATTTTCCAATTTGTTAGAGGACTGACTACGGCATTCTGGAAACAATTCTTTCATTTGTTGAGGGTTTAATATTGTGATTTTTATTTGGTCCAGTTCATGATTTGCTTCAGAGTTCTGTCCACAAGTTTGAATGTCTTGTCCATCTTTTAACTCATTTACTTTAGTTGCAGAATCATTTTCAGTGTTCTTTAATGCCTTGGAATCATCAATTCCATAAGGAAATTCTTTTAAGAGTTCAGTCAACTGATCATTTAGCAATGTTATGTCAATACTGTTCACAGAATGGACTTGATTCTCATCACTTGGTACATCATCTTGGATACCATGTGTGCTACTCTCATCAGCAATGCTGTTTCCAAGTACTTCTTGGTTACTACTGGCCAGATCTTTACTATGAACATCATGGCAGGACATATTTTGCTCAGAAACCTTTGCAGGATTAGGATTGACTAATTCAGTGTTTTTTTCTTCCTCAAATTCTCTTACATTCACCTCATCTGACACCTTACCACCTTGGGGCATCTTTACACCTGGTAAGCTTAACAGTTTTTCTGCAATAGTTTTTGATAGAGTACATAGTGAGGGTAACAAGACATCTCCCACAGATGTGCTCCCATTCATTCCAGATTCTCTTCTCCAGTGGTTCAACTGTTGTTCTTCATGATATGAATCAGGCCTCTGGTCCTCTGAAGAAATGTTATGTTCTGCTATAGAACTAGTATTAAAGATATTAGCTATTTGTGAATTGTACAACGCATCTCCTTGAACTAAAGTACACACGCTGGATATCTGCAACATGTTTTCATTCAACACAGTATCTTCCGGTTCTACCAAATCTGGATTAGTTTTAGGAGGGCATTTCTGAGACACTGGATTTGAGTTATCTTTGTTAGTTCCTGGCGGATAACTGTCTCTAGAGTAGAGCTGGGATGTATTTTTTTCCAGTTCTAAAGGACCAGTTACCCCCTGGTTTGGATCACAAGAATAGCCTGTTCCACTTCCACTTTCAGCTCTCTGTATTCCATTTTCTTCACTGCATTTGGCTGGCTGCTGGTGCATATCTGACTCTACTTCTTTTACAGTAACACAGGAACCTGATGGAGAACAAGCAGTTTTTACCAGCTTATCAGTATCTGACGTGAGAACAAATCCATGTAAACTGTGTACACTGCCTTCTGCAATAACTGGATACATTTTTCCCAACACAGAAGATAAACGCTTTTCCTGCACTTCATTCCAAATTTCCTCTTTTGAAAGAATTAAGGGAGGAACAATAGCTACTTGTGGTTCAGAGCTCTTTGATGAACTTGAACTTACAGCATCAAGCTTTTGCCCAAGGGATGAGGAAACAGAAGACAGAGTTGGTTCATTTTTTTCAACTGTAATGCTCGATTTCTCATAGCGTGTTAATGCATTTGGGAAGTTTTTCATGGTATATGCCATTTCTTTCTCCTCTACTACATCCAATGAGGATAAATGCATAGTTGGTTTTGTACTTCCACCTAACTGATCATTTAGAGATGCAGCAGGGCTCTTCCTCCACAAAGCAAGACTTGTTTCTAGCTCCTCCAAAGAACAAGTTCTTCCCATGGTACAAGAATTCCCCGTAAATGAGGACCTCTGAACTATACTTGCTTCTGGAATAGCGGCAGCAAGAGAAACTGAGCTAGAGAAATCATTTTGATTGTTCCAAGCCGTAATTCCTTTCTCAGTTGTTTGGAAAGAATGGTATTTACTCTGCTGAATAAACTCAGACCTAGGATTCTGGGAATTTTTAGTTCCTTCTTTTGCTAATTTTTCACTTAACTGTGAAGATTCAGCTGGATTTTGAACTGAAACTGTACTCTGAGGACTAGTCAATAGCTTAGTGACAATTGTTCCCACTTTTTCCTTGTTCAGTTCGAAGCCATTGTTTCCCCCAGACATGGTGGACATGTTTGTTAACTGATCCTTGCCCAATGCAGAAATTTGTTCAAAATCTAGACTGACATTTGTGGATGTCAAAGACCCTTGGGTAGAAACAGTTTGTGAAGTTTTAGGGCTCAGCCTGGAAGCTCCCTTCATATCACTCACACTGGTTTTAGATTTAACATCACTAGACTCTAAGACAGAGCCAGAGAAACACATCTCTTGGGAAAACAACTGTTTACTCTGATTTTTCTCAGTACTTGCAACAAGGGTATTAAGCAACATTTCTTCATCAAACGTACCTTTAAGTAAACCCTGAAGAATTGGGTTTGAGTAATTTCTTTTCTTTAGTGGCAATAAAGACCTGTCTTGGATTTGACTAGAGCTACAGGCAATAAGTGGTGGCTGATTTTGAGCGCTGTCATGTGGAAGCAAGGAAGTAAGATTCTGAGCTGCATTATGTGATGGAAGTGAAAATGTCTGATGAGTGGCTTGTGGCAATGGAGCAGTTTGCTGACAGGTATTAGATTTAGGGAGCAAAAGATCAGGATTGTGAACAGAGGGATCAGAGGCCTTTGACTTCTGTGCCACAGACCGAAATAACTGTTGTTTTAATTTAAATTGGCCTTGCAAATTTAATAATTTCTTTCTCAGTGCAAGAATGTTTCTCATATCCAGCGTTAGACTTTCTTTAAACTTAGTTAAGCTATCACGAGCATTTCCTGAGCTTTTATCTGTATAATCTTCTACCATACTTTTGGATGTTTGCAGTGTTGACGTTTTATCAAGAGGAACAGTTCCTGGTATTTGAAGGTTGTCACATATACTCTTTAAGGCCTCAACAGCCGACTTTGTCAACTCATCGAAAGGCTGGTTTTCAGTGCTATGCCCATGTATACTATTTGCAGCACCTCCTACTTCATTGGTTTCTCTAGAGATTGGTGCAGACTGAGGAGTCTGAACATGCTGAACCAAATGTGAAATGTTACTTTGATCCAACGCAAGATTCTGAGAATTTTGAACATTTTCATTAGATGTATTTGGAACTGGTTGTGGTAGTACAAACTGTCCATGGTTTATTTGGATAGGAGGCGCTGCATATGGTGATGGTGGTAGGTTTGTGTCAGTGGCCTGAGGGATGACCTGGGCTGCATAATGAGTAGGTATGCTATATGGTGAAGAATATGCACAGTTAGAAGCATACTGCTGTGATTGCATAGCTGTTGCAGAGCCTGAATTTACATCATTTATTTGGTTTTGAACATTTTGCCCTGAAGGAAAGGTAAGGTATGAAGAGTTCTGCTGAGAATTTACGAAATGGCTCGATACTTGGTTAAGAGGCACTGTAGCATGTGTTTGAGGATTAGCAGGCCGATGCTTGGGAAGTATTATTGGCAACCTTTTTGAACATGAACTATTTATGTTACCCCAAAAAACTGAACTTTGTACAGAATTAGAACAATTTTTTTGTGGCCGATTATTGTACATATCTGGGGCTATATACTGATTCGCTGGTCTCTGCACAGGATTTGCTGTGCTAAATTGTGGTGCTACAGGGGAGATAATATGCACATTAGAATTTGGCCAGGTGTTCTTAGCCATGCCAGATGTCATTTGGACCCGTATATCTGGATGCTGGCCAACAAAACGCTGAGCTGTCCCAAAGCCTGTAACAGGTACTGTTGACTTTAGGAGAGGTGGCTGAAAGTTGTTGGATCCCACATTTTGAGAAGATATTTGATTTGGCAACATGTTCTCAGTACTAGAATGTATTTTCATAGCTTGAACATTTCCAATGTAAGCTGAAGAATTTTGAATTGATGCACTTGCTTGAGAAAATCCAGATGCAGTCTGCTGTGACTGGTACAGTCCCTGAACTTGGAAATCTCTTCCTTGTAAGTTGGTGGCATGATGTGGTCTTACAGTCCAGTCCATTGTGCTGCTAGTGGATTATGTTCCAAAATCTATGGGAAAGGTAAAGATAATGATAATTATAAAAGAAAGATATAATATAATCTACATAGAAATGCATCTTACCCAAAAAACAAAGCAGCAGTTTTATTTGCTGTATAAATTCTGTTAACCCCAATCCAATATGGCATTAATGTTATGGGACTCCCCTTCATGTTCCAGTGCTGCTTCTGTTACTTGGTTTTTCTACATACTTACTGAAGTGCTTCAAGCCAAAAAGCATACTACCAATGAAATAAACAGTTGAAGAGAGAAAGCTATGCTCTAAAAATACCTCACTCCATATACACATGCAAAAACATCTACAAAGAAGTAAAAACAGTGCCTAGAGACATCTGACTATCCTAGCAATAGCAATGAACTGTTTCATTAGCAGCAGCAGGCTGTACACCTGTTAATCAGCACACAACTATTACAAATGTTATGTCATTTATATTATGGCCTTAATAGAAACCAAGTAAAAACAGGAAGCAAGTAACAGAAGCAGCACTGGAACATGAAGGGGAATCCCGTAACAGTCTTCTCGTTCAGGAGTCCAAAAACTTTTACAACCACCACTCATTCATTTACCTTGTGCAAAAACGGTACATTTGAGACTGGACAGCAGTTATTCACCTCTCCTGGGTCCAGAGTAGGTTTCTTTAGAACTGGACACCCCACTGCTCGCTTCAAAGCAGGGGTGACCACTCTATATTTCCAGGAGGTATCCACTGTCTTTTAAACTGCTAGTCCCCCCCCCCCGCCATAGATTTAAGTAGCCAGGAGGAGAAGTTCTACAAGCAGATAATAGATCTCAAACTTCCAAGAATCCTGTCTACAGCCTCAGAAAGGTATCCCATACAATTGGACAAGGTGGCACCCTGAGACCATCCAATCATGTCAGTGTTAGTGTATAGTCCAAGTCGGAATCGATGTAAGAGATTTTATCTGCAAAATGTTGAGCAAAACAGCTATTGTGGTCTATGGCGAAGTCCACCTCCTCATATAGGGCAGAACCCGGTAGGCTCCTGACCACCCGTAAGAGTCCCACAGGCCTACAACATACAGATGCCAAGGCAGAAGAGAAATATTGTTTCTTTGCAACCATCACTGCTATGGAATAGGCTTTAAAATGAGCTGTAGCCCATGCCTTGTGGGATTCATCACAAGTCTTTCCTCCCTGTCGCTCCAGCATTCTCCTTGCTTTTTCATCATCTGCAGCCCCTAAGTAAACTAAGGGGCTGCCTGGGCCCTTAGATCCCAGACACAGTGTATAGGAAAGCCTGTGTCAATTGCCCAAGTCTCCTCATTTCAGAGGTCACCCAGGGCATTGACAGAGTAGGTTTCCTAAATGATCTGGAACTAAGAGTGAGTAGCGTAGCAACCAAGTTTGTAGATGACACAAAATTATTCAGGATGGTGAAAACTAAAGCTGACTGTGAAGACCTCCAAGATGACCTCCACAGAGTGGGTGACAATGTGGCAAATGAAGTTTGATGTTGGTAAGAGTAAGGTAATGCACATTGGGACAAAACTCCCTAATTTCCAGTATAAGTTATCAGGGTCTGAAGTTGCTGAGACTGCGAAGGAATAAGCTCTTGGGGTCATAGTGGATAGCTCAATGAAAGTGTCAACCCAGTGTCCTGCAGCAGTGAAAAAGGCAAGCTCTATGTTGGGATTAGGAAAGAGATTGAGAATAAAATGCCCAATACTGTAATGCCCTGTATAGATCTATGGAGCAGCCTCATTTGGAATACTGTATACAGTTCTGGTCAGTGTTATCTCCAAAAGGACATTGCAGACCTGGAAAAAGTACAGAGGAGGGCAACCATGATGGTTAGGCGGTTGGGGCACCTTCTCCTTAAGAAAAGGCTGCAGAGTCTGGAACTTTTCAGTTTAGAAAAGAGACAACTAAGTTGGGACATGACAGAGGTTTATAATATTAGAACACATCCAATTGCCATATCAGATTACACAGGGAAGCCATTGAAATTCATAAGCATAAATACAATTTCAACAGGAAAGAAAAGAGCTTAAAATTAAATAGGGCATGGTTTCCTGTCCTGAAAAACACAAAATGCTCTAAATCTTACAATCGCACTACAGATAAGATTATAATTCAACAGCCAATCCATACGCAAAAGAACCTCCTCGGGAAAGCTCCTCCATTAATATGTCACAGCATGGGGAACACCTACAAGATAATGACTCCGCCCTACCCCACCTTTCTGAGTAGATATAAAATTACCTGTCTACCATTTTTCTTCTCACCTGAACACAGAGAAAACTCAGTCTTTCTGTGCTATACCTCTGAGGATGCCAGTCACAGCTGCTGGCGAGATGTCAGGTCCTAAAATGCCAAGACCAAGGCCATACAGCCTGGAAAATCTACAACAACTAATGAACTCCAGCTGTGAAAGCCTCTGACAACATATAAAAGAATTGTATTATTTATACAAAAACTCTCCTCTAATATCACAATACACAGGACTATCAGCAAGTTGAATACTGCCTTTAATTATAAAAAAGTCATACCATGCATCTTAAGTAAAACCTTGTCCTTCATTTTAATCATTCTGAAAGGGGGGGATCAGAATTTTTTTCTCAACATTTCCCCAAATATCAGCCTTTCAGGCTAAAAATTTAGTATGTGTGAAATGCTTTTTGGGACATTTTTCTTACTTAAAAAGGGTGAAATATTTCATAGACTTTATTTTTTCAATATTTCCCGAAATTTCCCAAGTTTTCCAATAGAAAAAGACTCTGGGGACATTCTCCCCATCCCTCCGTAGGGGATTTTTTATTGCATTTTCTATAAACTACAACGAAAAAAGGGAGGGGAGCTACAAACTAATGGTGAAAGTAAAGAAAACCCAAGAGACGGTGGTCATACATAATGCTTATAAAATCAGCTTATTAGCTCAAATTCCAGTTAAATTTCATTTTATATGTTCATCTAAAAATCTTTTTAAACTAGAAAGTACAGAAATTAGAAACTCCCCCATGTCGGCCATTCATAAAAAGCAAGATAAGAAATAGTTATAAAAAATAAAAAACTTTTAAAAGTTCCAGAGTGTAGCAACTACTCATTTTTCTCCTTTTTCTTTCTCGAACGGTAACTGGTTTTTGGGGCTGCCACCCCTAATGGTGAGTCTGAGTTCTCATCAGAAGATGCCACTGCTCCCTCCTCATCACTTTCTTTACTGCTGTTGTCTTCCTTATCTTCTTCTCCTTCTGTTGGACGACTATAGAGATGCAAAAACTCATGCCTTTTCAATAGAGTCGATTTTTTCTTTTTTGCCCATAAATTTAAAGATTATGCCTTCAGGAGTCAGCCATCTGTCAGCGATGTTGTTTTTCTGTAAAAATGAAGCCAAGCCAAATGAACCCTATATTTCCTTCTCTTCCTTCTTATTTCAAATGGAATGTCCTTCAACACTTTTATTTCTTTGTCCTTGATTTTCAAGGTAGCTCTGTTTGTAGCTTTAAGTATTTGGTCCCTCTACTTGTCTTCTGGAGAATCTCACTATTACTTCCCCGGGCAGATTGTTCTTTCTTGTAAATTCTGAATACGACCTAAAGATCATATCAATTTTGTTTTGTAATATTTTCGTTTTAACATCTGCAATCGGGCTTAGAGCATCACACATAATCTGCTTCTCTCCTTTCTCTTGCAGGACACCTTGAAATCTTGGACCACAGCTTGCCCTTTCCATTTGCAGCTGTAAAAAATGGGACTCATGGTATTCATTCTGAGTGTTAAAAGCCTTGCCTTAAGAAATATTTCATTCACTCTAAAAGAGAAAATCTCACAGAATTTTTCTTCTAGATGCTCCCCTAAAATATCCCATCATTCCACAGGAAAGATGGTGGAGGGTCCTCAGGGGAAAACGCAAACGAATTTCCCCAAAAAATTTTCAAGAATTTTTTTCCAGCCTTCATATCTGTACAAAATACAAAATCTCACAACTGAGATAATACTAATAAAGTAACTTCAACTTCTGTAGCAGTCT
Source organism: Gekko gecko (assembly GCA_029375565.1). Classification (NCBI taxonomy): domain Eukaryota; kingdom Metazoa; phylum Chordata; class Lepidosauria; order Squamata; family Gekkonidae; genus Gekko; species Gekko gecko. Next base: position 32,801,693 of record JAPDNY010000005.1, on the reverse strand, counting down.
CATTCTAAGACATCTTCTGGGTTCAGCTGCAAAATTCCCTGAAGATTCTAAAGCCAATTGCTGCAGCAATCACTGCATCTGAATCAGATAGTGCACTTTTGTCAGAAATTCCTTATCTAATGAACAAGAAAACTGTTTTTGAAAATCTCAGTATATCTCTACTTACAACTATAGAAGAATGTAAAGTAAAAGATTTTATTTTAAAAAGGGAAGAATTTTGTTGCCATCCAATTGATGCTGCTGCAAATCTGCTGGATCCAAGATTCAAAGGTGGAAATATAAGTGATGATAGCACTGTTACTCCATTTGACTGAATTACAAAATAAGCATCACATTTAGGATTTGATGTTGGGAAGGTACTTTCAACTGTTGCAGAATGCAGAGCATCTTCAGGGATTTGGTCCAGGAATACTATCTGGGATTCTGCCAAACATATTCCTCCTGCAACATGGTGGCAAGGTCTTTGCACAACACAACCTCTTGACTCCTCGTGCTTCTCCCCTTCTTCAGATTTCTCCAACTTCTGCAGCATGTGAAACAATCTGGTCTACGTTTGGAAACACACTAAATCAAGAAATAAACTGACATGTGAAAGGGTGGAGAAGCTTGTTTCAATCCGGGCAAACCTTCAGTTTTTAGATGTCCACAATAACTGTGACAATGACAGCTCAGAAAATGATTGATTAAATTTCATGCCCATTCATTGAAACTTAGTCCTACACTCCCTTCTATACACTTCCCCCCTCTTCAATTCTTTTTATGAGAATGGTTTTTTAATTTTTATTTAATACTGTGGAGAGGAAATATGAATAATTGTTACTTTTGGATTTTTAAAAACTGTTTTGTGGAGGTTTTTTGTCTGTTCCACATAAACTAGTGAACAGTTCAGGAGACTGACTGTTGCTCCATTTGTTACAATTACAAATAAATATTAAAAATAAATTCTGTTTATAATAACTGTTTGGATACACTATATTTTTAATATGCTAGTTACAATAATTTCATGCCAAGTAAAATTGTTCAGTCGTATTTTATGTTCCTAAAGTAACAGGATGACTTTCAATCTGGAAAAGAAAAAAGAAGTGCTAATGGAGCTTTTCCCTCCAATTTTTCCGAAAATTTCCAGTTTTGAGGAAAAACCCGGGGAAAAACTCTGAGCTTCAAAATTTCTGGAAATTTTACATCTCTAGTTCTTACCACTAACCTTCTTTACTACGTTACCTTCCCACCCAACAAAGTGAAATATATTCTATCTAGAACCTATGTACTACTGTACGCCTCCCTTACCTACCTGAAAAAAACCTAAAACTTAGAAACAATTAACTACGTCTAAATATATATATATACTAAGAAAATCTATGTTTTTAATATCTTATTCCAATATATAGACCTGTAGGTTCCTTCAACGAAAAAAAAACTCTGAAGAAGAATGAAGTCGAAGCTGCACATCCTTTTCTATCAGGTCTTTTCAGCACAGAAATTGGCGTTCGTAGTTATAATATTCCCCCTGCCCTACCCCTTATTCTTATTATTAAAGCCCACTTATATCGTTGTTTGGCTCCTTGAAGTTACTGTGGCTGATTTCCCACTACAGCTGCCTCGGTGTTGCGCCGCCATTTGCCCCGATACTATCGGTCAATTTCACACCCGAAGCCGCGGGGCTGCATTTGACCCGCGGCTTTGCCCGATTTCCCCCGCAGTTTCATTATCCTCAAAAAACAGGATCACGAAACTGCAGGGGAAATCGGGTGAAGCCGCGGGTCAAAATGCAGCCCCGCGGCTTCAGGTGTGAAACTGACCAATAGTGTCGGGGCAAATGGCGGCGCAACACCAAGGCAGCTGTAGTAGGAAATCAGTCTGAGTGATTGGTTTTAAGCCTCTACTTAGAACAATAGCTTCCACTGAAAGATCCGGAAATACTTCTGTTTTATTTTCTAAGGATTTTTTTCTAAATTTGAAGATCATAGAAAGTCATTATAACATCTTGTGGTCCTTTCCTTTTGGGATTATTGAGAGATCACAGCCTGTATGCTTTCATGATTGTTGGTGTTATGTCTTCTTCTATTTTCAAGCATTCAATCAACCACTGGGCTATGAATTGCTGGGTCTCCATGGAATTTAAGAGTCATTTGTTGAGAGTCCAGAAGATTTTCTTCTTGTTTTAACGTCTGTGTTTCTTTTTTTAACATTTGTCCCGAAGTTAGAGCATTTCCCACTTTTTAGTATCTTGTACTGTCTTTTTTATTACTTCTATTTGTAGTTGAATTGGTTCTAGAAAGGTTCTCATATTCAATAATAGTTTACCTTCCATTTCATTCATTGCCCTTAGGAGTTTCGAGTTTTCTTGAATTTCTTCTTCTCCTTGCTCGACAGAGGGATCCACCACCATTTTAGTTGCTGCGTGTTGTTTTGTCGGCATTTTCGGTCCCAATTTATTTTGTCAAAAATAATAAGAAACCAGATTAGTTTGTGCTTTCTGTTGAGACTGTAGGTTCTGATCTTTCTTTCCCAGTAAGCTTGAGTAAGTTTTTAGATTTGTGTTGCAGTTTTGCTGATATTTAGACACGGAGGGAATGGAGCTATGGATTCAAGCGGCCACTCCTGTCAAGACCAAGCCCCTTCCCTCAGCTTTTCCTCTACTTTTATACACTTTTTGGTGCATTTGCACATCTTTGTTATCCAATCAGAATATTTCCAAAACTCTTGGGTTTCTACCAACCTGACATGACATCATCTTTGGCAAGACAAGCTCATTAAAATTATAATTTGTGTAAAAGCATCATGCATATCCTATTCTGGGCATTCCTCTGCCAATGACATTTACATCCTGTCTAAACTTGTCAAGGACTCCTTGACCTTGGCTTAGCTGTTCTTTTGACTTATTCCAGGAATTTTTCCTAAACTTGGCCTCCCTTAAAATTATCTCCTGTCATCCATTTTGAATCCCAGCATCCATTTTCAGTCCACATTAGCCTCTGCCTTACTTCCAGTAATCTAACATAGCCCACCCTACACTATAAGGTAGATGGGATGGTTTCTAGGCTACCCTTACACACACCAGGAATTTGTCATCCCTCCTAATGGCATAGATAACATATTTTGTTAAGACTGCAACCATAAACCGGTATTTATAATCCCTACTAGCTTCTATTACTGATAAAATATTCTTAATATGAGCTACATAGAGTGTGTTTGCTAATATAACATCAGTGCAGATTCACTGCAGCCTGATTGCAACCTAGTAGATTCACTGCAGCTTCTGTGGTACTTCCAATATATCCACAATAAATCTAAGTAGGCATGTATGGCAAAACACAATCCTCTTTCATAGCTATGTGAAAGTAACATATATCATCATGTCATGGGTTTGTGAATACTGCTAAAACTATATTAATAAATTTAAGACCAATAAGCAAAACTGAATCTCTGTGTAGCCTGTCAGTTCGAGAACCTTTTCTTCACCCCGCTCCCCTTTCCCAGATCTTCCAAGAAAGCCAAACAGCCTGATGAATACTAGGGACTTTCCTGGGATCACTTTATCATGAAAATATCCACCAAGAATAAATGTCAGTTGGGGGATTTCCAAATTAGCAAAAATCCCCTTTCAAAGTTCCATCTTTTGACTCTTAATACTAGTTAAAACAAATCAATACCCTATAGCCTATCAGGTTCAGATATCTTTTATTCCACAACCCTATCATCCCATTAGTTTTGGGTTACTAAAAAGACACATTTTAACTTTTTAAAAGGCTTTCTCTATATTCAGACCCTCCTTTAATAAACCATTGTAAGAAGCCTCTGGCAATGATTCTTCTTTTTCACATATTTGGCAGTGATTATCACAGACAATATTGCAATCATTAATTATAAATGCCTAAGTTTATGTATCAGAATCTTGCCAAAAGTTCTTGGATCTTGAACTGTTTGACAGCATAAAAGGTCATCATGAACTTGAACACATTCTTTTGTTCAGGCCAACCACTTCCAGCTGTTGATTTTTGGTAATGTAAAAAGATCACAATAAAACAGCATTTTCTAACAGTATTTCCTCTGAACCAGAGAGATGGAACCATAAACAGGAAATATGGTTCTGTCACTCTGGTTCAGAGGAAAAAATGAATAAAAGCTAGAATTCAGTTAGAATTGGTCAGGAATTCCTGAATCAGTATAAACGGGGAATAAAACTTTAAGTGAGCTAACTTTTTCTGGAAGTGTCTTTCCCAGTCATAAAACTGCACATGTAAATCCACCAATCTGTTAACTTGTATCATATCCAGGTTAAGCCTTTTTGTCTCTGAGGTATTAGGGTGAGCGATAACATGCAACACTCTGATATCTCCTTGCCATTTCTCTATATGATCAGCAATCTCAATCCACAAGTTTCCATGTGCTACAGGTTTTCCATCTGCTGTACACACTATTATGGAAGGCCCATCCACAAACCACTCTATAATTTTTCTCCAGTGTCTCCCTTTAGAATCTTCTCCAAAAAAAGTCCTCATAAGGAGAGACTGCATAAGGCAATGCAACAGCATCATCTGGCAAAGTCTCCAAGACAATTCCAGACTTTGATTCCAACTTTCAAGACCCTTCTAAGTCAAATCCATGTCCATGCTGACCTTGGTAGATGACACCACAGTCCTGTGAAATACCAAGACCCCCTTCCCCACATCTCAGAGACATACTGCTGGAGCCCTCGCATTCTCTCTAAAGTAAGAGGAGAGACTGAAGATATAGAAGACTTAGCTATAATTAGAGCTCCACCTCTGAGACTCCTGGACCAGGGGGAATATTTTTATGATCACCCTCAGTGTTGAGAAACATCTCAGTAGTACAGCAGCCCTGCTATACAGCAACAACATAACTGGGTCCATGACAAACCATGCTACCAAGACACCCTGAAATACCAGAAACTAGTGATTCCCTCTCCAAAATCAGCTGAGACTTGTATGAGATCGAGACTTCAGCAATCTCCCCCATGCTGTGATTCTGCACTACTCTTGTTTATACTGTAATTCTAATTTATTATTCCTAACTTTTCCAAGTTTCATCGAATCAGCAAGAAGCATCTTTGCGAATGCAATTTACACTCTTTCCAACCACAATTTTATTGAAACATTTATACTCAACCTGTCCCTATGGCTCAAAGTGGCTTTACTACCCTTTGACCAGTTCACTGACCAGTATACCAACTCCAGGGGATATATGCTAAAATTCAAAGGACTTACTAGAGAAGGTCCTACGAGAGATGTTGAAGTGGATAAGAAAAAAAATTGTTTAAAGTTAATACAATTGTATGCACACATGTGCTGTCAAAATCCATTTATGGTGACCTTACCACAGGGCTTTCAAGGCAAGTGAGAAGCAAAGGTGGTTTGTCAATGGCTTCCAAAATCTGACAAGATTGGGCTGTACCATCCCATGTTCCCTATTATAGTATAGCTATTATAGTTTTCCTTTACTATATATTATTACATTTGAAAGTAAAATCTGATCTAAACCAGATGTCCCGATTTTCTCCTAAAACACATAAAGTTTCTAGCTCTGCATGTCAGCAAGAGGTTTATAGGATGCTAGTCAGCAGAATAGGTGGAGGAAGTATATTTTTATTCATTGCATAATCAGTCCTTTTCAAGTTTTCAGTAAGAGAAGCCAGCCACCAGACATCTCTTCTGCATCCAAGTGCTCCATTGCATCACATGGAGCCATCAGCTCTGTCCAGATGCTGTGATAGTTTAACTCATCTTGTCACTAACATTGTTCAATTGTTTGTGTGTTTAAACCCAACTTAATAAAGCGGGAACTAGTTCTTAACTATAAACAGAATTCAGATTTAATTTTCTTGACTCACGGCACACGTTGCAACCAATTGTTCCTCTTCAAGCTTGTCGTGATTAGTCATAAGATACCATTTCAGACATCTGCATCCTTTCCACTGCACTTGAGGTTAGTGCTTCAAAACCTCAATATCCTCCTGTCAGTTACTAATCTAGGTATAAATATTTCAACACTTGCAAGTTAGCAGAACTGACAACTAAAACTGCTCTAATGGCAGAAAAAAATGTTTCTGTATATAACATCTATTAGTATGTACAACACAGAACAGCCAGGCTTAGAACAAACTTATTTTCACTTTTCACATCCATTGTTAGCAGAGAAAACACGCTGTGACTAGTATAAATACACCTAGTATGCAGTCAACAAGAAGTTAACTTCAGTTCCTGTAGTGAATCCACTGAGACCATAAGACGAAAAACTCAGATACCAAAATCAATCAGTAGGGAGAACATGAGTCTCTGGGTAAGGAACAGCTAAGCACAGATGGAACACATCCTTTAATTGAGCAAGTATATGAAGCAGGGAATTCTTTTGAGCCTTTGAGGCTGTTGACAACTATATGTGATCGTGCATTCCATGAACATCCCCCATCCAGGAGATCTGCAAAAGTCCTAATTTTGACTGTTTGCATCTGGTGTTGCAAACAGGTTCTTATTTTCTCTGCTGCCAAATGTCTCTCAACCTGAACTTCAGAAGGTGTAATGGAAATCAGATTGTGGAGGAAACCTGAAAAACAAGTGGGAGTCATCAGTTATGGATTGCTGACATAAAACCTAGCAGATGAATCATGGACACGTCATCCCTGTGAAATGTTGCAGTTTAGTAAGTACAGCATGTAGCCAGCCTGCCTACTGGCTGCTACCTCATTAGGTATTAAACTGCAGCTGCACTAGCGGCCCATAAGCTTCCAGAAACCATTCCAACTGATGCTCCTGACCTACAGAGCCTGGGTTCTGCAGATCTGTTCATCCACTGAGATCTTCAGAAGAGACCTGATTCTGCAGGTTGTGAGGAATCCTACTGATAACAAAAGCCATATACTTTTTTTACATTGATTCTTTGGGGAAAGGTCTGGTTTGAAGGCTAGAGATTCAGACTGTGTTGTTGTCCACTCATTGCCACCTTCTCCTCAACACAGAGGTGTATACTCAGAACTGAACTTAACATGGTGTGTTATAGAGCTTAATAGAACACCTATGCGGCAGCAGTGACGATATCAGAGAACTCATACTTCCTTGCCACCATTGCATAAGCTTGGTTGTTTAAAGTATTCTGGCACTAGTTTCCAAGGTCTTCCATTTCTTAATTCTCATGAACTGATGATTGCCTGTGATGCTTTTAAAAGTGGCGGAGCAGGGTGTGCTGAAAAATCTCTTACAATCTACTCCATTTAGGGATCACTTTATTCTGGTTACTGTAGTGGATGTCGACAGGATCCTGTGACCTTTGAATGCTACCACTTGCACTCTGATGAGTGCCTGAAGTCCATCATAATCAATCACTGAGGAATTATGCAGCTAATTATCACCCAGTCACCAACTTTTCCAGTCAAGGCAAGATGATGGGGCATCATGGCAAAAAAACTCCAGGTCTACCTACACATCTCATCTGTTCTATATGCTTTCAGTTTGGGTTCATGCTGGACTATGGGATGAAGATGTCACCAATGATGCTGGGGACCAGCTGCCATCAGTGTGGGATTTGTCTCGTTGGGATCCACAAGGTTCCGTCTTACTCCCCATGCTATTAAATCTTTATGTAAAGCCATTAGAAGAAATCATTCATAGCCTTGGATTAAGCTGTCATTAGCATAAGGGTGAGACCCAGATCTGTATATCTTTATCCAAACTAACTGCTGAATGTCCTGACCTGGATAGCCCAGGCAAGCCCAATCTTGTCAAATCTTGGAAGCTAAACAGAGCCAACCCTGGCAAGTACTTGGAAGGGAGACCTCCAAGGAATACCAGGGCCAAAATGCAGAGGCAGGCAACATCAAACCACCTCTCTGAAATGTCCTAGCCCCACTAGGCTTCGCCAGAAGTCACCATGATTTCCAGACATGCAAGCACAAACACACACAAAGTAATCACACAAAAAAAGAGGTAGCTGCAGGTGAACAAGCTGAAACTGAATCCTGATCAGATGAAGGTAATGCAGGTGAGAACGCTGATGGGTCCTGAAAGATACAGCACTTCCCAATTTGATAGGCTCCAGCTGACACTCATTGACTCAGTTAACAACCTGGGGATTATACTGTGTCCAGCAATACTACTGAAGAAAAAAGCTGCAGCAACTGCAAAATATGCATTCTTCCATCTTCATTTTGCCCCCATCTTGTCTTTGCTTATCTGGTCATGTGGAGCCATACTACAGTTCCCTCGAGGCAAGGCTATTGAAATACACTCTACATGGATGGATCAGCCTTTAAAGTCCAGTTGGTACACAATACCGCAGTCCGGTTACTATTGGGCTCTGTCACTTCCATTCTGCAGTTACTGCATGGTTTACCGATTAGTTACTAAATTCAATCCAAGGCACTATCACTTACAAAGTGAGTCATGATCTTGGACCCACATAATTGTTATACTCCAACATGACATCTTCATCCATCTGAGCAACCTTCTGAAGGAGCCACCCTTCAAATGGGTAGGATCGGCAACTGCCTGTTCACACACATTTTCAGTGTTTCCCACTGTGTTCTTGAGTAGCCAAAAAGCCTCCCATTGCTTTACAGAATGCGCAAAACAGAAATGTTCAAGGATATCATTTTTATAAAGGAATTAGAACTGTCCAGAAATCTTTATAATGGAATAGGATTGTAGTCTACTTCAATTATTACTACATGTATTGCCTTGCTTTTATTGCATTTTCTTATATCTCTGTAATTCCATTTTCTGCATTATTTATTAGAATACTTCGACAACATTTAAAACAGGTTTGATATTCAGGGCACCAGTACGATTTCATTGGATACTGTGGATCACTTCTATTTGTTCTGATATTGTTCCACAAATCCGTGGTCCAAACGCCCTTGCCCAGTAAAGACACCCAAGTCGAAATCCAGGTGAGGAGGAAGAAACAGAATTTATTGCAATAAATGCATGAGCAGCGCAAAGCCATAGCCTGCAAACAAAGCTATCCCACCTCCAACAAGGTGGTCGGGGCCTTTATCCCCCTGCTGATACGAAGTCACAGATCATCCCATATACAAGGCAACTGGTTATGGTATCTAAGATTTACCTATACACTACTTCTATTCCATATAAGGTAAGGGCTATGTTGGTACTATTCCATTGGTCAATACTTGTGGCATAGATTGAAATTTACTGCACCTGTGTTCAACTGGCTAAATCTGGTTGTCAGCATAAGCAATAAGGCATGTGCAGGCTTCTGTTGTAGATAAGAATGGACTGCTTTGTAGCTGTCCTCCAGGCGCCTATCTGCTGAAGTGATTCATCCACTTCTTATCAGTCAGGCTTGAATGTATACTACCAGCAGTTACAAATGTTGCTGAGGTAGGCCTGTGTTAATCCACTAGGCCTGTATCCCACAATATCATGTGTGGTTTAAGAGACCCCTGGGGAAAAGAAATCTAGAAGAGTTCTCAAGAGTTGTCAAAAACATGTGAATACCTCCTGCCTGCAAAATCCACCATACTTAATCCAGTACTACCACTCGCTTGACTGTCTGATGCTGTTCCAACCTAACACACATACACTCACTTTAACTGCTGAATGGGATTCTATCCTTATTTGTACGGGATTTCATTATGGTATGACCTTGTCATTCTGACTATTTAAAATACAAGTATCATTCTACAGCTGGTAAATAGAAAGCAGAATTCAGGGCAGTTATTCTAGGAAAGAAGATAATGAGGATTCAACATTTTTCACATTGGCATGCACAAAATTTTATTTCATTTTTCACTCACCTTTCTCACAGAGACAAGGTAGAATACAAAGTGTAAGCAAAAAACTCAGGCAGCATAAAACATCCAATAAACAATGCACTAGCATTACAGAATCAGAAAACAATGCAAACAAAAAACTGTATAACCTATGACCTTCCATAAACAATGCAATAAAAGCAAGGTAATACATATAATAACATTACAATAAGACTACAAACCTATTCCCTTAAAAAACATCCTCCAATGGGGGGGGGGGGCTTTAAACCTGTATCCTGATCTTGCAGTAACTTTTAGAAATACTGAAAGGAATGTTCGATACCTCATGCATACCCAAACATTATTCTCCAAGTCCTCAGCATATTACCTGGTTCAGTAACTACCACAGCTCATATGCTGATCCACACAACTTTATTCCCATCTTTAGAAAGTAACCACTATTCAAGAGCCAGCACAGTGTAGTAGTTAAGAGTGTCAGATTACGATCTAGGACCCTAGGCTCAAATCCCCACTCTGCCATGGAAGCTTATTGAATGGCCTTGGGCTAGTGACACACTTTCAGCCTAACTTACCTCACAGGGTTGTTGAGAAGTTAAAAAGATGGGGGAAAATGTTGTAAGCCACTCTGCATCCCCATTTATGAAAAAGGTAGGGTTTAAATGAAGTGAAAGTGTACTACAGCCAATCTTACAAACCTTATTGCAAACCTCACTGTACCTAAAGTTCACATTACAAAGGTGATTAGTCTTTGAGGTTCAAGTAGGAAAGTGAACAAGATTGGATGATGCTTCCTGGGCTGCTACTGAGGTTTCCAATTGAATCCCTTTTGTTCCCTTTGACTACCAATAATCAACAAATGGTGGGCTGCTGTTATAATCTTTTTAAATAGGTTCGTCTTTGTCCACAAGACCCTAATGAGCCCAGATAAAGTGTGCTTGACAACTGGAATCACGCAGGACAGGGAGGGCTTTGACATTCCTCCATATATCAATGGTTGCCAGATACACATTGGTTCAGATTTTAGACTCCCCCTTAATCAGGCCCGTAGCCAGAATTTTGTGGCTTGTGGGGCAAATTTTTTTCCAGTGGGGTTGAAGTTCTTAGTGCAGAAAGAAAAGCCATTTAGCCAACAGAAAGCTGTTACCAGGATAGATCTCTAAATTGCAAGCTGTCAACCACTTTAGATAACAGTTTTCAGCAGCTGCAAGTTAATCACTTCTGCCAGCCTAAGCAACAATTCTGACAACAAGCCAGCAGGTGGGGGTGATGACAGTCAAGAAAGCTAACATGTAGGCAGAAAAACTCCCTTAAAGGAAACCAGTTTCTTGACAGAGTTAAAATTTTACTCATTCAAAATGCACAGCATGGGGGAAAATGCAGGAATTTATAGCATAATTATAACTGCTGTATATACTGTAGATATAGTTAGAGGTTCTAAACAAGGATAACTTTGGTAACAATATACTAGGTCTTTGATGATAATAAATTATTTAAAAGATCAGTATTTTCAACATATTTAACTTGGTATCCAAAGATGTTCACAATCAAAACTATTGTGGCTGCATGACACCATTTCTGTCCAAATACACTCCTTCCTTTACTCCAAAATTTGTTTTCTAATTTCAACATTTATTTTTCAAACTTTGGAGATAGCAAAAATGTGCTGAGGTTCCATAAGGTACTTAGTTTGCAGCTCCCTCTCAAGTACTGTGCATATTTGTATTTTAGCTTTCAGAAAACTATGGTGCTTATACTTTTAAAGTTCCATAAATACATCTATTAGTACAATGTTATATGCCAGTCTTAAAGCAGGTTTCTTAAATTAGATTTTACAGGGAAGCACGCACTGCATATGTTTCAATTCTCCCTAGAATGTCTTTCCCCATCCTCATTTCTTATTTTTTTTTTACACTGCTTCAAAATCTCATTTTGTAATACAGGATGTGACAAGGCCCCCAGGCCTGCAATCTTGTGCTTGGCCCACAGTTATCCACAAAATGCAGTGGTTAAACTGGCAGACTAAGGAGACTTGATTTCAAATCCGCAGTGAGCTCCCTCACAGGCCAAAACTGAGGAAAAAACCATATATGCTGTCTTGAGCTCCTTGAAAGAAGAGTAGGATAAAAATATGATAATGCATGATTCCACTATTTTTAAAAAATATTCATGTAATTAGTCACTTTCACATAATCTAATAAAATAGGTAGAGAAAATAACTGAACCAAAACTTGTTTTTGAGCCTCAAGACTCAGACAGGAATGGGCAAACTGCCCTGAAAGATTAAACAGCAAAATGCAATTCTGGCCTTACAGCCTTTTAACACATATACTTCATTGTTGTTGCTGCTGCGGCTATGAATTCATAAAAAGCATTCGTTACTGCAAAATAAATTCCTGCTAAGATTACCAAAGAGCCACATCTGCGGGGGAGGGATAAATTCCTGCTAAAATTACCAAGGAGCCACATCTGCGGGGGAGAGATTCACTCAGCTCTCTAGAGTAATAGGGCCATAACTCAACACAAGCTAGGAAACTTGTGTGAGGGTATTTTTTTTAACTGCAAGTCTCTGAACCTCAGAGGCAATTTTGTTTCACGGCTCTCACCAAAAGGGATTTCAGAAAGACCTCTGAAGAAAGTCTGAAGTTGGGGGAAAGCACGAATGAAGATTTCCATCACCTAGTCAAAAACTGCTTCACTAGAATGCTCAGACATGCTGTCAAATATTCCATTAAATATACATACAGCAGATTAGCAGATCCATTAGCTTAGTAAGAAGTCGATGGTAGAAACCTTCAATCCTTTCCCCTCTGAACGGCGGAGTACACAGTCGTGCTCCACACAAAACACAGCGCCAAATGAGCCCTTATGAGAGAAGCGAATACGGGGGGGGGGGGGGGCGCTTGCTGAGCCTTGTGAAGTCGAAGATTAAAGCATTAATGGAAAGGAACAAATCCCAAAAGGAAAACACAGGGTCTACTGGCACCTTCTACGCATGAACTTGCAAAGCACAGAGCCCAGCCGCGTTTGTTCGCTGCAGCAAAAAAATAAAATAAAGCTAAGGTCCCTGAGCCAGGTTAAAGAACAACAAGCCAATCGCAACACTAAAAACGGGGGGGGAAGCAAGCCAAAAGAGCGAGCCGAAAGTGCTGCACTTTCTTCCGCATGCGAGAGAATGCCCCGGAGAGCGCGCCGGGCTGGGAGGTGCATCCAGAGGGCTCGGGAATTAGAGGCAACCTGAGGCGGGAGGCGAGATGACTCCGTCACTGCAATTAATCAACCCAAATAGGAGCCAGGAAAGAGCGTGTTTCCACCATCCGCCATTTTGAACTCCCCTAGCCGCCCACCTTCACCCGAACCTGCCTATTTCCCCACCGCTCCCACCACCGTACCTGGCACCGTTGCGATTCCAGCAACATGGAAAGCTGGGGCAACAAATACTGGCCCTCAGGCACTGCTTTTCGGGAGACCGACGGCAGGCTTCTTCCAGCCTCTTCTCCACAGAACGGGGAGAGGAGAAACTGAAAAGCCTCTCTCAAAAGTGTCCCCAGGGCCGCTAAAGCGTTCCGCCTTCCTTTCCCCCTGCGAGGCAGGCTGGACAGAAATCCAGCGCCGGGCGAGGGGCGCCGCGCGCAAGGGCGTCGCTGAGGGACGAAAAGGGCGACCCGGCGCTTCTTTCGGGGGCTTTCTGTGCGCCCCCGCGAAGAGCCGCCCCGCCTGGCTGCCGCCGCTTGCAAAGTAACCAGCCATGAATGTCCTCCCTCGCCGTTTGGCTCCGGCCTCCTCCTCCCCGCGCCGCTCGGCACCGCCCACAAGGAAACGAAAAACGCGCGAGAAGACCGGCTCCCCGCCCTAAGGAGACGCGGCAGCTGCTGCTTGCAGGGCGAGGGACAAAACAGCCGCACGGGGTCGGCCGCGCTCCTCGCCGCTCCTCCCTCCCTCCACACCCAAAAGTGAAAGTCGTGCTGCTGTCAGAATAGATCTAGGAGACCTAGGTTTGAATCTCCTGCTCTGCTATGGAAGCGCGCTGGGGTGTTTGAGAGGATGAAATGAAGGCGAGGAGAATGATGTAAGCTGCTTTGGTTCCCTGTTTCGGTGAAAGGTGGGGGTGTAAATGAAGTAAATGAGTATTGAGCTAGGCAAAGATGGGGATAGATTTATTTATTAGATTCAGGGATCAGGGCAGTGTACAAGGATCAACAACCATATTCCTACTAATTTGAGGCTAAAATATTAGTTGTTGTTGAACTTCCCGGCTGTGGTCTTTAACATAACATAAGAGAAGCCAATGTTGGATCAGGCCAATGGCCCATCCAGTCCAACACTCTGTCACACAGGGGCCAAAAATACCAGGTGCCATCAGGTCGCACTGAAGCAAGACCTAGAGGACCATGGATTTTGGGAAAACAATAACACCATGAAATTCCCCTCAGTGTTTCAAGGTGCTTTCCACTTTGATTAATTTAATTATTGATTTCCAGCTTTATCCTTAGAACTTGATAATAAAGGGACCTTTGACCATCATAAAAGGCAGGCTGGGCCTTAGCATCAGCAAACCTTCTGACCCAGCCAGTAAAAGTTGGCAGACACCTTGGAAAAGGAAGAGCATTGTCCTAGACCTGTAGAAAGGGGAAATTTGAAGCCCAGGAGTTGTTCAGGCTTGAGACACACATTGAAAGGTCAAGGAACTTTAGAAACTAGGCAGGCGCAATTAGCTGATGAATAGTAACTGACACACCTCTGCATAGCTAATGGCTTATTAACATACACATGTGACCCATTGTCAGGATCTAGAGAACTCTGAAGAGATTTATAAGCTCACCTATATAAACCTTCTGATATGATTTTAAAGCTTTATAGTTGTGGCCTTCACATAGACTTTGGTTCATTGGAATGCTGGTTCATAAACCAAGCTGAGAATCAGAGGCTTTTGTCTTTAGCAGGCCTGGATTGGGAAATATTAAAAGGGGAGATGAGCCAGTTGTTGACCTCAGTTGTTTTTCAGTTGCTTTACAGCTGGTTTTGATTAAGAGACACAGGATGCCAAGAATTGGGGAACATTTAGAAAACAGTCTCTTATAAGAAGAAGGGGGAGGGAGAGATATGTATTGATTTTATATAAGAGGATCTTTAGCTGCAATACTTACACACAGTACCTGTTTCACACAGTACCTGCATAAAGCACAAGTATACATGCATTATAGAGGGAATTATAGGTAATCAGGGAGTCATATATAGGATAAAGAGATATAGCAATGAAAAGGAGATAGTGGGAGAGACTTAGTGAAAGGCTCTTCAGAGCAACAGATGTTTGAAATTAACATTAGCAGAGTTGCTCAACACCACCAACATCTATCAATAAGATGACATGTTTACTAGGATAAGAGTTTTTAGCGTGGGCAAAATTCTACGCTGATACTTGGCCGGTCACCTTAACCTTAAAGGGAATCTTTTCCTCAGAATTCCCCAAAGTTTCCCAAAGTTGAGAAAAACAACTCCATGTATGGAAAGCCCCCAAAACCCCCAACTTTAGGTTATGTAACGCTCATGAATAATGAAGAAATTGTAAAGGTCAATATTTCTGATTGGCTAAGAAGGGGGTGGATTGATATAGGAGGAACAGTATAAAGGATGAGAATGGGAGACTGGGTGTGGTGTGGCCTCTATCTGAGAGAGAACCGAGAGGGGAGAAGTGCACCTTCCACCTTTATTCAAGAAGGCCAGAAGCCTTGCTAGCCTGTCATCTTTTCTCAGCTGCATCGAGGAGTGGTGAGATGAATAATCTGTTTGATGGGGAGGGAGAAGGGGGCCAGAAGGCTGCCGCAGTCCTAGTAAATGTATTAGATTGAAATAAAGATTAGGGGACAGAGCACGGTGTGATTTTCTTGACTGCTAACAATTGTAAGCTGCTGTTAACATCATGTTTAATAAACTTTTATAGTTGATTACTGCAAAGCGTCTGGTTTCATGTCTACCGAGACATTTCTCTTGCAAGCGTAACTAAAAGATCCGCTCCCTCGTTGTTAAAGAGTTTGGCCGATTAAATAAGAGGCTAACACCATGTAATGGGAGGGGGGAGCATTCCAAGGAGGCCTGTAATGGGAGGAATAGAAGGGGTTGTGGCCTCAAAGGACTTCAGCCAATAAACTGCTGTACTGCTGTAACTAAGGAAATAATCAAGGAATGTGAACTCTTAACTGTATAAAAAGGTGAATATGAAAGTCTTCTGGGTCCAGCCCTTTTGGGCGGTCCTCGCTGCTGGACCTGACATCAATAAACTGCTTACCTTGTCACTCTTTCTGGTCAGTTCTGTGGTGTTGAGAGGTTCCCAGGTATTCTTCTCGGTTTCCCGCTACAGCACCATTGATTTATACAGGGGCTTTATGATACTGGCTGTGGGCTCAGGACACTAGACGCTTTCCCACTGTTGCCCCCCCACAAGCACCAAGAATACAGAGCATCACTTGCCCCAGACCAAGAGTTCCTATCTATACCTTGTGGCTAATAGCCACTGGTGGACCTCTGGCTCCATATGTTTATCCAATTCCCTCTTGAAGCCATCCATGCTTGTAGCTGCCACCACCTCCTGCGGCAGTTAATTCCATGAGTTAATCACTCTTTGGGTGAAGAAGTACTTCCTTTTATCTGTTCTAAGCCGACTGCTCAATTTCATTGAGTGCCCACAAGTTCTTGTATTGTGAGAAAGGGAGAAAACTGTGACTGGCATCCTCAGAGGTATAACACAGAAAGATGGAGTACTTTCTGTGTCAATGTGAGGAGAAAAATGGTAGGCAGGAAATTTATATCTAATCAGGAATGTGGGGTAGGTGTTAACCTGTGTCCTTCCAGATCAACCCCTGGCTGCGAGAATGTTTTTATTTTTCTCTGAAGAGGACATCACTCCCAGGGAAAGAGAAGACCAGACACTAGACTCATAAATGTATAAAGTTTATTTATACATAATTCTTAACAAAGGCCTTTTTTTCCTTATGATCATGTCCAGAGGTTCGAGATCCCATCCCTTAATACAAAGAAATACATTGTGTGCATCCCCCAGTCCACATTCTTACTCCATTTTAAATTAAGCAAGAAGCAAAGATAACAAAAGTACATAGCAGCATGATAGCAATATGCACCTCACCAGTTTCAATGCGGAGCTTGGAAGTAGAAGGTCTCACCTTTCTTGAATTTTCTGTGAAGGTAGAAGTGAGACAGGAGACAGAGTACAGATGCCATCCTCTCTTGACCTGCCTTCCATTAAATCGTCTTTCCATTCTTCTACCCTTTCTCGGTGCATCTACCCACTTTTACTATCCAATCAGAATCGTCCCACACCTTTGGACCTTTGTATCTTATTTTCAGGACTTTTCTGTCTGGATTTTTCCTTCATGTCAACACCCTTACATAAGGCATTTAGATCATTGATCTAAATGTTCAGGTCTGTCCTTTCGGTCATATTGCTGTTATTGAGAGTCTCCGCCAGACAAGTTGCAATGACCTCTCACACTGCTCCAAGTAACTGGAAAAACAAAGCTCCAGACAGGCCTTCCCCAAGGCCAAGCTTCTATTCAGAGTCCATGGTAACATAGGAATATGCATATATGTGAAGTGGGTATAACTTGAAATCCTACATAGGGCTGAGTCATTACCTTGTAGGAGTTTCCCAGGCTGTGACATGCTAATGGAGGAGCTTTCCTGAGGAGGTTCTTTTGCATATGGATTGGCTGTTGAAATGCTAATCTTATCTGTAGTGCTGTTGTAAGATGTAGAGCATTTTGTGTTTTTCAGAACAGGAAACCATGTCCTATTTATTTTTAAACTCTCTTCTGTTGAAATTGTGTTTATGTTTATGAATTTCAATGGCTTCCCTGTGTAATCTGACATGTAACTGGATGTGTTGCCTGGCATTTTAGTGTCTTGGAATAAGATGCTGTGTCCTGTTTGAGTTGGACTATGTTCAGCCACTGCTGATTTTTCAGGTTGGTCAAGCCTGCAGTGTCTTTCATATTCTTTTATTCTTGTCTGGATGCTACACTGTGTGGTCCCAATGTAAACCTGTCCACAACTGCAGGGTATGCAGTATACTCCTGCAGAAGTGAGGGGGTCTCTTCTTTCTTTTGCCGATCGTAGCATCTGTTCTATTTTTTGGTGGCTCTGAATACTGTTCACAGGTTGTGTTTTTTCATAAGTTTTCCCATCTGATCCGTGATTCCTTTGATATACGGTAAAAACACTTTTCCTGTGGGAGACTGTTTTTTCCTCAGTTGTTTGTTTTGCCTTTGGTTAAATCACTCTTCTGATTTCATTCTTGGAGTAGCCATTTGCTTGAAGTGCATTGTTTAGATGATTTAGTTCATTGTTGAGAAAGTGCGGGTCACATAGAATCATAGAATGTTAGAGTTGGAAGGGACCTTGCAGGTCATCTAGTCCAACTCCTTGCACTCTGCAGGATCATAGCCAAAAGATAGCCCTACATACCTACAACATACCCAAAAGATGGTTGTCCAGCCTCCGATTGAAAACGTCCAGGGAAGGAGCATCCACCACTTCCCGAGGCAGACTGTTCCACTGCTCAACCACTCTTACAGTTAGGAAGTTTCTCCTGATATCTAGCCGGTAACGACTCCCTTGTAATTTCCACCCATTAGATCTAGCCTTGCAATCCGGAGCAAGAGAGACTAGATCTGCTCCATCTTTTACATGACAGCCCTTCAAGTACTTGAAGACTGCAATCATGTCCCCTCTAAGTCTTCTCTTTCCCAGGCTAAACATACCCAACTCTTTCAGCCTTTCCTCATAAGACTAGGATTCCAACCCTCTCACCAACCTGGGTGCCCTCTTCTGGACATGCTTGAGCTTGTCAACATCCTTCCTAAAGTGTGGTGCCCAAAACTGGACACAGTACTCCAGGTGAGGCCTGACCATAGCAGAATAGAGCGGAACTACCACCTCCCGTGATCCAGACACAATGCTTCTGTTAATGCATCGTAAGATTGCATTAGCTTTCTTCACAGCCACATCACACTGCAGGCTCATGTTGAGCTTGTGATCAACCAGAACACCTAGATCCCTTTCACATGTGCTGCTGTCAAGCCAAGTCCCTCCCATTCTATATCTGTGCCTTTTTGTGCCCAGGTGTAGGACTTTGCACTTATCTCTATTGAAATTAATTTTATTTGCCTCAGCCCACTGTTCCAGCCTATCTAGATCATTTTGAATCCTGACTCCGTCTTCTTCAGAATTAGCAATCCCATCCAGCTTTCTGTCATCTGCAAATTTGATAAGCATCCCCTCTATGTCTTCTCCAGGTCATTTATAAAAACATTGAACAACACTGGGCCCAGGACCAAGCCCTGTGGCACTCCACTCGAGACTTCCCTCCACGTAGACTCAGAGCCATTTACGAGTACTCGTTGGGTACGATTTTTCAACCATCCATAAATCCATCCAATGGTTGCTCCATCCAGCCCACCCTTAACCAGCTTATCCTCAAGGATATCATGAGAAACTTTGTCAAATGCATTACATATCTGTCTTGCATGGGCTACTAATGTTTTGATTATGCCTCTTTTTTGCCGAGGGTGGTGATTGGAGTTTTTGTGTAAATAACGATCCATGTGAGTTGGTTTTCTGTAGACCTTGTGATCTAATTGAAGGTTAGCTTTGCAGATGACCATGATATCTAGAAATGGGAGTTTACCCTCGATTTCTTTTTCCATGGTGAATTGGATGTTTGGGTGGATGGTGTTAAGGTGGTCTAAAAACTCCATCAATTCTACCTCTCCATGGCTCCAAATGATAAAGGTATCATCTATGTACTGGAACCAGCCATTGAAATTCATAAATATAAACACAAATTCAACAGGAAAGAAGAGTGTTTAAAAATAAACAGGGCATGGTTTCCTATCCTGAAAAACACAAAAAATTCTACATCTTATAACAGCATTACAGATAAGATTAGCATTTTAACAGCCAATCCATATGCAAAAGAACCTCCTCAGGAAAGCTCCTCTATTAGCATATCACAACCTGGGGAACTCCTACAAGATAATGACTCAGCCCTACCCCACCTTCCTGAGTAGATATAAATTACCTGCCAACCATTTTTCTTCTCACCTTGACACAGAGAGTACTCCATCTTTCTGTGCTATACCTCTGAGAATGCCAGTCACAGCTGCTGGCGAAACATCAGGTACTACAATGCCAAGACCACGGCTATACAGCCCGGAATATCTTCAGCAACTAATGAACTCTGGCCACGAAAGCCTTCAACCAACATACTTAAAATATTAAAATTGCAATAGAATTCCAGTAATCAACTTAATTAGATGGCGGCCAGAACTTCTAGTTGTGCTACTACATTGCGGGGTGGGGGGGACACAAGAGGTAAGAGTGCCAGCCGGATGGATCGTTCTCAACCAAACACCTGGCGAAACATCTCTGCCTTACGGGCCCTGCAGAACCACATCAAGGCCCACAGGGCATGGATGTTACTCAGCAGAGAGTTCCACCATGTTGGGGCCGGTCCTGGTTGAGGACAGCCAAATTCTCTCTCGGGCCGGGGACCACAAGTAAGTTCTTATCTGCAGAGCATAATGCTCTTCAGGGAGTAGATAAAAAGGAAGGTTGGTGGTTGGGAAGAAGGGAAAGAAACAGGAAAATGTGAGAATATAGGAGTTGCCAAGGGGAGGGAGGGAAGGGAAATTGGGTGTGGAAGTGGGATACAGAGGAAAGTGAGGTGGTCCCTGAGGCCCCACCACCACCACAACTGGATCCTGCCGTTGCACAAATCGTCCATAGTTTTCCCAGGTAGAGGGCTGCAAGAGGGAGGGAAGGTGGAAAAACTGAAAACCAAGGTAGGGAAGATACCAGTAGGTTGGCTGCAGGCTGGGAAGGAAGCAAATAAGCAAGAAAAGGGGAGAGGCTGCTAGAAGAAAAAGAAAAACAAAACCCTGGGTGACCCCTGAAATACTGAAGATTCAGTATGGGGTCAGGGGGGGATTGTTGCAAACACTGAAATCAATAATCACCTATTTGGGCCTAATGTTAAATTAAAGAATGACTGCTAAGAATTGTTGTCTTCTTTGTAAAAACAGTCAAGGTTCATTCACCTCAAAAAGGATATTTTAGCATTGGAAAAAGGGCAGAGAAGGGCAACTGGAATGATTAAAAGGGTTGGAACACTTTCCCTATGAAGAAAGGTTAAAACGCTTGGGGCTCTTTAGCTTTGGAGAAATGACGGCTGAGGAGTGACATGATCGAGTTTTATAAGATTATGCATGGAATAGAGTAGGTTGAGAAGAGGTACTTTTCTCCCTTTCTCACAATACAAGAACTCGTGGGCACTCCATGAAATTGCTGAGCAGTCGGGTTAGAACAGATAAAAGGAAGTACTTCTTCATGCAAAGAATGATTAACACATGGAATTCACTGCCACAGGAGATGGTGGCAGCTACAAGCATGGACAGTTTCAGGAGGGAATTAGATAAACATATGGAGCAGAAGTCCATCAGTGGCTATTTGCCACAAGGTATAGATAGGAACTGTCAGTCTGGGGCAGGTGATGCACTCTATTCTTGGTGATGGGGAAGGGCAAGCAGTGGGAGGGCTTCTGGTGTCCTGGCCCCACTGCTGGACCTCCTGATGGCACCTGGTATTTTTGGCCACTGTGTGACAGAGTGTTGGACTAGATGGGCCATTGGCCTGATTCAACATTGGCTTCTCTTATGTCCTTTTTTTAAGCTGGGGATGAGCTTGCACACCCTTGAAAAATGTACATTTAAAGAACATAGCCAGCCTCACAGAAAGCCATTGCACATTGTGTGAGAGCCCTGGCAGAGGGGCTATTTGGAGGATGCTTGACTCTTAAATATAAACGATTGTGCAAAATGCAACATTATGCTGTTACACTCAAAGACTAGATATGCTTTATGAAAGACTTTCATATGCTCTTTATATGATGTAACCTAGACCAAGATAGTACTTAATGAAAAGTCTTTTGTCTTTTCCCCTCAAGATAGCTCCAAGGGCAGTTCTGGATCTCACATTCGCTTCACATTTTCTCAACTGGGAGGAAAAAGTACAGCTCAAAACCACATTCAAATACCTTGGGGCAACCCTGTAGTGACTGCAAAGTCACCCCTGAATGGCCATAAAATGGCCATAGATCTATTCAGAAGGTACAATAAAATCCAAGGATCAAAGAACTTGAAAGTGGCATGGAGTGTGGAAGCTACCATAAAACTCGATAATCAAAGGGAGTGAAACCAGCATGCAATGCAGAGGGGAATTTCTGTTCCAATGTGGGTTTCATAAAACAACGGAGGGGAAAGCCAATGCCGAATCAGTCCCAGTCAAGCTAAACTTCACATGCTTTGTATCCAGTCATATACAGTGCTCAGTTAGCTAGATGAGGGTTACTTGCCATGAGCACTGCACAGACTCCAAAAGGCTAACAGAGATCATTTTACAAATGATGCTAATGTAAGGGGAGAAACTGATAGGGAGCTTTTTAAGACCCGTTACTAGTATTCTATAACAAGATTATCAAAAGCTTGCTCTGCCGTAAAAAAGGTTCATCAACAGGCTAAAAGCAAAAGACAAGGTACTATAGATCAAAAGATATCTATAAGACCAGATGCTGATAAAAGCAGAAAGCCAGATACTATAAATTATAAAATTATACATTTGTTATGTCACTAAAAGAAGAGAAAGGAGATAACATCTTGATCACGGAAAGCATCTAGCTTTTACTGCAACATATAATCATATTTGGCAAAGAACATGTGTACATATATGGAATTAGCACAACAGGAAAGGGGAGAGGAGAGATGTGATTTAATTAAAACAAAGGCATGCAAGTTAGATTGTAAGTCTGAGAGCCAATTAGGTGACAGACAGGGCCTTTTGGTGATCGGGATAGGGCATTAAGGCTTGCATATGTTAATAATGCTGTTGTATAAAAACTGTATGTAACCACAGAATCTTTGGATTCATGGCCCAAGTCTCTTAACTCAGGCTGAGCTTCCCTGCTGCGCAACAGACAGTAAATGATTTTTTTATAAAACACCTCCACTCTCGACTTTGCTTGATTTCTTTGTGGGACAAGTCTTTTGTCTCCTACACTAAGGTGATGTAAACATGGTGTCATAATGATTGACAGGGCAACATAATAAAAAGGTTGATGCTTGCATGGACAAACTGAACTAGCTATCTTGTTCCTATTGTGCAATAACCAGAACCTCCTTTACTCGCATCCTGTGCCTGTGTGTTGCTAATTTGACTCAAGTCACCCAGTCCATAAGCCTCAAGGCTATGGGGGCTTTCAGGGAATGGAAAGAGGAAATGGTGGGGGAGGGTCACGTGAGAAGTTTTCATGTTTGCCACCTTTGATGGAAAGGCAGTATAGAAACATTTTAAACAAAATAAATTATGTACACTGCACCCAAGTTCTTAGCAGGAAAGATGGGATAAAAGTGTGATAAGACAGGGGTTGCACAAGGCATGGGTGAACTTGAAGCTGTTTGATCAGGTACAAGCAAGTAGGGTTGCCAGCTGGCCTAGAGAAAAAGGTCCTGTTCCTTTAACAGAGGTTTAATGGGGATGTTATTTATCTCCACGCCATGGAAAGCTTATACCCAAAATAAAACTGTGCTAGTCTTAAAGGTGCTGCTGGACTCAAACTTTGTTCTATTTCCACCCATTAAGCCTTTGTTAAAGAAACAGTACATTTGTCTCCAGGCTAACTGACAAACCTGACTCAACTATCCAGTTGCTATGATGAACTAATTTCAAAGAGAAAGTAGCCCTTAAGTTGTGCTCTTTGAGTTTAATTTTGTATTCCTTTTTGTACAATTACAAGCCATTGCAATTGTATTTCTATTACAATTTTAACTCTACATGATAATGCTTGGCACTAGTACCACTTTGCATTTATATAACATTCTTTTCAAAGCAGTTCCTGCAATCTCAGTAATCCTTGCAAACAATATGCGAAACCCATCTACATTATCTTCCCCATTTCTCCAAATGAAAGGCTAGAAGCAAGAAGAACAGGAAGTGAAATTTCCTGATTTGGCTTCAGCCGGCTCAGTACCTGGAGCAGCACCTTAATTATGTCTCTTACAATGAATTCTAAAACAAAGTTTGAGTCCAGTGGCACCTTTAAGACCAACAAAGTTTTCTTCAAGGTATAAGCTTTTGTATGCACGCATGCTTTTTCAGATACAATGAAATGGAAATTACCAATCCATAGTACATATAGGTAGGTAAAGGGTAAGCAGTAAATTAGCATATAGCTTAATTAAGATGTTTAACAGATTCAAGGACCGAACAGGAATAACAAGCTTAGTTTATATGGTTACCATTTGTTTGGGTTTAATTGGGTGGAAGGAACATAGTGAAGGAAATAAATATGTCAGACTTGGAGACTGTTGTGTAAATGTACCTTTCTTAATTGTAGAATCCTGAGAAGAATTAACTGCAGCCCTTCCATTCCTCAAGCATGGAGGTGACCTTACAGCATCTCCTTCTTTGAAGTGGGGTGATTGGCTATGTAGACTTATCTCCCCTGTCCCCAGACCAGAGAAAACAAAGAGTCCAGTGGCACCTTTAAGAACAAAGTTTTCTTCAAGGTATAAGCTTTCATGTGCACCCACACGTCTTCAGAATTCCAAGTGATTTCTGGTCTTTCTTCCCAAAAAGGATTTTGAGTCTTTGTGTTTTAGAGAGATATTAGTTGGAATTGTTTTGTTATGGAGGGTAACTGGTTTATTGCTTCATGCTCGCAGTAACTGGAAACCAGCTCCATTTGAATCTGTTCTGCTTAACACCATGATTGGAGGCACTGTACTTTGTCCAAAACCAACCTTTTTTTAAAAGGTTTTTTTTTTGGTAACACCCAGCCAGGGAGAAAGGAGTTCTGGTGAGCTCAGAAGCTCACACCCCACTATGGGTCATTGGGCGGCTCCTAATAAAAGATATCACATGGATTGGGTTCTGGGCTTTTAAAAGCAAGTAGTCCAGTCTAATGAATTTATTGCAACTGTGAGAGTTAAACTAGGTACTTCTTAATTCATTTAGACTGCAGTCTTGTGCACACTTACTTAGACACTGAACTCTGAACGACTTTTAAGCAAACCTGAATTGAATTGAGCTAGTTGGAGACTAGTTTAAAATACCATAAAATCTAAAACTTCATTTAAAAGCAGCAATCAAAAGATCAGCAAATGACGAACAAGACTTTATAAACCAGTCTGTAATTTACAAAAACAAAAGCTTTTCTGAAGCAAGGGAATTTCAGCAGACTAAAAGCAAAGATGACAGAGCGCCTCCAGGAACTGAAGCTGCTACAAAAACCGCTGGATTTGTGTGCATCTAACAGTATTAAGTGTGTGGTAGCTGATACACAGACTAGTCCTATGTATGTGGGTTGTTGTTTTTTTTAAGTAATTCTGGAAAAGTAGCTGTGTTAGTCTATTGTAGCAAAATGAAGTCCAGTGGCCCTCCTAAAGACTAACAACCTTTATTCCAGAATTATTTTTTAAAAAAATTATGCCCCCTCTCCACAATCCTGCTTAGTGCAGCTTAAAAATAAAAATCATTAAAATCATTAAAAGACATTAGTTAAAATCCAGCATTTAAAAAACCCTACCCTAGTGAGGCAATAATAATAATAATAATAGTAATTATAAGATGCCTCAGGGAATGGCTTTCTAATTAAGCTATCATAGTTAAAGCTGAAAACTGCAAGCTGAAGGCGAACCTGACAGCTTTTTTGCGCCTGGCAAAGGGAAGGCCATATAAGGAAGTGTTCCACTTTTGCCAGGAAACCTGCTAACAGCCTGCTCTGCTGAAAATAGTGTCTCTCTTCCTTTGCATCTATGTCGAACAGGATGCGCTTACTCACAATGAAAGAGGATGCTTGTGTGGTTACCTGAACTTCTAAGATAATGTAAAGTGAAAGCATTCTTGTGTTAAGTTTGCAAGCAAAATGTTAAGCAAATATGTTAGCCACTATGCAAAAGCTATGTAGTGAGGATACTTTTTGCAAAATTGTGCAGCTAAGATCTTTACTGTCACTTCCTGTACTTGGGTCGAGGGGGAGTTACCTCTCTGGCTCTCTGCTATAAGACTTGTAACAAACGTATAGAGGGGGCTGAGTTCATTTTGTGCTGCTTGACGGCTGAACTCAGTCTACTGCGCAGTAATAAATAACAAAGGATTTCTTGACAATCTGTGTGGTTTTCCTGGGGGCCATAAGTTAATCTGCAACACTAGCATAAAAACAGAGACCATAAAAACAAAACAATGATAGCTTCAAGTAACAGTTTCCCATCTAAAAGAGCAACCCTATAATTAAAAGGCTGGTAAGAAACATTTTGACCTGGCGGCATCTACGTGAGAAGGGCATTCAAAAATCAAGGTGTGTGCCCCTGCTGAAAAAAAAAAAGTAAGGTTTTATGAGTCTGAATCAGCTATGGAAGGAAATTTATTTTTTTAAGTAGTGAACATCAGAGAAAGGAGGGAAGACTTGGAACAGAGAGTGGCTTGGTGTTAATGCTGTCATAAATCTTTCAGTTGTGAAGAGATACTTTTTGCAAGGGACTGTAGCTTTGGCTTAGGAAGTGTGCCTGCACAGGAAAGCTCATACCTTGAATAAAACTGTGTTGATCTTAAGGGTGTAACTCAGGGGTCCTCAAACTTTTTAAACAGGGGACCAGTTCACTGTCCCTCAGACCATTGGAGGGCCAGACTATAGTAAAAACAAAAACTATGAACAAATTGCTATGCACGCTGCATATATTTTATTTTGAAGTGAAGAAACAAAACGGGAACAAATACAATATTTAAAATGAAGTAAAGTTAAATCAACAAACTTACCAGTATTTCTCTTTCTCTTTTTCTCACCGCCTGAAGCTAGATTGCGGCCAGACAACAATTCCCATGATCCAGCGCTTCAGCCGGCTAGCCAATCGGCGGTGGCCGCCCCCCCCCACCAATGACCTTCCTTCTCATGTAAAAAAAATGACAGACAAGCAGCGGTGGCATAAACACCTGGCGGGCCGCATAAATGTCCTCAGCGGGCCGCATGTGGCCCGCGGGCCGTAGTTTGAGGACCCCTGGTGTAACTGGACTCTAACTTTGTTCTGCAGCTTTGGTTGTTACACATAATGGATGATGAGAGAGATCAGAGGTTCCAGCCTCAAATAGGGTGCAAATAAACGAAGTATAATGAAATACGATAAATACAACTAATTGGGGGTGGGAATTGGAACAATCTGAAGCCCTCACCTCAAAAAAACCACAGTCTATTAAAGATATAGTAATGTAAAGGTTCCCTTGCTCGAAAGCCAGTCAAATCCGACTCTAGGGTTGCGGTGCTCATCTCCGTTTCCAAGCCGAAGAGCCAGCACTGTCCGAAGACGTTTCCGTGGTCATGTGGCCGGCATGACTAAACACCAAGGCGCATGGAATGCTGTTACCTTCCCACCGAAGCGGTACCTATTTATCTACTTGCAATTTCTTGCTTTCGAACTGCTAGGTTGGCAGGAGCTGGAACCAGAGACGGGAGCTCACCTCGTCTTGTGGCACCTAGGTCTCGAACTGCTGAACTACTGACCTTCCACAGCCTGCAGTTCAGCGTCTTAACCACTTGAGCCACTGCAGATATAGTACAAGGTGTTAAAAAGAGCCAATTAAAATCTCGAAAAAGTAAGTCTCCTGAAGTTCAGTTAAATGGAATTTTCTCCTTAGCTAAATATGCCTGCAAAAGCTTACAGTGTATGTAAATAAGCTTTGGCCCACTTGTTAAGAAGGATTCCCCCCTTTAATATGCATATGTTTCCTAGTTAGCTATATTCTCCCATATTGGGGCAAAACAGTAAACTGCAACTATTGCAAATTAATTACTGGAGTCCTTAATGAGGAGCAAAAAAGGCTCCATTTAGGAGTCAACGGCTTTTTGAAGCAGCCAGAAGGAAGATGCTACAGCATCTTAAATGAGGCACTTTTAATGTTCTTTCATTGATTGATTTGCTTATTTGTGTCATCAGTCACGGCCAATGAGGACCAACTTACTCTAAAGGAAGCTAATTTTGCCCGGTGACATGAAATGCATACCAGCAGATCTCGCCTCCCAGGCCCTTATTGAACAGAGAAACACAGTAAAGGATTTCAGATCCACCTGGAGCAAAGGTCCGAGACTTGAAAAGAGCCACGTTCACATTTACCATCAACCCAAAGAGTCACGAGACTACTGTATGGTGCCCCACCAAACACGCCCATACAATATAAAATACAGCTATTCATATGAAATATGTAAGTACAATCTTTTAAGCTACCAAAGTACCTCTGAGTATAACGAGATGTTTTACTCCTACATCCAAATAGAGATTCTGGACTAAATAGTTCTACAAGACTTAATCTCCGGGATCTGATAAAAGTCGTCTTCCAACATTTCCGATCATATTGGGGTTGCCAACCTCCAGGTGGTAGCTGGAAGTCTCCTGGGATTACGGCTAATCTCCAGGGAACAAAGATCAGCTCACCTGGAGAAAATGGCTACTTTGGGAGCTGGACTCTATGACATCATACCCCATTGAAGTCCCTCCCCTCCCCAAATTCCGCCCTCCTCAGACTACAGCCCCCAAATCTCCAGGTGTTTCCTGACCTGGAGCTGGCAACCCTGGGAAGTACAAATGAACTAACTGTGAGTTTTGTTCTTTGAACTAAGACCAGCAAAGGAGGCAGGAAACCTTTCGAGATTCTATCTTTGATTGAAAAAAGAAATAGCTTTCCTTATTAGGCAAAATGTCTGAAAATGCAAGAAGTGATAGCTACTGCAAGAATAAGTGCCAAATTTATCAAAACTCCTGAAGAAGTGAGCAGTGACTCACAAAAACTCATACCTTGCTACAAAATTTGTTAGTCTTCAAGGTTCTACTGGGCTCTTGCCCTTTTCTTCTGCTACAGACAGACTAATACAGCTACCCATCGATCATTTCTCAACCATATTATGGCCCCGGTCATACGGGCCAGAAAACGCGGGGGAGAGGCATGGCAGTTCGCCCCGGAGCTAAATAAGGCGCGGTAGCCCGATCATACGGGCCACCGGGTTGCCACACTCCAGCTCTGCGCCCCGATCACACCGCGCTGCTGTAGCGCAGCAAAAAAGCAGCGAAGTGTGCATGCACCATTGGGGGGGCGGGCCGCTGTCGGTGTCTTGTGGTGCGCATGCACTGTTCAGCGTTGGTGCGCATCCCATGGACACTTACAACATCCGGAAACCCCGGGGACATGGGCGGGCATCGGAAGCCGCGGGATACTGGCGCTCCCGCGATCAGACGCCGGCCTTTGCCCCGGGGTTTCTGGAAACTAGTACTTCCGACCTACTAGTTTTTTACTCCGCATTTTCCACGGGAAGCCGCGGATTGGCCACAGGAGCACTACGCCTCCCAGATGTGCTCATATGATCACGCATGGAAAGTCCGCAGGGCTCCCGTGCCTTCAGGGGGGCAAATGCTCAGTGTGAACGGGGCCTATAGTAAGTAAAATATAAAGCAAACCAGCTTTGTTGACTTAAACTGCTTTTAGGAATATTTCTATAAACCCAAGTCACATACACACAGAGATAGAAATCTCACCTAATCTCTTCTTAGAGTTCCATCCAGAGAAATCTGATCTGCTTATCACATTAATGCATTTTTATAGAAAAAATATCACTTATGCTAATTTGCTTCTACTTTAACCATGTGAGTATCATCTAGATGAGATAAACAAAAAGTGCATCTAAGAATTCATCTGATATGTGCTCATTATTTTTTCTGAAGCAGAATAAGAAGGCCAAACTTATGTCTTGATCTCAGTTAAAAGGCAATAAATCTAATATTCCTGTAACTGTTTTAATTAGCTGCCAAAGATAAAAGAAAAACCTTATGCAATCAGAGTTCACCAAGAGCTGGACCTAAAATGAGCTCACACTACAGAAAAAACAGGCATTATCAGCAAGAAATGCGAGGATATAATCAAAACACTGCTACATGAGCATGTCTCTCCCCAGACAGCCCTTGGGTGCGTTCAGACGGGCCGTTTGAGCCGTTTTTGGCACGGCTCAGAAACGGCTTTTACCTGCGCGTTCACATGCCCAACATCTGCCCACCGTCCCCAGCCGTCACTTTCTGGAGCAACCCCCCTTTGAAACGGAGTATTTTGACACCACTTACCCAAGTGGTGTTTTCCATGATTCTCCGTTTCAAGCCGCACTTTTCCCTGTCTGATCGCTCCATCCAGCCACTTCCGGGTGCTTCAACCCCCCCTCCCCT
Source organism: Gekko gecko (assembly GCA_029375565.1). Lineage (NCBI taxonomy): Eukaryota > Metazoa > Chordata > Lepidosauria > Squamata > Gekkonidae > Gekko > Gekko gecko. The sequence goes on along the minus strand of JAPDNY010000005.1, from coordinate 32,771,630 downwards.
CTGGGAAGCTGCCTCCGGCTTCCGCTTTCAGTCCGCCATTTTTTTTTCCCCTTAGCGATGTGCGCTTGAGCGGAGCTCCGCACTTAAGTTATGTAAAGAAAAGCTTCAGTGGTGCCTAGTTTAGGCATTTAGAGGAGTCCGGGATCTCGGGGAGGCCATTTTAAAAAGGAGTCTTCATTTAAACTTTAAAGGGACCTGTTGAGATCGCTCTTCTGCGCACCCGCCAAACTTCCTGTTCGGGAGAGGGCTGCCTGTGCGCATGCTCAAAGGAGAGGGGAAAACCCCCCCCACCTGCAGGAGGACGGCGGGGAGCTCGGAAGGAGGAGGTGAGTGTGATCGCGATTCTCCAGTTTAAAAAAAAAACGCATCGTGCCGGAGCAGTTTAAACCGCTCCAGCACGCTGTCTAAACGCACCCCTTGTGTATCTGGAGTAAGGGGAAGCACCTCCCTCCCTATCAGGGTTCCTTCTATGCTGAGTTAGCGTGCGTCGTGGGTGCTGAGGAAGGACCGTTGCCAGTTCCAGCTGAACCCACAGCTGGCCCCTCTGAAGCTGCAGAGATCGGCAAGTTACCATCACAGCCTGCACTGGCACCTGGCTCAGAGACGGCTGATGAGCAGCAGACACAGATGGACAGCCCTCCCGATTTGCCCCCAAGGGTTGCTCACTTGCGAGACAGACTCCAGCAAGATTTAGCAGCAAGAAGACAGAGCCGAGCTGTCAGTCCTGAGTATTAACAGATGCTTGGCTGCCAGTGCCACTGCACTAATTGGAAACAGCAGCAGAGGGCTATTTAGCTTCAGGCTAAGCTGGCTCCATTGTGGACGCAAACTTGTCATTACTTCCTGATGCCTTGCCGCTCTCCACCCCCTGGTTCCATGACCTTGTTCCTGCTACCTGCTTCTGGCTTCTGACCCTGGCTTGATTGACCCTGCTCCTGGTTTGTGATTTCAACTGTCGCTCTTGGCTCCTACTAGTTTCCTCCAGCTTCTGGCTTGAATGACCTTACTTCTGGCTTGCACTCTGGACTTTCACTCTCAGTTCCTGCTTTGCCTTTTTTTGGCTCCGGACCCTGGACTGAACTTGGACTTCCCTCTGCCTGCACTCCAGTCCTTGACAGCGTGAGCTAGCCTCCAGCTCACATATTTTTGTCTTAGCTCAGGAAGGATGGCTCCAGAGCAAACTGATTTATGTAGTACCCAAATCGCTCACTCACAACTTTAATGCCAGTAGCTCACAAAGTAGAATTTTTGCTCACAAGACTCCACAGCTTAGACGGAGCATTGCTCCCTATCTACTTCCCCTGTCTTCTTGCACAGCAGGTTAAGTATCAGAGAGTGCGGCTGCCAAGGTGCCCAGAGGAAAGTAACGGGCTCTGAAGCAAAGGGAGTAAAACCACCACCACACCACTGTGGCCACTTTACTCTTTTTGTGGGCGACCGCCATAGTAATAGGTTTGACTCTCTTATCTGACATCAGTTTGCTCTTTTTCCAACAGCTGCCAAGATTTGGGGATGAGAGTGTGGAAGTTGCATAGAAGGGTGGGATGGAGGTTGTTGGAGAGAATGGGCTGGAATTCCACAGCTTAGAGAGGCTTACACCTTACCTGTCCTCCATCCTACTAATGTTTCAAGGTGAGAACCACCTTCACAAGCCCTACCTGGTAATGGCTTTGCACACTTCCCCAAACATGGGACAACTACCATATTGGGCAACAGTGCTCAGAAGAGCCACTGATGGTATGTATCACTGACCCAGGGCAAGGAGATGGAATGGAACTAATGAGACAAAGTGGGGAGGGGAGTTTTTTCAATTAATTAGTTTTTCTTAATTAATTACTCTCAGCATTCCACAATTAAGGATATAGCAATCTCCAATTTCAACATATTTATTTCCTTCACTGGTTTCCCCCCAGAATTTAACCCAAACAAATGGTAACTGTATAAACTAAGCTTATTATCCCTGTTTGATCCTTGAATCTGTTCAACATCTTCATTATGCTGTATGATAATTTACTGCTCACCCTCTACCAATGTTCCCGTTAAGCTGTGAATTGTTGTGAGCATAAATTCTATTTTGTGAGTGAAAAAAGCAAGTAGCATTAAAGTTGTGAGCCAGCCTACATTTGACCATTGCGTAAATTAGTTTAGATTTTTTACCATAACATTGTAAAAATCTCAGAATGAATTCTTTTAAACTATATTTAAACTACATTGTAAAACTGATTTAAACATTATAAGTGAAAACAGAATCAAGTCAAATTTCATTACAGAAAACGTTGTCCTCTGCAGGGGTAGACCAGGCTTCCAGAGAACATGTCTACCTGCCCTGGTCTATTATACTGGTAGACCAGGCCTCTGGATAACGAGTCTGGAAGGCCAGATCCTGAAGTTGAAGCTCAAATACTTTGGCCACCAAATGAGAAGGGAGCACTCACTGGAGAAGACTCTGATGCTGGGAAAGATTGAAGGTCAAAGAAGAAGGGGACGGCAAAGGCTGAGATGGTTAGACAGTGTCATCGATGCAACGAACATGAAATTGAGCAAACTTCAGAGGACAGCGGAAGACAGGAGGGCCTGGCGTGATCTGGTCTATGGGGATGCGAAGAGTCTGACTCGACTGTGCGACTGAACAACAACAACAACAAAAATGTTCAAAAGAAGAAAAAGAGCTAGGGCATTGTATGCCCATTGCGGGGACAGGAAAGTTAAATGTCAACAGATAATGAAGAGAGGGCAGAACTGCTCAATTCCTACTTCTCCTCAATCTTCTCTTGCAAGGGAAATGGTGCTCAACATGGTAAAAATGGAACACATTATGAGAGAAGGGAGTTGCTGCCTAGGATCAGCATAGGAAAAGTTATGTAAAGGAGACAATCTGAGCCAGTAGGATGGAAGAATTTCTTGGAAAAACTTCTTACAAGATGGTAATTAACAGCCACTGTCATGGTGCTGCTCATGAGCTCTGTCCCTTACTGAGCATTTCTCAAAGTGTGAAAGGGTTGCCATCCTCCAGGTGGGGTCTGGAGATCTTCCAATATTACAAGTGATCTCCAGACAATAGAGATCAGCTCCCCTGGAGAAAATAGCTATTTTGGAGGGTGACCTCTATGGCATTATAGTTCCCCAAAGACCACCCTTTCCAGGGTCTACTCCCCAAAATCTCCAGGAATTTCCAAACCTGGAACTGGCAGCCCTACAGTGTGACTAGGAAAGCACTGTGCTTATGTTTCTGTGGCACAAGGCCAAAACAGATGAATAAACAATAAAGCAATCAATTAGAAACAACAATCAGCTGTTATATGGTAGAAAACATACTCCTGGACAAGGAATGCATATGCTTCCAAGATCAAAGGGTTAAATAAAATGAGAATGTACAGGAGCAGACCAAACAATCCGTAACTTCAGAGACACATTGTGGAATGTAGCTGAACCATAACCGATTGATAAGCAATGGATGTATATGGATGATGGGAGTTGGTTGTAACATAAGAAGAAGAGTTTGGATGTATACCCCGCCCTTCACTGCCCAAAGGCGTCTCAGAGCGGCTTACAAACTCCTTTCCCTTCCCCTCCCCACAACAGACACCCTGTGAGGTAGTTGGGGCTGAGAGAGCTCTGACAGAAACTGTCCTTGAGAGAACAGCTGTGCCAGAGCTTGTGACTGACCCAAGGTCACATCAGCAGGTGCAAGTGGAGGAGTGGGGAATCAAACCCAGTTCTCCCAGATTAGAGTCCGCACACCTAACCACTACAGCAAACTGGCTCTCCATTGCCTACACATGACACTCTTCATTGCCTACATGCATGTGTTTCCCTTTATTCAAATAAAGCTTGCTTCAATCGCAGATTGAAGTCCCTCATATGTATTACTGGTAGGATACATGCCAGGCAAGAGCCCATTTGGCTAACATTTCTGTGACTACAGGCCTTCTGACCATGGACTAGAGTTCAAGACAATGGTAATTTTAGAGATTAGGCTTGTGTTGCCAAAATAAAACTGAGCTGAGTCTTTCCTAGTAGCATCCTATGATTTCCTTTCAAACTTTACCCACAAGATGAGTGGCTGGGCTAAACCTTGGACCACTCCAAAACAGACAAGAAAGTTTTTCCCAGGAGATGTGCCAAGATCACCTCTAGCCCAAAGCTTTATTTTTGCACAATACTCAAATTTTCTTTTCATTTATGAAGAGGATATAGGGTATTTGCACTATGAAATAAACTGTGGGCTACCCCAGTTGACACCCTGAACAAAAGAAAACAGTCTCTTACCAGGTTCCCACCACAGGCTGATTCTACATTGGCTTTTCCTCCTTTGTTTTACGAAACCCACGTTGGAACAGAAATTCCCCTCTGCATTGCATGCTGGTTTCAGTTCCTTTGATTATCGGGTTTTATGGTAGCTTCCACACTCCATGCCGCTTCTGACCTCTTTGATCCTCAGATTTTATTGAACCTTCTGAACAGATTTATGGCCATTTTATGGCAGTTCAGGGGTGACTTTGCAGTCAGTTCTCCATTGCCTCAAGGTTTTTTAATGTGGTTTTGAGCTGCACTTTTTCCGCCCAGTTGAAAAAATGTGGGGCAAATGCCAGATGCAGAATCAGCCACAGTCTCCAGTCTGAACTTAGTTTTTGTGCAAAGTACTCTCAGACACAAGCTCCTCAAGCCAAAAAATACATGAAGTGCTCAAAATAATTGTGATCCTAGTGATTAGCCTAAAATTTGGATGCCTCAAACTAAAAGAGTCCATTGTTACAAAAAAATTGGAACAGAGTGACCAGCCGTAAGACACTGCATGGCCGCCTGGCACAATGTACCTGGCAATAACTAAAGAAATGTTGCCATACACAAGAGAAATCCAGAACTGTCTCGTGAATAAGCTACTGGTCTTCTACAAATCCAGGTTTAAGATCTTCACTTAATCATGATGATTTCATTAAAGACTAAATCCTATCCACTTGTTTTTATTTAGTACATTTTTATCATGCTCTTTCTTCAAGAAACTCAGAGCAGTATACATACTTCTGTCCTCCTCTCTTTTGTCGTCCCAACAACCTTGTAAGGAAGACTGAGCTGAGAGAGAATAACTAGTCCAAGGTCACCTAGAGGATTTGACCCTCAGACTCCCCTAGCCTAGTCCAACACTAGTCACTATATTACATGAGCATGCTCCTTTTACTTCCAGGTAAGTAAATAGGACTTGCTTCCAAGCAAACATTCTTAGGATGAGAGGTATGAATGCTATAGAAAAGCTTACATTCCACTGTTCTAGGGAAAAAACCAAGAGTGTCTTCCTAAACAGAGAGATCAAAGTGGGCAGCTGTGTTGGTCTGAAGCAATAGAACACCTTTAAGACCAACAAAGTTTTATTCAAGTTGTGAGCTTTCGTGTGCATGCACACTGAATTCTTAACTTTATCCTAAACAGAGTTACGCTTTTCCAACCCAATGACTCCAATGGTCTTGTCTTAGAAGGGTATAACTTTGCTTAGGATGGCACTGCAAAAGTCCTACCATCATCAAACACACCAAATGTGTGTGCAATAACAAGTGCATAATCTCAATTTCACATATTTCTGGGGATAGGTACAAACTGGGAAAATGAAGCTCAGTTCACAGTTTGTGTCATACCTGGTTTCCAAATCATGAACTTTTAGGAGCCGAACAAACTGGCTCAGTTCAGGAGGTTTATGATGCAGTAGGATGCCACCCCCTCATTATAATTTTTATCATTAATTCTTTAGGATGGCACAGCAAAAGTCCTGTCATCATCAGGCTAAATAACACACCAAATGTGTATGGGATAAGTGTATTAATTGCCATTTCACATATTTTTAATCATTATAACTTTTATCGTTATTTCTAAAAACTGTCATACATAAAAACATCAACTTCCACTAAAGGTAAAGGTTCCCTTGCTCAAAAGCCAGTCAAATCCAACTCTAGGGTTGCGGTGCTCATCTCTGTTTCCAAGCCAAAGAGCCAGCGCTGTCTGAAGAAGTTTCCATGGTCATGTGGCCGGCATGACCAGACGCCAAGGTGCACAGAATACTGTTACCTTCCCACCGAAGTAGTACCTATTTACCTACTTTATATGTATGTGGCTGGTCTAGCGACCGTAATAAAATTCTATTCTATATTTTATCTACTTGCAGTTTCTTGCTTTCATACTGCCAGGTTGGCAGGAACCAGAGACGGGAGCTCACTCTGTCATGCGGCACTTGGGTCACGAACGGCTGAACTACCAACCTGTTTCAGCCTGCAATTCAGCATCTTAACCACTTGAGCCACCACAGCTCCTCAACTTCCACTAGGCAGTCCTTTATTTAGCATTAAAATACGGCACAAATAAAAACCTAAACTAAAAGTAAATAATTTGGAGCATATAGAAGAATGGTGTTCCTACAATATTAAGATCTCCTGATAAATATTTGAAGAGCTATTGTTGCCTTTTAACAGCTACTACAGTCCTCCTCCTTTGTTCTAACCTGTGCTGCTCCATGCTTTCTTTGCTTGCCGGTTCCATGTTGGCCTTCATTTCTTATCTCATAACACAGATCCCCTGCTAGAGGCATCCCCACATAATCAGAATGAACCTGTCCTGCAGTTGAAGCTTAAAGACAGTTGAGCTATAGATAACACTATCTGTTACACAGAGGTGATTGGGGGAGGGGGAGTGAAGGAGAATGGGAATTAAACCAACAAACCCCAAAATCCATGTAATACCTTTTATTAGGACCAGACAGAATATAATAAAAGGTAATCACGTGGATTTTGATTTCACATGGGCCAATACAGTTACTGGCCCAACTTTATCCTTAAATTACCAAGCAACCACAGTTAACATGGTTTTGGATTAATTAGGCTAATTTGTGAAAAATGGTTTACAAAGACTCAAGCCAGTATAGCTGAGTTTTTTGGGGAAAGATTGGAAGTGCACATGATTGTTCTCCGGTCTCCAAAGATGACGGTTGACTGTGTAGTTCTACTAGCCTTTTGATCGAGGATGAGAAAACATGGGAGTACTCGTCAGCTATTTCTCCACCTGCAGTAACCAGATATATTCAGAGGAAATAGCTCACCACTTTTCACTCAGATCTGCAGCTGGGAACTGACTTTTTTTCCCTCCCCGTATCATCACAACTTTGGTCTCTGCCAATTAACTGGTGCTATTTTACTCCTATCTAGCCTCTCATTATTTTAAGCAATTACTTGCAACAGCTAATGAAAGTTGTCCGCATCTCTGAAGAACCATATTTCACCCACACAATGACCGTGTTTACCTAAAGCTACCTCCTTCTGCAAATTATGAGAGGCCGAGAAGACAGAGCAGAACCCGTCACTATTTCCAGGACTGTTGTGTCATGAATTCTAGAGCAGTCCCAACATTCAGGTCTGCTGCCATCTTATTTCCAAGGGCAGAGGGAGAGGGACAATCTCTTCGATGTTTTTTGTTGATTTGTTTGAAAGGTCTAGAAGGAGGTCAGATTGGCCGAAGAATCCTGGAGCTTTTTTTGCCTTCCTCTGGGCATAGAGTGGGGGTCACAGGGGGTGGGAGTGGGGAGGTAGCTGTGAATGTCCTGCATTGCACAGGGGGTTAGGGCTGCCAGGTCCCCCTAGCCACTAGCAGGGGATGGAGGGGGTAGGGTTGCCTGATCCAGATTGGGCAACTCTTGGAGTTTTGGGGGTGGAGCCTAGGGAAGAGAGGGACCCTCAGTGGGGTACAATGCCAGAGTCCGCCCTCCAAAGCAAACATTTTGTCCAGGGGAACTCAGCCCCATAGTTAGATGGTTTTTGGTGGGGGGAGGGCACTGGGAGGCATGACATCAGAAAAATAATAAAATAAAATAAGAATAGGAGAGTGCTCTCCTAGCCCCCACCCCAACTTCTAACATTTTGTAATAATACAGGAAAGTGGGCTTTCGTAAGGAGGAGAAAGCGAGTGTTTCTTTCTTTAAAAATTTCTTATTTGAATTCCGCTTGGCATGCGCCAGCAACACCAGGCCAATCGGGCGCAATCAGAGCCCAGAAAACAAGCTTTTCCGTTCAATAAACTTCTGTACGTGCCAAAATTTCTGAAACAGGAAAAGTGCTCAGTAGTCCCTTTGAATCACCAGAGTTCCGCAGGCCCCCATCTCAGTGCTGCCTGATGCCCAGCTGGGGCCTTGCTTGCCCTCTCCCCTCATGCACTGCTCACCATGGCCACTCTCCGTTGTTACGCAGAGCTCAGCACCCCAACCTGCCGGCAGCAGGGCTCGCTTGCCTTGCCTCCCCAGCCACTCCAGCCTGGCCTCTCCAGTGTCACACTGTGCTAGCCAAGCAAAGCCTCCGCCTGGCATGGTGAAGGTGGGGGCGTTGCAGATTCAGGAGGGAGCACCGCCCCCACCGCCCCACCCAGCTACTGCCCTGGGGCAACTGAGCTGTGTAGTCTGGAGATGAGCTGTAATTGTGGAGGATCCCCAGGCCCACCTGGAGGCTGGCATCCCTAAGGGGGGTGGACTAGATGACCCTGGTGATCCCTTCCAGCTCTGTGTTTCGGTCTACACCTGTTCCTTCCTTGTGCGCATGCATGGGGTTCCACCACAAGCCCTTTCCTGATATCCCATTCCCTAGTGAGTCACAGGATCCACATTGCTGTCAGATAGCCATCTAACCTCTGCTTAAAAACCTCCGAAGAAGCAGCGCCTACCACCTCCCAAAGGAAGCCCATTCCACTAAGGAACTGCTCTAACCGTCAGGAAGCTCTTCCTATTGTTTAGCCAAAAACTCTTGATTTAATTTCAATCCCTTGGTTCTGGTCTGAGCTTCTGGAGCAATAGAAAACAACTCGACTCCATCCTTTGTGACAGCCCTTCAGATACTTGAAGATGGCTATAATTTCACCTCTCAGTTGTCTCCTCACCAAGCTAAAGTGTGACGTTTACTGCTCTCCCCCTTCCAAAGCAGCCCTCTAGCCCCCCCTCATGCTGTTCCTTGGGGTCCCCCATCTCTCAGCCTTTGGTGGGGGGGGGAGCTTTCAGGCAACAGCAGGCAGGAGAAGGGAAAAGTCATGCTTTGAAGCACAGAAATTCTAGATGGGATCCAACCACTAACCTCTACATTGGTAAAATACGAACAAAGTAAAACAAAACCTTTATTTCAAAATGGCATATGCATGGAAGGATAGTATAGTGTGTCATTCCTGGTGATTCCTGGTTATAAATTATATCGGAAGGATAGGGGGAAAGGGTTGGAGGTGGGGTGGCTCTGTATGTCAGAGAGGGTATACCGTCCAGTAAGATTGAGAGGGTAAGAGAATTGGATTCACTTCTGGAAATGCTATGGGTTGAAATAGTGGGTCCAAAAGGAGGCTTAACAGTGGGAGTTTGTTATCGCCCACCAGATCAAAAGATAGAGGAGGATTATAAAATGATGAATGAATTAAAGATAGCGGCTAGACGAAATAACTGTGTTGTAATAGGCGACTTTAACTACCCACACATTGATTGGGTCAATATGAGTTCTAGTCGGGAAAAAGAGATTGCGTTCTTAGACACTCTCAATGACTGTGCTGTGGAACAGATGGTCACAGATCCTACCAGGGGAGAGGCGATCCTGGATTTGGTCCTAAGTAACACCCAAGACCTGGTGAGAGATGTAAAAGTGATTGCACCACTTGGGAACAGTGACCATAATGTCATTGAGTTTAACATTTGTACAGATAGGGAGTTGCCCAAAAAGACTGCCGCAACCACTTTTAACTTTAAAAGGGGTAACTTCTCTGGTATGAGGGGACATGTGAGGAAGAAATTGAAAGGAAGAGTGGAGAAGGTCAAAACCATTGGGGAAGCTTGGAGACTATTTAAAAAGACAATCCTAGAAGCTCAGAAAAAATATATACCGCAGGTTAGGAAAGGTACAAATAGATATAGAAAAAAGCCTGCATGGTTAACAAATAAAGTAATGGAAGCTGTAAAAGGTAAGAAGGATTCCTTTAAGCGGTGGAAAGCTAGTCTTAGTGAGGTTGATAAAAGGGATCACAGACTATGGCAAATAAAATGCAAGTCTGTGATCAGGCAAGCAAAAAGGGAAAATGAGGAGCATATCGCAAAAAACATAAAGACCAACAATAAAACTTTCTTCAAATACATTAGAAGTAGGAAGCCAGCCAGGGAGGCAGTGGGGCCCTTGGATGACCAAGGGGTAAAAGGAGTAGTGAAGGATGATAGGGAAATGGCTGAGAGGCTGAATGCATTTTTTGCCTCTGTCTTCACTGTGGAAGAGGAGAAGTGTTTGCCCACTCCAGAAGCACCGATTTCGGGAGGGGGTTTGAAAGACCTGAATCAGATTGCGGTGACAAGAGAGGAAGTCCTCCGACTGATGGACAATTTAAAAACTAATAAATCACCAGGCCCGGATGGCATTCATCCGAGAGTTCTGAAAGAACTCAAATGTGAACTTGTGGATCTCCTGACAAAAATATGTAATCTTTCTTTAAAATCTGCCTCCATTCCTGAGGACTGGAAGGTAGCTAATGTCACTCCCATCTTTAAAAAGGGCTCCAGGGGAGATCCGGGAAATTACAGGCCAGTCAGTCTGACATCGATACCGGGTAAGTTGGTGGAAACTGTTATTAAGGAAAGAATTAGTAGGCACATTGATGAACAAAAACTATTGAGGCAGACTCAGCATGGGTTCTGTAAGGGAAGATCTTGTCTCACTAACCTGTTAGTGTTTTTTGAGGGAGTGAACAAACATGTGGACAAGGGGGACCCAATAGATATTATTTACCTTGACTTCCGGAAAGCTTTTGATACAGTTCCTCATCAAAGGCTCCTAAGTAAGCTCAATAGTCATGGGATAAAAGGACAAGTCCTCTTGTGGATCAAAAACTGGCTTATAAATAGGAAACAGAGAGTGAGTATAAATGGGAAACTTTCTCAGTGGAGGGTGGTAAGCAGTGGGGTACCACAGGGATCAGTACTCGGTCCGATGCTTTTTAACTTGTTTATTAACGATTTGGAATTGGGAGTAAGCAGTGATGTGGCTAAATTTGCAGATGACACAAAGTTGTTCAGGGTGGTGAAAACCAGGGAGGAGTGTGAGGCACTCCAAAGGGATCTGTTGAGGATGGGTGAGTGGGCATCAACGTGGCAAATGGGGTTCAATGTGGCCAAGTGCAAAGTGATGCACATTGGAGCCAAAAATCCTAAATATAAATATACATTGATGGGGTCTGATCTGGCAGAGACGGACCAAGAGAGAGATCTTGGAGTCGTAGTGGATAACTCGCTGAAAATGTCTACACAATGTGTAGCTGCAATAAAGAAGGCCAACACTATGCTGGGGATCATTAGGAAGGGAATTGATAACAAATCAGCCAGTATCATCATGCCCCTGTATAAATCATTGGTGCGACCTCATTTGGAATACTGTGTACAGTTCTGGTCACCACATCTCAAAAAGGATATTATAGCATTGGAAAAAGTGCAGAGAAGGGCAACTAGAATGATAAAAGGGTTGGAACACCTTCCCTATGAAGAAAGGTTAAAATGCTTGGGGCTCTTTAGCTTGGAGAAACGACGGCTGAGAGGTGACATGATTGAGGTTTATAAGATTATGAATGGGATTGAGCAGGTTGAGAAAGAAGTACTTTTCTCCCTTTCTCACAATACAAGAACTCGTGGGCACTCTATGAAATTGCTGAGCAGTCGGGTTAGAACAGATAAAAGGAAATACTTCTTCACCCAAAGAGTGATTAACATATGGAATTCACTGCCACAGGAGGTGGTGGCAGCTGCAAGCATGGACAGTTTCAAGAGGAAATTAGATAAACATACGGAGCAGAAGTCCATCAGTGGCTATTAGCCACAGGGTATAGATGGGAACTCTCAGTCTGGGGCAGGTGATGCACTCTATTCTTGGTGCTGGAGGGGGCAGCAGTGGGAGGGCTTCTAGTGTCCTGGCCCCACTGCTGGACCTCCTGATGGCACCTGGTATATTTTGGCCGCTGTGTGACAGAGTGTTGGACTAGATGGGCCATTGGCCTGATCCAACATTGGCTTCTCTTATGTTCTTATGTTCTTATTCATCAACAGCACCACCATAGACCCAATCAATGAGATACCCATAACACATGTTCATCCTAGAGTTGCCAGCTCAAGGCTGGGAAATTCCTGGAGATTTGGGGGTGGAGCCTGGGGAGGAGAGGACCTTCAGTAAGGTATAATGCCATGGAGTCCACCCTCCAAAGCAGCCATTTTCTCCAGGAGAACTGATCTCTGGAATCTGTTGTAATTCTGGGAGATCTCAAGGCCAAACCTGGAGATTGGCAACCATAGCTCCAACCCCATACTTATCAACACTCACAACTACAGTAGCAAAAGTAGGATGGAAAAACTGCATTTGCCCATAAGCGAAACAGTGGCAGATTAACCATTAAGCAGACTGAGCACGTGCTTAGGGCACCAGGGCCAATGGGGGCACCATAAAGTTGGGGAAAGGGTGAAAAAATGTAGAAAAATGCCTTTCAGGTCATAAATATTGGAACCTTGATACATTTAACTTGTGAAATATTAAAACAGATGTTGTATTGCATTTTTGTAGAACTTTATGTAGCTAAAGCTTGGCTTAGAGTTTGTACAGTATATTGCATTATCATATGAATGAATTTTTGTATTGTTGCAACCTGCATTGTATATCTGGTCAGACAGGTCAACAACTAAAATGGACTGGGTCAGTGTGGAAAGGAGGGGGGCACCAAGATTGGTCAGTGCTTAGGGCACCAGTGAGCTTTAATCCACCCCTGGCGAAACAGACATCTGTTCTGAGGCCTTGCAGCAGCTGAAGTGTTCCTTTGGGGAAAGGCAGCTGGATTCCCTCCAACAAGGAAAAACCGCACATATATTGCTCTCATTTTTTAAATCTGATTACAGAAAAGACCTAAGGATCCAGCCCTACATGCTGAATCCCTTAAGACGAGATAAAGCTGAGCCTCTATTATGACTTATCACTAGACAACAAACTCTATCAGAAACACATTTTGTTGTAGTGCCTGTTGAAGTGGTTTCAAGGACATCCATATCTGAAACAAAGGAAGAACCATCTTGAAATGCTGGCGGGGGAGGGGGAAGCCAGAGCAAGGCAGGAGAGAGAAAAGGGAGCAAGAGTGAGTGTTGGGTGAACTTTGAGCTGTCTCCCAATGGATGGTCTAAGTTGATAAGGCACCAGGGAGGTATACAATGGATGTGTGTGTTTTAAATGGAGCAGTTTAGGAGGGCGGGAGCAGGCTAATGAAACAGTCAAAGACAGCGAAATGTGGGATGAGAACAAACAGACCCCAAACTAGTATGGAAGGCTCCCAAAAGGACATCATGTACAGAAGGTTCCAGAAACTGTATTAGATAATGGGGGAGTCTCAGAAAAGGCCGCCTGTTCATTCCAATGAAGAATATATTGAGGACCACACCCAATATAATTTCTTTTAAAACATGAAGGAAAAACAATCTTTTAGCATGACTAATGAGAATGATGAGAACTCCAGGCCAAACAAGCAAGGCCGAACGAGAGATGGCAGGGCTGTCCAAAGCGACCTGCTGCCCAAATGTGCCTTTATCCCACTGTTCTAGGACACGGGCCAATGGTATCTCCTGTGCCCGTTTCGATCCTTGACCACCCATTATGGCCTATCATTTTCACAGAAGTTCCCTGATGAATCCTTTTCACATCCCTCCCTCCTTTGTCTCATATGGCACGTACACGTCCTTGATGGCCTTTAATACCTGCTACGTAGCCCTTAACCTGTCATTACCGACCGTTGTCTGTCCCACCAGGGTGCAGTTAGGGAACCATGGGCCTCCTTAAACCACAAGGTGCATGCCAGGTGCTGGCTCGTACAACACTAACACCATCTTGTAGTGCTGAATGCTTAAGAACGAACTTTTGTACTCAAGGAGTGGGCAGAATAACAGGAAGCAGCAGAAGCGGTTTCAGCCAGCTGTTCACAGCTTCTTAGTAGTAGACAAGACCCCAAGAATGTGGAAACATATTTTTAGACATGCACAGTGCATTACTAGCTACGCTAGCGAGGTTCTGCAGGTGACTGGATATATTTAGTTGCTATGCTATGTGATTGGTGGGAATGGGGGTGAAGTAAATATGACATAAACTGGAGTATAAATGTAAGAGGTAAAGGAGGAGGAGCTCAGAAGAATGCTTTGTAACTTCTGTAGTTAGGAAGGATTCTTTTGGCCATGGCGTAATAAAATTGTCTTAAAATTTACACTGCCTCTGAGTGAACAATTGGATTGTGAACCTCTTGCTGGGTCCTGTGATGGAATGGGGACCCGCCCTCAGACCTGGGAGGCTGAGCAGCCATTCGGTGGCTCGCAAGCCCCTGTTTTCGCCTGCCCACCCTGTCCGGTGGGACTATTTCCTTTCCTCAGTCGCTGCTACCACTCACTGAATTTACACTGCCTTCCTAGAGGGACAGTGAGGCCCCTCTGGCTGATTCCCCAACCTTGGGAAGTGGATACCTTAATCATTGGGTGCTCCCTGGAAAGCTGGCAACCCCTCTGATTTGGGCCTGTTTGGCTTCCCTGGTCTTCCTTTTCCATGTGTAACGTGCTGAGCTGGGAGGTCTATGTGAGAAATGAAAATGAAGAATTTTATTGATTAAAATGTTAAGCTTGTATCTTGGAAACTTAATGCATTTGCTTTCATGAGTCTATAAGGTTAAAAGGCCAGACAACCTAAGATTAGAATCTTGAAATAAGGAAGATAGGTCATGTCTAGTCCATCTGGAAAGTACCTATTCAGAAACACAATGGTCAGCATAGAGACATGTTTGCTATTCTTGATTTGCTTGCAGAGTATAACCAACAGAAAAATGGGAAGTTAACTCTGTCGAACAAATGTTTCAAAAGAAGACAGGCCTAAGGATAGAACATCCTGCGGTCTGAAAGCCCAGTAACAGGAAGACATGACACAAGAATGACCAGGCTCACCCGAGAGTGACATTTGCAGTAGATGGTGGAAAAAATGTCAGGGGGAGGCTGGGAAGATTAATAACTTTTTTTAGGAGAAAGTAAACAGATTTTAGCATATTTAGAAGAGTGGACTAATTAGGAAAAGAGGAAGAGTAATCAGAGACGTGTTGTCACGGGGTCCTAAAGGCGAGACGTGATTTGAGAATGTGAGCCATGTACTCCAGCCTATGGGGACTGGCCAGGGCGTTTCTTATTTTCCAAAGCGTCGGGGAAGGAAGTATAAAACTGCCTGCTTTCAAATACAAGGTGTGTTCAGTTCATTTGAACTGATCACCCATGCTTGCAAGAGTGTAACAATAAATTATTCTGCTTCACTGAAAAAGGTCTATCTTCAGACGTTCTTTTTTTTTGGTAAAGAACAAACTACATTTCTGACATCTATGTGGTCAGAGCACAGCACAGACTATTAGTACAAATAAAAGAATTTATTTAATTATTTACACACTTATGGCACACACACTAAATGAATAAGGCACAACTGTAGGAGTAAGCACACACTATGAACCAACAGGGCGTAAATCAACAGGAGTTAAACGCAATCCTCTTTCCCTGCACACAATACTCTCTATCACTGGAGGTTGTGGGTTCAGGAAAGGATCTCTCCTT
This sequence comes from Gekko gecko, assembly GCA_029375565.1. Lineage (NCBI taxonomy): Eukaryota > Metazoa > Chordata > Lepidosauria > Squamata > Gekkonidae > Gekko > Gekko gecko. The sequence goes on along the minus strand of JAPDNY010000005.1, from coordinate 32,755,999 downwards.
GGACCAGCCTCTGGTTCTGCTTCAGCCTCTCTCTCTTGCCCAAGAGAGCAGGGAGACTCCCATTCAGTCCCCAGACCAGCCGACTGTTGAACGGCTGAATTTTTGCTACCTCCCAGGGTTACCCCGCGTCTCTGGCTTGTAGCCTGAACACCCTGGTCAGCATAGGCAGAGGAGCCTTTCCTGAACTCCTGTAGGACAAAGACTACCTCCCCCTGGATGGGCTGGAATGTATATTAATGCTGCCCTGCCCCTTGAGACAGTCCTCTTTTCCCGCACTTTTTGTCCTTGGGCAGCTGGGAACTGTAGGCCAGCAAATGTGGAAGCCCCATTCAACCCAGTGAGTGGTACGCCTGCTGGCCCCTTTCTGGAACTACAACTCAATTAAACCTTATGGGGGAACATTTTAAACAAGCCACCACAGACAGCTGCCATATTACATACACAGGTAACTGCCATTTCATTACAGGTCCCAAGAATTTCACCAGCAAGCATCAGATGGTGCCTGGAGAATTCCCACAACTATATGTCCAGATGACAGAGATCAGCTCCCCTGGAGAAAAATGGCTGCTTTGGAGGTTGGGCTTTATGACATTATACCCCATTAGGGTCCTTCCTTTCCCCAGACCTTGCCCTCCTGGGTTCCACCCCCAAATCTCCAGGAATTTCCTAACCCAAAGTAGGCAACCCTACCTAAACACCTAACCACTATGTCTTGTGGATTGCAAATTGGGAAGGGATATTTTAATTAAAGAAAACCTTTTAGTTACCTTTTAATTACGTATAAAAATTTTTTTGCTAAAATATATTTTGGTAGTTTCTAGTCTGGCATAAAGAATAAAGCATGCTTTAAGACTCAGAAAAATGACAGCTTGCTAAAACCTGACAGAGGAAATAGGTAGCTAAATCACAAGACACTTTTCTGAGAAATATGCTAGAATAATGCACCTGCCATAGAGAACCACAGGATGTGGTTAACTGACAGGGAGTAAGGTGCTTAGCAAAAAGAGAAGGGGCTTGCTCAGGTGGTCACAGTGGTTGAGCTTCACTAGAAAAATCTGTGGGCTAAGTTTCAACTAGTTTGCAGGTGCAATAATATGGTCAATCATGTGAAGTGGTTAGTGTGCTATTTTTTAAATAAAAGGTTTTATTTTGTATGAAGACAGACATCACACAGACAGAACACACAAATACATAAATGTGAGGGGGTTCAGTTACATCATCAATTTACATGCTTAGATACTTCATACCATTTTTTTTTCCATATTCCACCTTAGGTTCTTACAAAAATCTTTTGCACATTTTTAAATATAAATTTTTGTATTCTATGAAAGGTTATATGTCTGTGTACTTTATGTATTGTATTCTTCAATCCATTTCAAAATCTAAACCATTATTGCCTCATCAGATTACCTGTTTAAATACCTCAGTATTTGTTTTCAAAATTTCACCTTATATTCTTACAATGATGTTTCACATATGTTTAAAAAAGAAATTTTTATATTCTTTTGGCATATTTTCCAATGTTTCAATTCATTTATGGAGCTTTGAACAGCTGTATAATAATTATATTGTTCAGACTTTCATAAAATCTTGAGAGACTGTTTTCTACCTTATTCAAAAATTTGATGCTTGTGTATTCTCTTATCCACAAAATTTTGGCACTTTTCCATAGGCTTTTATCCTCTTCTTCATTCTCTGATGTCCCCTCAAGTCTTAAAGTTTTAATTTTGTGCCTTTTCCCCTTGTAGATGAGACAAGAATCTTCTGGTGGTAACCATCTATAATCAATTTTTAAAGTAGTATGAGGTTCCATATATTCTTCTTTTCTCTCTCTTTGAATAGATATTTCATTTGCTGGTTCAATAATTCCATCTCTTATTGCTCTTTCATTGGGTCTCATGTTCAGTTCTTCAGTCAATTTGTCTCTTTTTGGATATATTTTGTAAATCATATCAATTGGATTATAGTTTTCATCTGTATCAATATGTTCCACAGACGTAAATGTCACGTCAGTTTGCTCTTCCTTCCGATTGGTGCTCTGCTGTAAGAGTAGATCAAACTTAGGTTGCACATCCTTCATAGCTTTTTCCGCAGCTGTTCTAACTGCTGTTATAATTGTTTCCTGTATTAAGCGTTTAAGGTCTGTAAGCAATAATGTATCTTTGCCTGCACCAGCCATTTCCAAAATATCATGTTAAAAACAGGGAATCTCTCCAACTCTTTGTCAGTATAACCTCTACCTTCACACAACTACTTATACTTACACAGTAGGTTTTATTATGGTTACATTAAAGAAAAACAGGAGCATTCCCAAGTTAAAATACAGAAAGTCTTTCAGATTGTCTTTCAGTAAAAAAACCTTACAGTCACACGACTTCTATATTTGCAAAACTGTTGTGTCCTGGGATCAGAAGGCAGAGCTGGCAAAATACAGCCAAGCTTCGCTCTCTGAGAACAATAGGGACTAGGTTCCTGAGCTCGCCAGTAGAGAACCAATGGCAGCATTGGCGGGCGATTCAAACCCGCCAATAGGAATATGGGGCCGTCCCCCCTAACTGTATATAGTTGGCCTCCGGCCGTTACTGTTTGTTCTTGTCTTGTGTGAAGTACGAATAAACGCGTCTTCTCTTATGTCGTCGTCCGAGTCATGAGGCCTGAAACCCAGTACTTTACAAAAACAATAACCATTATATTCATATTAAAGACTGAAACAATTTCAACCAAGGCCAGCATTCTTATCCATTGTTAACAGTGTGGAAAAGACGGAATGTACTTTTATAATTTCAACAAACCAAGACAAAGTATGTTATGAGAGTATAACATATAAATTAAGTTCCAAATTAATTTCCAAATACAAGAAGGGGGGCCCATGATACTTGCGGGGGGGGTAGTATTCCCCACAGCTCCCGGCCTGCAGAAGCAGGAGGAGCTCTGCAGGAGGAAGAAGCAGCAGCAGGTCAGCCCAGCAGGCAGATGAGGCCCACCAAGCCTTCTCCCTCCTCCCACCGGCAGCAGTGGCAGCAGTGAGGCCTGAGACCTGCCAAGCCTTCTCCCCCAGCACCGGTGGCGGTGAGGCCTGAGTGGCTCACAGCTGCTGGCCCACCAAGCCTTCTCCCACCCCCTCCCTGGCAGCAGTGGCGAGGAGCCCTGAAGCCCACCAAGCCTTCTTCCACCTCCCTCCCTGGTGGCAGCAGCAAGGAGTCCTGAAGCCTGCCAAGCCTTCTCCCTTCTCCCCCCTGGCACTGGTGATGCCTGAGTGGCTCACAGCCACCGGCCCACTAAGCCTTCCCCCCCCTGCAGCAGCGAGACAGTTGCCAGGGCATTTTCTGTGCATGTGCAGGGAATGCTCTTTTACTTTTGGGGGGATTTATATATAAACTTTTCAGATTTTTCTGAACCTGGGAATTGCCCTAAGTGTGCAGGAAAATTTCTTTGCCCCATAGGTGCCCCCGATGTGCGGATTTAGATATCTGCATGCAGGGGGCGTCTTGACTATTAGTATATCGATTGATTCTTCTTTTTAGTTGTGATACTTATTAAAATATAATTATTTGTAATCCCTCATATACATATAATTCCAGATAATTTATTTGTAATTCCAAAAAGAGGAGCTCTTACTTCCCTGAAAATCAAAACCAAATAAGAGGAGGATTTCCAAAATGTTGTAATCCACTATACAATATTGAAAGATCGATATTTTTATTTTACAGTTTTGTTCTCAGATCACAACTTTCTCTTCTTTTGCCAAAGCCATTTTAAAGAATGCTTTCAGATCTTTTCTTAGCCACTTGATGAAAGGGGGGGGAGGGAAAAAATTCTTCACTCCTCTAATCCTTTTTGTTTTCAATAGATTTAAAGGGGGCTTGATCAATGGGGAGTCTCTTATGTTGTTGCTTGTACATTTATTCACAGTGTTGGTGTTTTTAAGCAGTTCAGTTGAAGTTCTCTGCTTCTCCCCCTCGCTCGTGTGGTCACAGCTTTATACCCATGCCTGGCATGGGTGCTCTCAATCGGTTCTTGCCTCGGGGCAATCAAAGGATTCCCACCCATGTTGTGCCACTTGCGGGGAGTCCTGATTGAGCCCCCTGCACTGTGATCCTCTTTGGGGAGCTCAGTGGAGTTCAGGAATCTGGCTGGCACATGGGAGAGCTTCCTGGTGTCAACCATTCTTGCTGCGCTGGCCCCGCCTCTCCCTTTTGGCTTGAGTGTATGCTATTCTTAACTTTAATATGGATTTAAGTAAACATGAGTCTGGGGTCTTCAGGACTTGAGAGGTGGGATTTGTAAATATGGGTAGATCAGCAGGTGGTTCAGAAAGGCTGTACCTCTAAGTAACCTCGGCCAATGGGTGAACAGGCAGGAAATGACTCATCACTAGGGGGAAGGATTTGAATAATGTAACTGTAAGTATAAAAATGCTTGTAAGCTAATTGAAAGGCGAGCTCCTAAGAGTTCTCTAACCCTAACCCTAACCCTATTAACCTTCATCCCTGACTTTGCTTCATTTATTTTTAGACAATTTTGTCTCTTAACACAAATGCTGCTGATAAGGGTCAAATACAGAAAAACAATTTAGTTTTGAACCAGAACCAGACCACTGGGCATAAGCCAGACTGGATTTCTGAGTCTGGTAAACAAGCCTCTCAGAGGTCCAGTGAGGCCTGGGTCACTTCCAGCTTTTGAGGCCCCCTATCCATAATAAACTAAAAAAATGACACATATTTTAAAAGCCTGTGAAACTTATCAGATGTCAAAGGAATTTAGTAAGTGTTTAAATTTACAGCCCCCTTATGGCTTGAGGCCTAGGCCAAATGGCCTTCTTCCCCCCTCCCCCCCACTGTGGGCAAAAGACATAAAAAGTCAGAGAAGAATACTGGTTCACAGGAAAGCTTTGTCACATCCACGGAGTGATAAACTTATACCAACCTGAGAGTGAGCAATGAAGTCTCTTTTGTGTATTGCAAAAAAGTACAGTAGTCTACAAACATAGCTGGTAAGGCTAACTACAACAATTTTGTATTAGTCTGGTTTGGATGAATGCTAGAGAAACAGTCTGTACAAACAGAAAGTGTGCTGTCAGCAATGTTCCCTCTCTAAACTGGGGAGTCTTGTGAGCAAAAGTTCTACTTTGTGAGCTACTGGCATCAAAGTTGTGAGCAAGTGATTTGGCTGCTGCATAAATTAGTTTGCTCTGGAGCCAACCTTCCTGAGCTAAGACAAAAATGTGTAAGCCAGGGGCTAAAAAACTGTGAGCTATCTCACACTAACTCAACTTAGAGGAAACACTGGCTGTGAGCATACTGCTTCATTTAGGGTTGCCAACTCTGGGTCAGGAAATAGCTGGAGATTTTGAGGGTGGAGCCTGGGAAGGGAATGAGGAGGGACCTCAGGAAGGTACAATGCCATAGACCAGAGCCTACCCTCCAAAGCAGCCATTTTCTGCAGGCGAGCTTATCTCTATTGTCTTGCGATCAGTTGTAAGAGTCAGATCTCCAGGTCCTGTAAGTATACCGACCCTCTATCCATTGGAATGGGTCGTTTCCACCATCAGTGGACCCCATAGGGGTACCACAGAAGTCCATATACTGGCAGGCCCTATAATCCTATCTAGGCAGTGATCGTGGAAAGCACATGAGACCTTACTCTGTCAGCTGTGATTTCCCCCCCCCAACATCTGCATATTTCAGACTGGGAGTGGCCAAACTTGCTTAAACAGCCACACAGAATAAACAATAGATGTTTGAGAGCCACAAGACATGAACAAACATCACACACACATTTTTATTTTTAAATATGCAAATTTGCTTTCCATTAACATTAAATTAGACTGTGTGAAAGAGCTGCATGCGGCTCCCGAGATGCAGTTTGGCCACCCCCTGCTCCAGACAATGGACCTGTCGTGCCCCAGAGTAATTTTTTTCAATCTCAGTTGTTAATCCTATCAATCTGATCTCATCTTCCCCTCTCACATTTCCATGATAATGAAAAGCCCTGATGTATACTCCATTCCCACACCCCAAGCCCAGGTGGTTCATCAAGCAGTATTGTTTCCGTTTTGATTGGTTTAAATTAGCAATCCATTAGTCCTCCAAACCCCAGAGAACTAATCAGGAACCCAGCCCGGTGTGTACTTTGCATCTAGATGAGAACCTCTGGCCTCTTTTGTCCAGTCTTGGGAACACGTCACCACATTTCCAAAGCTACTTTGTCTTACCCCTGAGTAATCTCATCATAGCCTTGATTAATCCCATCAGTTCTTTGTTCTGAGGGATCCCTCGCATTAGCAAGCCCTCTGGATACGTTTTTGGGTATAACTAGCCCAGCACAACTCCATTACATTGTTCGTATTATCTCAGGGGCCCATTAACACGCACCCCCTGTATACTGGGTCCTTCCTCTCAGCAAAGCACGGGTTGTTTTGCCATCTTTCCTTCTTCACAGATATCTCCAGGAAAGGTAGCCATTGCCTCAACCCCTGCTATTATCCCGTTCCTCTCTTTATTTCCATTTTCTGGGCATGGAAGAGTGGTCACTGGGGGTGGGTGGGGGAGGTATTTGTGAATTTCCTGCATTGTGCAGGGGGTTGGACTAGATGATCCTGGAGGTCCCTTCCAACTCTGATTCTGTGTGTGTATGTTCCATGTGTGCTGCTTGTGTGTTACATTCCCCGAATACCCTTTAATAAAACATTCTCTGTTTTACCCTTGGGCTGGTTATTAAGAGCTCTCATAATGGGAAAAATCCCCGTAGACATAGGTAGGACGATCTCCGCTATTACCCCGCCTCTTGTTGAGGCTGACAATTTAGCTAATTTCCCCCCCAGAAACTGAAGTCAATGATTCAGCTTCTTAAATCAAAGCTGGTAGGGGTAACAGCCCCACCCAGAAGTTGGCAACCTAGCTTCATCTGATTTTGTTCTGGGACAAGAATCATCCACCAGTGGGGTAACCCCTCCCTCCGTTTTGGGGGAAAAGTCTAATGTACTTAACCAAATAAGTGTAGATCAGCAGCTTGTTGCAAAAGACAATTGAGAGTAAACTCATTTGCCAGTGAGAGGCATCCAAGGACTGCCTTTTTGGGGAATGAAATTTCTTCTTTAAACAGGGTTGCCAAGAGGCCTGGAGGAAAATGTCCTATCCCTCTAATAGGGGCAGAAGCTTTTTATGCCATGGACCATAAGTAATATCACCTATGACTAGTGTTCCCTCTAAGGTGAATTAGTGTGAGCTAGCCTACAGTTTTTTTGCCTCTGGCTCACACATTTTTTGTCTTACCTCAGGGAGGATGGCTCCAGAGCAAACTAATTTATGCAGCAGCCAAATCACTCACTCACAACTTTAAAGCCAGTAACTCACAAACTAGAATTTTTGCTCACAAGACTCCACAGCTTAGAGGGAGCATTGCCTATTACTCTCATCTGGTAAATAACACATCCCATTAAAACTCTGTTAAAGAGACACAACTTTTTTTTTCCTCCAGGCCTATTGGCAACCCTAACCCTGAGGAATTTAGAGAGGAAATTTCATTCCAGAAATAGAGGAAAACTAATTTTTAGTCCAATGACTGTTCACTGGAGTATAAAGTAACACCTTAAAATGGCAGCTCAAAGACTGGAGAATTTGTTGCCTAAGCTTTCATGAGCTGGAGTTCATTTTGTCAGATGTATGAAGTGTTACATTTAGTTGGCAGAGGGATGTATTCCCACTGCTTCAAACAGCAGAATGGCAAAAGGCCTGGCTTCCCAGCATGTGGAGTACTAGCTGGCAGCCCACAGATGAAAACAAGCCCTGGGCAAAAGACTAACCACTCCGAGTGAGCATGGACTGCTCCCAGATGTCGACGAAATGGCAAAACAAGATAAATCTGAATAGCATACCCAGACCTGTAAGGCAGGCAATTTCTTTTTGTAATGGGCCTAATCATCCCAGCATGGGCTTTGTCAGGTTCTCCTTGGCCATTGACAAGGGATGGAGGGGGTGGGTAGGGTTGCCAGCTCCAGTCTGGGAAACTCTTGACATTTGGGAGTGAAGCCTGCGGAGGACAGGGACTCCAATGGGGTAAAATGCCATAAGGTCTAAAATGTCCATTTTTTTCCAGGGGCTCTGATCTTTGTAGTCTGGAGATGAGCTGTAATTACGGATGATCCCCAGGTCCCACCTGGAGGCTGGCATCCCTATTCCAGCAGCCTGAATAGCCCAGTTTGGCTTGAGCTTGACAGAACTTGGGAGCTAAGCAGGGTTAGCTAGGACCAGTACTTGGATGGGAGACCACAAAGGACAACTGGGGGTTGTTTTGCAGTGAAAGGCAATGGCAAACCACCTCTGATCATCTCTTGCATTGAACACCCAGTGACTAGAGTTGCATTGTGTTGGTTATGACCTGATAGCACATTCTTCTTCTCTGTCACGCCTCAATCTGATAGCATAAGATCTGCATATGAATGCTAGAGTCTACCTTGGAAACTTTTCTGCTGAACTATTACAGGCCAGTGAGGCAAGAAGTTTCCCCCACTGGTTTCTGGATATTTCCATTCTTAATGTCTGATTTTTGTCTGTGTGTGTAGAAATTGCTCAGTTTAGCCAGCTGTTAGCCAAATTGCCTTGACACATTACTCAAAAATGGGGAATAATGGTCTTACATTAGGCAATAGGCAATACGGGGGCAAGCATCTATGTATACAGGGGTTCAGTTCCCTCCAGACCCACCAAATAGACGCTGAGACTGACGTCAGTGTAAGATGATTGTGTTGACAGAATATATTTCAAGCATACAACAAAACAGGCATACACACAATTATACAACAGCTAGGAAATATAGATAGAAGAGAATAGCACATTTGCATTAGCAGGATGTCTCGATGATGGGAGCTGCTCTACCTGTCCGAAGTTGGATGGAGTGAATCTCAGGAAAATGAGGGACTATGGGATGCTGGGCAGAGGGTCGTGTCCTGAATCAGCAGGTGCACAATGAGACTTTGGCTGCGCAACCAAGAGTTGGAAGGGAGGGTCAGGTAAAGGAGCAAGAGTGCAAGTGAGCAAGAGGGAGCTAGTGTTGGACCCTCTTTTATTAGGAGGTTGAGGGGTGGGCCAAGCTTGGCCACCTCTCTTGGCCCACCTCCTATTAGTCTGTCCCCAAAAATATGCTGACTGGTGCTGGGGTTGAAGGTCTGGGGAGTGGGCAATGTTAGACCTAATGATAAACTAGTCTGGACAATGGCATCTGATGGGATTATGTCTTGCACTGGCCATTGTTCCCTTGTTGTCTTATGGCTGTAGCTTCGACTAGGTGATGTATTAGGCGGGGAAAAACATGTTGCCTACGTGCAAGGAAGGAGACTCTTCATGGAGTTTAGGTCCCCTGTCTTCTGGCATGGCAAGGCAGCTGCTATACATGGCTAGGGAGCTGGTCCACCTTGCTGCAGGAAAGTGGGATGGTGACATGCAGGAATCATAGGCACGCTCTTTCACAGGAAGGCTTTCTTCTTCCGGGTGTGTGCTATAACTGGCATCACTTGGAGTCACCTTACAGTTCAGTTCCTATGTAGCACGGGAGAGGACCCTATGTCCAGTCAGTGAGACCACACCAGATCAGTAAGAGAAGGCTGTTTATTTGATGTCAAGTTCAGCAAGCTGGAGAGCTAAAACAGCTGAACCCCCTTGTGTCGCAGTTACACAGTTTTTATACAGCTAGCAGTTCCTGGTTGCACTTTAGCGTATACGTCACACAAGCAGAGCATAAGCAGTGGAAACTTTCTTTACACAATACCTCTTTCCTGTCACAGGATATGTCTTCATTTCAGTGCACCATTTCATTTTGCTTGCCTTACAAGTTAGTTCTAAAACTATGCGCCTACACACCTGGCTGTCTTTGAAGCTTGACCACAGTTTTGTCGCTATGGTTGCTGGGCCGATTCCAACCGCAATTCTGTCCATGACGCTATGCTAAAAGGTTACACTTTGCAAAAAGGCTTTTAGCAAATTCAAAGCCCAGAAGCTGGGGTAAACAAGCTTTTAGGTAGGAGGAGGAAAACGGGGGGGTGATGGAGGGTTTCAGGTGACCATCACTTGAGGTCTTGTATGGGTCAGGGCTAGTTTTATTATTATTATATTAATCTTATCGCTTCACCTATTGCACATAGCTAGCAAAGTTCAGGTTTTCATAACTTGTGAGTTCATAGGAGCACACTAGGTGCCTAGTAGGGTAACACAGCAGCTGTACAAGTAGCATTGCTGGCAAATGACAGCATATTTTAAAAGGTCCAGGCAAATGAAAGGGAGAGAATGACCAAAAAGAAAAAATTCATTAGGCTCAGTATAAGAGAAAGGGAGAGAAAGATTAGACATTACAGAAAACTCTGGACAAATACTCCTCAAAGCGAGGGCTTTGCAATGTAATTACAACACTCCTTCCAGTATCATGTTTTAGGACACTGTGGTTTGTGTGTGTTAAGTGCTATCAAAAGGCTTTCAATTTATGGCGAGCCTATGAATTAGTTACCCTCAAAACATCCCATTGTGAATAGCCATGCCCAGGCCTCACAAACTGAGGGCCGCGGCTTCCTTGATTGAGTCAACCCATCTCAAGTTGAGTCTTCCTATTTTTTCCTGCGGCCTTCAACCTTTCCTAGCATTATTGTCTTTTCTAGTGACTCTCCTTTCATAATATGATTAAAGTACAATAGCCCTAGTTCAGTCATTTTAGCTTCTATGGAGAGTTCAAGCTTGATTTGATCTAGAACCCTCTTATTTGCCTGTTCAGAGGTTCATGGTATTTGTACAGCTCTCCTCAAACACCACATTTTAAATGAATCAACTTTCTTCCTGTCAGCTTCCTCCATTGTCCAGCTTTTACACCCATACGTAGTTTATACTACAGTATTCTCTGTTACTATGTTGATCATGGTCACCAGTGACATATCCTTACACTGGAGAATCTTTTCTGGCTCCTCCCTGGCTGCCCTTCCTGGTCTCAGTCTTCAGTAGGAGTCATTTCAAGAGCCAGTTCGGTGTAATGGCTAATGTGGACTCTAATCTGGGAGAAACCAGTTTTGATTACTTACTCCTCCCACATGCAGCTGCTGGTGTCACCTTGGGTCAGTCATAAATTCTTTCAGAGCTGTTCTTCGAAGAGCTCTCTCAGCCCCACCTACCTCACAGGGTGTCTGTTGTAGGGAGGGGAAGGGAAAGAGATCCAATGCCAGTAGCTCCCTTGCTAGATTTTCTTGCTAGTTCTTTGAGTTAGGCTTTGACCCTTGATAAAAGAAGTGGCACAGGGAGGCGGGGAGAGGGCCGAAGCCCCCAGGGAGTACAGGATCTCTCTCAGGATCTGATGGGCAAGTCCTGTTGGAGGAGAGTGCTTGGAGAAGTGGGCTGAGCATAACAATAGGTACCTGTCTGCAGATGAATTAACACTGAAGTAGCAGGAGCCCCCTTTCAACCCCCTCCTACTTTTAGTATGCAAGTGTGAAAACCAGAAAGGCAGTTCTAAGTGCAGGAACATCTGCTTTCAATGGGCTTGAGCCAAGTTTCTGAATCAATGAATAAGCCGCACCATAAGGCTGATTTCTGTCTGCTTTTAAACCTTCCTGTGCATGACAATACCGAACTATTGGCTTCACCCCTCTATCCAAGGAAGGTGGACTGACCCGAGTTCCCATGGCATGGAAGACCAACCCCCAAACACTTGGAGCAATCAAGCTACACAAAAGCCTAAAGAGGAGTCAACCTTTTCCCTTTGCATGACAAACCAGAACAGTCTTATATCACAATAGCCTCAAATGGCAGTGAGGAAATATCATATAAAGTAAATCTGCATCAGAGAGCAGCAGTGAATGGAGAGGTCTTGTTGCTTATCACCTGGAAAGAAGTCTAGCCCTGCAACTTTTACATAAATCAGGTCTTCTTGCATGGCCTGCTTTTCTGACCTGCATTCAATCCAGGTCCTTGTAGCCACCAGATTCCTTCTCTATACTGTGAACAGCATATACGCCAACATCCTTCATTCTTATAATCCCTTGCAACTGGCTAAAGCAAACAGAACCAAATGTTGGAGATGTTTTAAGACCAAGCATATCTCTGGACTATGGGAGGGGGGTTACTCCCCCACAATCTCTTTTCTTTTTCTTCTCTCTCACTCTGGATTTGCTGGCTTGTTTGCTCTGGGTGATCTCCCACACTTTCTTAGGACAGACAGACGGACTGACTCTCTCTGTCTGCTCCCACCCTGCCTCTTTTGACCAGCTTTTTATGCGTGAGCTGGTTTCTCTGCTGCTACTATGCAGGGGTGGGGGACCGGAAAGTGGGTGGGCAGCTCCTTTTGCATCATAAAGCAAGTGAGTGGGCAGAGGAGCTGCTATATTGGAACACTTGTGGGTGGGGACCCAAGGGGCCACACAGTGCAGGAAGCATAAGGTGAAATGCAATCATGCAAAATACAAATCTAATCGAGAAAAATAAAAAGACATATAACTAACTACACCCTTCTTTCCCTAGTTTGGTGTAGTGGTTAGGAGTGCAGACTCTAATCTGGAAGAACTGGGTTTGATTCCCCACTCCTCCAAATGCAGCTGCTGGTGTGACTTTGGGTCAGTCATAAGTTCTTTTAGAACTGTTCTCAGAAGAGCTCTTTTAGGGGAGGGGAAGGGGAAGGAGATTGTAAGCTGCACTGAGACTCCTTCAGGTAGTGAAAGGCAGGGTATAAATCCAATCTCCTCTTCTTCACTATTTTCTGCCAGTAATTTGTATAATGTGGTGTTATTTGTGTATCTCAAATTGTTAATGTTCTTTCCACCAATTTTCACTCCACCTTCGTTTAAATCTAATCCAGCTTTCCTTATAATATATTCTGCATACAGGTTAGACAGGGAAATAAAATACATCCTTGTCTGACATTCTTGCCAATTGGAAACCATTCTGGTTCTCCATATTTTGTCCTAAAAAGTAGCTTGAGTAAAGGTTGTGCATCAGAACAATCAGATGTTGTGCAACACCCATTTCTTTTTAAACCAAACATAGATTTTGATGATCCACCCAGTGAAGAACTTTGCTGTTATCTATGAAAGTATCCCAGTTATCTGATTCTAGCTCTTTGAACTCAACTATTTTACTTAAAGTCTTTGATTTCAATAAAACAGCAAATAGAGAATTGTGATGCCAGTGTAAGAATGCCAACCCCCATCCAACAGAAGGGATCTTTCAGTGGACCCCACAGGGGTGCCCCAGGAGTCCATACACCAGGCAACTTGACATAAATGACCATAAAGATGGAGGCCAGGACAATATTATGGCTTAGGATATGACCCTGGGAAAGCACAGGAGATCTTGCCCTGACAGCTGCGCCTCCTTCCCACCCTGCCGACATCTGCATATGCCAGACAATGGACCTGCCGCCAGTTCCAGTGTAACCTCCTTTCAGTCTCCACTTCTAATCCTATCAATCTGATCTCATCTTCTCTTCTTACATTTCCTTGACAATGACAAGTCTTGCCTCTTACCCCTTTCCCATACCTCTAGACCAGGTAGCTCATCAAGCAGTATTGTTTCCTTTTGATTAGTTCAAATGGATAATCACATAACCTTTTACCACCTTGATAAGGACATATAGCACTTGGGCCTGATATCATTGGCATATCGATGACATCCAGCCCCAAAGCTATTAATGATTTGTCCTAAGGGCTTTGCACAGAGATTTAAAAGCATGGGGAATAGGATTGGGAATAGGATTGTGCCCCATGGTACTCCACAAGGTAAGTCCCACACTGATGACCACTGGTCTCCCCTAGCAAACCTTTGAGTCTGTAGGGGACATTCAAATGTTCAAATGATTATCTATTGATTATTACTGATTTCCAGGAATCTTTGAAAGAAATTATTTGGGATTCTCCTGGAGAATTAGCAACCTGTTACTAAGCAGGGTTGTAAAGAAAATAGGTGTTTTAAATCACTTTAATTGACAGCAGAAGAATTTTCTAACAAGCAGGTGTTATGTCAGACTTAATTAGGACAGTACTTTTCACCACTGCTTTAAGCTGTCATATGTTAAGATTTATGAGAACCTCTCTGCTTCAAAAAGATGAGGTCAGAAGTTTCATATCAAAGAAGATTGATATGGTTGAATAAGAGTTCAGTTGTATTTTTCATGCAGAACAAATCTAACTTCCTATGTGTTTTTAAGGAAAGGTGAAAAAGTAGCAAAGAAAACGTAAATGTCTCTGAATGTTTATAGCTGAGAATGAAAGCTTATAGATAAAATGTTTCTGAATGTTTATTAAAAAGAAGAAAAGTAGTTAAGGTTTTAATTTTTTTTTAATAAAGGTGTTTAAAGCTAACAAGCTGATAACAAGAGCAAAACTTGGAAAATGACCAAGAGCTGACCAGGTAGTGTAGAGATTCAGCCAAAAGGAAGTAATTAATCATAGCTATTGTCACTCATTAGAAGCCATTTAAAAGGTACAGAGTTTGTATTATACAAAAGGAGGGTCCCTGCTGGCTAAAGTAAGATGGTATATTTTATAAATTAGAAGTTTCAATTTAGACAAAAGAAGCTTTATAAAATTAACAAAAATATTCTGATGGAGCAAAATGAAAATTGATAGATTCAGTGTATCTATAAAAGCTTTATGTCAAGGATCACTTTACAATATTACAAGAGTGCTTATAGAAAATTAAAATAAGTGCTAGAATTCTGTAATTCAATGTATCCTTTGTATATTTTTATGAGAATAACCTATAGAATGACTTTTATATGCATGCATCCATATAAAAGAACAATTTTTGTAATGAAAGCATCTAAGCTTTGTACTGAAAATGAACTCAGCTTGAGAGTTCATTCAAAGGTGAAAGGAGTCTATATAGGCAGCCAAGAAAATGAACAGATGTATAAATCAATATGAGTCAAGCACCTGCATTGTAGAGTTGAGACACAGCCAAGTAACATCCTGTTTGTCAAATATGTGATTGATGACTGACCAGACAAAGAAATCTGAACTGAGCATGTCTAAATGATGTCAACAATGATGGAAAGTTGGGAGGAGCAAGAAGAGTATATAAGCCTGCTCCCTGTATTTGCTCACTGAACATCTACAAGCTGTGAGATGTTCCTTTATTCGAATAAATTCTTTTGCTACCCTTTACTGCCTGGATAACAGTTTTACTGTGTGTTTATCGGCTAGCCACACAAGTCAAAGAACCTTAGCATCCTCAAGGCTTTGGCATTCCAACTTTTCCTCTACTAGAGTCATGAAGTTGCTTATCACTACCTGCTCTTGCCTGTTCAAGTAAGCTTTGTTCTCCACCCCCACTTGCAATAACCCACAGTAGAACAGCACATACATGACGAACTCCCGTTCAAACGACACTGGGTTTTTTACTGCTGGACCCAGTTAGTTGGGATGGGCTCCCTCATGCTTATATACCGCTCAACATTCTGATAATTTTGCTGTGCACTTTCCCATGCAACTGTTCCTCCACTGCAATCAAGAAGTTGCTTATCACCACCTGGTCCTGTCTGTTCAAGCAAGCCTTGCTCTCCACCCCCCCTTACAATAACTCAGATTACATGGTTTATAACATACTTACAGTGACCTGAGGAAATATGTACCCTAAGGATCCTGACCTTCCCTCCTGCTAAAAGCACAGTGGTGTAGAGAGTGGACAACCCTCTTAGTCTCTTTCTATCAAATAGGCCACTGAAGAGGTGTACTTAGTCACAAGCAGAAAGATAGAAGCATTCCCTACCTGTCCTGTGCTCTGCAGACTAACCCAGTCAAGTCTCTCCTGGAGCATTGCCCTCAGGTTTAGATAGGCAAGCATTGATGAACACTGTCCACCAGGAGCTAGAAATGAAGACAAAGAGCAGGAACCAGAGCTAGCACACCGACTTGTCCTTAGAGGACCAGCTGATCCACTTAAGGCAGCCCTCCCAAGCCTCAGCCTAAATAGGGTGGGAAGTAATCAGGCTCAGCTGCCCTACTGGCAGGTGTTAAGCTCCTGCAGCTGCACTGTGCTTTGGGCAGGATTCTGCACAGAATTATTGTTCTCACTGCCTGGCTCTGGGATGGGGCTGCATGCCTCCTCTGCGCCACCTCAGCCTGGGTCTTCTTCTGCTGCCATGCCTGCAGGGTGAGAGCATCATCTGGGGAGCTACGGGCTCAGGTTCACATTCTGCCTGGAGGAAGCCTGGAGATTATTTCAGGGACCAGTGGCAAGGTCCCCTGGCAGAGGGGACCTCTGGCTCTGCTGGAACATGGCAGCAAGCACCTCTGCAGTGTTGGGTCCTCCCTGATCCCTCTGGTCCTCATCGGTGTCTTCTCCTGAGGACTCAGAGTCAGAGTCACTGGGCTGGCCAGAGGAGGTCATGACACTATGTACTAAGTCCCTGTCAAACAGCTGTGAAACAACCCATAAATGTATTGAACAGTATCAGGAATGGAGTTGAGGCTGTGAAAGAGAAAATGTCAAGGAGAAAATGTCAGAGCTCAGCAATATTAGAGCAGCTATGCATGCACTTAAAAAACAAACAAACAATGCATGCACTTTTAGTATCTATAAGTACCAAGTTAGTTGCTGAGTTAGGGAAAGAATGTTTTCAACCCATATCCTACTTAGCTAAGAAGTTAAAATAAAGCTCGTTAGCAGTATTAACACCTTGCTGGCAAAATATTTATGCAAGAAAGACTGTTTAGTGTGAGACAAACAAGTCAGTAGAATTCTTGAAGTTTTAAGAAAAAGTCTTAAGAGGTCTCGACAGAGGAAGCGGACAATGTTGTCTGGTTGGTTCTAATTTGGTGCAGTATCAAGTTGTTAATAAGTGGATAGATTTTACTTTTCTCTAGTGATGTTTATGTCAGATGTAAGTTTTGCATGTTCAGGGGTCAGCATCTTGAGCTCACATAGGGATTGATGCTTTCCTTCATCTAAGCTTCTAAGAAGGAATTTGCTGTTACTTGCTGCCTTTGTACCCCTTTGGTGGAACCCAATTTTTTCTCTGTCAGTTGCCAACTCTCTTGTTCTAGTCTGGCTCCTGAACTATTACAGGTCGCTTAACATTTTGAACACCAGAGGGAAGAGATAGTCAGCAAGAAAGAAGGCAGGGCAGAATGGGAGCAAAAGAGCATGTTAGGTCTGAAACTGAGAAAGCCAGAGCATCGTGGGCACAACCAACAGACAAGAGTTGCAGAGAAGTGAGTGGTTGAAGAAGTACGGTGCTTTTTTAAAAAATTATTTTTCACAACCACATCAAAACTTTAAACTCTTTATAAAGACAATATCTACAAAAAGAAAAGATAACATTATATATGTAAATATATACAGTTTACAGGTACATTTCCCACTACATACATTAGAATGCTAGCACTTTTTTTCAGGCCTGCCAATTCTCACCTACTCAATTCCTTCTCTAAGTAAGGCATCCAGTTTATATCTCAGATTCTTAAATGTTTTCTTTGTTGCAATACAGCTAATTTCCATCCTTTCTAACATATCCCAAGCCTTAATCAACCATTCCTTTTTTGTGAGTGATGATTTGGACTTCCCATACCTCATTTTGACTATTTGTGCTCGCACCTACATATATAAAAATATTTATTGAAACGCTTTTTGAGCCATTTTTACATTATTCAGTAACATATTTCTGGTTTAAATGGAAATCTAATCTCCAAATTTCCATAACAGTTTTGTATACCATATATCAAGATGATTTTGTATTGTTGTAAACCTACCACATATAGCAAAAGTCTGCTTTTTTATTCACAAAACCAAGTACCAGACAGGTTTGTGTTATTTTTTAATAGTCTTCATGGGGGGAATACCACAAATATATAATCTGCAAGCAATTATCTTTGACAAAGTCACTGCAAAAATCTACCTGTTATATATAAAGTTGCACTTTTTGTGCTCCAATTCATGCTTTAGTCAACTCTGTAACAAAACTCCAGTAGCACCTTAAAGACTAACAACAATTATTTCAATATAAGCTCACTTCTTATGGGAAAGATTACAAGAGAGGAAGGAAGAACTGAGGCAGATAGATTTGGTATGGATTCTGTCACAACTCTTTCAAGGGCAGATTCTCTGTGGAAGGAGGAAAGGGAAGTGTTGAGAAAGTTTAGATGTGAATCCTGTCATAGATCATCATGTCATTTATTTTTGCAGTTTTCATTAGACTTCCAGGTAAATTCAATCAGCAGTTTATTGATCTTTGAGATTTATGAGAATCTTAAACATAATTAAAAAGGCTCTCCTTATTCTCCCTTTTCTTATTTGGGAGGTAAAGTATGCTAGACTTATGCAGGACAGTGCTATTAGAGCACGAAGAGAAAGAGAATGTCCAGTGGGACCCAAAGAAGATGACTGGATGTGTTGCCAAAGAAGAGACTGTTAATCTTCCTCAAAAAGGCTTGCAGATAATGAGCACATGAGTGTGGTGAAAGTTAAAAATTTTATTAACAGAGGAAGGTTATAATACATACATCCCTTCTGCTGCCAGGATCCTACTGGAAAGACCAAAAACAGATGGACTCCTGGACAAAGTCAACACACAGCTCTTTCAAAAGTCTCAGTTTTTGCCAAGATTCAGTTGTCAGGGGCTACTCTTGGGACTTACTTACTATCTTAACTTTCAGTAATCACACCTGTTGTTGTTGCTAACTGACAACAGTATATTGTCCCAAGGTCAACTGATTGGTTTGGTATGTGGTAAGGACTCAGATAACTACATAATGATCCTTCTACCCCTGTAGCAGGTGGATAGTTCTAGAAGTATAAATAACACATTCCTAAGCCGCGGTGGCTCAAGTGGTTAAGACACTGAATGCAGGCTGTGGAAGGTCAGTAGTTTGAGACCCGAGAGTGCCGCATGATGGAGTGAGCTCCTGTCTCTAGTTCCAGCTCCTGCCAACCTAGCAGTTCAAAAGCAAGAAATTGCAAGTAGATAAATAGGTACCACTTCGGTGGGAAGGTAACAGCATTCCGTGCACCTTGGTGTTTAGTCATGCCGGCCACAGGACCACGGAAACGTCTTTGCCTATCTTGTTTCCCATTTCACCAATCAGAAATGCTGACCTTTACATTATTCGTAACTTATTTCCTAATCAATCGTGATTGTTAATGTTATCTTGTTTTTCTCAGTCAGTTTTCCCGGTTTTTTTTCATCTTTGGAAGTTCCCCGTCATCTCAGTTGCCAATGGATCATTGTGACCCATTGATGTATGGTCTCTTGTGCAACACTCTTGTGCAACACTCTTACATAAGGTATCTTGGTGCCAAAACTTCGTTGGCCTTTTTCTTTGGAGATGTTTATTCCCTATTCCGATAAACATGCTATTCTTGATACTGTGACCTCCTAATTTGGAGATGCCTAGCCGATGTTTATTTCTTACTTTGCTAAACACCCTATCCTGGTAAACACCCTGTCAGCCTTCCCTATTAAACCCTATTAAATGTTATAATCTTCTAATATTCCCTAGCATATATGTATAAATGATTCCTATAATTTTCATAATATGTATGTGATTTTATGCGATTAGACTATCCCTTCTATATGAGTTGAAAGGGAAAAGAACCAACCTTCTAGAAAAAAAATGATTTCAGACACAGCTTCTAGGGACTTTCTGCTGAGTCTCTTCAGAGTGTTGTCTTGGGTTCTAAACAATCATTTTCTGCTGAGACATCTGGTCTTATCATAACATGACTTAATAAGTCCAAACAGCTTCAACAAAAGGCTTTTTGAGCTGAAAGGGTCTCAGCCTTTGTTTTCAGGCCTCACTGAACCAAAGTTCAGGCCTATATGAAGCAGAGTATAGATCTTTTACGTGAGGGGCCTTCCGTAGATCCTTACACCAGTGGCTGCATTTAGCAATGTGCCCAGTTGTTTGTAGATATTGCTGCTCTCATTTAAAACTCACCTTTCTCCCCAGTGGGCACCCAGAGCAACTTATGTTCTCCTCTCCTCTATTTTGTCCTCACAACAACCCTGAGAGGTAGGTTAGGCTGAGAGAGTGTGACTGGCTCAAGGTCACCCAGCGAATTTCTATGTCATGAGTAGGGATTCAGACGCAGGTCTCCCAGATACTAGTCTGACACTCTTAACCACTACATTACATTGAAGTCTCATCTTTTGGTCTTCAGTAAGGTTATTTGATACCTCATGATGTCTTTGGGTGAAGGAAATATTTAACATAATTATTTCGTGATAGAGGATGGGGTTCCATTTAAAAGGCTGCTTCTTCTTTTTTTGAAGGGAGACAAAATGGCTACTTATGTACATACAGAAGGGTTCCAGTTTAATGAAAAGAATTTGAATCCTATATTCAAAGGCTGGATCAGTATTTTGAAGCAAATGGCATCGAAAAAGAGTGCTGTTTTTCTCACGTTAGTAGGAAGTGTGATTTTTGCTTTGCTGAAAGACATAGCTAACCCTCAGAAGCCTGGGCAAGTATAGTCTACAAAAAGACTGTTAAAATGTTGAAAGGCCATTTTGCACCTACAAGCAGTTTCCTGGCGGAACAATAAAAATTCCACCTCAGAGACCAAATGGTAGGAGACAGTGTGACAGAATTTCTTGCAGCCAGCCACATGACAATGCTGAGGTTTCTTAAAAGAATGTGTGAGAGGTCTGTTTGTTTTTGGAATCAAGAACTCCAAGGGTCACCTGGTGTTTGGGATGCCCGGTGTTGTGTCCTGGGATCAGAAGTCAGAGCTGGCGAAATACAGCCAAGCTTCGCTCTCTGAGAACAATAGGGACTAGGTTCCTGAGCTCGCCAGTAGAGGACCAATGGCAGCATTGGCGGGCGATTCAAACCCACCAATAGGAATATGGGGCTGTCCCCCCTAACTGTATATAGTTGGCCTCCGGCCGTTACTGTTTGTTCTTGTCCTGTGTGAAGTACGAATAAACGCGTCTTCTCTTATGTCGTCGTCCGAGTCATGAGGCCCGAAACCCAGTACTTTACAGTGGCGACGAAGGTGGGATTTCAACGCCTTCCGTGACTCCATGAGCGACGAAAAGGACACCGCCGAGCACCGCATCACTGACCCCGTGAGCAGCACCGCACCGCTCGCCGAGCATCGCATCGCTGACCCCGAGAGCAGCACCGCACCGCTCGCCCCGGTGCACGCCTTCCCAGACAGAACCATGGCCGCCTCTCATGTAACACTGGAGCGCTTCGATCTGTCGCAGCCAGAAACCTGGGACGCATGGGTCGACCAGCTCATCAGCTATTTGGAGCTCAACGAAATCCGCCACCCAGACCAGAAACGATCGATCCTGCTGAACGCGTGCGGCACCCAAACCGTCCGCCTCGCCAAGAGCCTCTTGGTGCCCCGCACGGCCTTGGAGAGCTCGTTTGGGGAGATCCTGGATGTCCTCAATGCTTACTTCAGCCCCCGGCCGACCTTCCTGGCCAAGAGGATGGATTTCCAGAGGCGAGTCCAGGCCCAAGGGGAATCCATTGCCACCTTCCTGGCCGCGCTAAGGGCGCTCGCGGTGGACTGCGGGTTCCCGAAGGTGGAGGACAACCTGCTGACGCAGTTCGTGTGGGGCCTGGCGGACTCCAAGCTGCGGCGCAAGTTGGTTGGACACCGGAGGCTCTCGACGCCGCAACAGCCCACGAGGCCGCGGAAGGGGAACGCCCGGCTGCGGCCGCCCATGTGGTCGGAAGGAGTCCAAGCCCTGGGAATGTAGATACGGAAGAGGTCTTCGCCCTCAGACCCCAACAACGCCGGCCGGCGCCGTTCCAGCAGGCCAACAGAGAGCCAGCCAAGCCTTCCGGCAACCGGACCGTCTGTGCCAGCTGCGGGGAAGGCCATGGAAGGAAATCCTGCAAGTTCCGGGATGCTGTTTGTCACGGATGCGGGAAGCAGGGACACCTCGCACGGGTCTGCCGGTCCAAGGGCCCCAGGAATTCGAGATCGTCGGTCCCACCGCACCGCGCATCGTCCACCGCCTACGAGACGACGGAAGAGGTCGCCGAGTTGTACCATCTCACCGACCAGCCGCTGCAGGTACTTCGCCTCCCCAACCCCAACCTCTCCTCTGCCCTGAAGATCCAAGTAACCGTACGGATCGAGGGGTCCCCCTGTTGCATGGAAGTGGACTCGGGATCGGCGGCGTCCATCATTTCCCCGGACACTTAAAAAAGACTTTGCCCATTAGGGGACCCCTCTACGTCCATCGCCACTAAGCTTGGTGGACTTTCAAAGGAACCCTGTCCCCATCCGGGGAGTCGGCACTTTCCGAGTGCAGTACCGAGACTTTGAGGGGAACTTGGACTTGGTGGTGGTAGAGGGAAATCTCGTGAGTCTCCTGGGGCGGGCGTGGTTCGAGGCCCTAGGCATAACGATCGGGGGAGTGAATAAGTGCGGGGTGCGGGACTGGGGGGCGGTGTGCAAGGAATTCCCGGAGGTCTTTGACGGGAAACTGGGGTGTTATAAAGGGCCCCCGGTGTCGCTCCATTTAGACCCCACAGTGACGCCCGTCCGACGGCGCTTCCGCACTGTGCCCCTGGCCCTCCGCCCGAAAATAGAGGCCGAACTGGACCGGTTAGTGGCCCAGGGAGTCCTAGAGCCCGTCCCAAACGCTCGATGGGAGACCCCGATTGTGACACCCGTCAAGCCAAACGGGGAAATCCGCATCTGCGTGGATTATAAGTGCACCATTAACCAGGCACTTCAGGCGCACGCATACCCCGTACCCGTGGTCAGCCATGTCTTAGCCACACTGGCGGGGGCGCGCATATTTGGAAAGCTGGATCTCGCGCAGGCGTACCAGCAACTCCCGGTAGATGAGGCCACGGCCGAGGCGCAAACCATAGTGACCCACCGGGGGCCTTCCGGGTGAAGCGGCTGCAGTTCGGGGTCAGTGTGGCCCCAGGGATCTTCCAAAATCTAATGGACGATTTGTTAAAAGGGATCCCTGGAGTGACGCCGTTCTTCGACGACGTCCTCATCGCCGCGACCACCCCTGAAAGCTTCGCCGCCCGCCTCCGAACTGTACTGGAACGCTTCCAAGCCACGGGGCTGAAAGTGAAGCGGGAAAAGTGCCTCCTCGGGGTGCCGGAGGTGGAGTTCTTGGGGTACCGGGTAGACGCAACAGGCCTGCATCCGGCGAGGGACAAGGTAAAGGCCATCGTGGAGGCCCCCGCCCCGAAGTCCAAGGCCGAGCTCCAGGCGTTCTTAGGCCTCCTGAACTTTTACCACGCCTTTCTCCCTCACAAAGCCGCCGTGGCCGAACCCCTGCACAGGCTACTGGATAAGGCGACACCTTGGGCATGGGGAGCGAGGGAGGAGGCGGCGTTTCGGGGGTTAAAGTACTCTTGATTTCTAACGCGGTACTCGCCCACTTTGATGAAAAGCTCCCGGTAATCCTTGCGTGTGACGCATCACCGTATGGGGTCGGGGCGGTCTTGGCCCACAAGCTACCGGATGGGAGGGAAGTCCCGGTGGCTTACTACTCCCGCACGCTGTCCCCCGCGGAGCGGAACTATGCTCAAATCGACCGGGAGGGCTTGGCACTGGTGTCGGGGGTTAAAAATTTTCACAACTTTGTGTACGGGCGGCACTTCACGCTCGTAACCGACCATAAGCCGCTCTTGGGACTGTTTGCGGCGGACAAACAAACGCCGCAGGTACTGTCGCCCCGGGTGTTGCTCTGGTCCTTGTTTTTAGCGGGTTACCAGTACCAGTTGGAGCATCGGCCGGGCAAGGCGCTGGGTCATGCCGACGCCTTGAGCCGCCTGCCGCTGCCGCATACTGGGAAGATCCGGCCCCGGCTCCCGCAGTATTGTTAATGGAGGAGCTGCCAAACCCCCCCCTTCAGGCTGCAGACGTGGCCGCCCGCACGTCCCGAGATCCCATTCTCTCCCGGGTCCTAAACTGGGTGGTGAGGGGATGGCCAGCGGAACAGACAGGGCCAGAGTTCACGGCATACAAAGCCAGGCGGGAAGAGTTATCCGCCTTAAAAGGGTGCTTGTTATGGGGGGACAGGGTGGTCATCCCGGGGCCCATGAGACAAGGGGTGCTAGAAATGCTACATGAGGCCCACCCCGGCATTGTACAAATGAAAGCTCTGGCAAGGAGCTATGTGTGGTGGCCCGGGATGGACGCAGAAATTGAAACCTGGGTCCGAGGGTGCACACGGTGTCAGGAAGTCCGCCCCAATCCCCCGAGAGCGCCAACCCAAAGCTGGGAGTCTACCCACAAGCCATGGTCACGCCTACACATAGATTTTGCGGGGCCGTTTCAGGGGCTCCAGTTCATGGTGACGGTAGACTCCTACTCGAAATGGGTGGAAATAAGCCCAGTGTCTACCACCTCTGCCAAAGCGGCAATAAGGGCCCTGCGGAAAATATTTGCGACGCACGGGTTACCAGACACAATCGTGTCGGACAACGGGGCAGCGTTCACATCTGCTGAGTTTCAAGCGTTCCTCGAAAAGAACCTAATCAGGCACATACGATCAGCGCCCTTCCACCCGGCAACAAATGGACAGGCGGAGAGAACGGTACGTAGCGCCAAAGAAGCCCTGAGCCGCATAACGGAGGGGGACTGGGAGTTCCGGCTGGCCCGCTTCCTCCTAACATACCGCACCACCCCAAACCCCATCTCCGGTCATTGCCCCGCAGAACTATTGATGGGCCGCCGCCCCACAACTTTGTTAGACAGGCTCCACCCGGACCGAGCCCCAGAGAGAAAGCTGGTCGAGACCCGGGAGGCGCCCTGAAGCTTCCTCCCAGGGAAACCTGTCTACTTCCGGAATTACGGGGCGGGGCCTCAGTGGGTGGCCGGGCGCATCCTAAAACCCACCGGGCCAGTGTCATACGAGGTCCTAACAGATGGGGACCGGGTCCTCCGTAAACACGTGGACCAGCTCTGGAGGCGGCAAGACCCCGACACAGGGATCCAGCTACCGGGAAACGCCGCGGCCGCCCCAGCATCCGATCGACTGCAGGCACCGACAGCGGAGCCCGCGCCGGAAGGTCCACGGAATCCGGAGGGGGTCCCGGAGACAGCTGAACCGCCGCCGCCGTTGCCGCCGCCGTTACAGCCGCCACCGTCACCGCCTCAGCTACGACCGGAGATCCAAGCTCCTTGTGCTGGAGGACCACCCGATGGGGGCCCCGCCAGTCCGGTACCGGCCCCCCGACGTTCGCTAAGGGAACGGAGGGCACCAGCATACTTAAAAGACTACATCACCTGATAGGAGACGAACTATGGGGGGAGGGGTGTTGTGTCCTGGGATCAGAAGGCAGAGCTGGCGAAATACAGCCAAGCTTCGCTCTCTGAGAACAATAGGGACTAGGTTCCTGAGCTCGCCAGTAGAGGACCAATGGCAGCATTGGCGGGCGATTCAAACCCGCCAATAGGAATATGGGGCCGTCCCCCCTAACTGTATATAGTTGGCCTCCGGCCGTTACTGTTTGTTCTTGTCCTGTGTGAAGTACGAATAAACGCGTCTTCTCTTATGTCGTCGTCCGAGTCATGAGGCCCGAAACCCAGTACTTTACACCCATGATCTCTTCCAGTAAAGGATTACTTTTGTACCCTCCTCAGGGCCCTCTCCTCTTCATACTATGAACTTCTTGAGAATAAAGGTCATTCCCTTAATCAGGATAAACATCTGAGCTAACTATCATGGTTTTGGATCCCACTGGGGAGAAAGGTTGGGTATAAATGAAGTGAATAAATCAATAAAATCAGTTTTATTGCATTGAAGTGAATAAACAAATAAATGAAGTGAATAAATCAATAAAATCAGTTTTATTGCATTGAAGCTATGAACCCCTGTATCATCGATCTGCTCCGAACAGGAATTAAATCGTTGCATCAACTTTCTAAACAGGAAATTCCCGTGCCAATCTGAAACCCATCCAACTATGTTGCCTTCCCAGAATTTCCCAACGTTCCCATCCCCAGACTCAGTGTCTCCTGACACTCCTTCATCTTACCTTATAATTTTTTGTTTGAAAAGTTGCTTGTGTTTTATGGCACTGCTTCTGTTTAAACGAATCACATGATTTCCCTCCCATTTCAACAAAGGTTGCACAAAGTTATGGAACTGAGTGCAGACTTAGAAAGTTAGTCCATTGGTGGTCCCATCACTGGTGCAGAGTCCTTCCTGTCGCGGCCTAGCCGTACGCTGCCTTTCCACTGAGCCAATTGTAGCACAGGAATTCCGAGAAGGAGAGACCACCAGACAACAAAGGGAAAGAGAAGGATTTTTTGACGTCCGACTCAGCAGTGCCGAAGCACTAGAAATGGCTGAGCCTCGAGCAAAGGAGTACAGACAGACCCTTATTGTCGAGGTCTCTGCTACCAGGCAGGATGGCCCTGTTCCCTTGGAATACAAGCCCAGGCTTGTCCAGCTGAGAGTTAACTGCAGCAAACCACACCAACACTGTCTTGTGGTTAACTATGTACAGTTTATTTACAGATATGTACAGCTCACCAGCAAAGTGCTCCGCAACACACTGCCTAAAGACAGAAGGGGAAAGAGATACAGAATACACACACATATATACAACGAACAACCAATCAACTTGCTGCTGAGTCACTATGAGCAGAGCTTTGCCAGCCCCTGCCTGAACCGGTCACAACTGGCTCCTGTTGGCTGTCATCTAGTGTTAGATTAGATCAGCATGATCACTAGCTCTAAAGCCTTATACGCCCACACTTATGTACGCAGCTATTTCCCCATGCAGAGTACAGGGGGAAAAACATTTCTCTCTTTAGCTGTCAACAGTTTGCATTTGGCATTCTTTGCTTCGGCTAAACCACAACTTCCTTAGCTAAGTACGATCAGAGCTACAGTTTCCTGTTTTGACAGAGCAGTATGCAGGTGTTCTATATCACAGTGTAGAGGTTATGGGGTAGGGTCAGTTAACATGGCAACAAGCTTGGCAACCGCCATATATAATATTCCTGGCCACATAGCAACTAACTTCTTCTTTATCCTACGTACAGCCTCTTAGCAATATTTTCTTATTGCTTTACAATAACTCCACCTATTAAGACGATCAAGATAAGCCACGTTTTAAATTGCAAGCTGTTTTCCTCTCTCTTCCCGTTCCAGCTTGGCAACCTTCGTCCTCTGCTTGGTCTCCATCCAGGCGCTCTCTCTCAAATGACAACACTTGTACTAGTTTGCTGCACATCTGGAAATCTTCAGGAGCAGAATCCTCTGACAGGGTTCTCCTAAAAGATGTTGTCAGAAAGGAACAAAAAGGCATATATCAGCGAGCCCCGAAGTGCTGAAAAACAAAATAATGTTCGGATGCAACAAAAAGAATATTTTGTTTATACATACAAAGCTTTCTGAAAATCCATGTCATAAGGGCCCAAAAGCAGACAACGCTGTTAACAGACAGCCCCCCAGTCTTAAACAGCTCCTCACCCACAATAATACAAAATCCAATTTGAACATGGACATTGGTAACAGAGATTGCAATAAACCCAGATTCCAACTTTCCTGCCACATACGACCAAACAACGCAATCACCGGAACGAGCTACATTTAACTATACCCTCTCAGGCTCATTCACTTGCTCATCATCTAACAGTGTATATGCCACTAAGTGCCATCAGTGCCCTTCAGTTCTCTACACAGGGCAAGCAGGTCAAACCGTATGCCAAAGAATAAAGGGATACAAATCTGACATCAAGAATCACAAAACTGAGAAACCTGTAGGAGAATAATTCAGCCTTCCAGGACATTCAATGGGGGACCTCAAGAGTAGCCGTTTTATTACAAAGGAACTTCTGAAACAGACTAGAATGGGAGATTGTTGAATTACAAGTTATTACAACACTCAGGACAATGGAACCCCCAGGGTTTAACAGAGACTACACATGCTAATGTCATTCAGTTCTCGCATCTGTTTGTAAACACCTTTATTATGCTGTATGCTAATTTGCTGCTATGTACAGGTCTTATCAATTACCTTCATCCAGTCTCAGCTATGTTTACTGCTCAGTTACTTAGGCAACTTGACTCTAATTGGGCCCTTCCTGCCAACATCCTCCTCACCTGAAAGTAATGGTTGGTGACTTCTGTTTCAATGTGTCTGAAGAAATGTGCATGCACACAAAAGCTTACACACCCAGAATAAAACTTTGTTGGTCTTAAAGGCTCCACTGGACTCAAAAACTTTGTTCTATTGCTTCAGTCTCTTCTTTCCTGTTCCTGTTTCCTGTTCAAGTCCTTGAGCCCTTTCCTGTTCCTTGACATGCCTGCATTACTCTGGATTTCACAGTCTATTTACACTGCTGTTGGCTGTTACTCTAAAGTAAGTCCCACTATTCAGTAAGGCACTCCCAGGAACTGCTGGTCACTAAGGTGTTACTGGACTTAAATCTAGCCGTTCTTCCCGATGAAAGCAATGATATTATTGTAGATCTCGCTGAAGGTCTGTATGTGAAAAGTGTTATCCTAGGCACTGTTTAACTTGTTGGGGTTTACTTCTGTATAAAGGTGTCAGTGAATGAGCTTTCTTTGAATAACATTCCATGTCCAGATCCCACCCCCACCCCCAGCTCCCCAAGGTTGGCCTTCGGGAACTTAAGGTCATTTCACAACTATCCAGCAGACCTGCTCAGGGCTCTTTTGTAGAAAAAGCCCAGCAGGAATTCATTAGCATAATAGGCCACACCCAACAGCAGGAACTCATTAGCATATTAGTCCACACCCCCATGTTACCAGAAGTGTGGTCATCCAGCCACACCCACCTTTTGCTTCTTATTATGTCTAAACTCTAACCTCATTTGCTTTGATGCTGGAAGGGATGACTGCTAATTAACTCACTGATCACAGCTGTGAGAGTTGGGGGGGGAGTTTTGCTCATCTTCAGAAATCTCTCTCAGGACAATATCCTGATCGGTTGTAGGTCAGCAGATCAGAGGTCTAACTTTCCTATAAGTGTAGACTATCCTGGTAGGTCTTACCTCTTCCTTTCTACCTTTTGTAACTATGCCTTTAGTCTCTGTTGTATTACTCTACCATGACACCTACTTGGGATTATGCTGCTTGGTTTTGAACTGAATTTGATGATGCTTCAAAAACTTAGCATTTGTGCTGTAAGAACCTTCAGCAAGTGTATCCAGGAACTTAGCTTTGTTGGATTTTATGTGCTCTGAACCTCGGGTTGCCAACCTCCAGGAGGTGGCTGGAGAACTCCTAGTGATATAACTGGTCTCCAGGAGACAGATTGGTTCACCTGGAAAAACAGCCACTTTGGACGGTGGCCTCTGTGGTATTACACCCCATTAAAATCCTTCCCAGGCCCATAGCCAAGGTTTTGTGGCTTGTGGGGCATTTTTTTTTCTGGTGGGACTGAAGTTCTCAGTGCAGAAAGAAAAGCCAGAATTCTGAGGATTATGACTCAGCAACTGTGTAATCAATCCTTTTAAAATTGAAGCGTAAAGGCTTCTGCAAATCTTAGACCCAGAGTGTGACAATAGAAGGCTGAGGAAAAGGCGGAGGGGTTGGGGAGAATAAATTTTCTGGTAGATGGTAGGTGTGGCATTGGAAATACTTATCTGGGTTTGGTCAGTAAACTCACTCCAATTTGTATAAAAAGACAAAAACTTTATGTACAAAAAGCTGTCTATTCTACATAGGTGTTCTTAACCATTTAGCCAATAGAAAACTGTTACCAGGATAGATCCGTAAACTGCAAGCTGTCAACCACTTTAGATGACAGTTCTCAGATGCTGCAAGTTAATTACTTCTGCCAACCTAAGCAGCAGTTCTGATAACAAGTTGGCAGATGGGGGTGATGACTTCTGTAATCAAGAAAGCTAACACTTAGGCAGAAAAACTCTCTTAAA
Source organism: Gekko gecko (assembly GCA_029375565.1). Lineage (NCBI taxonomy): Eukaryota > Metazoa > Chordata > Lepidosauria > Squamata > Gekkonidae > Gekko > Gekko gecko. The sequence continues at coordinate 32,726,183 of JAPDNY010000005.1, read as the reverse complement.
GGAGACCAGTTTCTTGACACAGAGTTAGAACGGATCCTAGAGGTCACCTACTCCAGTCCCCTTGCTTAGTGTGGGAATTAGTCAACTACATCACCCTATTCTGCTTAAAGGAGCACACACCTTTTTAAAATGTTCTTGTTGTTGTTCAGTCGCACAGTTCGCGACCCCATGGACCACATCATGCCAGGCCCTTCTGTCTTTCGTCGTGCTCCAGAGTTTGCTTAATTTCATGAAAATGTTATACAATGATTAAAAAAAAACATTGTGCCAAGATAAGGGCTAGCTAGATTACACATGGAAATTATATATGTTTTGAAATTGCATTGGAATGTACCAAAAAGAATCCATCAGATCCTGGAGGGCTTTTTGTTTGTTTTGCCATCTGGGCAAGAATCGGAGTCACTGGGGTGTGGGGGGGAGGTAGTTGTAAACAAAGATCCCTCTAAGCTGTGCGAGGGGGTGCTGGCACACAAAATTTTAGCCAAGAGTGCAGGCTAAATGAACTGTGCCCACAAATGAACTGAAAAGGCTTCCCCCCTCCATTGGCAACAATGGAGGATGGGGGCACCTCCTTCTGGGGCCCACAGAATTGGACCTCCTGGTCCAATCTTTTTGAAACTGGGAGGTTGGGGTTTTTTTTAGGAAAGGCACCAGCAGCTATGCTGCAAATTTGGTGTGTCTACCTCAAAAACACCCCCCCACACAGAGTCCCAGATCAATTCTCCATTATAGCCTATGGGACCATTGACTATAATGGTCCCCATAGGCTATAATGGAGCTGGAAAAAATCAATTTTTTTTTTGCACACCTTTATTATGCTTTTCAGTATGATTTGTAAGCTGCCTTGAGTCACAGGAAAAAAGTGGGATATAAATATTTGAATAAATACATTTGGGCCGGTTGATAACATTTAAGCAATTTTCTGTTTCTTAGGTTGGGCAGGATTCTGACAAAAGTTTGAGTCTGACAGTGATTGTTCCACCTCTGTTATATTTGACCTTTAATGCTGGTTGTCATATTTCAATAAAAAAATCCCACAAAGTAGATGGCAAGTGTCCCCCCCCCCTCCAATGTTCGTATGCTTTCTAAGACTCAGTGCAGGGTGATGATCCAAGGCCAGGTCTACCAGTACAGTGGATTGGGGCAAGTAGACCTGTTCTCCAGAGACCTGGTCTACCCCCATAGAGGACAACATTTTCTGTAATGAAATTTCACTCCATTCTGTTTTCTCTTATAATGTTTAAATTATTTTTAAAATATAGTTTAAAAGAATCATTCTGAGATTTTGCTGGGGAAAATGTTGCTTCTAGCTTACTTTGTTAGACTGAAATAAAGAGTTAGAGGACCATGCATGATGTGATTTTCTTGAATGCTAACAGTCAAGACTGTTGCTAAAGTTATGCCAAATAAAGCTTGTATCTTGTATCTTTACAAAAGTGTCTGGTCTTTCATGCTTCCAAAGCACATTGATCTTCAGAGCATAACCAAAAGATCCCCTCTCGCACTGCCAACAGAGCTTAGCCATTAAGTGGGCTAATAGTAGGGGAACACTTCAACCTTCAAGGACATTCAATGGCTGACCTCAAAGTAGCTGTTTTATTGCAAAAGAACTTCAGGAACAGAATGGAAACGAAAATAGCTGAATTGCAAATTATTACAACACTTGGAATAAACACCCTGCCAGGACTTAACAGGGATATTGGTTTCTTATCCCATTACACATGCTAACTCATTCAGTCCTCACGTCTGTATTCTCACCAAGAAGGGCTATACATCCCCTGTATTTTTATGTTTTTCTTTTCTTTTTTTTAAGGTAGTATATTATAATAGTAATTGTAATGCAATACAATATCTTGTTGATCTCTGACATAACACTTTACCCCAGGAAAAGGATTCTGTTAACTCCATGTTTTATTGAAACAAAATACTATTACTACTCTTAGCAATTAAGAATATAATTGAATATGTAATGTAATTTGGAATGGTGGATTTAAATGCAGTTCTTTGTTTGGGGGACAAGGAAAACACTCTACACAGCCAAGATGCTGTAAAATTCACCTCCATGCTTGAAAGGAGATGGATGGGGTCTAAGGTAGGGATTCTCATAAATTAGGGCACATCTATCTCCAGTTCTAACATATTTATTACCTATGTTGTTTTTCCCCCCAGTGGAACCAAAGCAGATGATAACCAGGAATTAAGCTTGTCATTCTTTCAATCTGTTAAAAAAGTGTGTCCTCACTATTTTGCATGCTAATTTAACAAAGCACTCCTATCTATATCTATATCGATATAGATATCGATATAGATATATAACTATGATCTGTAATTCCATTTCATTGCCTGACGAAGTGTGCATGCACATGAAAGCTCACACCTTGAATAAAACTTTGTTGGTCTTAAAGGTGCCACTGGACTCTACTGTTGTTCTATTGCTTCAGACCAACATGGCTATCCACCTTGATCTGCTTGGGTAGTTATATAATGGATGATGAGAGAGGTCAGAGGTTCAAGCCTCTCTCACTCAGCAAAGATAAACAAAAGCATAATAAGGTAGTCATTAAATAAATAAAATTCTTAGCTATGTGACTCAAAGTTGACAACCGGACAGGAAAGAAAACCAGTCCTTCCCCTTTAGCAAAGGTTTAGTGAGTGGAAATGGGCAGTTGAAGCTTTACACGGTATGAAATGCTGGCATTCCCTGGTATTTGCTGCAGATCATAGTCATATGAAAGTGATAGCTAAAAGTGATTTTCAATGAGTGGCAGCATTGACCCATAAACAGATATTCCTACTCCTGTCCTGTAATGGTATAGAATAAGCCCTTTAAAAAAAAATATTGAAAATTTAACATTAGATACGAAGACAAACCAATGACAGTAAACTGCCATAAACATGTGAGACGTTCAGAGTCAGTGGCCTCTGTATGAAGCCTGCTCTTGCGCAACAGAGAGTTTACCAGGTGCTTGAATTGAAGGTATTCGAACCAAGGTAGAGGAATATTGGCTTTATGATCCAAGGATAGTTTGTCTAAGATAAGACCATTTTTAAGAACATCAACCAACTGAGACAATTTGGAAGACCTCCAACCTGCACGGAAAAAGTAGAAAGTGGCGAGATAGAAAGGGAATACCAGAGAAGGTGGAAGGCAATACAGAACTCTCAGTCTTTTTGACTTCCTGGCTGGCTTCAATGATGAACTTAGAGGATGGCATAACCCCGACTATCAACCAAGCTTACAGAAAAGGCTCAGTGAACAACCCACGTCTTAAAGGACCACATGAAATAATAGGTGAATTCTCAGATAGAATAAGCCTTGATAGAACATAAATAACATGTTTCTTTCAGTCTGACATCGATACCGGGTAAGTTGGTGGAAACTGTTATTAAGGAAAGAATTAGTAGGCACATTGATGAACAAAAACTATTGAGGCAGACTCAGCATGGGTTCTGTAAGGGAAGATCTTGTCTCACTAACTTGTTAGTGTTTTTTGAGGGAGTGAACAAACATGTGGACAAGGGGGACCCAATAGATATTATTTACCTTGACTTCCAGAAAGCTTTTGATGCAGTTCCTCATCAAAGGCTCCTAAGTAAGCTCAATAGTCATGGGATAAAAGGACAAGTCCTCTTGTGGATCAAAAACTGGCTTATAAATAGAAAACAGAGAGTGAGTATAAAAGGGAAACTTTCTCAGTGGAGGGTGGTAAGCAGTGGGGTACCACAGGGATCAGTACTCGGTCTGATGCTTTTTAACTTGTTTATTAATGATTTGGAATTGGGAGTAAGCAGTGATGTGGCTAAATTTGCAGATGACACGAAGTTGTTCAGGGTGGTGAAAATCAGGGAGGAGTGTGAGGCACTCCAAAGGGATCTGTCGAGGATATGTGAGTGGGCGTCAACGTGGCAAATGGGGTTCAATGTGGCCAAGTGCAAAGTGATGCACATTGAAGCCAAAAATCCTAAATATAAATACACGTTGATGGGGTCTGAACTGGCAGAGACAGACCAAGAGAGAGATCTTGGAGTCGTAGTGGATAACTCAATGAAAATGTCTAGACAGTGTGTAGCTGCAATAAAGAAGGCCAACTGGGGATTATTAGGAAGGGAATTGAAAACAAATCAGCCAGTATCATCATGTCCCTATATAAATCATTGGTGTGACCTCATTTGGAATACTGTGTACAGTTCTGGTCACCACATCTCAAAAAGGATATTATAGCATTGGAAAAAGTGCAGAGAAGGGCAACTAGAATGATAAAAGGGTTGGAACACCTTCCCTATGAAGAAAGGTTAAAATGCTTGGGGCTCTTTAGCTTGGAGAAACGACGGCTGAGAGGTGACATGATTGAGGTTTATAAAATTATGAATGGGATTGAGCAAGTTGAGAAAGAAGTACTTTTCTCTCTTTCTCACAATACAAGAACTCGTGGGCACTCCGTGAAATTGCTGAGCAGTCGGGTTAGAACAGATAAAAGGAAATACTTCTTCACCCAAAGAGTGATTAACATATGGAATTCACTGCCACAGGAGGTGGTGGCAGCTACAAGCATGGACAGTTTCAAGAGGGAATTAGATAAACATATGGAGCAGAAGTCCATCAGTGGCTATTAGCCACAGGGTATAGATGGGAACTCTCAGTCTGGGGCAGGTGATGCACTCTATTCTTGGTGCTGGAGGGGGCAGCAGTGGGAGGGCTTCTAGTGTCCTGGCCCCACTGCTGGACCTCCTGATGGCACATGGTATATTTTGGCCGCTGTGTGACAGAGTGTTGGACTAGATGGACCATTGGCCTGATTCAACATTGGCTTCTCTTATGTTCTTAAAAGGGCTTTAATGTAGTTTCTTGCATTTGCAGGTTACTTTTACACTGAACATAAGGTTGATTTTTTTGCCAATTTGTTGGAGTTGCAATAAAGAGTCAATGCTTGCCGCCACAGAAAACCTTGCCAATTACATGAGACTCAGAAGGGCAGCAATTAAGGGGGAGGGGGAGATAGCTATTCCTTTTTTTAAAAAAACTCACTGCAGTTACGTATATTTTACTCCCTGGCATGCAAAACACACTACACTATCTATTGCCAAGTCCTCAGACACAATTGCATCTGTTCCAGCCTTTGGACCATGACAAAAATCTTTAGGATTTACACTAAGCATTTCTAAAATTACAGAATTCACATGGGAAAATGAAGAAGACAGACCAATTGATGGGACTCCATAGGAGAAATTTTTTCTACACGACAGCCCCAGTAGGGACGACAGAACTCTGCTTGTTTCCCACAGCAGAACATACTTCAACATACACATCAGGGATCTATAACTTCTCCTGGAAGATGATCTTTTCCTCTCAAAATTTGCAGCTGAGCCCCTTATCCTGAAGCAGCTGTTCATCAGTTTTGCCTACTCTGACTGGCAGCAGCTCTCCAGGGTCTCAGGCAGAGGTGTTTCCTATCACCTATGACCAAACCCTTTTAACCGGGGATCTTCTGCATGCAAAACAGATGTTCTACCGTTGCCCCACCCCCAAATTGCTATGATCAAAGGACTCAGTCATATTAGCCATACCATCAAGAATTCCCTAAGATTCTATATGCTATCATGTTCCAGACATGTTCCTCTGCCATTAACAAATGGACATGAGTACCCATGAAGCTGCCTTATACTGAATCAGACCTTTTGTCCATCAAGATGGTCTACTCAAACTAGCAGAAGCTCTTCAAGATCTCAGGCAGAGATCTTTCAGATCAATTACTGCCTGGTCCTTTTAACTAAAGATGCTGGGGATTGAACCTGTGACCTTCTACAAGCAAAGTCACCCCTTCCCAAAGGAATGAATCAAATACTCAGAATGGAAATAGAAACCAGTGGAGGAGCATTTCAGCATCAATCACAGAATTAAAGGTTGATCCAGGTGAGTAACCATCTGAAGCAGTAGAACAAAGTTTGACTCCAGTGGCACCTTTAGGACCATGAAAGTTCCTCAGATACAAATGAAAGGTTGCAGTTCTTCCTCAGATATGAATTAAACGTTGCAGTTTTTCAGTAGGAAAGTTTCAAAATAAGTTGCCAGTCTCCAGGTGGGGCCTGGGGATCTTTCAGAATTAGGGTTGCCAGGTCCAATTGTTCTGCTGGCGGGGGCTAAGAGGGAGCCTTCTGGGGGGGGTGATGTTGCCAGCTCAGTGACATCACACGGAAGTGATATCATCATGCTCGGGATGTCATGCAGCAACACTCTAGTTCTGGCCAAAAGAGCATCGCTGTGCAACGTCCCTTGCATGATGACATCACTTCCGTGTGATGTCGTCGCACTGATGATGTTGATTGTGATGTGCCTGTTTGGGGGTGGGCTGAAGCCCCCAAAACTGGAGGAACTCCCACCAGGACCAGGGATCTGGCAACCCTACCCAGAATTACAACTGATCTCCAGACAACAGAGATCAATTCTCCTGGAGAGAATGGAAGCTTTTTGAAGATAGTCTGTTAGACTATGGAAGGCCTAAACCCATCTTACACTGACAGTGAGTGTCTTATAAAGACAGATAGAGTAGACTCTGGCCTGATCTGCATCTAGCATTTGCTCTGCTGTCTTACCAAACTCACACTGGAACAGAAATTCCCATCTACATTGCATGCCACTTTCACTTGCTTTCACTTGGTTTGATCTCTGGTTTTATAGTGGCTGTCTGCATAGATTTGTGGCCATTTTATGGCCATTCGGGGGTGACTCTGCAGTCACTACAGTGTTGGCCCGGGATAGTTGAATGTGGTTTTGAACTGCATCTTTTTCTGTTCCAGTGTGGGTTTGGTAAAACAATGGAGCAAATGCTAAATGCAGATTGTCCTTCTGTGTAGTTTTGAGTGAAGTTTTACCATTTCACTCAGCCAATTGCTTTAGCTGGAAGCTAAGGCCACCCATAACTACTGGGTTGAAATCCTCAAAAAAACACAAAAGAAAGATATAAACAAGATATGCAAAACAAAGATCACTGCCAGGGTTTGCTGGGACAAAGGTTTTGTGAGATTGAACGATTAGGATAATATACATTTATACACACACACAAACACACATACCCTAAGACCTTAGAGATGAACAAAGAGGGATCATGGAAGGAAAAGGAACCTTACTTAAGTCGCTATACAAGCCTAACAGGATGCATGGTATTGATTTACTTTAGTATCAAGCACTAGGCCACAACAAAAGCTAGGGTAATATTTAGATTAAGGATCTTTCATTTGGAAAGCCTCTGTATTTTCATAGCTGATGAGAAGGGGAGTTTGAATGGGAGGAAAGTCCCTGGGGTAGGTTTAAACATTTACTAAATACAATGATATGTACACAGACTTCTTTGCCTCTTTCTGAAATTGATTGCTAATGTAATTTAAATATTATGTATACTCATGAATTATGGGACTATGCTTTGCTATATAGAATAACTAGGCGGAAAGCCCATTGCGTGGCTCAATGCAACGGGCCCTAGCTGGTGTGGGGGGGAGGCCCTCCAATCCTCCCATGGGGGGGGAGGCGGCGTCCATGGCACGCCTCTCCAGTGCTGAAGAGGCGTTAGATGGAGGCCTTGTGGGGGTTGTGGGCATCACGGTTCCGGAGGTGTACCATTGTGTGGGATCCGCGGCTTTGTAGAGAGGTCACTGCGCGTGTGTCCGTGGAGGAAGCGGGCGGCACCTCTTTCCGTGGGCATCCGGAGGTGGGCTGTTGCCTCGTCCTGGCGCGTGATTGGGGCCGGACACCGGAGGACGTGGGGACCGCTCCTCTGCAGGCACGGCTGCAGGAGGGTGGGCCCGCCAGACTGGTGGGCGAGTCTCGGGGCGCGGCATAGGAAGCCTGGAGCGCGAGTCAGGAAGTGCGGCGGCGTACGGCCGGGAGGATGGGCAGGCCAGGCGAAAGAGAGCTGGGTCCTGGGCTCCACCAGAGCAGCCATCCCTCCCGGCATCTGGCGTGAGACTGGGGGCGTCAGGCTGCGCGCTGGCTGCGTGGGCGGGCCTGCGCCCACGCAGGCAGCCAAGGCAGCCAGTGGCGAGGGACTACCTCTCTGACCGGCAGGTCCCTCGGCCAACTGATTATGGCGCGCATTTTCGCCATATAAGGGCAGACGAAAACTCAAATATATATAAGGAAAGATGTTACACATCATATACACTATGTATTACAGTACTCATATTGCTAGTAACTAGGATTAGGTTAAAAATCAAGTCAGAATAATTGTTCTAAAGGTCCAACCTTTGGATGGATGCTAGCAGAAGAAAATGTTGAGTAGCATCCAAGTTTAGGAGAAACCACAGAATGGGACAACTTGAGGAGAGTTGAGATATTCTTGGAGAAACCCCAGAATGGAGATGAGACAGGACACACATGGTTTTCTTATGCAAATCTCATTTATTGATTTTTTTTACCAATTCAGAGACTGTTGTATTTTTTAAAAAACATACTTTTGACCTAGATAGCCCAGACAAGCCCGATCTTGTCAGATCTCAGAAGCTAAGTGGGGCTAGGATTGCCAGGTCCAATCTTCTCCCTGATGGGGGGGGATTAAGGGGTGTTCCAGGAGAGGGCGTGGCCATCCCCAACACGATGACATCACACCAAGGATGCCATCACATCCTGGACGCAGCTTGCGCTCGCCCCTGCCTTTTCCCACCCATTTAAAGGGAGCTTTCCTTTTAAATGGTGGAGGGGGGAGCGAGGATCAAGCGTGCCCGCCCTGCAAGCAGAGAACTTGACTCTTGCAAGGCAGGAGCTGGCGGCACCCACTTAAAAACAACGGGCACCGGGCACTCCTGCCCTGTAAAAGGCAAACTGACAAAGTGGGTGCCATGTGCACCTGCCCTGCAAGCAGTGAATTTTCTGCTTGCAGGGCAGGTGTGCTTGGCACCCACTCTTTTCAAGCAGACTGCAGATTACTGTTGTGGGCAGGGCTTCCCCCACCAGCCAGCTGGCTTGCATTGGGTCTGAGCCCTAAAAATTGGGGAAACCCTCACCTTCACCTGAGGGCTGGCATCCCTAAGCAGGGTTGACTCTGGCGAATACTTGGATGGGAGACCTCCTTGGAATACCAGCAGTCGGGAGGCGGGGGCAGGCTTTATTCAGCCACCTCTGTGGATATCCTCCAGGTCCCCAGTAGGGGTCAGTCACCAGAGGTCACCATGACTTCCAGGTGCACTCACACACACATATAAAAATACAAAAAGACCCTCACATAGTTTTCTGACAGCTGGAAAACTTTTTATGAAGTTTGAATAAAAGAATTAACTCTAACATTAAAAGTCTACCACTGAGCTTTGGGCCTTTTTAAAAAAAATTAAATAGGATAATGGAACTGAGTAAATAGTTATGACTGAATGATTAGTTGGATCATTGTTATACTAATAAACTCTGAAGATGTGCAACTGTTAATACTGCAATGATTGTTTATTTTTAATCCTTCCTGAGGGTCACTTGTCTTTTAATGAAAATAATGTGACTAATATTGTATTGCAATGAAAAAATGGAGAGGGTATTGAGATTAAAATTACTTTTAAAAAAGAGAGAACAGAATCAGTATAGCCTAGGACAATGGACAGATGGAAAAGAGGAGCTTTATCAGGAGGAAGAAGGCAAGCCTTGATCAAATGGTGGGCCGGAATCTACATGAGGTGGGTTTGGCAGGTCTGGGTTGAGAAATACCTGGAGATTTTGGGAGTGGAGCCTGAAAAGGCTGGGGTTTCGGGAGGGGTGGAACTTCAAATCACGTCTCGCCTTTAGGACCCCGTGACAACACGCCTCTGATTACTCTTCCTCTTTTCCTAATTAGTCCACTCCTCTAAATATGCTAAAATCTGTTTACTTTCTCCTAAAAAAAGTTATTAATCTTCCCAGCCTTCCCCTGACATTTTCCCACCATCTACTGCAAATGTCACTCTCGGGTGAGCCTGGTCATTCTTGTGTCATGTCTTCCTGTTACTGGGCTTTCAGACCGCAGGATGTTCTATCCTTAGGCCTGTCTTCTTTCAAAATGTTTGTTCGACAGAGTTAACGTCCCATTTTTCTGTTGGTTATACTCTGCAAGCAAACCAAGGATAGCAAACATGTCTCTATGCTGACCATTGTGTTTCTGAATAGGTACTTTCCAGATGGACTAAGCTTCCAAGATACATAGAGCACAAGCTTAACATTTTAACCAATAAAAATCTTCATTTTCATTTCTCACAATTCTAAAGACATTCAGCATGGTGCTCTTGTATCCCATGGTGAAGGATAAGAGGCTGTACTACCCCTGAAGCTGAGCCTATGGGAGTGCTGTTCCAGCATCCAATCACCTTTCAGAGAGGGTTCTGGAATGTTGCAGGAAAACACAGGGGAAGAGTTCAGATCTGCCTTAGTGAGAGCTCTGGTCTGGCTCAGCAAAAGAGCAGATGGTTTGAAGGGTAGCTCTGCCTGGTAGGGTGGCAGTGTGGTCTAAATGCACCTCTGGGAGAGGAGAGGGGACCTGGTTGTGAGGCCTGTCTCTGGTGATGTGCAGTCCTAGTACCATTTAGTTTGACTCATGGGAAAGGGCAGGCTGGGTGGGGGGGAATCCTGTGTGTGAGAGAGCATCCAACCTGGTGGCTAATTAGTAAAGGCCTGTTTATGCCTAAAAGGATTTCCAAACTACTCTCTGAAGCTATAACTAGTTTAAATTAAGGTGCCTCAGCCAAGTTTTTCCTTTGTCTACCTGGAGACCTGTGCGGCTTATTTATTTATTTATTTATTATTTTCCATTGATATCCCGCCTTGCCGAAAATCGGCTTATTTGTTCCTCGAAACCAACTTGTAAATAAAGAGACCTTCTGTGTTGTTAATATACAAATCCTGCCTCAATGATCTCCATATTCTATTTGCTCACCACAAAACTTACCTCACGGCAGTGAACCCTGAGCCTAGACACTCACTACCTTTAGAACACCTGGTAACTGAGGGGAAGGTTTATAGTTTTAAACAAATCTGGTTCCTCCAAAATCATAAGAGGCTGTGTGAGGCCCCCTTCATTGGTAGAAAAGGCCTGTAAACCCCACCCCCATGTGTCTTTAAGTGTTGAAACAGCCACCGGGGGGGGGTCCATGGCTATTTTGCACTTGAAAAAATGGAGTTGGGGACAAGAGTGCCCTGCTGCTGCAGCATTTTAAGGTGTCTTTAAAATGCTGGCAGTGTCCTTGTAGCTACCATATTTACTTTGGCTCTAAGTAACTGACCAGGATAGCCCAGGATAGCCTGATCTCATTAGATCTTGGAAGTTAAGCAGAGTCAGCCCCAGTTGGTACTTGGATGGGAGACTTCCAGGGAATACCAGGTTTGTGAGGTGGAGGCAGGCAGTGGCAAACCACCTCTGAACATCTCTTGCCTTGAAAACCCCACGGGGTTGCCATAAGTCAACTGTGACTTGATGGCACTTTCCACCACCAGCCTAGCATAGCCCATGCATTCCTTGCTGCAGTGCAGACAGCAGGTTCCTAAATTCCTTAAGTCTTAGTCAGAAATCCTAAGCAGGAAGCTTTATCAGGTACTCCTGTCAACAGGAACAATAGGAACAGATGTCTGTCTTATCACATTTTTACCTCAGGTTGCCATGGGACCTCTTCCTCCATGTGGGGCTTGGATATCTCCTGGAATTACAACTGAAATTGCAAAGATGACAGGAATCATGGCCCTTGGAGAATATGGCTTCTTTAGAGGGTGGACTCTATGGCATTATACTTCACTGAGGTCCACCCCTTCCCCCAACCCCACCCTCCTCAGGCTCTACCATCCCAAAATGCAGGCCCGTAGCTACAGCGGGGCATCTTGGGGCCACCCACCCCCCGACTTACCGTCCAGGCCTTCCGACTTCCCATCCAGCTGGTTTATTTTATTTTTTGTGTGCACCGCAACTGTGCTGAGGTGAGCCGTCACCCTGCCCTGCCTACCGGCAGTGTACCTCTGGCTAACTGAATTTCCAAACACAGAACTGACAGTCCTATTTTTACTCCACCTTCCCACCAAGAAACATAAGATGGCATGCATTGGAAACCCCACTCTCTTTTATTCTCATGACACCCCGTGAGGTAAAGAGGTCAATACACAGGAGCAATACACAGGTGTTGCTGGCAGTCCTTGTTAATTTCATGAAAACCATGACAGAGGAAGCCAGACTGGTGATTCTCTTCCAAAAGCAGAGCTGATGCAGGGGCAGTTGGCAGAAGGGAGGAACTTGGAAGAAATAGGCCAAATAATTCCAGAGAGTTAGTGAAACCAGTTCAAGGCCGTGAAAAGAAATGCCGGCATATCGGTGGGCAACTGTGTTGGAGGAGAAGAATCTAACTATGCAGTCTATAATTCACAACAATAGGAATGGCAAAAATATCTTCATGTTCGTTTAGCTGGGAAACTGGCAGTATTTTTACAACTGTCACAGCATCTTGAGAACTGAGATGGTCCCACATTTTACATGGAATTTGGCCATTCCATTTTCACATAAAATTTAGACAAGGCTCATTGGCAAGGCTCATAGAACATTCCAGTTCTATGTTGTTTTTTCTTCCAGACCTGAATTGTGGGTTTTCAGAAACTCTTAATGTAGTTGCAATATCAGACTTTCCCATATGATAGTCCAAGAGCTATGGAGGAGGTCTCAGTATCTTTAAATTATCCTGAAGAACAAAGTTTGAGTACAGTGGCGCCTTTAAAACCAACAAAGGTTAATTCTGGGTATAAGCTTTTGTGTGCATGCACACCCCTTCAGATACATTGAAACAGAGTTCCTCAAGCCTTACATATAGGTAGAGAGAGGTTGGGGGGGCTAGTTGCCAGAAAGGGCTAGTTAGAGTCGAGATGCATAAGTAACTGGGTGAAAAGTGTAGCTGAGATCGGGTTAAAACAGTTGGTAAGACCTGTGAATGGAAACAAATTAGCATACTACCCACCTGAATTTAAGAAGAAGAAGAAGAGATTGGATTTATACCCCACCCTTCACTTGGAGTCTCAGAGCAGTTTACAAACTCCTTTCCCTTCCCCTCCCCACAACAGACACCCTCTGAGGTAGGTGGGGCTGAGAGAACTCTAACACAAACTGCTCTTTCAGGAACAGCTGTGCCAGAGCTTGTGACTGACCCAAGGTCACATCAGTAGGTGCAAGTGGAGGAGTGGGGAATCAAACCCGGTTCTCCCAGATTAGAGTCCGCACACTTAACCACTACACCAAACTGGCCCTCTTCTTCTTCTTCTGAATTTAAATTATCCTCTCTTCCCTCTCCTTCCAGTTTAAGTACATTCTCTTACAACCTCTGGCTTTCTCAAGGGATTTATGAATCAATTTGTAGTTCATCAACAACTGATTTGAGAGAGAGGGGCTTGCCAGCCAGAATATCTAAAAGCCCCTTCCAAATCTAAGATTTTTTTTTAAAGCACCTCTCACTGATATATATTTATTTACTTAATTTATACCCTGACTTTCTCCCCAATGAGGATCCAAAGTGGCTTACATACATGATAAAGGATAAATGTACAGCAGAGATAACAATTTTATTGAAGCCATATTATCAGCCCTTTTTCTCAAGGTCTGTCAGATTATGTCCTGACCATCTTTTCTCTTGAGATCCAGTTTGGTGTAGTGGTTATGAGCGCAGACACTAATCTAGGATGAAGCGGGTTTGATTCCCCACTCCTCTACATGCAGCTGCTAGAGTGACCTTGGGTCAGTCACAAATTATTTCAGAGCTGTTCTCTCAAGGGCAGTTCTCAAAAGAGCTCTCTCAGCCCCACCTACCTCACAGGGCGTCTGTTGTGGGGAGGGGAAGGGAGAGGAGTTTGTAGGCCACTCTGAGACTCTTTCAGGTCGGTGTAGAAATCCTATGTCTTCTTTTCCTCCTCCTCTTCTTAATTTAAAAAATTCCACATCCCGCTCCTGCTATATCAATATATGTGGAACTGAGTGAGATAAAGAATTCTGAGAACGACTCTGAAACAACTTGTAACTGACTCAAAGTCACACCAACAGTTGCACGTGGAGGAGTGGGGAATCAAACCCAGTTCTCTCAGATTACAGTCCACGCTCCTAAGCACTGCACAAAACTGGGAGGGAAGAAAGGTGTTGTTAGTGTTATGTCTTTTTATTTTTCTCGATTAGATTTGTATTTTGCATGATTGCATTTCACCTTATGCTTCCTGCATTGTGTGGCCCCTTGGCTCCCCACCCACAAGTGTTCCTGTGCCCACTCACTTGCTTTATGATGCAAAAGAAGCTGCCCACCCACTTTCCGGTCCCCCACCCCTGCATAGTAGCAGCAGAGAAACCAGCTCACGCATAAAAAGCTGGTCAAAAGAGGCAGGGTGGGAGCAGACAGAGAGAGTCAGAAAGTGTGGGAGGTCACCCAGAACAAACAAGCCAGCAAATCCAGAGTGAGAGAGAAGAAAAAGAAAAGAGATTTCATGAACTGTGGGGGCAGTTCGAGACCCGAGAGTGCCGCATGATGGACTGAGCTCCCGTCTCTGGTTCCAGCTTCTGCCAACCTAGCAGTTTGAAAGCAAGAAATTGCAAATAGATAAATAGGTACCACTTTGGTGGGAAGGTAACAGCGTTCTGTGCGCCTCAGTGTTTAGTCATGCCGGCCACATGACCACAGAAATGTCTTTGGACAGCGCTGGCTCTTCAGCTTGGAAACAGAGATGAGCACCGCAACCCTAGAGTTGGATTCGACTGGCTTTCAAGCAAGGGAACCTTTACCTTTACTTTTAAACCCCCACATATTCCAGAGATATGCTAGGTCTTAAAACATCTCCAACATTTGGTTCTGTTTGCTTTAGCCAGTTGCAAAGGATTATAAGAATGAAGGATTTTGGCGTATATGCCGTTCACAGTATAGAGAAAGAATCTGGTGGCTACAAGGACCTGGATTGGATGCAGGTCAGAAAAGCAGGCCACGCAACAAGACCTGATTTATGTAAAAGTTACAGGGCTAGACTTCTTTCAGGGCGATAATAAGCAACAAGACCTTTCCATTGGCTGCTGTTCTCTGATGCAGATTTACTTTATATGATATTTCCTCACTGCCATTTGAGGCTATTGTGATATAAGACTGTTCTGGTTTGTCATGCAAAGGGAGAAGGTTGACTCCTCTTTAGGCTTTTGTGTAGCTTGATTGCTCCAAGTGTTTGGGGGTTGGTCTTCCATGCCATGGGAACTCGGGTCAATCCACCTTCCTTGGGTAGATGGGTGAAGCCAATAGTTCGGCATTGTCATGCACAGGAAGGTTTAAAAGCAGACATAAATCAGCCTTATGGTGCGGCTTATTCATTGATTCAGAAACTTGGCTCAAGCCCATTGAAAGCAGATGTTCCTGCACTTAGAATTGCCTTTCTGGTTTTCACACCTGCATACTAAAAGTAGGAGGGGGTTGAAAAGGGGCTCCTGCTACTTCAGTGCTAATTCATCTGCAGACAGGTACCTATTGTTATGCTCAGCCCACTTCTCCAAGCATTCTCCTCCAACAGGACTTGCACATCAGATCCTGAGAGAGATCCTGTACTCCCTGGGGGCTTCGACCCTCTCCCCGCCTCCCTCTGCCACTTCCCTTATCAAAGCCAAAGCCTAACTCAAAGAACTAGCAAAAAAATATAGCAAGGGAGCTACTGGCACTGGATGATAGGAGGATGGAAGATATCTCTGCAGGCCAGGGTCAACGTGACCCTGATACCTTTCCATGTTGCACAAAGAACGAGGAGTCCCAGATCAGAGTGGTTAGAAGGCAGAGTAAGGAATGCGGTTTCAAAAGAATGTAACTTTGAGTAGCCTGTAAAGAACAGGGTGTACATCAGTAAATATAAGAAAAAGTTATCTCTCTAACTCAGAAGTCAGGAGCGGTGAGAACAACCTAATCAGGAAAAAAGGAATGACGCAGTACAAAGGATAACGCATACTGGTTTATAGATAATTACATGAGGGAGAAAGTTGTAATCGGTAATTCTGATATGCATAGGTATATGAGTGGAAGCAGTGACAGACTTCATGTTCCTGGGATCCAAGATCACTGCAAACGGTGACTGCAGCCATGAAATTAAAAGACGCCTGCTCCTTGGGAGGAAAGCGATGGCACACCTAGACAGCATAATAAAAAGCAGAGACATTACCGTGCCTACAAAAGTCCGTATGGTCAGAGCAATGGGATTCCCAGTAGTAATGTATGGCTGCGAGAGTTGGACCATAAGGAAGGTTGAGTGCCGAAGAATAGATGCTTTCGAATTCTGGTGCTGGAGAAGACTCTTGAGAGTCCCTTGGACTGCAAGGAGATCAAACCAGTCAGTCCTAAAGGAAATCAACACTGACTGTTCCCTTGAAAGACATATACTGAAGCTGAAGCTCAAATACTCTGGCCACCCAATGAGAAGGGAGCACTCACTGGAGAAGACCCTGATGCTGGGAAAGATTGAAGGTAACAGAAGACGGGGACGACAAAGGATGAGGACACTGTTATTGATGCAATTGTTAGCCTTTGTGCAGTGGCTAAACCCTATTAGCAACGAGAGGGCTGATCTTTAGTTGAGCTCTGCGTAGGATGTCTCGGGAACATGGAGCCAGACACTTTTAGTAGAGATAGAATATAAAAGTTTATTTAACATAACTTTAATAACAGCTTTTATCACTCGCAGTCAAGAGAATCACACCATGCTTGATCCCCTAAATCTTTATTTCAGCCTAATGCGTTTGCTATGAGCGCTGCCTTCTCCTCCCCTTTTCCCCCAGCAAGCAGATTGTTCATCTCACTACTCTTTGAAGCAGCTCGGGAAGGACGACAGGCTGACAAGGCTTCTGGCCTCTTGTGTGAGCAAGGGCTGAACGAGAGGTGGAGGTGCGCTTCTCTTCTTGTCCCTTCTCTGATGATAAAAGCCACCTGACCCAGCCCCTCATCTCTCATCTCTTATACTCTTCCTCCTATGTCAGCCCACCCTCCTCCTAGCCAATCAGAACTATTGACCTTTATAATTTCTTAATTAAACATGAGCATTACATAACCTAAAGTTGGGGGTTTGGGGGGTTTTCCATACATGGAGTTGTTTTTCTTAAAATTGGGGAATTTTTGAAGGGGATCTCCATCTATGGGAAGTTTCTGGCCTGATCCATGGCTTGGTTTGGGCCTTTCCAAATAAGTGTTGGTCCCCAGCTGCCTGTTTCCAAGGTTAAGGTGACCTGCCAAAGAAACACTCATGAGTTTGGGGTTTTCTGTAGATATTCGCCCACGCTGATCTATTCCTTATACTGATCTATTCCTTATTCTGGTAAACATGTCATCTTGTTGATTGATGTTAGTGATGTTGAGCAACTCTGCTAATGTTTATTCCAAACATCTGTTGCTCTGGGGGTCTCTTTTCCATTATCTCCCTTTTGTTCTCATGTCTCTCTGCCCTATATGTTTCATCCTTATGATTGCATATGATTCCCTCTATGATATATGTGTAGGTGTACTGTTGTAACATGGCTATGCTTGTGCAGATACTGTGATTATAGGTACTCTTTTATGAAATTAATATATATTTCTCCCCCTCCTCCCTTAACAGGGAAGAGAGATTGTTTTCTAAGTGTTGCTTAACTCTTTTTGCACAATTCTTGGCGTCCTATAAATGTCAACCATAAATATTTGTTTCCTTAAAAGAAAACAGCTGGAAAACAGCTGGCTCATCTCCCCATTAGCCATTTCCCAATCCAGGCCTCCTGAAAAACAAGAGTCTCCTTAATTGACCGACTCTCGGCCTGTTCTGCTTAGATGTGCTGTGAGCCAGCATTCCAATGAACCAAAGTCTGTGAAGGCCAGAGCTTTAAAGCTTTAAAATCATGTCAGAGGATTTGTGCAGGTAAACTCATAGGTTTCTTCAAGGTTCTCTGAATCCTGACACAATGAACATGAAATTGAGCAAACTCTGGAGGATGGAGGAAGACAGGAGGGTCTGGTGTGATATGGTCCATGGGGTTGCAAAGAGTCGAACTCGACTGTGCGACTGAACAACAACAACAACAACAACAAAGAGAGAGTTTGGTGTAGTGGTTAGAAGCGTCTAGGAGAACCGGGTTTGATTTACCACTTCTCCACATACAGCTGTGTCTAGGAGAACTGGGTCTGATTCACCACTTCTCCACATACAGCTGCTAGTGTGACCTTGGGTCAGTCATAAATTCTTTCAGAGCTGTTCTCTCAAGGGCAGTTCTTGAAAGAGCTCTCTCAACCCCACCTACCTCACAGGGTGTCTATTGTGGGGAGGGGAAGGAAAAGGGATTGTAAACCACTCTGAGAATCCTTCAGTAGTGAAGGGTGATATATAAATCCAGTCTCTTATCTTCTTATTATTATTAGTGAAATGTTTTGTGTAACTTTAGTGGATACATGTGCATGGATGATTCTTGCACGTTGTTCCAAAATTATAAGATAAGACCGTAAGCCATCTCAATTGGGACAGTTGTTAGGGAAAATACTCAAAATGTTCTGTACTGATACAGAGTTTCCTCTTCACTGAGGAAGTTCCTTGCCTACTTGGCTAATAGCTATTGTAGGACATACAGGAAACTGATAGATATAAACAAAGTGATTGGTTATAAAAGACTGCAAGACCAGGAGATTGGAATGCCCTCTGAGGAAGAGGTGGTAAAACAATTCTGAGAATGTTTACACAGATGACAGTAGGGGCAGATAGATGCTCAAGGAGGGCAAATTAGCAAGGTGAGTGAGGGACACCTGGAGGATGTAGTGCGATAACTATCATGGGAAGTGGAATGTAATAAAAGTTCACAGGAGACATGGATTAGTAGTAAAGAAGAGCAAAGGTAAGGATTGTATCTAAGGAATGTATGCATGTTAAAATGCTGTAACTAATCAGACCGAATAATGCTGTCCATTTGATTATATGTGATTATGGCTGTGAATTTTGGAACACTTATTAATTATTTGTTTTATTATACTTCTTTCTTGCCCTCCCCCACAAGCAGGCTCAGGGTGTGGGTTACAACCAATTAAAACAGTTAAAATACAGCTCCAATAATAAAGTAAAATCACAACACTATACCAAACAAAACATTCTCAAGATTATGCTTTCCAGAAAGGCCCGGTTGAGCCCGTATGTATGACAGATGGATCAAGGGTTAGGCAATAGATACTGACCACCTATAACTTATTTCAGTATGGGGGAAAGTGAGGTGGTGTGGGGGGCAGGGGAGACCATTATGCATGGATGCCACTGCCTCAGCCAAAGGCCTGGTGGAACAGCTCAGTTGTGCAGGCCTTAGGAATTATAACTGATCCCACAGGGCCCAGATCTCACCTGGAAGGGTGTTCCACCAGGCTGGAGCCAGGGTTGAAAAGGCCTTGGCCAGGGCTAAATGGACCTCTTCGGGGCTGGGGACCACCAGAAGATGTTGTTGAGAGGAGTGTAGCGCTTGGTTCTTTTGATCTGTTCCCTTTTATCTGGATAAAGCTTTGTGAGCGGAGTCCTTGGGTGTGGTTCTTTGGCTAGCTGCACACCAGGTCAATGACCCATTTGGTCAACACTATGGCGAGTGGAGGGATCCTCTCTATCTAGAGGCAGCTAACTACTGAAAGCCAGTGTTAGGAGGCAACATTAGGGGGTGGCTTTGGCTTCTGGGCCAATTTGTGGGCCCTCCAGAGCAACTGATTAGCCTGTCTACCCAACCAATCCATGTGTCCAAGGTGGCAGCCAGACATGTTTCTGCTTACGGTATGCCACATTGTCTACTTTTCTGATATGGACCCTGTAATAATGGTTACTTTGAGTTGACCCTGTATTAATGGTGATTTGCAGTTCTTTTATCTTTTTCAGTTTACATAAAAAGGTTTCAGGTTATAAACTATCCAATTTTTTTGAAGAAGTGTGCGTGCACCAGACAGAAGTGTTTAGCTCCTCCAATATCTCCATTATCCACATTTACTTCTCAGCAGTGGTTCCTACCAGGGATGGAACCAAACTCATTCAAGACATGGACAGATGCAGGCATCACAAGACTTCAACACTTAACAAAAAATGGAAAGATCCATAGCAAATCTTACTTTGAAGAAGGTATCGGCCATAACATCTCATGGCTTCAATACTATCAAGTTAAGAGCCTCACGGAAGCCTTAGCGGAGAAAGGCATATTCAAAAGACCTAAGACGATATTTGAATTGACTCTAGAGAGCTTCCCAGACTCGGCTAAAGGGACCCTTTCTAAGGTATACAAGCTCCTGATAGAACATGATAGTTCTTATACTGCCACTTACCAGAAAGCGTGGGAACGGGATCTCCAAAAATCATTGACAGATGAGCAATGGTCATCGTGCTGGAAATCTTCAAAGAAAGTTTTTAAGATCTTTAATGTTCATCTGCAAACATATAAACTGATTACTCGCTGGTACTACACACCTGACCGACTACATCATCTCAACCCCAATTACACTCAGTTTTGCTGGAAGCAATGTGGGCTTAAAGGAAGCTATTTTCACTGCTGGTGGGAATGCCCACACATCAATGACTTTTGGAGAAGTGTCATAACGGAAATAAACAAGATCACCTCTCAAATAATTCCTCTTAAACCAGAAGTTATCTTACTTCAAATACAAGAAACACCTGACTCACAATGCAGCTACAACGAACTTACCTTGATTTTGCTGGCAGCGGCCCGTCTGGCCATAGCTACTACCTGGAAATCTGCGTCTCCTCCGACACTGACCATCTGGAGAAACAAAGTATGGGATCAGTTTGTTATGTGCAAAATTTCTGACTCACTTCAAAGACAACGATCCGGAACCACTATGACCCATGCTAAATTCGTATGCACGTGGTTTCCATGGCTACAGTATATGACAGAAGCAGAACTTCTTCCCACTAACACTGCTTATTCTTCTTGGCTTTTCTTCTAACTCTCCTTTGCATACACAGAGATACATACAAAATCCTTCTATATCTGTGCCTACTTGAAAAGAAGGTGTAATCTTCTTTTTGTGGGTTCCTTGTTCTCCATAAATCTATAAGGTTAAATTCATCTGCCAGTTGTAAAAAATTTTTCATTAGCACTGCTCCTGATTTATGTGACTTCTTAGTTTTTTTTCTATCAATTTTTGGGTCTAATACAGCGTTAAAATCTCCGACTAGACATACATTGTTAGGGTTTTCTTTAGATATATAATCTTTCAATTCTGTAAAAAATGTTTCTTGATTTTGGTTCGGAGCATATATGTTTACGATTAGTATTTCTAGTTCATTAATTTTTACCTGTACTCCTAGTATTCTTCCGTTAGTGGATCTAAATTTAAGTATAGGATTTAAGTTCTCTTTGACATATATTACTACTCCCCTTTTTTTAACTTTATCTGATGCTATAAATGGTATTCCTAATTTTTTGCACGTCAAATAATTTTCATGTTTTTCTTTTATGTGCGTTTCTTGGAAGCATGTAATATCATTTTTTAATTTTATTGCTTGGTGCATAGTTCTTTTTCTTTTTTGTGGGCTGTTTAAACCGTTCACATTCACCGATATTAGAGATATTTTTTTACTCGCCATCTTTCTTGTCTTTTTTTTTAAGCACTATGTTTTTAAGTTGCCACCTTGTTTGTATTTGCGAAGCCGTTTTATATTTTAATTGGAATTTTTTATAGTCTTTCTTTTTAGGGTACTTTATTTGTGCCATAGCTCCGTTTTTCCTGCATGCTTCTTCTTCCTGGCCTTCTTTGCTTTCCCTTCCTTCTCTCTCCTCTCTCTCTTCCTCTTCTTCTTCTTCATCTTCTAGATCTTCCTCCTCTTCCGTTGGTTTTTGCCAGCCCAACTCCTCGCCAAATCTTTCCAAGAAATTTTGCAATTTAAATACCGAGTCTATCTTATGTCTATGGCCTCTATAGTTGAATTGCAGTCCTTCCGGGATTGTCCATCTATATTGTACCTCATTTTTCCTTAATAATTCGGCCAGTATGGTATACTTTTGGCGTCTCTCTCTAATTCGCCAAGGTATGTCCTTCAAAATTCTAATTTCTTCTTCTGCTATTACCAGTTTCTTCTTATTGGCTTCTTGCAAGATTTGGTCTTTTATATATTTCCTTTCAAATTTTACATGCACTTCCCTTGGAGTTTGGTGTTTTTTAGAGTATGCCGAATTTCTTCTATATATTGTTTTAATGTTCTCCGTTAATTCTTTTTAACTGGAGATGTTAAATTGTTGAGCAATGTTACGTACAAGTTCTTCTTTAAGATTTTTTCCCAACTTTTCTGTTATATTTTGGAATCTAAGCGTTGATTCTGCTTTCTCCATCTCCAGAAACATAAGAGTATCCTCCATCTTTTCTGTTTTAGCTTTTAACTCAAGAACTTCCTGGTCAATGTCTTCCACTTTTTCTTCCAGATGTTTTGTAACTTTGGTTAGTTTTTTAATTTCTACTTTTATTTCTTGCGTATCTTGTTTTAGTTGTTTAGCTATTTCATCTATTTTATTTTGCATTGGCTCCATTTCTCTTTTTATAATTTCTGCATTTTGCTCTGCCGCCATTTGTAAAAAGTTATGCATCATAGTTTGCAATTCAGTGGTTGTTATATGTGATTTAATTTGCGATAATCCTGATGTTTGGCTAGGTGAGGCTGTAGATCCCTTTCTACTTGGTCCCGTCGACATGATTTATTTTTACTTTTACAAGATTAATTTTTTCCTTAGTTAACCTAATCAATTAATGGGTTTTAATTTTAATTTTAAATATAACTTTTTTTTTTTTAATTTCGTAGGGTGTTTCACTAAGCTGAGGTACCCCTCTTGAGTATCAGAGTATATAATTGGCTGATTTTTTAATTGCTTAATTAATTAATTGGCTAGTATCACTCCAATTTGCTAATACAGGCTTACTAAATTACAAGATTAAAATATTATCAGTGTGTATTAATCTTATGTATTAATGGTAGCTTTTTTAAGTCTGTTAATTACTTCCTTATTATTTGCCCTGTTATGCGGTCACTTTATGGGTCTCTTCCTCCACTCTATGTTAATTCTGCTTACGTAACTCAAGGTTTCAATCTTATTCCGTTTTTATTCCTCCGCCTTCTTTAATAGGTTTTCTATCTCTTTATTATCCTTTCCCCCTCCCTCTCTTGCCCTTCTTGATCTTTCGTTATATTCTTTACTTCTGCCTTAATCCTCTCTCTCACAATGTCACTGAGTGTGTCCCGTTTCTTTCTTCCGCTTCTTTCTCACTTCTCGCCGTCACAGCTCCAGTTCTCCTGAAAGGGATCCTGTCTGTGTTTTGCTGCTCCGTTTCTCAGCCTCTTTTCCAGCCTCTCTCTCTCGTTTTTTTTTTTTGCTTCTCTGTACTGCTCCTCTTCCCTCCGCCTTTCTCTTGGCTCCTCGGGTCGCTCTCCCGCCCCCTCCGGTCTTCTCTCACGTCGCCTTCTTCTGCTCTACTGCCGAAGAACACTTAAACCTGCTTAAAGAGACAGAACAGACTCAGGTTGATTGGAACGAGGTAATTTCTCCCCCTTAAATTATATCTTTTAATTTCTTTCCCTATCAATTCCCTCTACTCTTATTTTGCGTTTCTTTTACTAGCCGCTTTTCTTACTACTTTGCTTTTGTCTTTTTTCACAGTCAGTTCTGTTCTCTTTGTTTAACTGTCCGCTTGGTATATTGCTTACTTCCATTTTATTTTTTTGTTCCCTTTAAACTAAATATAAATACATTCAAATATTTGAGATACTTAGCTTCGGTTGGTTGGTTTTTTTTTCCTTCTCTTTTTTCTGTTGCTAGCTTTCCCACTCCACTCTTGGGCTCTGCGAGGTTTTCACAGCAAGGGAAAAAAAAATTCCTTGCTGACTTCAGCCACTCCCCTGCATTGGGACTAAGCAAAAATAATCCCCTGAGAGAGTCGCCACTCACTCAGGTTAAGCTTAAGTCTCTTGCAAACACCTCTCAAAAATCAAAGAAGTATTTTGGCTATGTACTCAAAGCCAGAAGGTGTGGATGTATCTTAAAACATGCAGAGCTCTTCCTCCGCACGTCTAACCTCTTCGAGCGTCCACCATCGCCGTTACTATTTATTTTTGGGCTAGAGACTTTAAATGACATAGTAAGAAATAATGATGCTATTCTGGGAACCAAAATAAAAAAAGAACATTACAAACTGCAAGCATTTGCAGATGATCTAGTATTTATTCTGGAGGAACCAATAACTTCAATAACACATCTATGGAAAAATTTACATGAATATGGTCAAGTAGCAGGCCTGAAAATTAATTTAAAGAAAACCAAGATCATAACTAAAAATTGCACGACTACACAAATTACAGAGATTCAAAATAGTACAAACCTACAGGTAGTTGATAAAGTCAAATATCTAGGAATTATTATGACAAATAATAACAAAAGTCTTTACAAAAATAACTATGTAAAACTATTAGAAGAAATAAAAAAAGATTTAAAAAGATGGCAAGATCTTTATATCTCATTTATGGGTAGAATAGCTACCATTAAAATGAATATCCTCCCACGTTTTCTATATATGGCACAATGTTTACCTATTTTAACAAATAAAAAATTCTTTGAAGAATTAAATCGTCTGGTTAGGAAATTTATATGGCAAGCTAAAAAGCCAAGAATCAATAAAAGACTACTGACAGATAAGAAAGAAAATGGGGGACTTGGACTGCCAAATTGGAATCTGTATTACCAAGCAGCAGCAATGGGTTGGGTAAGGGATTGGATCCAATTAGTAGAGGAAAGAACTCTAACACTTGAGGGCTTTGATTTGCCGATGGGTTGGCATGCCCATATCTGGTACAACATAGATAAAAGACAACAGAGTTTTGAAAATCATATAGTAAGAGGACCACTGATTAAAATATGGCGGGAAATCAAAAATAGATATTATACTAAAATACCAAAATGGATCTCCCCGATGGAGGCATTTATTCTACCAACGTTATTGACAAAAGAAAAAAATTAACATATGAAACGTTACTGACAGAAAGTAAAGAATTAATATCGTTCACCTCACAAGAACTTCAAAAAGCAAACCTAACAATTTGGGAAAAAAACCAATTAATTTCTAGATATACTAAAGATAAAAATGAAATTTTTATAGATACATCTACACAATTAGACAAAATATGGCTATCTTCCTCAGACAAGCTGATACAAAAGCTATATAACTTTCTCCTATCAGAAGAGCTCTACACAGAGACTGTCAAGCCGAATATGATCCAATGGATGAAAGATATAGGACATAATATTACGCTTGAACAGTGGTCGAGACTCTGGAAATCGCTTAAACTGCTCAGAGCTACAAATTATAAAGAAAATATTTATAAAATGTTCTATAGATGGCACTGGACGCCTGATAGAGTAGCAAGATGTTATAAAAGCTTATCAGATGTTTGTTGGAGATACAAAAAAGAGGTGGGAACATATATACATATTTGGTGGAAATGCGGGAAAATAAGAAGTTTTTGGAAAGTGATTAGGAAAATAATTGAAGAAACCATTAAAGTGAAACTTCAGTTAAAACCAGAAATATTCCTACTTAATATATTACCGAATGGAATTGAAAAAAGAGATCAAAGAATTATTCTGTATATTAATACAACAGTAAGAACAGCAATAGCTAAATGCTGGAAAAAAGAAACTGTTCCCAATGTAGAAGAAATATGTGAGAAAATATTGGAAATAGCTGAAGCGGATAAATTAAACCTAATACTCGCAGGGAGAGATGAGTTAGAACATGTAAATAGATGGAAAAAAGTATATGAATGGCTTGAAAAGAAAACATGAGAGATTCCCCATAACCACTCTAAGCATATTTAGAGGTGTTAACAGAAATAAAATGCTAATTAATTTATGTTATTATGTAACCTTATTGTTATTGGTATTCTATTTTTCTGTTTGCACTTCATAACAGTTTTGTTTGTGTATATATCTTGAAAAATTTATAAATAAAAATTAAAAAAAAAATCCTTCTATATCTAAGATCTGGCTTTAATCTAGTTCTCACTTTCTCCTGATCCACAGTGATAGTGTAATTACCAGTACTTTTGTTGGATGATAAGTGTTCAAAAATGTTAGAATTGTTTTTTACTGCTAAGAAATTGGCTTCTGATACGACTTGATCCTTATCTCTTATTGTTGCTTGTTTAATGCTTTAGATGTTCATTGTTGTAAATGATTATTATTTTGAAAGAATAAAATAAATTATTTACTGTTAAAAAAAAAAAAAAGTGTGCGTGCACATGAAAGCTTATACCCTGAATTAAACTTCGTTGGTCTTAAAGATGCCCCTGGACTCAAACTTTGTTCTGCTGCTTCAGACCAACATGGCTACCTGCTTGAAACTAGAGAATATGTTAGGTTCCCTATACAGAGTTACCAATTGGCTGGTGGGGGATCCTCCTATTTAGCGGACTTCCTCCCACTGCCGGCCACCTGGGTGGTGGGAGGAAATCCCCCCAACAGCAACTTCACACACAATGTGCCTGCGTCACCCGGAACTGACGTCAGCAACATCAGAGGGCGACTCTCTGGATTTTGGGCAAAGCTCTATGGTTTGATGCCCATTTTACCATAAAGTTTTGCCCAAAATCCAGAGCATCGCCCCCAACGTTGCAGACATGCCAATGTCACTTTTGGGTGATGCAGGCATATCATGTGCAACTTCACTGTTTTGAGGAAAATGGGGGTGGCATCACTTCCCACTCTCGAAACGTCCCCCATCCCTCTCTTGGTGGGTGAAAGGGACATGGCAACCCTATATCTATACCATGCTCAGAGTATGTCTTAAATCCTGAGTCTGATCCAGTGGGGCTCTTCTTATGTTCTTATACCTAGGATTAAGCCACTGGCTTTCTGGTTTTAATCAACTATATATGGCTGATAAATTTGGTATTTTTGCATTACTTGTTAAGTTCATTGCAGTCACTGGACATAGAAGTAGGGTTGCCAGCTCTGGGTTGGGAAATACCTGGAGATTTTGGGGGTGGCACTTGGGGAGGGCAAGGTTTGAGGAGGAGCAGTGTATAGTGCCATTTGGTCATCTGGAGATCAATAGCGGGAGATCTCCAGGTGCCACCAGAATGTTAGCAAACTTTCTTAGAAGGGTGTACCATTACTTAGGATGGTATTATTAGTGTCTTATTCATTCTGTTTCAGTTTTAAGGACCACAGAGGAAAAATATACAGAAAGGGATACGCCATAAAAAACAGCATGAGTGACAGCAAGACTAATACCGTTTTCTTGTTTATGAGCACTGCTTAGGCAAACTGATTTCAGACAAGCTAATCACAGAATCTAACTGTACTGTGCAAAACAGGATGTGGTAAAGTGGGTAAGGGGTTCTCAGATAGGGCAGTTGGTAAGAAAAACAGGAAAAGTGGTTTTGCAAGATTACAGGATTGCATGGGGTTTTCTAAATAAGGGCAAAGGGGATATATGCTTAACAAATGTACTTATATAGATCTAAAGGAAGCGAAGGGATGATTTATCAATCTAAGGGTGAGGTTGGGAAGGATGGGATGACTGATATAAAAGAAGTTAAAATTTTGCAATTTGTAGACATCTACACCAGTATTCCCTCTAAGCTGAGTTAGTGTAAGCTAGCTCACAGTTTCTTTAGCCTGCGGCTCACACATTTTTGTCTTAGCTCAGGGAGGATGGCTCCAGAGCAAACTAATTTATGCAGTAGCCAAATCACTCATTCACAACTTTAGTGCCAGTAGCTCACAAAGGAGAATTTTTGCTCACAAGAATTCACACCTTAGAGGGAGCATTGATCTGCACATATATCTATAAAAAGCGGGTGCCTATTTTGCTTGGGTGGATTCCTCAGTATTTTGCTGTCAAGGTCCCCTTTGTTGCAATAAAGTTCTGTCTGCTTCTGGAATCTCATTGGCTGTGTTATTCCTTGGGTGTTGGCACACCAGGCAACAGTCCCCATTTGGCTAACATGGACATTCAGGCTTGTTCCTGAAGTTAGTGGCTGTCAAAGACCTGAGCAACTCCCAGACTCCCTAACTCAGAGGAGATCCAGGGACCCACCTGCAGTGTCTGCCCACGGAAGCAGGAATACATGTGACACCTTTAAAGCAAATCCTGCTGCTCAGTGGTTTGACTAGGACTGGCCCTTGAACAACCCACTTCCTGTCAGTTAGCTGGGAGGCATCCTTTGGGGGGGGGGGTAGGACATGCATCACAGCTGGGATATGGCAGATGGAAGCAGCTTCTTTGCAGGCATTGCTCAGTCTCCCACAGGAGTTCCAGAGGGGCTGAGCCTAAATGAATGCTAAAATATCGATCCATATACTGTAGAAAAGAGTAAGAGTTCAGTAGCACCTTAAAGACTAACAAAATTTGTGGCAGGGGATAAGCTTCCATTAGTCACTGCTCAGTTCTTCAAATGCAGCTAGAATGTGAGTCCATCCGTCCTATATATTGGAAAGTGGAGCGATTTTAGATGCCAAATGACATTAGCAGGCAAATGACAATAGCAGGTGAATGACAATACCAGACGTGACTGGATTAGGTTTGATATGCAGAGGGGTAGTAGGCTGGAGAAATCAGCACTGGTAATGAGACAGGAAACCTAGATCTTGATTCAGTCCAAGTGGGTGCATTGTCTCGATCTAATCCATATACCGCTTTACCAGAAGCTGTTTTACCTGAGCCAGAGGTCCTTTAAGGGACTTGGATGAACAAAGAAGTTTACAGAGGTAAGTCATCTTTGCAATGCAAATGTGGTTTAATTAAGGAAAAGAAACAGTTTACAATACAAAGACAACAGTCTCTTACACCTTTTTGGGGAGCTAGGGGTTTCTTCCAGTGAACTATTCCCCTGAGCCCGGTTCCACAGCAGTTCTTGATATCTAGTGAAGACACTCACTTGCTACCTTCCTCTGTTATATTCTTCACCACTCTTTAGGTGCAGTCTTCCAGGACGAATAAACACCAGATATTTTGCTGAGTCATGCAGGGCTGGGGCTAATGACTGCATCTGGAGCTCTTAACCCTTTATTAGGAAGGGTGAATGATAGGCAGAAGTACCTGTAGCTACTTACAGCTATGGAATCAGTTGCCAATGTGGTTTGAAGCAAGAATAAGATTACCTGATCACACCATCCTTAATAAGAGATGTTAGCCTCCAGATGGGACCTGGGGAGCCTCCGGAGTTATAGTTTATCTCCAGACTATAGAGATGAGTTCTCCTGGAGAAAATGGATGCTTTGGAGGATGGACTCTCTGGCATTGTACCCCTCTGACACCTTTGACCTACTCAAGCTCCATCCCTGAATCTCCAGGAGTTTCCCAGCCTGGATCTGGCAATGCTACTCCCCCATCCCGCACTGGTGGCCAGGGGGTACCTGGCAGCCCTATCCTTAATCCACTTCTGTGGTTCTTCCAGGTTGGTGCTAAAACAACAACAACTTGTTCTCTGCTGCTTTGGTGGGCAAGACTAGACCTATCGAGGTTAAGCTGCAGGAAGGAGGGTATCAATTGAACACTTAGGAAGAATTTCATGAATGAACGGGTGCCGTTTGACAATGGAACAAATTGCTGGGGAGGGCTGCTCTCCCATCAGAAGTTGGGGTGATCTTAGTGATTCTTGGGCCTTGAGCAAAAGTTCAGGATAGGGCCCTGGAATTACTGCCGCTGCCACCACCTCCGCCCACCCCGGGGCTAAGCAATGTGGAATTCACCAGATTGGTTGTCTAGCTGAAGTTCCAGGTAAACAGACAACCGGGTAACAAGCTTAAAGATTTGCCAGTCAAAGGGTGATCACAGAAACAGGTCTGCAAGGAAAAATCACACCTTTTCAGGGCTGTTCCCCTCAGTTGTACTCTTTGTTTATATAGCATCTGGAAGAAGTAAGCAGTGGCTCAGGAAAGTTCATACCCTACCACAAATTTTGCTAGTGTTTAAGGTGCTGCTGGACTCCTACTCTTTGACTATTACGTAGCACTGAGCATGTGCAAACATTTTAGCCAGTACCGAAACTTAAGGTTTCTGAGTAAATATTTACTGCAGACTCCTACACATTCCAAGGGCTGTTGGTGTCTGGTGTCTCCTGGAGTCGTTGACGCAGATGGTCATGGCTGACACCTCTAGATAAGCTTCTCTCAGCTGTTAGACCAGATGCACCTTTCATATAAGGCTTAAACCCTACCTTTCTATACTGGTAGAGGGTCTCCTATCTCATAGAAAATGCTGTTTCTGAGACGAGGATGAAGTTGGTTCGTGGTTCCCAGTTCCTTTATTTGTTTCTTATTCACAACTTATTCATGAATTCAACCAAAAACACTGAGGAGAGTTTGAAAGCTCTGAACCCCAAAATAAGGTCTGGACCACCACACATCATACACTCCCAGGTTCATGGGACTCTCCCCTTCGAGAGGATAGATGTTGTTTCCTGGTGTAAAGACCAATTCTTGGGCCAATAGCTCCAAAGTGTGGTGCCCCCAGGATAATCATACAGGCCGACACTGGGGCCCGGCTGTGTTTGTGTATCCCCAAAACAGTCTTTGGACCACCCCAAATGACATATTACCATGCTCTGGAAACTGTCCCCTGCAAGAAAGCATATCGTGACACGCGGTCCAAAAACTGGTTCTGGCACACAAGCTTCTATTTGGGTTACCACCGAGAGGCCTCTGTTTCAAAGGAGATTTGAATAAGTAACTGGTTTGATTGCTTACCCTTTGCACCTCAGAATAAGGTATGGACTGCCCAGGGCGCGCCGGCCGCAGGGGTGCCAAACTGCACCCCGCCCTCCCGTGAAAAGTCCCTGCTGCCACCTCCCTGCCACCGCCGCCAGTGAAGAGCGCCCCGCTGGGGCGCAGGAGGCAGTGGTGGAGCTTGCCTGCCCTCCCCCTCTCCCCTTGGGCTTAGCCGCACTTAGAAGATGGGGGTTTAAACGCCTGCCTCTTCCCTGGCTTGCCTGGGTGCCCTGCAGCTGCATGGCACACAGACAAGCCACGCTTAGAAAGAAGAGACAGGGGTGTAAACCCCCGCCTCTTCCCTGGCTTGCCTGGGTGCCCCGCAGCTGCGGGGCGCGCTGGCAAGCCACGCTTAGAGGGAAGAGGCGGGGGCACGTAGGCAAGCCGCGCTTAGAGGGAAGAAATGGGGTTAGAGGGAAGAGACAGGGGTGTAAACCCCTGCCTCTTCCCTGGCTTGCTGGCACACCCCACAGCTGAGGGGCATGCTGGCAAGCCGCGCTTAGAAGGAAGAGACGGGGTTTAAACCCCGGCCTCTTCCCTGGCTTGCCGGTGCTGCCCCCCCCATCTCCAGGCCACACCAGGAGGTTGGCATCACCGGGGGGGCACGAGCATCACAAGCTGGCCTAGGGCACCCAGACACCACAGGCCAGCCCTGGGACTGCCAAATGTTATACACCCCCATGTTCAAGGTACTCTCCCCTTCAAGGGGACATATGGTGTTTCCTGTTCCAAAGCCCAGTTCTTGTGCCAGCTGCTCCAAAGTGGGGTGACCCCAGGATCTATTACCTCTTGCAGGGGCCAGTCTCTGGAGTGTGAGGATGTGTTGCTTGGGGTAGTCCAAAGATTGTTTTGGGGTGCAGCCTGGCCCCAGTATCTGCCTGTGCAATTGTCCTGAGAGCACCCCACTTTGGAGCAGCTGGCACAAGAATTGAGCTTTGGTCCAGGAAATGCCCCTGAATGTAAAGGTGTGACAGTCCAAACCTTGTTTTGGGGTGCAGAGGGCATGAGGTCGTACCAGTCCCTTATTCAAATCTTCTGTGAAATAAAGGCCTCTTGGTGGTACTCCAAATAGAAGCTTGTGGTACCAGAACCAGTGTTTGGACCAGGCACCTCTGTATGTCCTTTTGCAGGGGACAGTCTCTGGCATGTGGAGATGGGTCTAAAGATTGTTTGGGGGTGCAGCATGGCCCCAGTGTCTACCTGTTCGATTGTCCTGGGGGCACCCCACTTTGGAGCAGCTGGCACGAGAACCGGGCTTTGGACTAGGAAACAGCAGATGTCCCCTTGAAGGGGAGAGTCAGTTGAATGTGATGGTGGATGATATATGGTGGTCCACACATTATTTTGGGGTCCAGAGCTTTCAGGCTCTCCTCAATATTTTTGGTTGAATTCTTGAATAAATCGTGAATAAGGAATGAATAAGGAACTGGAAATAAGGAACTAATTTCAGCCTCCTGTTTCAGAGTAACCTTTTATTCTGCCAGAAACCAAAAGCTGGAAAGAGATGGACAAGATGCTGGCTGGTCATCATGACATTTTACTACTTTAAATTCTTGTCCGAAATCCAGAGAACTCTTGTAAGATCTTGAAACATAAAAGGATGAGTAGCTAATCCATGGCAGCAATTGTGATCAACAGGAATCATTGCCAAAGATGTGGAAAACAACTGGAATTGTTGCCCGAGATTTCTGGCAGGGTTTACTGGGGAAAGGACTGAGTGCTGGAGAATAGGGTTCAATGTGCCTTAAGACCCTAGCAGGTACCCTATAGATGGAGAAGAGAATGACAATCAGAGACAGGGTTGCCAGCCTCAAGGTGGTGCCTGGAATTCTCCCAGGATTATACCTCATCTCCAAACTACAGAGATCACATCCACTGGAGGAAATTTGGAAGATGCACTGCATGGCATCATATCCCTCCCCTGCACAAACTGCTTTCCCCAGGCATCAGCCCCAAATCACCATGAATTCCCAGGCTGCAACTGTAACCCTAGTAACTTAGAAGGGTTCTAAGTAATGTATTTTTTAAAATGCTGCTTGAAAATGCTGCTACTGACAAACAGAAATTCACCAAGAAAAGATGTCCCGGCTGTTTGTTGCCAGGCCAGAATTTCTATGTGCTCCATTTCTAAATGTCAAGCTGCTGTAATAATGAGTGGGGTCAGCTGAATTAAATGACATTTTTGGTTTAATTTTGGGTGCTGGACTGTGGAATCTAGTTCACGGGCTGTATTACATTGTTTATATTCCATTGTTCTTTAATTCTATTATCCATTTTTATTGCCCTGTTCATTTTATGTATTAGACTGGACTTGCAATTTTTTAAATAATTCTGTAAGTAAAGGTAAAGGTTCCCTTGCTTGAAAGCCAGTCGAATCCGACTCTAGGGTTGCGGTGCTCATCTCCATTTCAAAGCCGAAGAGCCAGCACTGTCCGAAGACGTTTCCATGGTCATGTGGCCGGCATGACTAAACACCAAGGTGCACGGAATGCTGTTACCTTCCCACTGGAGTGGTACCTATTTATCTACTTGCAATTTCTTGCTTTCAAACTGCTAGGTTGGCAGTAGCTGGAACCAGAGACGGGAGCTCCCTCCATCATGTGGCACTCTTGGGTCTCGAACTGCTGAACTACTGACCTTCTGCAGCCTGCAGTTCAGCATCTTAACCACTTGAGCCACCGCAGCTGTATAATTCTGTAATACCCCATTAATCTCAACCAGAAAGGCAGGTGATAAATAAGGTAAATAAAATAAATACATATTCACCTTGCTCTAAACTGAAATGCTGCTTATAAATTGCTGTTTTCATTCAAACTTTTCCAAGAATCAGATGCTGTGTCATATTTGTTTTCTTCCCAGAAAAGAGTATTCAGTTTCCCATATAATCATTTTTCAGCCTGATTGGCTTCCAAAGCAACTTTCACAGCTATAATATAAAACTGAAATAATGGCAGCAGCAATTTTCAACTGAAGCAACAGGCAATGCTCTATACAACTGATAGTGCCATCCTCAGCAGAGTTCAATCCATCTAAGCCCATTGGCACCAAAGCACTTAGAAAGGTGTAACTCTGTTTAGAATTGCATTGTGGAGGAATTACAGGGTTTCTCTTTGGGACAGAAGTCTGGCCAGTGCTGGAAAGACGGCATTATTCAATGACTGATGCACTGGAAATGACAAAAGGATTATGTAAAGTACTGGGTTTCGGGCCTCATGACTCGGACGACGACATAAGAGAAGACGCGTTTATTCGTACTTCACACAAGACAAAGAACAAACAGTAACGGCCGGAGGCCAACTATATACAGTTAGGGGGGACGGCCCCATATTCCTATTGGCGGGTTTGAATCGCCCGCCAATGCTGCCATTGGTTCTCTACTGGCGAGCTCAGGAACCTAGTCCCTATTGTTCTCAGAGAGCGAAGCTTGGCTGTATTTCGCCAGCTCTGCCTTCTGATCCCAGGACACAACACCCCTCCCCCCATAGTTCGTCTCCTCTCAGGTGACGTAGTCCTTTAAGTATGCTGGTGGCCTCCGTTCCCTTAGTGAACGTCGGGGGCCGGTACCGGACTGGCGGGGCCCCCATCGGGTGGTCCTCCCGCACAAGGAGCTTGGATCTCCGGTAGTCGCTGTGGTGGTGACGGTGGCGGCGGCAACAGTGGCGGCAGCGGCGGCGGCGATTCAGCTGTCTCTGGGACCCCATCCGGACTCCGTGGTCTTTCAGGCTCTGGCTCCGCTGGCGGTGCCTGCAGCCGATCGGATGCTGGAGCGGCTGCGGCGTTTCTCGGTAACGGGGCCTGGATCCCTGTGTCGGGGTCTTGCCGCCTCCGGAGCTGGTCCACGTGTTTCCGGAGGACCCTGTCCCCATCTGCTAGGACCTCGTAGGACACTGGCCCGGTGGGTTTTAGGATGCGCCCGGCCAACCACTGAGGCCCCGCCCCGTAGTTCCGGAAGTAAACAGGTTCCCCCGGGAGGAAGCTTCGGGCGTCTCCCGGGTTTCGACCATCTTTCCCTCTGGGGCTCGGTCCGGGTGGAGCCTGTCTAACAAGGTCGTGGGGCGGCGGCCCATCAATAGTTCTGCGGGGCAATGCCCGGAGATGGGGTTTGGGGTGGTGCGGTGTTTTAGGAGGAAGCGGGCCAGCCGGAAC
Organism: Gekko gecko; assembly: GCA_029375565.1. NCBI lineage: Eukaryota > Metazoa > Chordata > Lepidosauria > Squamata > Gekkonidae > Gekko > Gekko gecko. The sequence goes on along the minus strand of JAPDNY010000005.1, from coordinate 32,691,327 downwards.
TCCCAATCCCCCTCCGTTATGCGGCTGAGGGCTTCTTTGGCGGTACGTACCGTTCTCTCCACCTGTCCATTTGTTGCCGGGTGGAAGGGCGCTGATCGTATGTGCCTGATTAGGTTGCTTGCGAGGAACGCTTGAAACTCGGCAGATGTGAACGCTGCCCCATTGTCCGACACGATGGTGTCTGGCAACCCGTGCGTTGCGAATATTTTCCGCAGGGCCCTTATTGCCGCTTTGGCAGAGGTGGTAGACACTGGGCTTATTTCCACCCATTTCGAGTAGGAGTCTACTGTCACCATGAACTGGAGCCCCTGGAATGGCCCGGCAAAATCTATGTGTAGGCGTGACCACGGCTTGTGGGTAGACTCCCAGCTTTGGGTTGGCGCTCTCGGGGGATTGGGACGGACTTCCTGACACCGTGTGCACCCTCGGACCCAGGTTTCAATTTCTGCGTCCATCCCGGGCCACCACACGTAGCTCCTTGCCAGAGCTTTCATTCGTACAATGCCGGGGTGTGCCTCGTGCAGCGTTTCTAGAACCCCTTGTCTCATGGGCCCCGGGATGACCACCCTGTCCCCCCATAGTAAGCACCCTTTCAAGGCGGATAACTCTTCCCTCCTGGCTTTGTATGCCGTGAACTCTGGCCCTGTCTGTTCCGCTGGCCATCCCCTCACCACCCAGTTTAGGACCCGGGAGAGAATGGGATCTCGGGACGTGCGGGCGGCCACGTCTGCAGCCTGAAGGGGGGGTTAGGCAACTCCTCCATTAACAATACAGCGGGAGCCGGGGCCGGATCTTCCCCTGTATGCGGCAGCGGCAGGCGGCTCAAGGCGTCGGCATGACCCAGCGCCTTGCCCGGCCGATGCTCCAACTGGTACTGGTAGCCCGCTAAAAACAAGGACCAGCGCAACACCCGGGGCGACAATACCTGCGGCGTTTGTTTGTCCGCCGCGAACAGACCCAGGAGCGGCTTATGATCGGTTACGAGCGTGAAGGGCCGCCCGTACACAAAGTTGTGAAACTTTTAACCCCCGCCACCAGTGCCAAGCCCTCACGGTCGATTTGCGCATAGTTCCGCTCCGCGGAGGACAGCGTGCGGGAGTAGTAAGCCACCGGGACTTCCCTCCCATCTGGTAGCTTGTGGGCCAAGACCGCCCCGACCCCATACGGTGATGCGTCACATGCAAGGATCACCGGGAGCTTTTCATCAAAGTGGGCGAGTACTGCGTTAGAAATCAAGAGTACTTTAACCCCCGAAACGCCGCCGCCTCCCTCGCTCCCCATGCCCAAGGTGTCGCCTTATCCAGCAGCCTGTGCAGGGGTTCGGCCACGGCGGCTTTGTGTGGGAGAAAGGCGTGGTAAAAGTTCAGGAGGCCTAAGAACGCCTGGAGCTCCGCCTTGGACTTCGGGGCGGGGGCCTCCACGATGGCCTTCACCTTGTCCCTCGCCGGATGCAGGCCTGTTGCGTCTACCCGGTACCCCAAGAACTCCACCTCTGGCACCCCGAGGAGGCACTTTTCCCGCTTCACTTTCAGCCCCGCGGCTTGGAAGCGTCCCAGTACCGTTCGGAGGCGGGCGGCGAAGCTTTCCGGGGTGGTCGCGGCGATGAGGACGTCGTCGAAGAACGGCGTCACTCCAGGGATCCCTTTTAACAAGTCGTCCATGAGATTTTGGAAGATCCCTGGGGCCACACTGACCCCGAACTGCAGCCGCTTCACCCTGAAGGCCCCCCGGTGGGTTACTATGGTTTGCGCCTCGGCCGTGGCTGCATCCACCGGGAGTTGCTGGTACGCCTGCGCGAGATCCAGCTTTCCAAATATGCGCGCCCCCGCCAGTGTTGCTAAGACGTGGCTGACCACGGGTACGGGGTATGCGTGCGCCTGAAGTGCCTGGTTAATGGTGCACTTGTAATCCGCGCAGATGCGGATTTCCCCGTTTGGCTTTACGGGTGTCACAATCGGGGTCTCCCATCGAGCGTTCGGAACAGGCTCTAGGACTCCCTGGGCCACTAACCGGTCCAGTTCGGCCTCTATTTTAGGGCGGAGGGCCAGGGGCACGGTGCGGAAGCGCCGTTGGATGGGCGTCACTGTGGGGTCTAAGTGGAGCGACACCGGGGGCCCTTTATAACACCCCAGTTTCCCGTCAAAGACCTCGGGGAATTCCTTGCACACCGCCCCCCAGTCACGCATCCCGCACTTATTCACTCCCCCAATCGTGATGCCTAGGGCCTCAAACCATGCCCGCCCCAGGAGACTCACGAGATTTCCCTCCACCACCACCAAGTCCAAGTTCCCCTCAAAGTCTCGGTATTGCACTTGGAAAGTGCCGACTCCCCGGATGGGGACAGGGTTCTTTTGAAAGTCCACCAAGCTTAGTGGCGATGGACGTAGAGTGGGTCCCCCTGACGGGCAAAGTCTTTTTAAAGTGTCCATGGAAATGATGGACGCCGCCGATCCCGAGTCCACTTCCATGCGACAGGGGGACCCTTCGATCCGTACGGTTACTTGGATCTTCGGGGTAGAGGAGAGGTTGGGGTTGGGGAGGCGAAGTACCTGCAGCGGTTGGTCGGTGAGATGGTTCAACTCGGCGACCTCTTCCGTCGTCTCGTAGGCGGTGGACGATGCGCGGTGCGGTGGAACCGATGATCTCGCATTTCTGGGGCCCTTGGACCGGCAGACCCGTGCGAGGTGTCCCTGCTTTCCGCACCCGTGACAAACGGCATCCCGGAACTTGCAGGATTTCCTTCCGTGGCCTTCCCCGCAGCTGGCACAGACGGTCCGGTTGCCGGAAGGCTTGGCTGGCTCTCTGTTGGCCTGCTGGAACGGCGCCGGCCGGCGTTGTTGAGGTCTGAGGGCGAAGACCTCTTCCGTATCTACATTCCCGGGGCTTGGACTCCTTCCGACCACATGGGCGGCCGCGGCCAGCCGTTCCCCTTCCGCGGCCTCGTGGGCTGTTGCGGCGTCTAGGGCCTCGTCTAAGGAGAGCCTCCGGTGTCCAACCAACTTGCGCCGCAGCTTGGAGTCCGCCAGGCCCCACACGAACTGCGTCAGCAGGTTGTCCTCCACCTTCGGGAATCCGCAGTCCACCGCGAGCGCCCTTAGCGCGGCCAGGAAGGTGGCAATGAATTCCCCTTGGGCCTGGACTCGCCTCTGGAAATCCATCCTCTTGGCCAGGAAGGTCGGCCGGGGGCTGAAGTAAGCGTTGAGGACATCCAGGATCTCCCCAAGCGAGCTCTCCAAGGCCGTGCGGGGGACCAAGAGGCTCTTGGCGAGGCGGACGGTTTGGGTGCCGCAGGCGTTCAGCAGGATCGCTCGTTTCTGGTCGGGGTGGCGGATTTCGTTGAGCTCCAAATAGCTGATGAGCTGGTCGACCCATGCGTCCCAGGTTTCTGGCTGCGACGGATCGAAGTGCTCCAGGGTTACATGAGAAGCGGCCATGGTTCTGTCTGGGAAGGCGTGCGCCGGGGCGAGCGGTGCGGTGCTGCTCTCGGGGTCAGCGATGCGATGCTCGGCGAGCGGTGCGGTGCTGCTCTCGGAGTCAGCGATGCGGCGCTCGGCGTTGTCCTTTTCGTCGCTCATGGAGTCACGGAAGGCGTTGAAATCCCACCTTCGTCGCCACTGTAAAGTACTGGGTTTCGGGCCTCATGACTCGGACGACGACATAAGAGAAGACGCGTTTATTCGTACTTCACACAAGACAAAGAACAAACAGTAACGGCCGGAGGCCAACTATATACAGTTAGGGGGACGGCCCCATATTCCTATTGGCGGGTTTGAATCGCCCGCCAATGCTGCCATTGGTTCTCTACTGGCGAGCTCAGGAACCTAGTCCCTATTGTTCTCAGAGAGCGAAGCTTGGCTGTATTTCGCCAGCTCTGCCTTCTGATCCCAGGACACAACAGATTATTAAACGAAGGAATAAAACCCCCAAAGTTTTCGCCTTTCCTGAGCGAGTCGTGGTGGTCAGAATGTCACACTAGGGTCTGGGAACTCAAATCCCCCACTGAGCCAAACCCAAAGTTTTCTGGGTGATGCTGAGCCAGTTGCTTACCTCACAGGGTTGTGAAGATAAAATGGAGGAAGGAGAATGCTGTGTGCCACCCTGAGCTCCTTGGAGGAAGGACTGGATACAAATGTACTCAAATAAATGCACTCTCCTCAAGCCCCTTGCTCCTGCTCCTGCAGTTCCTCCCTATCTCTAGAGCAACCTTGAGGAAAATACTCCTCCCTTCCAGAAACTGGCAGTTTTGTCTCCCTTATCAGGTCCTTTTTCTTTTCTGACCACAACAAAGAGCTTTAGAGGGGATTATCTATATATCTAATTCCCAAGTGGCCCCCTGATATCTAAATCCGGACATCAGGGGCACCTGGGGGCAGGGAGACTTTCCTGCGCACGTGGGGCAATCCCCATGTGTACAGAAAAATCTAAACAGTTTTAAAAAGTGTAGGAGGGATATCTAACCCCCCCCCAAATAAGAGTGTTTCCTGCGCATGCGCAAGGAACGCTCTGGGAACTCTGTGGCAGTTGGCGGCTGAAAGCCACTCAGTCCTCGCCACCGGAGCGGGGTGGGTGGGGGAAGAGGAGATCAGCGGAGGAGGAGGATCGCTGGAGCCGGGGGGGAGGAGATCAGTGTCGGCGGAGGAGGGGGACATAGCCGGAGCCGGGTGGGGGAGGAGGAGGGAGGAGGAGGAGGAGGGGGACATAGCCAGAGCCGGGGGGGAGGAGATCGGTAGTGGCGGCAGAGGAGATTGCTGGAGCCGGGGGGTGGAAGACGAGATTGGCGAGCCCGATGGCTGGAAGTTGCTCATGTACCGCTGCTGGGGCGGGGGGGGAGGAGGTGATCGCCGGAGCCAGGGGGAGGGAGGACATCACCAGCACCTCCCCCAGCGAATATCGCGGGTCCCTCTTCTTGTAATGCCTAAAGTCCTCTCACTGACTTGGGTCTTTTCTCCCCATCCCACTCCACTCATAGTTGCTACTCTCTGGTTTAGGAAATTCCCGGAAATTTTGGGGGCAGAGCCTGGGGAGAGCAGGTTTGGGGAAGGAGAGAAACCTGAGCAAGGTTGTTGTTGTTGTTCAGTCGCACAGTCGAGTCTGACTCTTTGCGACCCCATGGATCGCATCACGTCAGGCCTTCCTGTCTTCCGTTGTGCTCCGGAGTTTGCTTAATTTCATGTTCCTTGCATCGATAACACTGTCTAACCATCTCATCCTTTGCTGTCCCCTTCTTCTTTGACCTTCAATCTTTCCCAGCCTTTTAGATACCTATCTTCTGATCTATAGTACCTTCTCTCCTGCTTGTAGCCTGTCAATGAACCTTTTTATGGCAGAGAAAGCTTCTGATAATCTTGTTACAGAATACTAGTAATGTGTCTCCAAAAGTTCCCTATTAATTTCTCCCCTTACAGGAGTTTGCTTAGTTTCATGTTCGTTGCATCAATAACACTGTCTAACCATCTCATCCTTTGCCGTCCACTTCTTCTTTGACCTTCAATCTCTTCCAGCATCAGGGTTTTCTCCAGTGAGTGCTCCTTTCTCCTCTGGTGGCCAAAGTATTTGAGCTTCAGGTTCAATATCTGGCTTTCTGGGAACAATCAGGGTTGATTTCTTTTTGGATTGACTGGTTTGATTTCCTTGCAGTCCAAGGGACTCTCAAGAGTCTTCTCCAGCACTATAATTCAAAAGGATCTATTCTTTGGCACTTGGCCTTCCATAAGGGAATTTCACATTACCGAGACTCTGCCGGATTGAAGCCGTTTCTGATTCGTCTTGAAGTAAACCGGTACAGGGCTGCCATTTTCACACATGGCTTTCCCTGACCGGAAAAGAGCCGAATCAGAAGCGGTTTGGCATTTCAGATTGCACCACTTTGTTTTCCCGCCGGTTCCCGCCACACCTTTTTTAAAAAAATGTTCGCTTTAGAGCGCTATAGCGCTATAGTGCTATAAAAACAACACTGCAGGCATTCCAATGGGGTTGCTATGATGCTATTGTGCTATAGCGCTATAGCGCTATAGCGCTCTAAAGCGAACGTTCAAAAAAAAAAAAAAGCCGGAGATCGCCCGCGCGGGCGAAAAAAGGCGGGAAAAAAGCGTATCGGATCCGGGAGAAGAAACTGATGACTACTTGGAAGCGGTTGACAGGTAAAACGCTTCAGCCCCGTTTCCTGAACGGGACAGAAGCGATTCTGTGTGAAATTACAAATATATTCCGGTAGGGAACTGGTTCTAAAACGGTTCTGTCTGAAATGCCAGACCAGAAACCGTTTGGGAACCGTTCCTCTTCCGGATTATATCATCTGTCTGAAATTCCCCTTATAGTCCAACTCTCGCTGCCATACATTACTACTGGGAATCCCACTGCTTTGACCATATGGACTTTTGTAGGCAGGATAATGTAGGATGGGGTTTGGTGAGGGTAACTTCTCTGGTATGAGGGGACATGTGAGGAAGAACCTGAAAGGAAAAGTGGAAAGGGTCAAAACCACTGGGGAAGCTTGGAGACTATTTAAAAATACAATCCTAGAAGCTCAGAAAAAATATATACCGCAGGTTAGGAAAGGCACAAATAGGAATAGAAAAAAGCCTGCATGGTTAACAAATAAAGTAATGGAACCTGTAAAAGGTAAGAAGGATTCCTTTAAGCAGTGGAAAGCTAGTCTCAGTGAGGTTGATAAAAGGGAACACAGGCTGTGGCAATTAAAATGCAAGTCTGTGATCAGGCAAGCAAAAAGGAAATATGAGGAGCATATTGCAAAAAACATAAAGGCGAACAATAAAACTTTCAAATACATTAGAAGTAGGAAACCAGCCAGGGAGGCAGTGGGGCCCTTGGATGACCAAGGGGTAAAAGGACTACTGAAGGATGACAGGGAAATGGCTGAGAAGCTGAATGCATTTTTTGCCTCTGTCTTCACTGTGGAAGATGACAAGTGCTTGCCCACTCCAGAAACATCGATTTCGGGAGGGGGTTTGAAAGACCTGAATCAGATTGAGGTGACAAGAGAGGAAGTCCTACGACTGATGGACAATTTAAAAACTAATAAATCACCAGGCCCGGATGGCATTCATCCGAGAGTTCTGAAAGAACTGAAATGTGAACTAGTGGATCTCCTTACATTAATATGTAATCTTTCTTTAAAATCTGCCTCCATTCCTGAGGACTGGAAGGTAGCTAATGTCACTCCCATCTTTAAAAAGGGCTCCAGGGGAGATCCAGGAAATCACAGGCCGGTCAGTATGACACCGATACCGGGCAAGTTGCTGGAAACTGTTATTAAGGAAAGAATTAGTAGGCACATTGATGAACAAAAACTATTGAGGCAGACTCAGCATGGGTTCTATAAGGGAAAATCTTGTCTCACTAACCTGTTAGTGTTTTTTGTGGGAGTGAAGAAACATATGGACAAGGGGGACCCAACAGATTTATTTACCTTGACTTCCAGAAAGCTTTTGATACAGTTTCTCATCAAAGGCTCCCAAGTAAGCTCAATAGTCATGGGATAAAAGGACAAGTCCTCTTGTGGATCAAAAACTGGCTTATAAATAGGAAACAGAGAGTGAGTATAAATGGGAAACTTTCTCAGTGGAGGGTGGTAAGCAGTGGGGTACCACAGGGATCGGTACTCGGTCCAATGCTTTTTAACTTGTTTATTAACGATTTAGAATTGGGAGTAAGCAGTGAAGTGGCCAAATTTGCAGATGACATGAAGTTGTTCAGGGTGGTGACAACCAGGGAGGATTGCGAGGCACTCCAAAGGGATCTGTCAAGGATGGGTAAGTGGGCAGCAACGTGGCAAATGAGGTTCAATGTAGCCAAGTGCAAAGTGATGCACATTGGAGCCAAAAATCCTAAATATAAATACACATTGATGGGGTTTGAACTGGCAGAGACTGACCAAGAGAGAGATCTTGGAGTCGTAGTAGATAACTCAATGAAAATGTCTAGGCAGTGTGTAACTGTGATAAAGAAGGCCAACGCTATGCTGGGGATTATTAGGAAGGGAACTGAAAACAAATCAGCCAGTATCATCATGCCCCTGTATAAATCATTGGTGCGACCTTATCTGGAATACTGTGTACAGTTCTGGTCACCACACGTCAAAAAGGATATTATAGCATTGGGAAAAGTGCAGAGAAGGGCAACTAGAATGATAAAACGGTTGGAACACTTTCCCTGTGAAGAAAGGTTAAAACACTTGGGGCTCTTTAGCTTGGAGAAACGACGGCTGAGGGGTGACATGATCGAGGTTTATAAGATTATGCATGGGATAGAGCAGGTAGAGAAAGAAGTACTTTTCTCCCTTTCTCGCAATACAAGAACCCGTGGGCACTCCATGAAACTGCTGAGCAGTCGGGTTAGAACAGATAAAAGGAAGTACTTCTTCACCCAAAGAGTGATTAACATATGGAATTCACTGCCACAGGAGGTGGTGGCAGCTACAAGCATGGACAGTTTCAAGAGGGAATTAGATAAACATATGGAGCAGAGGTCCATCAGTGGCTACTGGCCACAAGGTATAGATGGGAACTCTCAGTCTGGGGCAGGTGATGTACTCTATTGTTGGTGCTGGAGGGGGCAGCAGCGGGAGGGCTTCTAGTGTCCTGGCCCCACTGTTGGACCTCCTGATGGCACTTGGTATTTTTGGCCACTGTGTGACAGAGTGTTGAACTAGATGGGCCATTGGCCTGATTCAACATTGGCTTCTCTTATGTTCTTATGTTCTTAATGTCTCTGCTTTTTATTATGCTGTCTAGGTTTGCCATAGCTTTCCTCCCAAGGAGCAGGCATCTTTTAATTTCATGGCTGAAGTCACTGTCTACAGTGATCTCGGATCCCAAGAATGTGAAGTTTGTCACTGCTTCCATGACTTCCCTTTTATTTACCAAGGAGTGATGGGGCTGGAAGCCATCATCTTAGTTTTTTTTAATGTTGAGTTTCAAGCCAACTTTTGCGCTCTCCTCTTTCATGTTGAGCAAGAGGCTCTTCAGGTCCTCTTCATTTTCTGCCATTAGAATGGTATCATCCGCATATCTGAGGTTGTTGATGTTTTTCCTGGCAATCTTAATTCTGGCTTGTGATTCATCTAGGCCGTCATTTCTCATGATGTACTCTGCATATAAATTGAATAAGCAGAGTGACAATATACATCCTTGTTGTACTCCTTTTCCTATGCTAAACCAATTACTTGTTCCATATCTGGTTGTAATTGTTGCTTCTTGACCCTTATACAGGTTTCTCAGGAAATATGTGGTCTGGTACTCCCATCTCTTTAAGGACTTGCAGTTGTTTGTTGTGATCCACACAATCAAAGGCTTTAGCATAGTCAATGAAGCAGATGTAGATGTTTTTCTGGTACTCCCTTGCTTTCTCCATAATCCAGTGAATGTTGGCAATTTGATCTCTAGTTCCTCTACTTCTTTGAAACCCAGCTTGTACTTCTAGCAGTTCTCTATCAACATACTGTTGAAGCCCTGGATAGAAAACTACAATCCTAGCTTGTAGTATGTTGCTAGTATGTGAAATGAGTGCAGTTGTGCGATAGTTTGAACATTCCTTGGCATTGCTCTTCTTTGGGATTGGAATATAAACTGAACTTTTCCAATACCGTGGCCACTGTTGCGTTTTCCAAATTTGCTGGCATATTGAGTGCAGCACTTTAACAGCATCATCTTTTAAAACTTTGAATAACTCAGCTGGGATACCATCACCTCCGCTAGTTTTGTTGTTAGTAAAGCTTTCTAAGGCCCATTTGATTTTGCACTCCAGAATGTCTGGCTCAAAGTCAGTGATCACAATGCTGTGGTTGTCAAGGACACTGACGTCCTACTTGTATAGTTCTTCTGTGTATTCTTGCTATCTCTTCCTAATCTCTTCTGTTTCTGTTAGGTTCCTACAATTTTTGTCTTTTATCATGGCCAGCTTTGCATGGAACGTTCCCTTGATTTCTCCAATTTTCTTGAAGAGATCTCTAGTCCTTCCCATTCTATTGTTTTCATCAGTTACTTTGCATCTTTCCTTCAGGAAGGCCTCCTTATCTCTCATTGCTGTTCTCTGGAAATCTGCATTCAGTTGGGTAAATCTTTCCTTTTTCACCTTTGCCTTTTGCTTTCCTTCTTTCCTCTGCTATGTGTAAAGCCTCATCAGACAGCCACTGTGCTTTCTTGCATTTCTTTGTATTTGGGATGGTGCTGATTGCTGTCTTGTGTACACCACCACAAACCTCCGTCCATAGTTCCTCAGGCACTCTATCAAATCTAGTACCTTAATCCTATTCTTCACCTCCACTGTATATTCATCAGGGATGTGATCTAGGTCAAACCTGAATGGCCTAGTGGTTTTCCCTACTTTCTTCAGTTTCAGCCTGAATTTTGCAATGAGTAGCTCATAATATGAGCCACAGTTAGCTCCAGCTGGTTTTTACTGACTGTATAGAGCTTCTTCATCTTTGACTGCAAATGACATAATCAGATTTCGATGTTGCCCATCTGGTGATGTCCATGTGTAGAGTCGCCTCTTAGGTTGTTGGAAGAGGGTGTTTGCTATGACCAGCGTAAGGTATAATGAGCAAGGTATAATGCCGTAATAAGGGTTGCCAGCTCTGGGTTGGGAAATACCCGGAGATTTTGGGGATGGAGCCTCAGAAGGATGGGGTTCGGTGAGGGACTTCAATGGGGTATAATGCCATAGAATTCACCTTACAAAGCAGCCATTTTCTCCAGGTTAACTGATCTCTGTTGCCTGGAGATAGTGGGAGAGTTCCAGCTACCACCTGGACGTTGGCAACCCTACATACAGTCTCTCCCCCAAAGCTACTTTCTTCAGTGGAACTAATCTCTGTAGTTGAGATCAGTTGTAATTCTGGGAGAGCACCAGGACCCACCTGTAGGTTGGCAACCTTACCCCCTATGCTGTCTAACTGACATAAATTGACACAGGACGCCCTGTAGAAATCTGCTTTCCAGCTTGTGTCTCCTTAATAGCTCTAAGAATGTTTAATGGGAAATGAATCTGATTTATTGCAACCTGCTTCTGCCCTGAATACTGTTCTGTGATCTCATTTTATGCGGCTGAATGTTTTCTGCTGCTGTTATTGCCACGGGCTATTTTAACATTGACAGTTCTGTCGTTTCTATGATTTTATTGTTTTATTTTTACTGTCTGAGCCGGGAGGAAGTGTATATAAACGCTTTAAAGGCAAGATTATTTTGACAGTAGTTGAAATCTTGTCGGCTCGGGTGGGGAAGGTGAGAAGTGACTGAAACCTGCCGGCAAAACGGCCCTTCTCCTGCGCCTCCCCTCGTCTTTTCACCCTTCCTTAAACATAAAACAGGCTCAGCACCTCAAAGACTACATCTCCCGATAGGCTCCGCTCCCGTTTTTTAGGGACGCTCCACGAATTCCTAAGTTGTTTCCCTAGCGCAGTAAACGGACGAGTTCCGTTTTAAAACAAGGGGTGAAGAACGCTGTGCGGCGCTCGGTGTTTATGGACGGTCCCCGAGATTAACCGAATCCCCCGGCCTGAGAAGAGAGGAGCCGAGTGAGCTGCCCGGCCCGGCGATGAGTCACCTCAGCGGGGGCGGCGGGGCAGTTCGGTCCCTCCTGGATTTGTGAGTGTCCGGTGCTGCGGGCGGGCTCACTGACAGGCGTCCTCGGAGCCACAATTCACGCCTTGCTCTCTGTCTCCTTTGTTTCCTCTTCCCTTTCGTCGCCCGACTTGCCAGTTTACGGCCCCCTTTCTTATTGCCCTTCTTCTCGGCCAGAACTCAGCCCTGGCAACGTAAAAACAAAGCGACCCAGATGCTTCTGAGTGTGCGCGGGGCGCATCCCCCGCCCCATCCTCTGAAAAGAGGCTTTGGCCGATTTTTGCCATTCTGCCTTTTGAACAGCATCTTCATCTGCAGATTTTATCCGGCGATGAGGTTTTTCGCGTCAGCGTGCGGTACGGTGGTTAAGAGTGCCAAGCTGGGGAGACCTGAGTTCAAATCCCCGCTGATCTTGGATGATTTTGAACCGGTCATAACCTCTCGACGTAAACTGCTTCGCGGGGTTGTGAGAACAGGGTGGAAGCGGGGAAAGCCATGTAGGTTGCTCAGAGATCTTTGGTAGGATAAAACTGAAGTGGGATAGGCAAGTCCCCAGAGTTTCACAGGTCCTCATACAGAAAAATTCAGGTGGGCAGCCCTGTTTTTTTTTTAAGCACCCCTAAAAGATGCATTTTTATTGCAGAAGGTCAGTAGTTCAGCAGTTTGAGACCCAAGAGTGTCACATGAGGGAGTGAGCTCCTGTCTCTGGTTCCAGCTCCTGCCAACCTAGCAGTTCGAAAGCAAGAAATTGTAAGTAGATAAATAGGTACCACTCCAGTGGGAAGGTAACAGCATTCTGTGCACCTTGGTGTTTAGTCATGCCGGCCACATGACCACGGAAATGTCTTCGGACAGTGCTGGCTCTTCGGCTTTGAAATGGAGATGAGCACCGCAGCCCTAGAGTCGGATTTGACTGGCTTTCGAGCAAGGGAACCTTTAAGACAACAACATAACAACATTACACAGCATAACACACAATACAATTACACAAAATACAATACACAGTACAATACCTTAACACTACAAACAACCACAACATTCAACATTCACGGGGGGGGTACAATTCCCATAACAGATCATCGATTAGATTCCCTCCCACCTTACCGATCTAATTGCTATACTCCTTTACTTCTGTATCCACAAATTCTATCTATCTATCTTATCCATTTCTAGTTTAACAAATTGATAGTATTCAATCTTTGTTGTTTCTCTCCATCCTTCTCCCTCTGATCATACCAGTTGTAAAAGCGTTGCCAGGTATTTGTAGAGGCTGATTCGTCGTGCCCTTTCAGCATCAGAGTCAGTTTGTCCATTTCTGCTGCCTCCATTATCTTCTCAATCAACTCTTGTTTAGTTGGTACCACCGTAGACCGCCAATACTTCGCATACAAAATCCTAGCCTCGGTTGCTATATATATTATCAAATACCTCTCTTCTCTCCGCACCTCTTTTGGAAATATTCCCAACAATAGTATCTCTGGTTTGAACAAAAGAATACCTTTTATAATTTTCTGCATCATTCTATGCACCCATATCCAATAGTTTTTTGTAACCTCACAAGTCCACCACATATGATAGAATGAACCCATCTTGACATTACATTTCCAGCACTTATTAGAACATTTCTCATCATATTTTGACAACTTATCTGGCGTAATATACCACCTATACAACATTTTATACATGTTTTCTCTATATGAGACCGCCCTAGTTATTTTCACGTTTGTTTTCCATATTTGCTCCCACTGTTCCAACTCAATATTATAACCAAAGTTTGTTGCCCATTGAATCATGTTATTTTTCATCATTTCATCTACCATATAGTCAGCCAGCAACAGTGCATACATTTTTTTAATAAACTTCTCTTCCGGCTCATGTAATATTTTCTCCATATCTGTTAATGACTTCTCAAACCCTATCTTTTTATGTTTTTTATACCTTGATTGAATCTGAACTCTGTGCCACCAACTGATATCATCGTCCAGTTCCAACTCCCCCTTCGCATTTATAATGTCCAAATATCTTTGTGGGGGTCTTCACAGTATAACCTAGGTAAAGTGACTGCTTCTACTGGGGCTACCAGCCTAGAGGTTTTAGTAAACCACCTCCTTCGGATGGTCTCGCATACTCTTCCAAGTGCATCTCGTATCCAATGCTATCTGAAGTATTTGCGTGCTGCCACCTTCTCATCCCACAGAAAAGCGTGCCAACCTTCCAAAAGATCATGGCCTTCCAATTTTAAAAGTCTTCTATCTTCCAACATCACCCATTCCCTGAGCCAAGCCAAAGCTCCAGCTCTGTAGTACAATGTCCAATTGGGCAGGGCAAGTCCTCCTCTTTCTTTCGAATCCTATAATACTTTGAGTCTAATTCTTGCTCTCTTCCCCTGCCACACAAACTTAGTAGTAATTTGCTCCAACTCTTTCAGGATTGCCAGGTTTTTCAGCACAGGAATCGTTTGAAACAAGAAGATCCATCTTGGTAAAATGTTCATCTTTATCAGAGCAATTCTTCCAATTAAAGACAGCTTTAAATTCTTCCATTTTTCCAGATCTTGCTTCGTTGCTTTTAGCAATTCTCTGTAATTATCTTCTTGCAGCGAACTGCACTTGTTCTTCAATTGAATTCCTAAGTATTTTACCTTCACACAGAGTTTATATCCCGATTTTTCTTGCAGGCACTCTCTTTGCTCCGATGTCATATTTTTAGTTAAAATTTTTGTTTTAGCCAAGTTGATCTTCAAACCTGCCACTTGCCCATAATCTTTCAAAAGCTTATTTAGTTCCACAATTGAGGATCTGGGTTCCTCCACTATAAATGCAAGGTCATTCGCATAGGCCAGTAATTTATATTGTTCTCCGTGCACCTTTAGGCCCTTCACTTCTGGGTTCTGTCTTATCTCTTCTGTTAGCACTTCCAGAGTGAATATATATAATAATGGTGAAAGAGGACAGCCCTGCCTCGTACCCTTCTGTATCTGAAATTGTTCAGTCCGTTCTCCATTTACCATAACTGCTGCTCTTTGCTTTGAATAAATTGCTTGGATCGTTTGAATGAATCGTTCTCCCGCTCTAACCCTCTTAAGTGTCTCTATTATAAACATCCAATCCAAGTTATCGAAGGCCTTCTCTGCATCTACAAAAATCACCGCCATCTCTTTTTCTGGATGAGCTTCGTAATACTCCAACACATTCAATAGCCGCCTTACATTGTGCTTTATCTGTCTTTTTGGCAGAAATCCCAACTGATCTTTGTGAATTGTCTTTACCAAGATACGCTTCAATCTATCTGCCATAATAGAAGCAAATATTTTATAATCCACATTTAACAAGGAGGTCGGTCTATAGTTCTTAACATCAATCCCTTCTGTATCTTGTTTATGTATCAGCGAAATTAGGGCTTCCCTCCACATATCCAGCACTTCCTCTCCTTCCCACGTTTTCTTGTAAACTTCATGCAGCTGTGGAAGCAGTATTTCTTCAAAGGTTATATAGAACTCCACCGGTAAACCATCCGTCCCTGGTGCTTTACCTTTATTGATTGCTTTTGATACAGTCCTCATCAAAGGCTCCTAAGTAAGCTCATTTATTGAAAGCTTTTGATACAGTTCCTCATCAAAGGCTCCTAAGTAAGCTCAATAGTCATGGGATAAAAGGACAAGTCCTCTTGTGGATCAAAAACTGGCTTATAAATAGAAAACAGAGAGTGAGTATAAATGGGAAACTTTCTCAGTGGAGGGTGGTAAGCAGTGGGGTACCACAGGGATCAGTACTCGGTCCGATGCTTTTTAACTTGTTTATTAATGATTTGGAATTGGGAGTAAGCAGTGAAGTGGCTAAATTTGCAGATGACATGAAGTTGTTCAGGGTGGTGAAAACCAGGGAGGAGTGTGAGGCACTCCAAAGGGATCTGTCGAGGATGGGTGAGTGGGCGTCAATGTGTTTCCTGCCCAGCAGCCTAAATTTCTCCTCCAGGACCTCACGACAGCATTTCCCCACATTGTTGGTGCCGACATGCACCACGACCACTGGCTCCTCCCCAGCACTATCTACCAGCCTATCTAAAACATGCGTAATGTCTCCTACCTTCGCACCAGGCAGGCAAGTCACCATACTGTCAGTACGCGGGTTCGCCACCCAGCTGTCTACCTGCCTAAGGATCGAATCACCAACTACCAAGAGCCCCCCTCCCACCCTTCCCAGGGACGATTCCTTGGTATGAAAGGATACCCGTTCACCAGCTGAAGAAGAGGTCCCTTCTGAGGGCACATTCCCCTTATCCTCAGCATGGTGCCGCGTTTCCCCTTGACCCTCATGCTCCCTGGCAGCAGCCGGGCTGCCAGATCCAGAGTGGGACATATCTAACAAGTCCCCGAGAGTGTTCTCCATGCACCTAACTGACTGTCTCTGCTTCTCCAGGTCAGCCATCTTGGCCTCAAGGGAGGAAACTCGCTCCCTGAGAACCAGGAGCTCCTTGCACCAAGCACACACCCAAGACTTCTGACCAGCGGGCAGATAGTCATACATGTGACACTCCATGCAAAACACTGGATAGCCCCCAACCCCCTGCTGGCATTCTGGCTTCATAATTGTTTTTAAACAAATACTTTTCTATAACCCCCCTTTTAAAACCCTTTGTATTTATATGGCTCCTGTTGTAGAAGTCTACTTACCTTACTGGGAACCCAAGGAGCCAAGGTCCCTGGTTTTCTGGCTCTTCCTAGGCTTCTTACAGAGCCCCTAGGCTGAGAGTCCCTAGGCTAAGAGCCACACCCTTTTGCTCTCACCCTTCGGCTCATGCCAGAGGCTCGTGCCTCTTGCAAGCTTCCT
Organism: Gekko gecko; assembly: GCA_029375565.1. Lineage (NCBI taxonomy): Eukaryota > Metazoa > Chordata > Lepidosauria > Squamata > Gekkonidae > Gekko > Gekko gecko. The sequence continues at coordinate 32,674,916 of JAPDNY010000005.1, read as the reverse complement.
GCCTTAAAGAGAAGAGGAGAGGGTGTGGCCAGCAGCTACTCAAATTCACCCAAGGCACTTAATGACAGGCAGACAATGACCCTTTCACACCCTCACTCCAGCAGCCAGGAGTCTGCTATTCAATTTCACCCAGGCACTTAATTACAGACAAACAATGACCCTTTCACACCCTCACTCCAGCAGCCAGGAATCTGTTACAACTCTCCCACACACTCCCAAATACAGTCCCCCACACAGTACCTTCTCAGCTAAAGCACCTCAGTTGAAAGTAAATAAATTTTAAAAAAGCCACTCACCCCTCTGGCAGCTCAAACACCTTGCTCCTACTCAGAGCTCAGCTGGGTCAGCTCCACGTTTCTTCTTTTCTTTGTCCGTTGCCACAAATACCTTGCCTAATCCTTTATAATTCAAATATTTTCCATCATTCCTCCTAATATGGGTTTCTTGGATACACGTTACGTCCGCCTTGTGTTTCTTCAATTGATGAAATATCCTTCTTCTTTTCTGGGGTCCGTTTAAGCCGTTCACATTAACCGAAATTATTTTTAACTTCTTTTTATCCATCTAAGTTCTGTGTCTGTCTATGTTCCTTTTCACCTTTTGTTTTTTGTCTTGTGACAATTGGAGATCTCAGTCTGAATCTTCTTGATCTTTGGGGTTTAGCAGAGGAAGCTGACACTGTTGCTCCCTGGGTTTGAGGTTCCAATTCCCTTTCCACCTCTCCCTCTTCTCTCTCCTCTTTTTCTTCTTGGTCATCCGACATCTCCACACCATAGGTCTCTAGGAAGTCTTTAGCCTTGAAAACTGAGGTGATTCTGAATCTCTTTCCTTCAAAATTGAAAAAGACCCCTTCTGGCAAAATCCACCTGTAGGTGATGTTATTGGCTCTCAACAGTGCTGTTAACTCTGAATACGCCCTTCTTTTCTCCCTCACTCTCCAGGGTATCTCTTTCAGTACCTTAATTTCTTCTTGTCCCATCCTCAGCAGTACAGCGTTTACTTCTCTCAGTATCTTGTCTCTGACTGCCCGTTTATGGAACCGCACCTGAACCTCCTTGGGCACCTTAAATTTTCTTGAATAGGCCAAATTCATTCTGAAAGCCATATCAATCTCTTTTGCCACTTCGCTTATATCCTCAAGCTGTAAGTGATTTGCCAGAAGTTCCAACATCTTCAAGTTCAAATCTTCCTCCCGTTTTGGAACCTCAGAACAAACGCCGCTCTCTTCACCTGCAATCTCATCACATCTTGCTCCAATAGCGATTGTTTCTCTTCATTTTCTTGAATCTTCCTTTCCACCTATCTTGTCTTCGTCTCCACTTCCTCTACTGTATTGCTTAACGTCACAATTTTTGTGGTGTTATCAGCTATTTGTTTCTGCAACAACTGTAAACTCTTGGTGAACTGTTCAGTGATATCCTTCATTGCGTTCTGTATCGGAACCGCTGCTTGGGGGATCATATCTCTTACCTCCTGAATAGCTTGATTGACGGGGACAATTGCTTGTGGGACCGAGTTTCGAATTTCTTCCATGCTGACTTTGATCGGCTCTATAACATCGTTAATTGTACTCAAAATGGTGGCTTGCACCAAAGCTTGCATTTCTTTTTGGGGTTCTTTTTGGCCTGCGCCCCCTAGCTTCCCTGTTGCAGAGCCAGGACCCCCTGGCAAAACCAGGGACTGTTTTCTTCCTCCTCCACTAGCCATATTTGCCTATTTAGGCACAACTTCCAAATCACAATCTTAACATGCACAGAGAATATTCACAGTTTATTATTTATTCTTGCCCCTTATCCAATGTTTGGGAACAGCACAGGCCTCCTGGCCCTGTTCCCAGACCTTGTATCTCAACAAGTTTAAACAGGTAGCAATATTTAGACTATCTTATTCGTTGGCAAAATCCCCAGAAGTTGTTTCCGCTATTCTCCCGTATATTTATGAATGGGATTGAGCAAGTTGAGAAAGAAGTACTTTTCTCCCTTTCTCACAATACAAGAACTCGTGGGCACTCCATGAAATTGCTGAGCAGTGGAGGGGAGGGCTGCTAGTGTCCTGGCCCCACTGCTGGACTTCCTGATGGCACTTGGTATTTTTGGCCGCTGTGTGACAGAGTGTTGGACTAGATGGGCCATTGGCCTGATTCAACATTGGCTTCTCTTATGTTCTTATTTACCAAAACAATCCCTCTGTTGGCAATTCTCCCAGACTAGCTGTCTTACCCACCTTCCCTCTGCTTTATTCTCCCCCTATAGCCAACCACTAATCCAGAAACCAAGAAGAATAACGAACCTGCACACTGTCAATCAGTAATCAAACACCTTATTATCAATCCAAATTTCTTCACCAACCGGGCTTTGACATCTTTATTTAAACGTGGTCTATCCTTCTCTCCCACCTCAGTTACAATTGGCAGTTGCAGCAAAAATTGAGAACGTAGTAAACACTCTCTCTTCTCTCACCTCTTACTCTTCCACCCTGGCCCTCAAGGGTTAAAAATTGGCATGCGATGAAACGGGCCTCCTCTTCTCCACTTCTCTGATTTTTCTACCCTACCCCTATTAGGATGAACATTTGAGCACGCTGCAAAGGGGTCTCCTGCCAGCCGTCTTCTTCTCAAAACTTTTTACTTTCACCAAGCAGCTCTCTCACTGGACGGGTTCCCCTCAAACTCTCACTGCCCACAATCGGTTCCCCGTCCCAATCTTCCGTTTTTAAAACAAGCTTAAAAGAGGCCAAGTTCCTTCCCAAACCGCTGAGAGCCAGCTTAGATAGTTCTATAGCCAAATTGCTTCACTCTCAGCCTCCACCGCTCCGTTGCTTTCGGATGGCATTCACTTTCACTCTCACCCTTTCCACTCCAGCCTCGCCAAGCTCGCTTTCACTTACTAGCCATTTATTCTCCAGGGGGAGAGCCCTCCCCACTTGTGCTACTTCTTAGGGCTAATTATGTTAAATCGCCCTTTTCAAACCACATAGTTTATTTCACGGATAATCACAGAAGCGCTCTGTCAGTAAGGTTTCTCTTCCCCCCCTTCCGGTGCAGGAGCATTGGCTTTGCTCAGACGAACTGAGCCCAGACTTCGATCCCGCGTCGGGGGTAATCCAGCCCACCCCGTGAGTTGCAACTCACACAGGGTTTCGGATCAAGCCCCTTGCAGCTGCCTGTCCCTTCCCGGGACAGTAGGGGGTCCTTTTGGTGGTCAAAGGACCCCTTTGAAGATCAAAAGATCGCCACTGCGCTCAAGCGAGTGTGTCTTGCCACGCCGCGCCTGCGCACTCCAGGTGGGCAGCCCTGTTGATCTGAAGCAGCAGAACGAAGTTTTGAGTCCAGTGGCACCTTTAAGACCAGCAAAGTTTAATTCAAAGAGTAAGCTTTTGTGTGCAAAGCACTCTTCTTGAGACAGGCTGGAATGAAATCTCCTTAAGGGCTATTTATAGGGGAGAAAGAAGGTGGGGCAGCCGTTAGGAGGGGCCACTCAGAGCCAAGATGCATATGCAGAGCTGAAATTGAATCGGTGTCCTCATACGGTTACAAGGGAAAGCCACACTGTCTCTCTCCACTCTCCAAGCCCACCCCTGAATTAAATACAGCCACCCCCTTGTGGGATATGAAGTGAGTTTTCTGGCCAAGAGTTGGCTTTCAGAGTCAGGAGGCTGTCAGTCATGATTACATTTACTAGAAAGTAAGTCCCCCATAAGTCAGAAGCAACTTGAGGGCAGGTAACAGGCATCGATGACACTGTCTAACCGTCTCATCCTTTGCAGTCCCCTTCCTCTTTGACCATCAGTCTTTCCCAGCATTAGGGTCTTCTCCAATGAGTGCTCCCTTCTCATTTACTTTGACCACCAAATGAGAAGGGAGCACTCACTGGAGAAGACCCTGATGCTGGGAAAGATTGAAGGTCAAAGAAGAAGGGGAAGGCAAAGGATGAGATGGTTAGACGGCATCACTGATGATGCAACGAACATGAAATTGAGCAAACTTCAGAGGACAGCGGAAGACAGGAGGGCCTGGCGTGATCTGGTCCATGGGGTCGTGAAGAGTCGGACTCGACTGTGTGACTGAACAACAACAAACAGGCATACACACAGATACTGCTGAATTGCTGTGCTCTTACTTCATGAGAACTGCTGACTCCTTTTACAAACTCCTCACCTACAATTTAAAGAGAATCTGATCTGCAAGCCCCTGATTAAACTAGTGGGAGTATTTCTGGCAGTGAAAAGCTTCACCTGCTGATTCCTGAGGCTGTTGTTGAAGGCACAGGACCAGGCCATATTGAATTTCCCCCCCTCTGATCATTTGGCAATCCTACCCTGTTAATGGGCTAAGTGTCTATTAAAAGAGATTTTCAGGTAATGATAACTCCTCTGGCAGCAGCTCTGGAAGGTCTCAGCCTGAGGTCTTTCTGTTAAAAGTATTTTATTTCACTATTAAGAGTTTAGCAAAGACAAGAACCTAGCAATTATTCTGATTAGTGAGCCTAAGCTTGGCCTGTTTTGTTTCAGATTGATTTGCTGTATTTGAAGATGTCCCTGCCCTTCCTTTCACCTTTAACCAAACTCCATTCTTTGATCTCCTGATCTCTAAGTAACCTTATGTCAATCAAGGGTCTATGTCAGGAGTGTCAAACATGCGGCCTGGGGGACAGATTGGACTTCTATCAGGCCCGGAGTGCAAGTGGCTGTCTTCAGCTTCTACTTCCAGTTCTGCTGCTGCTGTGTCATCATATGTTTGCAGCTTACAGAACAGTATACCCAAGATCGCAACAGCACAGACATTTTGATGCGATAATTCAGAGCAAGAGGTGTCCGTTATCAGACACTGTTAAATAAACGAAATATTGCAAGAATGCTAATGTTTTAAGCATCTTTTTATTTTACGTTTAAAAACCCTTTGTGTTTGTGTCCTTTATAAAGTATATATCTCCGCTCCCTGGCATTACATTTTATGACACACATGGCCCGGCCCCACAAGGTCTCATTCATGTCAGATCTGGCCCTCATAACAAATGAGTTTGACACCCTGGTCGATGCCATCTCTTATCTTTCAGGGAAAAGTGTAGAAAGTTTGTTTCCTTATGTCCTTCTTAGGTATGTCAAATGTTGGTCTTAAAGGTCTTAAACGTTGGTCTTAAAGGTGCCACTGGATTCTGTTTTACTGCTTCTGACCAACATGGCTACTCACCTGAATCTATTATCCTATAAAAGAAGAACTTTGTATCTGCTTTGGATGGCAGCTTGTTAGTGGGACTTGGACACTCAAGCTCGAGTCAAAAGCCTTCAAGTGAATCTTTTCTCTCCCAGATTTAGACTTGGGAAAAGGGCGAGTTATACTAGAGTTTTGAAAACTCCCCTAACACTTTCACATTACCTGGTCCTTTTAAAAACTGGAGATGCTGGGATTGTACCTGGGACCTCCTGCATGCCCGTGAGTCATGGCCCCTCCCCTATAAGAATAGCCTATACCAGTATAACCCAGGAGTTCATACATTCACATGTCATGACAAACAGAAGTTGCCAAGAATGAGCATAAACCCAATTTGTGTATCTTGCTCTCACACCCCATTTTCTCTGCACATACCTCGCCTGTCTTTGCTCACAGAGTACTATGTAAGACTTCTGGTTTGGGAAGCCCTTGATCAAACTCCTGTTCTCCGTGGTGTACAAATGTACTTGCCTGAGCATGTGAGAGTTTTTCCTTCCCAATTTCTGCTTTTGCAATTCTCTTTCACTATGAATTTGTTTGTGGAGCAACCTCTATATGCCTGTTGCAGAAGCTTGGCATATTACAGAGGATTCTTAGGTATGTTCCACAATACCCACTTAGAACAAAGTTTGAGCCCAGTAGTACTGGACCCAAACTTTGTTCTGCTGCTTCAGACCAACATGGCTACCCACCTCAATACCCACTTAGTTCATGGAAGGCTAAGCAAAATTTGCTTGCCAGTGACCCAGATGAACTGAGATCATGCATGTGAGCATGCTCAGTGTTTTCTTTTAGGTGCAGATTGCTGTCTTGGGCAAACCATCCCTCAAGGAACTGTGTCTCCTGTGGCAAAAAATACACATAACTGAGACTAGGCCTTTTTCTTAACTAGCATATTAAATTAGCCTTACCATTTGTCCTTTGGTTCAGTATCCCATAAGGCTTTGCAATCCAGCTAGTGCTATATTATTGTGACACTTCCATGCTAGACCCATTCCAGTCTGGCTTCTGGCCAGGCCATGGGAGGGAGACGGCACTGGTCGCCCTCACAGACAACCTCCGGAGGCATCTGGATCGAGGCGGTATGGCCGCACTGGTGTTGTTGGACCTGTTGGCGGCGTTCGACATGGTTGACCACCAGTTGCTGATCCACCACCCTACCGATCCTGGGATTCAGGGGCTTTCCTCACAATGGCTCGTCTCCTTTCTCCAAGGTTGGGGACAGAGGGTGGTGGTAGGGGAACAGACATCCCAGAGGTATCCGCCGGTTTGCGGGGTCCCTCAAGGGGTGGTGTTATCCCCGATGTTATTCAACATCTACATGTGCCCCCTTGCCCAGATAGGCCGGAGGCACAGGCTTGGGTGTCACCAATATGCAGATGATACCCAGCTATATCTGTTGTTGGGCGGTCAGTCCGACTCTACCCCAGATGATCTGGAGCGGGCGCTTCAGGATGTGGTGGGCTGGTTTAGGCTGAGCCGATTGAAATTGAATCCAACGAAGACGGAAGTCCTGTGCCTGAGTCAGAGTGGCTCGGGGGTAGGGATCCCACTACTGACCTTTGATGGGGCGCCATTGGTGCCAGCGCCAAGGGTCAGGAGTTTGGGAGTGCTCCTGGATGCTGCCTTAACTATGGAGGCCCAGGTAACAGCCACTGCCAAGTCAGCCTTTTATAATCTGCAGCTGATTAGGCAGTTGGTTCCCTTCCTCGAACGCAGTGACCTGGCAACAGTGATCCATGCTATGGTCACCTCGAGGTTAGACTACTGCAGTGCTCTCTACATGGGGCTGCCCTTGTCCCAAATCTGGAAGCTGCAGTTGGTGCAAAATGCGGCAGCGAGGCTGTTGATGTGTCTCTCCATAAGAGACCACATCCAGCCTGTGCTAAAGGCATTGCACTGGCTGCCCATAGCATACCGGATTAATTTCAAGGTGCTGTTTTTGACCTTTAAAGCCCTATATGGTCGGGGGCCTGCCTATCTGAGGGACCGCCTTTCCCCATATGTGCCCCAAAGAGCACTGACCCTCCCTGGCCCGAAAGACGCCAGACTGGCATTATGAGGGCTAGGGCTTTTTCGGTGGTGGCTCCACACTTGTGGAATGAGCTCCTGGAGGACATCAGGGCCCTGCGAGACCTTTTACAGTTCTGCAGGGACTGTAAAACGAAGCTCTTCCATCAGGCCTTTGATTACGAGCCGCCACTGACAACCTCTGCAAACTGAACATACTACAGCCCTATGCAACAACGCCGGATATGGCCTCTCCCCATTGGACCATGTACAGAAATTCCCACCATCTGTTTATATTAGCACTTTATGTAATTGTTCTTATTGTAATTTTATTGTATTTATTGTTTTTATTGTATTTTAACTTGTGTAAGCCTCCTGGAGCCAATTCACACTGGCAAGGCAGGATATAAATTGAAAGTAAATAAATAAATAAATAAATTTCAAGTAAACATTGCCCTGCATATGCCCTTGGCATGTGAACATAGTTAACATACCAGGAGACAACAGTACCAGGTCCAAGTCTAAGCATATAAATTATCAGTTTGTGAGCCTCCTTAGCCCTTATTGTTGATGGAAAGGCTGTCTAGGGCCTTTTGACCTCATAGATAATAAACTAGTTATTAGGCCAAAGTTTATGTCAATAATTAAACAGACCAAAATTTACTTACTATTTTTAAAGCTGTGTGCTAGGTGATGTTAGCGACAAAAATATTTGTCTAAATAATGATGAGACATACAGCAGCTAATGATGAGACATATTCAGGATTGAACGTTAACTCTTTTACTATAGTAACAGAGGGGGCCTCCTTGGCCAGGAGCTCCAAAAACATACTGGTTACTCGTCATTTTATAAGACAGTTGCACAATTACATGCAAAAACACAGCCTGCCACCGATTGCTTCGTAGTTTCCGCCCCATAGTCTATTGGTTAGACGTCCGGAGGTACAGGCTGAGCGAAAACGCCCACCAATCCGCCCTTGCATACCATAACCCACATTCCGAAGCACGCCCCCTCCAGACTCTATTGATTTCCATATTTGGTAAATTAAGAGTAGCATACACTTAAAACTTCCTTGCACCTGTAAGTCAGCTTCTCTGAAACTCAGCCCACACAGTTTTCTAGCGAAGCTTAACCACTGTCTTCCTGGGTAAACCCCCTTCTCTCATTGCCAAGCACCCTACTTGGGAGAGACTGCATAAAAATCTCCTAAATAAATAAATTAATCTTAATGATTCCACAGATGCCAGCAAAGTGTGTCACCTTTGTTCTTCTGTTCCTTTTCTTCCCCCTCAGATGCCTTTACTGCTTAACAGAGAATATTTCCAGATATGCTACGGATATTAAGCCCTTGCCTCCCAACATCAAAGATAAGCTGATTAAATCGCTGAGTGTCCAAGGATGGATAACTGATTCAAATATTAGTATGGTAAGATCCCATTTGCAACATGATGCTTTTGTGTAACTCCAAAATCAGAATGATTTTGTAAAATGAAACATGCATTGTTTTTCAACTCCTTCCTACCAGCTGTGACCCTTCTTTCCTCAGACCTCAGCTAAGGTGACTGTAAAATCTCAGGTCAAGTCCTGTAGGAGAACTGGTATAGCATAGCAGTAGTAACTAGAGAGTCAGATGTGATCTGGGAGTCTACAGTTCAGATCTTGGCTTTACCACAAACCCAAGGCAAGCCACTGTCTTTCAGCCACAGCCTCCATCTTCAATATGGGAATAGTAATATAAATGTTGCCCCCCCTTTAGAGGCCTGTTGTTAAATGCTGTGTAGAGGAAGCTCAGAGGTTTGAATGCTAGTTTATTGATTATTTGTTCCATTAATCCCAATATGTTTGAAGCTCCCTGGAAAAAGTTAGCAACAAGCAAAGAAGGTATAACAGGTCTGGTTTCCATCACAATTAATGAGCTGGCAAGAAGCCCAGAATAAGGAATTTGATAATTAGAGATACCTTATTCCTAATGAGGTGTCAAGATGACATTGGAAAGATGTATTGAGTAGGAACACAGCTGCAACTGTGTTTGGCAGATCTGAGTTTGGCAAACCCCTCTTTTTTATTTGTTGTATGCTTCCAAAAGTTAAATACAACTTTTAGTATTTTGTTTATTGCTGAGAACAATTGTTGTTTAAAGATTGTATGGATCTTTTATATTCCTGATTGTTTGTGGAAAAGAAAGGTTACTAAATTCTTTCATAAGGAAGCTTTACTAAAATTGTCTCTTATTTCTCTTATGAGAAAGCTTTGTTTATTATCCAAAACTATGACAGATTTATTGATGCAGAGCTGTGAAATGAGGATTCAGAATTCAGCTATAATAAGCACTTATTTTAAAAGCAGAGGTTATCTTTAGCCAATTATCAGAGCAAAATTGAAATGTAGCCAAGATGTTTCCAACAGGAATTAATGAACATATGTTCGTTATTAGAGATATTTTAATGAGCAATAATTTATCAGCTTTTGACAATTTAGTTAATTAGAAGAAGCAGTAGAATTTATATTTTATATACAAGTGGCCATTAGGAGTTTGATTTTTCTAAAATGGAATTAACATTAAACTTTCCTATAAATTTTACAACAAAACTTAATAAAAAAGTATAACCAAGTATAACCAAGCATTTGTATTTCATATGTATGCATGTGTTAATAGAAAAACACTATATTAATAGCAGTGAAAGTTAATTTTTGCTTATACTATGCATTTAAGCAAGTAGGTTTTTAGTGATGGGAAAGACTGGGAACACAGCCAAGCAGAAGTTTCTTTGTCCAAGAAACTACCATATTTCACTTTACTAAGGAGATTTCGACAAGACACACCTATGGATGAAAGTTGAAAGAAAGCCAGAATCACCTTATTTGTAAAAAGTAAGATTAATGGATGTTGGAGACAAAGAAAATCAAAATATGCATGTAAAAATGATTTCATGGATGATGTAAAACTGGGAGGAGAACCTAGGGTATAAAAGTTGGAACACAACTGGAGCTCAGTGGACATCTGAGCTAAACCTTTTGGCTGCGTGTTGTCCTTTATTTGAATAAAACTTTTTTTTTACCCTTTTGCTGCCTGGATGTGGGAGCGGTGGCGCAGGCGGTAAGTGAAAGCCTGCATGACATCTGGCCGAACAGCTTCGGCTGTTCGAGCCCCACCGTGGCTGGAGTGAGCTCCCGGCCCTATGTCCCAGCTCCCGCCTACCCAGCAGTTCAAAAGCCCGTTAAAGGGCAAATAGATAAATTGGGTACCTGCTCTTAGATTGGGGGGGTACCCACCCTTTTGGTGTAGCGGCAGCGACGTGAGCGGCAAACGGTGAGCGGCGGCGGCAGAAAAAGTATGGCGGCTGGCGAGCGAAAGGAGGCTGGGCCGACAGGCGCGGAGGCGGGGCAACGTGACAGGCTGGAGCCTGATGGACAGAGGCCGACAACGAGCATGCGCAAAACGTGCACTCGGCCTGGACTCGAAGGTGTCACAACAGGCAAAATAAAGGTCAGAAAATCAAGATCAGCGCCAGGAGGACGCCGTCCACAGACAACAGGAAAAAAACAACTTGCAACAAAGAAAGGGTGCCTGGTAGGCTTGTCACCTTCCCTTGTATGTGGCCCTAGGTTAGGATTTGTATCGATGGAATATGTGAACTGCTCAGAGCCCTCAGGGGGTGAGCGGTATACAAATCGAAAGATAGATAAATAAATTAATTAATTAAATAAAATGTCTCTCACTGTGTGACTTCAGTTGTCAGGTCCTGCAGTAACCACTCATTACACAATAGTCCTTTAGCAGGTTTATTGGCAAAGTATGGCTTCTGGACAGATGAACACCTTTGTCAGAACTGGCAATCAATAACGTGGGACAAAGGGAAAGGGATTAGGGCCCACCCTCAAGTATACATCACACACAGACACCTAGGCCACTATAGGCCATGAGAGAATATATGACCAGCTATCTTAAGGCTCTTGTCTCCCATGGCCATGGACCCAACTGGGCTCATAGGCTACGTGGGGGCTGCTTAGGAAAGGTTACCGGCGAAGCCGCTACAACACTGCTCTCATTCATTCACATGCTCCCCTCCCCTTAGGAATATCAGGGAGGACTGATAAGGTGCTAGACAGATGGGCAAAGCAAGCGGGATTCCAAAAGCGAAACTAACTGCGTTAGCTGCATTGGCAGCATAAGGCATTGGATTTACAGATATTGGGGATTGATCATTATACAGATACAAGCATCACCTTACAGGAGAAAGGTCCGAACCTGACACTAGACACACGAGTCATAGTACCTCAGTGCCCCAGGGGTGCTGCCTTCAGCTGTATACACGCAAAATATTATTAGGGGAAAATACCACTTGCATAAATGGTTGTTAGGCACCCCTAACTCCAAGCTTTTAAAAAATAGTAATAGTGCAAACTAAGCAGGCAGTGAGAGTAACTGTGTAAGACTACACTGTAAGGAAAACAATATTTTCTTAACCCCAAACAGCAGCTCCTTATCTTATATAATCAAAAGGGAAACTCGAAGAGGAGGGCGGGAAGCAATCAGGCATTCTTTGACCATGTCTCGGATCCAGGTCTAGCTGAGATATCCCTTCCCAGGAAATATCTCCTATCAAACTTAGTAATTTGTATTAGCTTTTCAATACTATTGTGGGACATACTGGAAAAGTAATAGATAAGCATAGTGATGATGGCTTATAAAAGATGCAAGGTGCCAGTTGACCAAGAGATTGGAATGTCCTCTGAGGAAGAAGAGGTAAAACAACTCTGAAGAATAATTTAACTCTGAGAATGTCCATAGAGGTAAATAAATGCATAAATACCTTGGAAGGTAAATAATCAATGAGGGCAAATTAGCAAGATGAATAAGGGGCGCTGGAGGATGTATTAAGATAACGATGGGAAACTGAATGTAGTAAAAGTCTATAGGGGGTATGAATTAGTAGTAAAGAACAAAAGGCAATGATTATATCGAAGGAATGTTTGCATGTTGAAATATTGTAACAAATCAGAATGAAGGTTGGTGTCAGTGCAAGGTATAAATGAACATAATTGTGACTGTGAGTTTTGGAACACCTGGCTGTTTTGGTCTGCTCCCCTTTATCCAAATAAATCCTCGTAAGCTCCTTGGGTGTGGTTTTTTGGCTTGCTGCATGCCAGGTCAATGGCCCATCACTATGAGGAGTTTTGAGAATTTTCTGAAGAGTGGGACGAAAAGATTAAATAAAGAGATATGCTAGTGTTTTAGGACGTTAACACAAATCACTGTGGTTTATCTGTGTTATACTGCGCTTGACTATGTGGCCTCAGCCTGGAAGGCTATAGAGCAGAGGTTGTCAGGCTTTCTCCCTTCAGGGAAGTTGTTCCTCATCTGCCACTGAACCTTAATGTGGTGCAGGGGACTCAGTTGATCTTCATACTGAGGGTGTGCCCTAGAGAACACAGCCAGTGTTACTTCCACCTGTTGCTAAAACCTAGAGCTTCTGGGTGTCAAGCTGTCCTAAAGACTCTTTGGTAATCACCTTTCAAAAACAATTCAGCCTGTTCTCTTTTTATGGTAGGTGGTCCCTTTGGCCCATTCATTCTTGCAAGTCCTCAAGCTCCCATGCAGAACTTCAGATTCAGCAGATCAGAAGTTGCATGGTCAACATATTCTGTTGTTCAGAACAACCCTTGCCAGGACCTTATTTCCTGTTGTTCAAGTTAACGACTGTTTATCAAGACCATCTTGTGGAAGGTAGCAGATCTGTTGTTTCAAGTTACTCAGATCTGTCATTCCAAGTTGCCCAGTTTGCAATGTATGATCTAAATCTGAACTGTCCATTGGTCATCCACAGAGACTCCTTTGTCTTGATCAGCTGTTTCCTCTCCGTCCGACCTCTGGGATGCCACTATGCTTCCCTTCAGGCCTCCTGAAAGCAAAGCAGTAAGCCAACCATACACATACAAACACACCAATATCTGTCATTTGAATTGACAGATTCAGGTGGGTAGCCATGTTGGTCTAAAGCAATAGAACAAAGTTTGAGTCCAGGGGCACCTTTAGGACCAACAAAGTTTAATTCTGGGTGTAAGCTTTCCTTTGCATGCACATTTTAGAACAGACATCCTCCTCTGTTGCCATGGCTCCCCTCCCTGTGCCTTCTCTCAGGATGAGCAGTTTCTTTACATCTGCAGTCTGTGTCACACCTAGTATCGCTATGCTTATTCAGATTTCTCCAATCCTAGTACATTGCTTATTACACATCTCTTCATATTGACTGTATCAAATTACACTGTGCTTATTAGAGACCCCTTCATATTATTTGTACTGACTTACACAGTGTAAGTCTCCAGGTGGTAGCTTATAAAAGATATTTTATATCTTTTACAAATCTCCCCATTCCAGAGAGGCAGGTGAACAGAGGGAATCACCTTCTGAAGTCCACCTTGGTAGAGTCACAGGGCTGGCTGCTGACCTGCTGGATGTGGATGACCCATCACATATTGTTGTGTTAAAACTAGGGTCCAAAAGTAGTTTTTAAAATATGCGTGGTGATGGATGTTGGTTTCATTCAGGATGAATTCCTTCGCTGTGGTCCAAATCATATATTTTAGTCCATGTCTTTGGAATATCTTATTTACTCTTTTGCAAAACAAGCCAGCTGCTGCAAAATTTTGACTGAGTGGTCCAAAAGAAGAGCAACACGATATCTTTAGGTCATACTGTCTGTAGGCCATACTGACCCGGATAGTCTTCCTGTTTTCTGTGTAGGCCTGGGCAGTGGGCCAAAGCATTATGCACAACAGCAGGAACAGCTGTCCTGCTCATGCCCAAGCTGCTTAGGCAGTTGGTTCCCTTCCTTGACCACACTGACCTGGCTACAGTAATCCATGTGATGGTCACCTCGAGGCTAGACTACTGCAATGCTCTCTACATGGGGCTGCCCTTGTTGCGGATTCGGAAGCTACAGCTAGTGCAGAATGCCGCGGCCAGGCTGTTGATGGGCCTCCCCAGGTGGGAGATCATCCAGCCTGTGCTGAGGACACTGTACTGGCTGCCAGTAGCATACTGAATCCACTCCAAGGTGCTGGTGCTTACCTTTAAAGCCCTATATGGCCGGGGTCCAACATACCTATGGGACCACCTTTCCCCATATATACCCCAGAGAGCACTACGGTCTGGGTCTCAAAATCGGTTGACCTTCCCTGGCCCGAGGGAGGCTAGGCTGGCAACCACTAGGGCTGGGGCCTTTTCAGTGGCAGCCCCTACCTCATGGAATGAGCTCCCAGAGGAGATCAGGGCCCTGCAGGACCTCTCACAGTTCCACAGGGCTTGCAAGATTGAGGTCTTCCGCCAGGCATTCAATTAGGGGCCGCCACGGTCGTAGATCCCAGCCTGTGGCTTCTAACGGCAAGCTGATGCCATAATAAACCTGAGCGGACAGCCATTCCAGAACATCTGGGAAGGGGAAACCTTGTTTGGTAAATGTACCACCTGAATGTGTCTTAATTGCCACCTGCACCTTGTTATTTGCATTTTGCACTTGTGTTTGTATTTGTTTTAGATGCTGTGTTTTGAATAAGTGTTTGTTTTTAAGCTGTATTTTATATTTGTTGGAAGCCGCCCTGAGCCTACTATGCGGGGAGGGTGGGGTATAAATCTAATAAATAAATAAATATTCCCCTCAGCACTATTCTCAGAGCTAGTCTTTACATATGTAGAGTAAGCAAGGCAATATGAAGACAGAAGACAATACTGTCACATAAGTGTGCCATTGGGGGAAAGGGAGAATGGGTCGGTAACCAGAGAGTGGATCTTCTTAGAAACCAGAGGACTGATGCTAGGTCATCCTCCTCATCATCATCTGGAATGCAGTGCAACTGTCACTCCTTTAATGTATGCTTTTACATCAGGGCTTTGCTGTCAGGTTCTTCAGTCAGTCACATAACACAGGGCTTCTTCAGAAGACATTGTTTAATAAAACAGTACCAAAGACACGTGTATACATTCTGTGTCAGTAATAGCGAGATACAGCAAAGCAGGCTTGGTTATACTACATTCAAACAACCCCCCCACCAGTAGAAGCCAATGGTTACAATTTGCGTGCTGCAGGCTAGGCAGGCAAGCTAAGCAAAACATTCTAAGAACAGTTAGCGTTCCCAGAGATGGACTCCAGCAGCTGGAGTACCAAGGTCAAAGCCTTGATAAGAAGATGAGAGCGAGAGTTCAAGGGAGGGGAGAAAAGAGGCAACTTCTATAAGGATCTACGGAAGGCCTCTCACATAAAAGATCTATAGCTTGCTTCATATAGGCCTGAAATATTGGTCCAGGGAGGCCTGAAATATTGGTTCAGCAGTAAAGCTTGAAATATTCTACAGTTCAGAAAGCCATTTGCTGAGGTAGTTTAGACTTATTAAGTCATGTTTTGATAAGACCAGATGTCACGGCAGGAAATGGTTGTGTAGAACCAAAGGCATGGGTAAACAAGATGAGCCCAAGCGAGAAAGTATCTAGAAGCTGCGCCTGGGATCATTTTCTTTAGGAAAAAGGTTCTTTCCTTCTCTTTTAACTTATATAGCAGGGATAGTTTAACCACATAAAATCACATACGTACATATAAGTACGTTATAGGAATCATTTACACATATAAGTTAGGGAATATTATAAGATTATAACGTTTAATAGGGTTTAACAGGGAAGGTTGATAGGGTGTCTAGTAAAATGGGGTGCTTATCAAAGTGAGGGATAAACATCAGCTAAGCATTTCCAAATTAGGAGATCACTATATCAACCAACAGGGTGTTTATTAGGATAAGAAATAAACATCAGAAGTAAGCATCTCCAAAGTAAAGGTCAATGAAGTTTGGCACCAAGATACCTTATGTAAGAGTGCTGCACAAGGGATCCAGGCCTAGACCATACATCGATGGGTCACGATGACCCGTTAGCAGCTAAGGAGGGGACAGCCAAAAATGGAAAAACCCCAGGAAAACTGACTCTGAGAAAAACAAGATAACATTAACAATTAAGATCAATTAGAAAATAGGTTACGAGTGATGTAAAGGTCAGCGTTTCTGATTGGTCAGAAACAAGATAGGCAAAGATATAAGAAGAGAAACTGGGTGCCATGAAGGCGGGGTCAAGAGAGAGGGGGAGGTACACTCCTATTTTTTGCTCCAATTTCTGTTTCCATAGGAACCCAGAGGGCTGTCAGTCCAGTCTCTTCTCAAAGTTGCTTCAAGAGTGATAAGGCAATATGCTGTTGCTGGGTGAATTTCGCTTCTGGCTTATCTTAGTAAGACTGAAATAAAGACTTAGTGAGCCATGCACAGTGTGATTTTCTTGAGAATCCTTGAATGTTGATGATGGAAGGTTGTTATTAGAAGTTATGCTAAATAAAACTTATATCTTTACAAAAGTGTCTGGTCTTTCCTGTCCCCGAGACAAGTTCTTTAGCAGAGCATAACCAAAAGATCCCTTCCCCACTGCCAAGTGGTTCAGCTAGGGGTAAACTAGCTAACACTTCCCTCCTCCCTCCTCCATTAACATGACAGGATACCTGACATTTGCTTGATGTCTCTGTTTTTGGGAGATTAGAGGTGATGTTTCAGAATCTGTCCAGACACAAAGCTGTATGCGTTCCGTGCAGTTTTCCCTCTAAGCTGAGTCAGTGTGAGCTAGCTCACTGTTCTTTAGCCTCTGGCTCACATGTTTTTATCTTAGCTCAGGAAGGATGGCTCCAGAGCAAACTAACGTATGCAGTAGCCAAATCGCTCGCTCACAACTTTGATGCCAGTAGCTCACAGAGTAGAATTTTTGCTCACAAGACTCCACAGCTTAGAGGGAACGTTGCAGCAGACCCTCGATGCTATAAAGTAACTATATTTATTAGTAAAGTGAGTGGCTTGTACCAGTCATGAAAGCAGCAAGCATTATCTTAGCAGACTTAAGGAACTTTTCCCAAAGGGTTGGTTTCTTTGGGGAGGGGGCAGAATAGTCCTATTCTTTTAAACTCTGTCTGTGGGAAATCCCGTGGAGTTTAGAAAATATGGCCAATCCTGCATTGGATTTGGATATCTTGTCTTGAAAGCGAGTTTAGTTCCATATCTACTACTACATTAACCTAAATGTGCCATATGAGTACTAATGTTTACTCCTCCTTTAGAATAGCTCTATTTGAGAATTTCTTGTCTTTAATAACAGCTCCTCCAAAACCTCAGAATGTTACCAGAAGGGGGACACTGTGGGTTGCATCCTGTGAACCACCAGCAGAAAGTGATAACAGTTCAGGATCTTCGCTTCCTCTGGAGCCATTTCTCATCCTAGGAAACTTTAATCCTGGTGTCAAGGGACTAATATCAGGCAGCTGCAGTGGGAGAAGGGGAGAGGAAGAAGGGACCAATTTTGCCCCCCTCCCTACTGGAGTTGTCTGACCCCGATGACTGATAGCCCATTTGGGTACCTCGACCCCAGGAATAAATTTTCCTGTTGTCAGAAAGGGCTCAGGAGAGGGAGAAAAAGCCAGGGTCAGGTACTTCATACAGCCAAACAAGAGACAGTAGTGTTGTGCATAGAGTGGCGAACTAAGACCCTGGAGTGACTGAGGTTTGAATTCCCACTTCTACCATGGAAGCTGCCTGGGTGATCTTGGGCCCGTCACATACTCTCAGTCTGGGCTACCTCATTGGGCTGTTGTGAGAAAATGGAGGAGGGGAGCATTATGATCTAAAAGCCTCTCTGAGTCCCAATTGGAGAGAAATCGCCCCCCCCCTCAGTTCACCACACTTTCAGACCCAAGTCTGTTCTAAAGAAAAATGGTTCCTCAAGCATATCAAGTGGAACTAAAGACATAGGTCGAATCTGCATTTGCATTCTTAAATGAGTTTCGTGCTGCTGTGACGCTGCCCTTCTCTATGCTTGATGGTGTCACAGCAGCACGAGACTGATTTAAGAATGCAAATGCAGATTCGACTATTGTTGGAGATGGGATTGTGCTACACTATGTGCTGATGGACTGAAATGCTTTCTTCATAGGTTCTGCACCCTGCTGTGGAGGCATTAGATCTTCAAGTCTGTGATATTTCAGATAATGCTCTGCAACAGCTTAGCAACTGCAAGCAACTTAAAAAAATAAACTTAAATGTTTGGAAAGATAAGAGACTAACCGTCACTTCAGAAGGTACGTATTCTAAAAGATAATTATTTCAGTAGGTATTCTGAAGGGTTGCATGATTCATTTATTTTATTTATTAAGATTTATACAGTGTGTTTCCTCTTGGCTGAAGGTGGCTTACAAATAATTAAACCATTACATATTAAAACCAAATAACACCCCCCCCCATACCTTCCTTCCCCCTTAAAAAAACGCCTGCCATTTGTACCACCTCAAAAGCCCTGGAAAACAAGCAGGCTGTCGTGGGTGCTGAGGAAGGGCCGTTGCCAGTTCCAGCTGAACCCACAGCTGGCCCCTCTGAAGCTGCAGAGATCAGCAATTTACCATCACAGCCTGCACTGGCACCTGGCTCAGAGACGGCTGACGAGCAGCAGACACAGATGGACAGTCCTCCCGATTTGCCCCCAAGGGTTGCTCACTTGCGAGATAGACTCCAGCAAGACTTAGCAGCAAGAAGACGCTCAGCTCGGCTGAAAAGCAGGCGAGCTGTCAATCCTGAGTTTTAACACGCTGGGCTGCTGATGACACTGCGCTAATTGGAAACAGCAGCAGAGGGCTATTTAGCTTCAGGCTAAGCCGGTTTCATTTGTCGACACAAACTCGTCATTACTCCGTGACGCCTTGCCGCTCTCCATCCCTTGGTTCCACGACCTCATTCCTGCTACCTACTTCTGGCTTCTGACCCTGGCTTGATTGACCCTGCTCCTGGTTTGTGATTTGGACTGTTGCTCTCGGCTCCTAACTTCCTCCAGCTTCTGACCCTGGCTTGAATGACCTTGCTTCTGGCTTGCGCTCTGGACTTTCCCTCTCGGCTCCTGCTTCACCCTTTTTGGCTCCAGACCCCACACTGAACTCGGACTTCCCTCTGCCTGCGCTCCAAACCTTGACACAGGCCTTGCAGTATCTCTTAAACATGGGGGCGGCCCTCCCCTGAGAGGATTGCCAGCTCTGGATTGGGAAGTTCCTGGAGATTTTTGAGGATGAGGCCTGGCACACCTCTGCGAGTGAAGAGAGAAGGCATTTAACTTCCCATCATTTGTGGAGGTGTGCAGCCACGGCAGTGCAACTCCACAAGTGAAGGAGAGGCATTTTTAAATGCCTCCCCTTCACTTGCTGAGTCATGTTGCCACAGTGGCACACTTCTGCAGCTGAAGGGAAGGCATTTAACTTTTCTTCACTTGTGGAGTAGCGGCCTGCCTCTGTGAGTGAGGGGAGAAGGCATTTACCTTCACTTGTGGTGGTGTGCCATGACGGCAGCACAATTCCACAAGTGAAGGGAACGCATTTTTAAATGCTGAATAAATTAAGGGTTCCTGAGTATTTACCCGAATCCCAATATCATACTGATTTTGGGATTCGGGAATATCAGGAGATACCAATATTTCTTGGGGCCAGTGGACCTGTATCTGAAAAAAGCTGATTCCCCCTCCACCCCAGACACCCCTAATAGAGCCCATCTTCCAAAGCAGCTGTTTTCTCCAGGGAAACTGATCTTGGTCACCTGGAGATCAATTGTAATTCCAGGAGAGCTCTTGCTACCACCTGGAGAACCGGCAATCCTGTGCCATGACCTTTTCAGTGTGGGAGCTGTTCTGGCAGCCTTGCTCTTCCTAGCATTTCTAGGCCTTAAGAAATTTCCATTTAGAACTTATTCAGCTTAATGCCACCTGGTGAGCTGTGTCTGCATGTTTGAGAACAGCTGTCTGTATGTGCTTGAGGGTCAGGACACCCATGGATGGTCACTGAGAGGACAACCTCATTCTGCTGAAATTGTTTCTACAAAAGCTCATGGATGTTCATGTCATGGTTTTCTTCTCTCACACCAGTCCAGGATGAGAGTTAAAAACCATGTATTCAGTAACAAACAATCCCAGGAGAATGTCTGTACACCTTCTAGGGTTACCAGTAGTCACTGCCACCAGGATGTCTCACACAAAGGTCCCCCACCAACGATCAGGAGCAGAGATCCCAACTCCTGCCTGGTCTATAGGACTTAACAACTTACCAGCTCTCAGGGCTGCAAACAAATTAACACACAGTGGTAGCCTCATCAGCAGAGTCAGCTTAGGCACAAGATCTAGTCTTAGAGATTAAGTTGCAACAAAGGAAAACAAGTCCAGATAATATTGATTATATATTATCTTTGTTGTTGTTCAGTCGCACAGTCGAGTCCGACTGTTCGTGACCCCATGGACCAGTTTACGCCAGGCCCTCCTGTCTTCCGCTATATTATCTTTATTCAGTGCAAAAGCATGCATATAATGTGAGACTAGTAAAAGGTAATAAAACAAGTGATATCTATAGCTTGTTCAGCACTAACTACACAATAGAGGTATTCCATCATTACCAGGCTTTCAGAGGTATCAGATGATTCAGTGTGCAAATAGTCCAAGGTATCACCAGGGAATCTTGAGCAGGAACCACATGGTTGTTGTGGGCAGCTAAGTCCAGCTTGGCTGGCTAATAGGAGAACTCCATGTTACAAGCAAACAGCCAGTCCAAAAGGAACTCTTTGTTTCCAGAGAGGAACTAACTCTTACCAGGAACTCCCTTCTAAAGAGAAACTTTCTCCCTTTTCCCATAGGGTGATTACAATTATACCCCATTCTCAGTCACCATCAGGTATGGCCAATAGTGAGAGAGTAGGTGGATGTGCCCATTGCCAGGGTCTACGTGCCTCATGCCATGTCAGGGAATGCTTTTTGATGTGTTAATGTACTGGGCATAACTCCTTCCAGGCTTGGGAAGAAGTCTGCATGTCTCTCTGCCCCAGCAAAGGTGTCAAAGTGTCTTGCATATGGATATGAGGCTTAGACATCTGGCAGGCCATCTGCTCAGGTGACAGAAGTCACACTAAAGTGTTACCAGCTAAGGCCATCTGGCCCAGGCAGGGAGAATTTCAGAAAAGACTTTTTCTGTACAACTCACTTCTTCAGATGCAATAACTCACAAAAGCTCATACCCTGCCACAGATTTTGTGAGTCTTTAAGGAGCTACTGGATTCTTGCTAGTGCTACAGACCAACACAGCTACCCATCTTGATCTGCCTCTGTATATGGGATGATTTGAGAACATTCACTGACTGGCGCTCAAAAAAGGATGGACTGGAGGGTGAGAAGACAGACAGCCTGAAAAAGGATACCAAAGAGAATTGTTTGATTTAACTTGTTTGCTATCCCCTTTAAAATAATATTTAGAAAAAAGGACATGCTGCTTTGAGTCTACTTTTCATTTCTGTTGAAGAGTTGATTTGTATTAGAATTGTTCCCCTTTTCAGGTGGAAAAAGACTGGCTTGTTCAAAGAAAATGTGCAACTAAATTAACCTGAAAGTAGAGTTGCCAATTTCCAGGTCGTACCTGGAGATCTCCCGGAATTACAACTGATCTGCAGGCAACAGAGATCAGTTCACCTGGAGAAAATGGCTGCTTTGGAAGGTGGATTCTATGGCATTATACCCCATTGAAATCCCTCCCCTCCCCACGCCCTGCCCTCCTCTGACTCCCCCCAAATGTCCAGGTATTTCTCAACCTGGACCTAGCAGCCTTACTTGGAAGCCCTAATTCCTAAACTGCTGTGCCTCCCCCAAAAGGTTAGACTGTGATACCATGACGGAAAGGCCTGAGCCGTGGTTGATACCATTAGTTTTTGTAACCATCTTTTTCAAATTAAGGTTTTAAATGTTTGTTCCTAAGATTGAGAACAATCAAATCAACACAGGTTGGCTTCTCTTCCATATTGTGTTCTAGAGGGTCTTTTCTTTAAAGTCTTAAGCTTTTGCAGAGATTGATTAGGGCAAGAGAAGGATTTCATGTCAGGGAGGAAATAATGCATGAAGCAGAAAAGTTCTGTTTCCTTGGTGGGTTGCTATGTGAATATTATTTTATTTTGGTTTATAAGTAAAACTAAATGTAAGTAATTGTAGTCAGTATAATTATTTTTGCTGATCTCCAAAATGTCAATGATATGCGTATGTAATTGGCTTGTCTTTAATAAATGTAACCAATTAGATTTCAAAATGTGTATTTGAGGACAGATAAGCTGTGTAGTATATATACATAAATTAATAGCTGTTAAATGTTGCAATTAGAACTTGCTGGTACTTAGCTGCTGGCAACTTCTCCTGCAATTGCTGATCAGTAAATATATCTTTTCAGCCAGAAATTGATTGGACAGAAGTTATTCTTCAACATTAGAGTCTATCATTTACTCAGTTATTGATACATTGTTATATGCTTTCTGATGTTTAAAGTGGCTTAATTCACACAGGATTCAAAACTCTGGATGATTTACATGTCAAAGACCATTGTTTACACCCTAGTGGGTTCCTGTCCCAATAAATGACAGAACACCATAGTTTTAGATGGAAGCATTACTCTGTGGGTTGGCTACTGAGCCTTTTGCGAGTATGGCAGTAGGACATAAGAACATAAGAAGAGGCCCTGAAGGATCAGACCAATGGTCCATCTTATCTAGCATCCTGTCTCACACAGCGGCCAACCAGTTCCTCTGGAGGGCCCAACTACAGGGCATAGAGGCCGAGGCCTTCCCCCGATGTTGCCTCTGAATGTGGAGGTTCCCCTCAGTCACCATGGCTAGTAGTCATTGTCAGACTTATCCTCCATGAATCTATCTAATCCTCTTTTAAAGCTGTTTATTCCTGTGGCCATTGCTACATCCTCTGGCAGCAAATTCCACATTTTAATCGCTTTCTGTATGAAGTAGTATTTCCTTTTGTCCATCCTGAACCTACTGCCCATCAGCTTCATTGGATGCCGTTGAGTTCTAGTCTTTTGGGAGAAGGAGAAAAAAAATTCTTTGTCAATTCTCTCGACCCCATGCATAATTTTATAAATCTCTATCATGTCCCCTTTTAGTTGTTTCTTTTTTAAACTGAAAAGTCCCAGTCTATTCAGGCTTTCCCCATAGGGGAGGGACTCCAACCCCTTGATCATGTTGGTTGCCCTCCTCTGTAACATTTTCCAGCTCTACAAAGTCATTTTTGAGAGACAGCGACCAGAACTGTACACAGTATTTCAAATGAGGCTGTACCATAGAGCTATACAGGGGCATTACAATATTGGCCGTTTTATTCTCAGTCCTTTTCTTAATAATCCCTAACACAGAGTTTGCCTTTTTCGCCACTGCAGCACACTGGGTTGGCACTTTCACTGAGCTATCTACTATGACCCCAAGATCTTTTCCCCTCTCAGCCTCAGCAAGTTCAGACCCTATCAGCATATACTTGAAGTTGGGATTCCCCCCCATGTGCATCATTTTTACACGTACCAACTCTGAACTACATTTGCCACACTGTCACCCACTCATCCAGTTTGTGAAGGTCCTCTTGGAGCTCTTTGCAGTCAGCCTTGATTTTCACCATCCTGAATAATTTTTTGTCATCTGCAAACTTGACTACTATACTACTCACTCCTAGTTCCAGGTTTCTCAAGACATTCCTTTTCCATCTCTTTATCTATATATCTAATTCCCAAGTGGCCCCCTGTGTGCGGATGTCTAAATCCGCACATCGGGGGCACCTGGGGGGCAGGGAGATTTTCCTGCGCACGTGGGGCAGTCCCCACCTGTGCAGAAAAATCTAAAAAGTTTAAAAAATTATACGGGGATCTTTAAATCCCCAAAAAAGTAAAAGAGCATGCGCAGGGAACGCTCTACAAGCTGGCCGTTGCCGCCAGGATGGGAGGGCGGGAGAAGGCTTGGCGGGCCAGCCGGCCTCGCCTCTGCTGCTGGAGAGGGAGGAAGGGGAGGCTTGGCGGGCAGCCGGCCTCGCCGCTGGGGAGGGAGGGTGAAGCTTGGCGGGCCAGCCGGCCAGCCTCCCCCCCCGCCGCTGCCGCCGCCACGCTGCTTGAAAGGGAGGGAGGGGGAGGCTTGGCGGGCCAGGCTGGCCCGCCTCCCCCCCGCCGCCGCTGCCGCCGCCCTGTTGCTTGGGTGGGAGGGAGGGAGGGGAGGCTTGGTGGGTGGGAGGGCCGGCCGCCTGGCCGCCCGCCCCCCCCGCCACCGCCTTGCTGTTTGGGAGGGAGGGGAGGCTTGGCGGGCCGGCCTAGCCTCGCCGCCCCTCCGCTGCTGCTGGGGTGGGGGAATCTCGGCGGGCCGGCTGGCCTTGCTGCTGCCGCCGCCACTGCTGGGGGGGGGGGAAGCTTGGCGGCTGGAGTACTCCCTCCCCCCGCGAATATCGCGGGTCCCGCCTCTTGTGTAATCATATTACCAACATATTTTCTATATTCTGTTTACTTGTTTTTCCCAGAAGTTACTTCCCATTTTTCTGTTGGTTTCAGCATAAGCTAAGAATATAGTTTGCAAGCAGATCAAGAATAATATGGCTTCTAAGTGTCAGTTATTATGCTACTAATTGATTCTTGACCTAATGAAGTTTAGGTACTTTCCAGATGGACTAGACATGATGTCCTCGAGCACTTCTGCTTTCCTTATCTCATTGGTCCGGTTCTAATCTTAGGTTGTCTGGCCTTGTTTCTTGTTTTGCCCAAAAAAATTCCCTTATAGCCCAACAAGCAAACTCAATCTTCTTAAAATCATGAAGCAAATGCATTCAGCTTTCAAGGTACACAAAGCACAACCTTAACATTTTAATCACATTAATTAAAAATCTTCATTTTCAATTCTCACACCAGGGATGGAGCCAGGCAGATAAAGGCTTTGGCCCCTGAGCTGGGGGGGGGATGCGGTTCAGTCTCAGCCTAGTCCGGCCTTTGGCTCAGTGTGAATGGCAGCTTCAAGGGAGTGTAGGGGTGGGGCTCCTGTTACCACAAACTCCAGGTGGACAGCCAGGAAGCTAACAGTTCAAGTAACCAGTCTGAGGAGGGCTGGGGTTTCTTCACAACAACAGGAGGGGGGAAAGCAAAACCCATCCTGAGGCCCACAACCTCCAGAGGTAGAGAGGGTATGTGTAGGGGACAGAGGAATGGTGTTTTAAATCCTGTTTATTTTCTGTGCCCAGGTTGTGTTGATGCAGTGTTTAAGTTCTGTGCCTAATATGTATATAGTTCAAATAAACCTTTTTTGAGCTTAAGACCTGGTGTGCCTTGACCACTTAGTCCTCCCCGCTCAGCACCTTACCAGAGGCAAAGGGAGGCCAGGGAACCCAAACGGGTCCAGATCAGAGGGGTTGCCAACTCTCCAGGGGGCACCCAAAGATTGGGGTACCAACTTTCCAACATTGGGGAATCAGCCAGAGGGGTCTCACTGTCCCTCTAAGAAGGCGGTGTCCATTCATTGAGTGGTGGCAGTGTGTAACGAAGGGAATTAGCATCACCAGGCAAGGTGGGAAGGCAAAAAACAGGGGCTTGCGAGCCACAGAACGGCTGCTCAGTCTCCCAGGGCTGAGGGCGGGTCCCCCTTTTCACCACACAAAGTATTGTAGGAGACAAAAGACTCCTCCCACAAAGAAATTAGGCAAAGTCAAAAATGGAGGTGATTTTTTTAAAAAAAAATCATTTACTGTCTGTTGCACAACAGGAAATCTCAACCTGAGTTAAGAGACCCAGACCTGGAGTTCAAAGATTCTGTGGTTACATACAGGTTTTTATACAATAGCATCATTAACATATGCAAGCCTTAGTGCCCTATCCCAATCGCGAAAAAGTCCCTCACAATTTAAGTCATACGCCTTTGTTTGTTTTAATTAAATCACACCTCACTTTCTCCCCTTTCCTGTTGTGCTAATTCCATATATGTACATATGTTCTTTGCCAAATATGATTATATGCTGCAGTAAAAGCTAGGTGCTTTCCGTGACCAAGCTGTTATCTCCTTTCTCTTATTCTTGTGACATAACAGATGTTTTAATTTTTAATTTATAGCATCTTGTTTTCTGCTTTTATCAGTTTGGTCTTACAGATATCTCTCTTTTGATCTATAGTACCCTGCCTTCTGCTTTTCCCTGTCAATTAACATTTTTTATGGCAGAGTTCACCCTTTTGTATGCGTCATCTAAAAGCAAGCTCTAATAATACTGGTGATGGATTCCCAATAGTTCCCTATCAATGTCTCCCCTTACAGTATGAGCTTTTGTGTGTCTGCATACTTTTTCAAATACCATTCAGGGTATGAGCTTTCTTGTGCGAAAGCTCATACCTTGAATAAGCCTTTGTTGGTCTTAAAGGTGCCACTGGATTCTAAATCTGTTACAATAAATTAAATAGTTTTGGCCCCAATACCGATCATCGTGGGACCCCACTGCTTACTTCCCTCCATTGTGAGGACTGTCCCTTAATTCCTACTCTTTGCTTCCATAGGAGAACCCACCCTCTTATCCTACTAAAATACAGAGGATGTATAGCCCTTCTTGGTGGGAATACGTATGTAAGGAGCATTACGTATGCTAAACTCATTCAGTTCTTACATATATATTCCCACCAAGAAGGGCTATACATCCTCTGTATTTTAGTGTATTTTTAATGGTGTATTGGAATAGTGATTGCAATTCAATGCAATATATTGGAATGTATTCCTTGACCCTAAGAAAAGGATGCTGTTAGTTAACTCCATGCTTGAGAGGAGACGAATGAAACGTAACAACAGATAATCAGTATTACTCTCAACAATTAAGAAGGACACTTTTACACATCTGGCTCCTATTTAGACATATTTATTGCTTTGCTGTTTTCCCCCACTAATTAAGGTAAAGGTTCCCTTGCTCAAAAGCCAGTCGAATCCGACTCTAGGGTTGCGGTGCTCATCTCCGTTTCAAAGCCGAAGAGCCAGCGCTGTCCGAAGACATTTCTGTGGTCATGTGGCCAGCATGACTAAACACCAAGGTGCACAGAATTGCTGTTACCTTCCCACCGAAGTGGTACTTATTTATCTACTTGCAATTTCTTGCTTTCGAACTGCTAATTGGAACCTTACTAATTAAATCCAGACAAATGGTGAACCTGTGAACTTAGCTGATCATTGCTGTTTGACCTTGGCATATGTCAAAACATCTTCATTAAGTCCTATGCTAATTTGCTGTTCAACTGTAGAGGCATCTGTGTATATATAATGAACTGTTAACCTCTATTCCAATGTGTCTGAGGAAGTGTGCATGCACATGAAAGCTCACACTTTGAATAAAACTTTGTTGGTCTTAAAGGTGCCGCTGGACTCAAATTTTGTTCTGCTGCTTCAGACCAGCATGGTTGCCCACCTGGATTAATACTTCTCTGTTCAAGCATGCTAATCTAGGCAGGCCTAACATAGTATCATAACCATTACCCATTGCTTCTTGCAGGTTTCTGTGGTCTTGTACCCTCTCCAGCACTGGTTGTAGATCTGGGCATGGAACAGCGGTCACTGCGGGTGTGGAGGGGGAGGTATTTGTGAATTTCCTGCATTGTGCAGGGGGTTGGGCTAGATGACCCTGGAGGTCCCTTCCAACTCTATGATTCTATGAACTAGGATAGTTACTTTCTCCTCCTGGTTTTCCTCCTGACAAACCTGCCATGCATCCTTATTTTGGATTCACAGGAAGGGAAAGCCCATCCTTCCCTCTTTCACAGTTAGAAATGATGGTTTCTCCTTAGTTCCTGGAGACCTTTCCAGGCCAGTCTGGTGTGCCTTCTGAATCTCCCTGAGTTTGAACTGTACCTCATGATTGGCTCCTGAGCTCACCTGGCACACTCTTTGCCAGATGCAGCCTTATCTCGTTCCTCCCCCTCCTGAAGCACTCTCTGCTCATCTCTGAGGTATAAACATCTGTGGCTTGGATTGTCTGTCAAGACATGCCATTTTCCCCCTAAGTTGACACAAAGTTCTCTTTCACTTGGTTTCTCCTCTTCTTAGTGTTGCTGAAAAGGCTGGAGAAATTGTCATATCCTTTTCATGGAGACTTAATGTGTGGAAATGGGTAGCTGAAGCTTGTTATGGCATAGCAGTAAATAACATCCCAGTTAATTCTCTACGAAAGAGACAAGACTCCCACCCCCCCCCTTTGGGCATTTGGCAACCCTCCCTATTTTGCTAGCTCGTCTGACCTTGCTTTTAACATTGCAGAGGGGTTCTTCTCTGGCTTATGCGTGACCCGTTGTTCGCATTTTTGAGCATTTCTCCGTTTCTTTGAGCATTTTCAGCAGGTGCTATGCTTAGTCTCTTGACCTATTGTTTTAATGCTTGGACTTCCACTCCACACTCAGAGGCTAACCCTGAGGCATTCCAGTAATCCTGAGGCAAGGAGTGGAGAGCACCTGGTGGGTTGCTGATAGAAGGTAGGGGATTTTTCTTTCTCCCTTTGCCTTCCTAGCTGCTGTGTGGGAGCTGAGAGAGAGTTGGGTTGGTTGTAGCCTGATAGAGAGTGGTTCTGTTTAAGTGTGTTTGGGGCTGTTTGTGCTTTGGGGGTCGTTGGAGGCTGAGTGAGTTGCTGTGGGTTGCTGTGGAGTGCTATTGATTGCAAGCCCCGCCCCCTATTGTGCTGGGCTCTGCTGTGCTGAGCAGGAAGGGGCCTTTTGAAACAAAGGGCTGCTCCTGGCCAGAGGCAAGGTCCCTTCCAACTCTAACATTCTATGATTCTATGAAACAACTGGCTCTCCATGTCATTGGATCTGAAATTGTTCCCACACTTCTCTGGGACTTCCATTGGTTTTAAGATCAGTTCACTTTCTATGTTTAATTAATTTAAGTTAATTTGTGACCAGCATCTCTTTTAAAATTTGTTACAACCCTATGACTATTCTCTGTCCATTTCCTCTATTCTAGCTGGGCAGGTGCTAGTGTCAGGGTCTACGTTAGCCTCTCGGAGAAATCTAAAGCTTGCTTATACAGACCCAAAAAGACCTAAAGCCTTATGCAGGCCCAGAAAGGCCTAGTGCCTGAGGGAAGCCTCAAAACGTTGGTTCCTCAAAACGTTGGTTCAGCGAGGCCTGAAAGTAGCCAAGCTGAAAATGGTTCAGTTTAGGAAAATCATTTTGCAAGAACTGTTTAGATTGGGAAAAGTTATGTTATGATAAAATAGCTGTCTTGAAGGGAAATGACCACTTAGGACCAAGGACAGAAGTAAGCAGTTAGGAAAGCACTGGGAGAGACTGCGCCTAAATCGACTTTCTTTCTTGACACAGGAAAAAGGCTTTTTCCTTTCAATCATATAGCTCAATTGCACAAAAGCACATATATATCCACGTACATTATAGGAACCATTTATACATATATGCTAGGGAACATTACAAGATTAGAATGGTTAATAAGGCATAATAGGGGAAGGCTAGTAGGATGCCTCAGAGCAGAATGTTTAGAAGAATAAAGAGGTAAACATTGGCTCAAGCCTCCCCAAATTAGGAGAATCACAAAATCAACAACAGCGTGTTTATCAGAATAGGGAATAAAATAGCATGGGCGAATATCTACACGAAGTAAAGGTCGGCGAAGTTTGGCACCAAGATACCCTATGCAAGAGTATCACGAGGTGCACGAGGTACCTAGGCCTGAGTCCATAGCAGGCTAGGTCACTGTGACCCACCAGGAAGTGGAGGCAGGGAATTTCCATACATGGGAAGCCCCGAGAACCCCAACTTCGAGAAAAACAAGATAACAGTAACAATCATGCCTAATTAGGAAAAATGTAAAGGTCAGCGTTCCTGATTGGTTAAATGAGAAATAAGGTGGGCCAAGGGAAAAAAACGGTATAAAAACAGAAGGCTGGGGGACATGGGAGTCGGGCCAAGAGAGAAAGGGGTATCCTCCTATCTCTTGCTCCAACTTCTGTTTTCACAGGAACCCAGAAGCCTGTCAGCCAGCCTCGTCTTCAAGTTGCTCCAAGAGTGGTGAGAAAATATGCTCTTGTTGGGGAAAATCTTGCTTTTGGCTCAGTTTGTTAGATTGAAATAAACATAAGAACATAAGAGAAGCCAATGTTGAATCAGGCCAATGGCCCATCTAGTCTAACACTCTGTCACACAGCGGCCAAAAATACCAGGTGCCATCAGGAGGTCCAGCAGTGGGGCCAGGACACTAGAATTAGGGGACTATGCATGGTGTGATTTTCTTGAATGCTAATGATGAAGGCTGTTGTTAAAGTTATGCTAAATAAATGTATATCTTGTACCTTTACAAAAGTGTCTGGTCTTTCATGCTTCCGAAACGCATTCATCTGCAGAGCATAACTAAAAGATCCCCTCTCTCGCTGCCAAAAAGAGCTTAGCTATTGAGTCGGCTAACACTAGTTTCTAAAGCATCAGCCAGCTAGTGCTGACAACAACCTATAGAAGAAAAGGTCTTGTCCTTGTAATAGAGACTTAATGTATAGCAATGGGCACATGAAGCTTTTCATGGCATGGAAGTAAGGAACGTCACCTGGTAATTAACATCCTGTGAAGTCTATAGAAGCAAAGAGACATTTTGCCTCTAGGCTGTTGGCCACCCTACCAGACAGCACAAGCCTCACCTTGCTTCCCTTGTGCCTACGTCCCTGAAGGGGCCTTCCAGATCTGTCCCGAAAAACTAATAGAGAACTTTTTGTTGTTCAGTCGCACAGTCGAGTCCGACTCTTCGCGACCCCATGGACCAGATCACGCCAGGCCCTCCTGTCTTCCGCTGTCCTCTGAAGTTTGTTCAATTTCATGTCCGTTGCATCGATGATACTGTCTAACCATCTCATCCTTTGCCTTCCCCTTCTTCTTTGACCTTCAACCTTTCCCAGCATCAGGGTCTTCTCCAGTGAGTGCTCCCTTCTCATTTGGTGGCCAAAGTATTTGAGCTTCAACTTCAGGATCTGGCCTTCCAGGGAACAGCCAGAGTTGATTTCTTTTAGGATTGAATGATTTGATCTCCTTGCAGTCTAAGGGACTCTCAAGAGTCTTCTCCAGCACCATAGTTCAAAAGAATCTATTCTTCGGTGCTCGGCCTTCCTTATAGTCCAACTCTCGTGGCCATACATTACTACTGGGAATACCATTGCTTTGACCATGCAGACTTTTGTTGGCAGGATGATGTCTCTGCTTTTTATCATGCTGTTTAGGTTTGCCATTGCTTTCCTCCCAAGGTGTCTTTTAATTTCATGGCTGCAGTCACCATCTGCAGTGATCTGGGATCCCAGGAACGTGAAGTCTGTGACTACTTCTATGACTTCCCCTTCTATTTGCCAAGGAGTGATGGGGCCAGATGCCATGATCTTAGTTTTTTTGATGTTGAGCTTCAAGCCCACTTTTGCGCTCTCCTCTTTGACCCTGAGCAAGAGGCTCTTCAGGTCCTCTTCACTTTCTGCCATCAGAGTGGTATCATCTGCATATTTGAGGTTATTGATCTTTTCCCTAGCAATCTTAACTCCAGTTTGTGATTCATCCAGGCCTATAGAGAACTATAGGAAGTCATTTAAAAGGTCCTGGCTTTTAATGCCTTAGGGCTTGCTTTGAAATGAAACTAAGATGGCATTCAAAAGTACCACTTAAAGCTCTTTGCAACCCTTTCTCCTGTTCCTATGCATATGTTCTGATTGATGCCCATGCAAGAAAGCTGATCTTACAATTGTATGCCCTCCTTCTGGTGCTTTGAAATGCACCTTTGATACTGGCGTCTCTGCCATAGTGTGTGTAATTTGTTTAACCACACCTGTCCACCCCCTTTGTGCTCTCCACTGCTTCCCCTACTGTTTACAAGGCAAATCTAATTATTTTTGTTTGCATTGCCATGTACATTGATGATACTCAGGAAATCTTATATCTAATAGCCAAGGGTTGGCCCTTGTTCATATTAAAAGAAGTATGCATGTGGAGGGAAGCCCTGGCTACAACTAACAGTTCTGCACAGAAATAAAATTTGTTTTTAAAAAAATACACAAAACACAAAACCCTAGAAGAGGAAGAGCAATGTCTGTATGTGCCCTGACAGTATAAAAAAAACCCAGAGTTTGGATGGCCTTCTGGGTGCCATAGCAACATGAAAATAGCATGTGGGGGGGAACCAGAGGCAGAGAAAGAAAAAAATATGGCTGGAGCTGGTTGAATAGGAGTGGAGTGGGCCAGAGCCAGCCCGGGGTGTGTGTGTGTGTGTGTGTGTGTGTGTGTGTGTGTGTGTGTGTGTGTGTGTGTGTGTGTGTGTGTGTGTAGGTGGAGGAGTGCGTGTGGAGGGGAGTTGGACTTCATGGGGGAGGAATCAGACACTGTCTGGAAGATGAACTTTTCTCTTCTCTCTGAGTCTTCATGGGTGTCTCTCTTAGGTCTGATATTTATTATAGATTTGGGTCTTATCTGAGTTGTTGAAATATTGTCCTGGATGCTAGAAGCTGCAAGCAATTTCATTGATCTTCTAGATAACTATTTATAGCACAGACAGTCAAACATCTGCGGAAATTCATTCCTCACAGCATCAGAGCCAGCGAAGTTGCCACTTTGCAGCAAAAATGAAAGGAAGTGGCCTGTGGTTCCTTAAAGATGAACAAATTCATTGTAGTACAAGACCTGAAATAAGTAGATTAAAATTCTTTTATCCTAGGGGCTTATTTATTTATTTATTCAAATTTATACCCTCCCCTCCCAGCCAGGGCTGGCTTGGGGGAAGGCACAAAACATTCGGGTAACAAGGCCTTCAGATAAATTGGAGTGCATTGGTGTTTGACAAATACTACTTGAACAGTTAATTCAGATTATGAGGAGAGTCCAGAAACTGAGGTCTGGATGTGGGGAGGAAGTTGTTGTCTGGTCTAGCATGTTCATTTGTCAGGTGGGCCAGGGCATCAGTCACAAAGGCATGCTTCTTCCTTTGTCGTGGAGCATGAGTTTCTTGCCCTTCAGGAACTATTGGTGTCCTCCACACAAATGGGAAAAGCCCTTCCTATTCTGAT
The DNA here is from genome assembly GCA_029375565.1 of Gekko gecko. Taxonomy (NCBI): domain Eukaryota; kingdom Metazoa; phylum Chordata; class Lepidosauria; order Squamata; family Gekkonidae; genus Gekko; species Gekko gecko. The sequence goes on along the minus strand of JAPDNY010000005.1, from coordinate 32,641,766 downwards.
GCAGGCCGAGCTTTCATATGCAGGACAGAAAAATAATATTTTGGAAATGGTTTCAGTCACCTGACCAAATTTTAATGGAAATGAGTGACTTTTTGAAATGAAAATGAAACAGCATAGAGGTTAGAGTGTCAGTTTAGGATGTGGGACCGCCAGATTCGAATCCCCGCTTTGCCAGGAAAGCCTGCTAGGTGACCTCGGACCAGTCATGTGCTCCCCACTGAACCTACCCCATAGGGTTGTTGTGAGGGTAAAAATGAAGGAGAGGAGAAAGATGTAAGCTTCTTTGGGTCCCTATTGGGTAGAAAGGCAGGGTATAAATGAAGAAAGTAAACACTGGGAGAAATGTTCAACTTGATTAGGAAAGAAACATTTGGTTGTCTCTCTGAAAATAGAACTGTAGTCAGAGAACAGGAGAAGAAGAAAAGCTAAGCTTGTTTGGGGCATATTGCTTGATGTGTAAGCTACTTTGGAGGAATTAATGGCAGAACAACAGGGTATACATTTTGCAGATGATTAATAAATCTTATCACCTGTTATTGGAGTCTTCAGGAAATAAGTTGCAGCAGAAAACTTGGGGGGCAGACCTGTCTTTTTTTTTTTTTTTTGCTCTTACCATCTAGGGCTTTTGCTTGAGCTGACCTGGGACTGATTTGACTACTCCTGTCTTTATTGGCCCAACCTCTCAGCAGCCCCCCCCCCAATAAGGCAGCAGGCTGGTCAACAGCTCATGTTTAATTCCAGAGAGGAGCAGTTAGTGTGGGGGGGAAAGGAAGGGAGTTTGTAGCAGCGTTAGTCTGTAGCAGCAAAATAAAACAGTAGTCCAGTCGTGCCTTAAAGGCTAACAAAATTTATTTCCCTGTAGCCTCAGGTACATTGGAGTGTATATTCACAACAGAAAGGCTGGGGAAAGGATGTTACAAAGAGAGCCAGTGTGGTGTAGTCGTTAAGAGGGCTGGCCTAGCCTCTGGAAGCCCCAGGTGCGAATCCCCACTCCTGCCATGGAAACTCACTGGGTAACTTTGGGCCAGTCACACTCTCTCAGCCTAACCTACCTCACACGGCTGTTGTGAGGACAAAACGGAGAGCAGAATAATATAAGCCGCATTGGGTTCCCATTGGGGAGAAAGATAGGGTATAAATGAATTTGGCGAATCCTGTCCATATATATAATTGAATTTTGGCCACCAACATTCTATGCTTGCCACAATTGATTGGGCGCAAGAACTGGCAGTCAGAAGATGCTGGCCGGTGCTGACTGGCTGCTTGGCGGAGTCCTGCCCACGTCAGCCCCGGCCGGTGTCTTCGGCTCAGTCTGCTCCGGTCCTCTGACAGGAGAGGACCGTCTGCAGAATGAGCGCAAGGACAGGCCCTCAAGGCCGAGGCAGGTGAGAGAAGCCCATTCCGCCCCCCCATACCATCCTCTGGGTCTTCTATGGGCCCAGTAGGGCCAGAGAAGCCCACTCGCCCCCCATCCTCTGGGCCTTCTATGGGCCCAGTAGGCCCAGAGAAGCCCATTCCGCCCCCTACACCATCCTCTGGGCTTTCTCAGGGCCCAGTAGGCCCAGAGAAGCCCCTTCTGCTCCCCCCACCATCCTCTGGGCTTTCTCAGGGCCCAATAGGCCCAAAGAAGCCCGTTTTGCCCCCCACATCCTCTGGACCTTCTCAGGACCCAGTAAAGCCTCTTCCGCCCCCCATACCATCCTCTGAGCCTTCTCAGGGCCCAGTAGGCCCAGAGAAGCCCGTTCCGCTCCCCCAAAAAACTGTTCTCTGGGCCTTCTCAGGGCCCAGTAGGCCCAGAGAAGCCCCTTCCACCCCCCATACCATCCTCTGAGCCTTCTCAGGGCCCAGTAGGCCCAGAGAAGCCCATTCTGCCCCCTCCCAAACCGTCCTCTGGGCCTTCTATGGACCCAGATGTTGTCAGGTCACATTTAAGGTTCCTTGGATGTACTAAATCATGCCCCTGTATCCCTCAGCCAGAGTGGGGAATGAGTAGTACTGAGTAGCAAAGCTGTTTGAGGGTGGAAGGATACCCTCTCCCCTCACTGGGAAGTCCTGGTCCAAACTAGGGATACAGGAACCTGAATTAAAGGTGATATGCAAGGAAGTCTGTGATCTCCTTCTTGCCAAGTCTGACCCCCAGGCACCTGCTTTGTTAAAAGTAGCTGAGGACAGTACTGCTGAAATGTTTCAGTATGCATAATAACAAAGAGAACAGAGACCAAAGGAGGTGCAAGATTTTATGAAGATGTTCAAGATAAAGAGCAGAGAGAGAAGAAAGAAAGAAAGATGTTATCTGAATAATACAAGATGAATAAGGAGGGCTGTGGTAAGAAACCAATGATTGCATTTGTTTCTTAGATTTATCTCCCTTTTGACTGCAAGGTCCTCAAAGCAGTTCACAGCTTTTAAAAAACAACAACGCATTATTACCTTCTAAGAAGGAATCCACATTTCTTCACTTTTATTCATCTTCCAAACAGAGCATACTCTTTAGATAGTTGAAATTAGGGCCCTTAAGCATGCTTGACTCATACTGGACTGTAGCCTTTGTTAATAGAACGTTACATATATGTAGCTAATATTTTATTTATTTATTTATTTATTTATTTATGTATGTATGTATGTATGTATGTATGTATGTATGTATGTATGTTATTATTGTATTTCTACCCCACCCTCCCTGCGAACGGGCTCAGGGCACCAAATGCCTACATATAAACAATAAAAACAGTAAAAACAGACAAGATTACAAAATAAAGTGCTCACAAATTTCAGTCCCAATAGCGTCTCTCTCTATAAAACACGATGGTGTATCAAATCTTAAAACCAGCGATATTTCTTCACCAAGGAGGATGTGTCCTGTAAATGATTATTTGTCCCCATTCAGCGGATGTTCATGGGACCATCCTCTTACCCTGTTGGTCCCGATGTCAATGGTGGTGGTGGCAGCTCCTACTCAAAGGCCTGGCGGAAGAGCTCCGTCTTACAGGCCCTGTGGAACCGTGAAAGGTCCCGCAGGGCCCTAACCTCTTCTGGGAGTTCATTCCACCAGGTAGGAGCCACCACTGAAAAGGACCTGGCTCTAGTTGCAGCAAGCCTAGCCTCCCTAGGGCCAAGGGTCACCAGATGATGTTGTGACGCCAACCAAAGTGCTGGCCACATAGGGCTTTAAAGGTAAGCACCAGCACTTTGAAACGGATCCGGTATACTATTGGAAGCCAGTGCAGCGCTTTCAGCACAGGCTGAATGTGCTCCTGTCTCGGGAGGCCCATCAACAGCCTGGCCGCCGCGTTCTGCACTAACTGCAGCCTCTGGATTTGTGACAAAGGCAGCCTCATGTAGAGAGCACTACAGTAGTCTAGCCTTGAGGTGACCATCACGGTTGAGGAAAGGAAACAACTGCCTAATCAGCCACAGATGGTAAAAGGCTGATTTAGCAGTGGCTGCCACCTGGGCCTCCACAGTTAAGGAGGGATCCAGGAGCACTCCCAAACTCCTAACCTCCAACACTGGCACCAAAGGTGACCCATCGAAGGTTGGGAGGGGGAGCCCCATCCCCGAACTGACCCAACCTACGCACAGGACCTCCGTCTTTGCTGGCTTTAGTTTCAGTCAGCTCAGCCTGAGCCACCCAGCCACCGCCTTCAATGCCCAGTGCAGATCTTCTGGGCCGCCCAACATCAGATAGAGCTGGGTGTCATCTGCATATTGATGGCACCCAAGCCCATACCTCTGGGCAATCTGGGCAAGGGGCACATATATATGTTAAACAACATTGGGGAGAGCACAGCCCCCTGAGGCATACCACATTCAAGTGGGTGCCTCCGGGACTGCTGTTCCCAATTGCCACCCTCTGTCTCCAACCTTGGAGAAAAGAGGCAAGCCATTGAAGGGTGAGCCCCTGAATCCCCGTGTTGGCAAGGCGGTGGGTCAGCAACTGGTGGTCGACCGTGTCGAACACTGCCAACAGATCTAACAACAACAGTGCCGCCACACCGCCTCGGTCCAGATGCCTACGGAGGTCGTCAGTAAGGGCAACCAGCACTGTCTCCATCTCATGTCCCAAGTGGAAGCCAGACTGGAATGGGTCAAGGACGGAAGCGTCATCTAGAAAGCCCTGTAACTGTGTCGCCATCGCCCTCTAGATCAGCTTACCCAGATAGGCAAGTTGGACCAGTCGGGTCCAGAGTTGGTTTTTTCAGGAGAGGGCGGACCATTGCTTCCTTGAGTGCCTCGGGGAACCACCCCTCCAAGAGGGATCTGTTGACAATCTCCCTCAAGGCACCTTGGAACCCCTCGTGGCCCGCTTTAATGAGCCAGGAAGGGCACAGGTCAAGGCCGCATGTGGTTGGGTGCACCGATACAGGCAATCTGTCGACTTCCTCCAAGCTGAGTCGGTCAAAACACTCTAAACCCAGAATCAAAGATGTGCAAGGTGCCTCGAGTTCACTAACTGTTTCAACTGTGGCAGGGAGGTCACGGCGGTGCGCTAAGACTTTGTCCGCAAAATAGCTCGCAAATGCCTCATAGCCAATATCCAATTCCCTGCTATTTTGTCTGCCCTGTGGCAGAACCATGAGGCCGAATCGTACTAAACTATTGGGCTGGGCATGATCTTGCAGACACAATCGTAGCTGCATAGAATTCTCTCTTTGCAGCCTTGACTGCCATCTCATAGGATCTCATAAACGTCCTATAAGATGCTCTTGTCGCTTCGTCGCAGGTGCGATGCCACCGTCTCTCTAGCCATCTCAGCTCGCGCTGCATAAGCCACAACCCCTGGGTATACCAAGGGGAAAGCCTAGCATGAGCACAGAGAGGGCGCCGGGAAGCGATCGCGTCGATGGCTGTGGACAGTCGGCTATGCCAGTCCTCCACAAGCTCATCCAACGAGCCGCCAGGGGACCTCAGATCCTGTAGGGCCGTTTGGAGCCGCACAGGGTCCATTTGGCTCCTTGGGCGAGCAAAAATCCGCTCGCTGTCTAAACAGGGTTGGGGTGGGGCGTTCAGACAGGCTTTCAGGGCAAAGTGGTCCAACCATGGCACTGCTGCTGCAGTAATCCGGTCCATTGTAATCCCTGCCATGAAAATCAGATTGAGCGTGTGCCTGGCCTGATGCGTGGGGATCAATACGAAATGGGAGAGTCCCACTGATGCCATGGACTTCACTAGGTCCATTGCCTGACTAGAGGCCACATCCTCAGCATGGACGTTGAAGTCACCCAAGACCAAAAGCCTACGGTGCTCCAGCGTTGGCTGGTGCGTTAGGCAGTTGGTACACTAACCAGATTGCCAAACTCTCCTTGGTCCCCAGCACCAGACCGACACACTCCATGCCCGCAATATCCAACAGGGGAAGCGCCGTGAAGGAGTAAGCCTCCCGAATGAACATCACCACTCCTCCCCCCCATTCCCTAGTCCGTGATTGGTGGAGGACTGAAAACCCAGGTGGGGCCAGTTGGGAGAGAGCTACGGTCTCCCCTTCCCTCACCCACGTCTCGGTCATGCACGCCAGGTCTACCTGTTGTTCCGTCAGAAAGTCCTGAAGGATTGTGATCTTATTGTTGATGGACCTGGAGGGGGGTAGCCAGTCCGAGCCCCACTACTGACATCCTTTGGGATGAGTCATAGGCTGGAAGGACGCCAAGCTAATCTGTTTCTCAGCGCCCTTCCCTTAACACTCTGCCTAGACCCACCGCTGTACTTTCCCCGCCCCCAGAGAACCAGAATCTGTTGTCCTGGCATTGCTGCCCCCGTCAGTCCACACAATAGCCTGTTTTGCTGCTGGTGGCCAGCAAAACAGGCAATCCTCCCTACTAAAACCACCACAATATCCGCTCCTGGTGCTGCTAACCACAATAGTCTACTCAACTCAACTGCTATAAAACTATAAATCTTACTGACCTGCTGCAAATTACCCATCTAACAGACCTGCTGCAAAATATACAGCTAATTGATCATCCCCGCCAATTCAACAGTCATTCCACTTATCCTTCCTATCTAACCTAACCATACAATAATAGTTACTCCTGATCCCTGTCTGGTGATCACACAGTCCAGTCATTCAGCATTCATCACATCTAAAAGCAGTATAAAACAACCATCCAACAACACTCCCTTGTGTCAGCATACACCCAGTCCACTGTCAGTTCTGTTCAGGTCTGATGCCTGATGTCTGAGCCCAAATCTGCCAGGAGGTCTGATGTCTGAGCTCAGAACTGCCACCGCCTCCTTCCCTACTGGCTGGTATTCCATGGGCCCACCACTAGGGGCAGTCTGCTCTCTGGTTCTCTGATCTCTCCTCAGCTTCAAGTTGGTCTACTCAGATGTTCAGAGTCCTGCTGCTCATCTTCACCTCCGTCCTGAGAACTCGGGGGCAGGGATCCATGATCCGCCGGCAGTCTTCTCCCTCCTCTCACCTGGCCCATGGAACTCAACAGTCTGCCACTGCAGTCGTCTGGCGTTCCCCGCCGTCCCGCCGTTGATGCCAGACCAGGCCCGTCTGACATTACTGGCATGAGCCTGCCACCACCTGCAGCCGCGCCGGCCCACCAGCCATCCAGCCAAGTGCCCCCAACAAGGGGAAGAATCCCTCCCCCAGTGCCTTCACCAATGGCCACGGGCTCACCTCTGTCGCCACCTCTGCCGAGCACCTGGGCACCGCCAGGCAGCTGCCACTCCAACTCCAGCCGCAAGATGTCCACCACGCCGCTCAGACCCGGGCCGCACTGCTGTCGCCCACCCCGCCAGCTTTGGCGAGGCCCACACGCCAGGCCAAGGTCTCCGTCTGCGGGACTCTCGCCAGGGAGGCCAAACCGGCACCCTATCTCTGGGTCGCTATCGGGCCAAGGCAAAAAGTGGAAAGTGGGGCATGTCTGTGCCCCGCTCCCTGTATAGAGGTCTCGACAAGTCAGCAACATTTTCTGATATTTACTGGTGGTATTATTGCATCTTGCTCGTGTTTTAATTCTCAGCTGCATATATTAATTTGTGCCAGAAATGGGAAGTTTCAGATATTTAAACAGAAGACCCAAGTATCAAGACCTTAAAAATTACAGGTAAACCTCATATGTGGACTCTTAGTAAGACTAAGTGGATTAAATCTGAAGAAGTAAGCAGTGACTTGTGAAAGCTCATCCCCTGCCGCATATTTTGCTAGTCTTTAAGGTGCTACTGGACTCTTGTGCTTTCCTTAGTCCTCTGTGATGATTTGATATCTTAATGCTGAAAAGAGGTTTGTGGTTTTTAAGGCTGCACTCTGTTCTTATGCCCTCTGACGGTGACTGGCTTTATCTCTCCAACAGGAGTTGCAGCCCTGGCCTCCTCTTGCCCTTACTTGCGTGAAGCCTCTTTTAAACGATGCAGCAACCTTACAGACAATGGAGTCCTTGCCTTATCACTCAATTGCCGGCTTCTCCAAATCATAAACATTGGCGGGTGCTCCAGCATCACAGACACAGCACTGCACGCCCTTGGAAAGAACTGCCGGCATCTGCACAGCGTGGATTTCTCATCTACCCAGGTAAGCAGCTGGCATAAACAATTAAGAAAACGGGTCTGAGAAGTAACTTTTTAAATGAATTTGTTTCTCATGTTTTGGGGGACTGATAAGTAAAGCCAAGATTATAACAGCTGTCTGCGTTGTCTGCTGACAAAAGAGATTCATCTCCTCCTGGGCTTTTTTGCTTGACCCTTTTCTTAGTTCAAAGTGGGCAGCCGTGTTGGTCTGAAGCAATAGAACAAAAGCTATTGTCTACTGGTACCTTTAAGACCAACTAAGTTTTATTCAAAGTGTGAGCTTTCGTGTGTACACACACTTCATCCGACAATTAAATGACTTTCCCCTAGGGTTGCCAATCTCCAGGTGGGACCTGGAGATCTCCCACTGTTACAATTGACCTCCAGATGACAGAGATCAGTTCCCCGGGAGAAAATGGTTGCTTTGGAGGGTAGACTCTATGGCATTATACCCTGCTGAGACCTTCCACACACACCCCAAATGCTGCCCTCCACAGGATCCACCCCCCAAATCTCCAGGTATTTCCCTAATCACAGTTGGCATCTGTACTTTCTCCTCTGTCAGTAAAAGGCCCTTTCCACACCTATGTTGGCCTTTGGGAGTAAACTCATTGGGCCCAGTCCTGATCAGGTTGCCAACTCCAGGTGGGCAATTCCTGGAGATTTGAGGGATGGAGCCTGGAGAGGATGAGGTTTGAAGAGGGGTGGCACTTCAGACAGGTACGATGCCATAGACTCCACCCTCCAATCCAGCCATTCCCTGACGGGGAACCATTGTTGCCAATCTCCAGGTGGGGACTGGAGATCACTCAAAATTACAACTGCTCTCTAGGAGGGAGGGGGGAGGAGATGGAAAACTAAAGGTAGGTTGATGGTTGGCTGGGAGGGAGATAGGGTTGTCAACTCCAGATTGGGAAATTCCTGGACATTTGAGGGGTCAAACCTGGAGAGGGTGAGTGTTGAGGAGGGGTGGGACCTCAGACAGGTACAATGCCATAGACTCCACCCTCCAAACCAGCCGCTCCCTCCTGGGGAACCACTGTTACCAATCTTGGGGGTGGGCTGGAGAGCACTCAAAATTACTACTGCTCTTCAGGTAGCAAAGATCAGTTCCTCTGGAGAAAATGGTGGACTCTGTCATTATACCCTGCTGAGATTGCCACAGCAAATTGTCACTGAGTGCCCAAAGTCGGGGCACTCTCCCAGAGCCTCTTTCTAGAGCCCGTTGTATTTATTTCCACAACGGGCCTTATTCCTAGTAGGTAATAAATATGTCAGAACTGGAGACTGATGGAGCTTCCGGTTTTGGCGATCTAATGGCAGACACATCTCTTGAGAGCTCTCGAGGATGTGATCCGTGAGCCAGCAGATGGGGAGGGGGTGCAATTGTACATGCCCGCCGGGGACCCGTGCGATGGGTCCCTAGCCATGGAGCACTAAGGATCGCCTCTCCACCGGCATGTTGCTGGCGGATTGAGACGGTTCTATACCCCAATGGTCTCGCCGCTGTGTTCCAGTACTGGACTCAGAGACACACACCGAAGCAAGCCTGTGGAGGTTGAGCACACTACACGACTGATGGCGAGATGTACTAGATCTACATTGAAAGTGAGTTGTGGTTGAAATGAGCACCAGAGACTTTGGCTAAAAGTCACCCCTAAAGCAAGCGAAAATAAAAACAGACTTAAAACATGAGGGGGGACGGATCTGAAAGCAGAATGAGACTTTAGTAAGGACTTTCCAAGAGACTTACAAGTGATTTGCAGACTTTGGAGGCTTTTGGCAATTTTCCTTAAGCATAAACATCCTCAAAGATGTCGCTGAGGAAGACGGAGAAAGATAAGCAACCGAAACCTAAGCCTCCTTCAGGAAGTGCTAGCCCAGCGAGTGTGGTCACAAGACCGGACATAACCGTAGACTTCTCTAAGATGCTAACAGATGCTTTGCAACCCCTGCTGGAGCAAATGACGGCACTTAATCAAAACTTTGCTGCACAGCAACTGCAGATAAATGAGACCACGAAAAAAACAGAGCAAAATGCAGACAGCCTTAAAGAAGTGGATGCCGATACCAAAAAGCTTAAAAGGCAAATGCAGGAGATGAAAAAGAAGAGAAACTCTGACAAAGCTTTGTTTTTTCAAAAGGAAAACATACCCTACAAATGGATTGTACCCGAATGCATACTCTTCAGATTCAAAGATAAGAGGGAAAAAATTGACTCTGTTATGAAAGCATGGGAGTTTCTGCAGCAACAACTTGGACCAACAGGAGAAGACAATGAGGAGAGCAGTAAGGGAAGTGATGATGGAGCACCTACTGGAGAAGACTCGGACTCGGAATGTGGGGCGGCAGCCCCCAAGGAAGGATATTGACTGAGGGAAAGAAGAGGCAGATGAGTTGCTAACTCCCTCCAAAGTCTATTCTTCTTTTTGACATTTAACCGTTCTTTTGTATTGTTCTCTACTAAGTCAGATTATCTGGACTCGAAGTATATAGGTGGTTTTAATGATCATTTTTAATGTAACAAACTACTTTTTCTTTTCTCATTTAAAGCTTGTATATTGTAACCATTACATGACCACCATCTCTTGGGTTTTTAGGGGTTATCTTTACTTTCTCCAGTAGTTTATAGTTCCCCTTTCTTATTTTCTTGTAGTTTTGGAAAATAAAAAAAATTAAAAGAACTGGAGACTGATGTACCCTCAATTGTGAGAATTCAGTCATTAGATCCTGTCCATCTTCTTTCTAGCATGGAAGCAAACTTTAAAGCATTTTGGCTGTGTAGAGTATTTTTCTTGTCCCCAGAATAGAGAATTACATTTAATTCTGCCATTCCAGATTACATTACAGATTCAATTATATACTTCATTGTTAAGAGTAGTAAACTGGGATTTTTTAAAGTAACGTTTTGCTTCACTAAAACATGGAGTTAACACTGCACCCCAGGAAAAGGATTCTTCAGTTACGTCAGAGATCAACAAAATATTGCATTGCTTTACAATCACTATTATACTATTTTTTAAAAAACACATTAAAATATAGGGGATGGGCACTATCAGAGAATGGCTCTGATATTTCCAGAGCTTGACATGGAAGGCGGTGTGCTTTGGCCAGTGTTTTGTTAGCTCTGCAGATAAACTAATAAGTCAAAGTGACATTAAGCTGACTTCTTCTTTTATACAAGGACACTGGAAAAGCCAGTCTCCACGTTCTGCGCTCAGCACCATCGTGTTTGATGGAGAATGAGCAGTCTATGTTTTGTGATTTTTGAATATTTGATAAGATTATTGGACTATGTAATAGATGTATACAACAGAGTTTGGAAAAATGGTATATTTGGGTCTATACTGGGAGTTTGGTGATTGTCGGCAAGTTGCAGACTTTTTCTGACAAGCAGCAAATTTTAGGTTTCACACATTATAACCTTAATAGAAACCCAGGAGGTGGGTGTGGTTCAGTCACCTGCACTGTGCGTTTGTGCAGTGTTGCCGTGCAGATTTGCACCGTTTCTATACATTGCCAACCACTGTACTTTTAAAACTGCTGTAAAATGATAAGTGGACTCCAAAATTAGGTAGCAGTAGGGTGCTTTTCAGTATGGCTGTCTTCTGGCTTGTCAGTCCACCAGCCATTTTTTTTTTTACTTTTGTATAATTTATTTTCAGCTTGCACTTTGCAGGCTTGTGCTTTTTCATTCATTCAGTAATCCCGCCACAAGGGTACAGAGTAGGATTGCCAACCTCCAGATGGTGGCTGGAGATCTGCTAAGATTACAACTGATCTCCAGGCAACAGAGATCAGTTCACCTGGAGAAAAATGGCAGCTTTGGAAGGTGGACTCCATGGCATTACACCCCACTGAAGGCCCGCCCTCCCCAAATCCTGCCCTCCTCAGGCTCCACCGTCAAAATCTCCAGGTGTTTCCCAGCCCCAAGCTGGCAACTCTAGTACAGAGGCATGGATCAGCATGGCTAGACAGGCTGAGATTAAGAAAGGAGGGAGTTGGCAAACCAGCTGCAATTGATTGAAGGCCACTACAGACTTCAAACTGCAGGACCGGGTCCATGGGCACCTGAAGCTGGTATACACACCCACAATGATTCTTTCAATTTCTGAGAATTATTTTTGCTCTTGGTTGTTAACCTGAGACTTGGAGATGGTAAATAGTGTTTTGGGATAAGGGTTTCAGGGGGTGGCCACGTTGGTCTGCAGGAGAACAGCTAGATAGGAGTCCAGTAACATCTTAGAGCCCACCTAAGCTGTTGGGATCAGAAGACTCCTAATCATTATAAAAGCATAGAAGAATGGTTAGGAAAGGATTCAGTATGTACAAAAACAAAGATATGTGGAAATGAAAAAAGCTTTTCATTAACTGCCTAGTAAGATCATAGGGATGCAGACTGTTCCACCTGTGTAATTTACATGAGCCACCATGGCAACCCTAGCCAATCTATCATGTGAGGGAATTCCAGTAAGTGCCTGGTAAATCTCTGCTTTTCTTTAGGACTCTAGGACTACAAAAAGGACAGGCTGTTTCTGTCAGGGACTACATAACTGGCTTCCTTGTCTCCAGTTATGTCTCAAGTTTGAAAAGCACGATTCCAAATGGATGCATGCAGCTTGATCACTGCTTAGCCATAAATCCTTTTTATTCCAAGAAGTTAATCCCAACTGCACAGGATATCCTCCTTAGTACTGGATCCTAAAACAGTAGGGTGTTAGCTGAATTGCCTTACTTTATTAATAAGCTTAAGGGAATTATAATGTTAAAGGGCAATTGACATATATAGCAGGGACATAACCTGTGTGTACCAGAGTCAGAATTCCCAGAGCCCGTGAACAGACAAGGAGATCAGGTTGCTGTGAGAATTGGTCTTTTACTTAAGAATTGCCAAGCATACAATTGTAATTAGCACGTGCATGCACACACACACACAATATCAATACAGAACTAGGAAATTAGGTATGAAAAGACAGTGACTTTTGCATTAGCAGGAGTATTGTTGGTGGGTGATACATTCCCTGTCCGGTAAGGTGAGTAGACAGTGAAATATGAAAAGGGTCTGGGTTGTGTACTGGCCAGCGACACACATGGAGTAGTTCCAAACTGACCAGGGATGCAACCTACAGGTAGGTCGGGGTGAGAGCAAGAGGGCAAAAGTGAGAGAGTGAACTGAGACTCAGACTTAAGTAGCCAGTTTGTGATCTGAGGCAAGAGCCAGGTGGTCATGGGTTTAAGGGGGAAAAACCAATACCTTGGACAGATAAGACAAAAGAAGTGATGGTTGGACAATTTAGGTTTGATGTGTGGCAGGGAGTGACACTTCTTGGGGAAGTGGTAAGACAAAGGAAGGGGGTGTAGTCACTTTAATGGTCTGATGCCTGTCAGGAGTGTTCTCTGGATCAGTGGCAGGAAGGCTTAATTGTTTCTTTTGTTTCTGGCTGGGCTATAGTCTTTGTTTGAGGATGACTCATGCAGGGAAAGGACTGTGCTGCCTGTTGGAGAAGCAATCCCTTTATGGCTGCTTTGCGGGAACATCTGGCCTCTTCCAGAACATGGCTCCTGTCTGATCTGCTGTTTCCATGTTCATGGAGACCAGGGTTGCTGGCCTGCATCACGGTGCTTGTGCAGATACACAGTGGCGTATGGGCAGAATTCCTATGCAGTCTTGGGTCCAGATCTGGCTTGGCATATACCTCTGGTACAGCATGGGGCACTGATATTAAAAGAGGTTTTTTTAACAATACCATCTGGAACGGCTTCATGGCATCAAGGATTGCCAGCTCTGGGTTGGGAAATATATGGAGATGGGGGGATGGAACCTGGGGAAGGTGGGGTTTGAGGAGGTGAAGAGCCTCAGTAGGCTATAATACCATAGACTCCACCCTCCAAAGCAGCCATTTCCTCCAGGGTAACTGATCTTGATTGTCTGGAGATCAATCATAATAGCAGAAGATCTCCAGGTACCACCTGGAGGTTAGCAACTGTACAAAACAGCAACTGCTAGACAGGCTGCTTCTAGACATCTTGATAATTGTGGTTTGTTTAGATCATGCTTTGTGCAACAAACTCTAATTGGCTGTGTATTCATCTGGTAGTTGCTTCTACCATCTATTCATCTGGTAGTTGCTTCTTCTGTGTATTCATCTGGTAGTACCTAGTTCATCTGGTACTTGCTTCTGATCTGCCCCCCCTCAACAGGGAGGACATCCCCTGCACTGTCTCTGTGGTCAGATATCTGCATGGGGCAGGGGTACTCAGCAAACAATGGTTTGTGAATTCCGAGGTAACAACAAACTACAAATAGTACAATCAGTGGTTAAGAAGCCTGCTACAAACTCTAGTTGGAAATCTCAGTTTGCTGCCAAACAAAAACACCCCACATTCAGACATCATGAGGTTTACTGGAGTTTGATTCAAACCAGAGTTTATAACCACGGTTTATTGTGATGTCTGTATGCAGCTCCAAATTTAAAAAATGTCTTGAGTTGTTTTACTGTTCTAGATGGCAGTACACAAAATTTGAAATTGTTCCCCCCTGCTTGATCACTCAGTTATTTTTGGTTAGCCCCCTACTAATGGTGAACTAGTAAACTGTTATCTATGACATGTCCCATAAATTACCAGTATTGTCATGAACCCGTTCATTATACATAAAAACTGGTGTGTTTTGCATCATTCTGGAAACAAGAAATAATTCCAGATTCCAGTTAGCGTAAAATCTATGTTTCCAAAACTTATATAAAATGAAGAATAACAGACTGGAAGTTAGGTTTTTTCCAGAATTGTGCAGGTTTATTTCTTTTGTTAAATGCATATATGTGCTGTGTTTTAAATCTATGCACCAACAAGAAATCTGCTTTTCCCATTCAGGTTACTGATGATGGCGTTATAGCACTTGTTAGTGGAACATGTTCAAAGAATTTAAAGGTATTTTCCCCCCAACAAGCCCCAGTTCCAAGTATTGTAATAAGTAAACATTCTGTTTATACTTAATTGATTATCACTATTTTTTTTAATTGCTGGTTTTGGTTGCAGTAAGCCCTGGTACTAGTATTCATTCTCATTAACAGGAGATCCACATGGAACGGTGTGTGAATCTGACTGACATAGCTGTGGAAGCTGTCCTGACTTGCTGTCCTCTGATATACATTTTTCTATTTCATGGATGCCCTCTGATAACAGGTGAGTTGGAGGGTTGCCTAGAGCTGACATTTCTAGCTGACGCGGAATATTTAGGTTGTTCAGGTAGCCATGCTATAGAACTGTACATCTCTCTTTTGCTTGCAACTGAGGGTCAGATGAGACAAGTGAAGGTGGAAAATTTTCCTCCTAGAGGCAGGCTATTAAGTCACTTCTCTGAATGTCCTCCATGCCCCAGAAGGAGTCGCCAGAGGTCGCCATGGCTTCCAGGCAGGAGCACACACACAAGCACAAACACACACAAAGATGCAAAAATACAAGAGGAAGACAGGAAATTTTCTGCCTAAAGTTTCAAGCTATCCAGTAGAATTTGTTTTCAGCTGAAAAGTCAGGATGTGGCAAAAGTGTGACTCTGTCTAAGAAATCAGTCTTTAACCATAAGTCAAGCTGTATACAAACTGAAGAATGCAGGGCATATGAAGGAAGGAGGAACTACCAGTCCAGAGTAAGTAAGGAAATGGTTAGAGAGCATCTGGCTGCCTTAAATACTTTCAAATGTCCAGGGCCAGATGGCTTGCATCCCAGGGTGCTAAAAGAAATTGCAGATGTTATTTCAGAGCCTCTGGCTCTAATCTTTGAGATGTCCTGGCGTACTGGTGTTGTGCCGGAAGACTGGAGAAGACCGAATGTTGTCCCGATCTTCAAGAAGGGAAAAAAGACGGACCCGGGAAATTACAGGCCTGTCAGCTTGACATCAATACCTGGAAAAATTCCGGAGCAGATTATCAAACACTCTGTGAGCACCTTGAATAAGAATGAGTTAATTGGTAGTAGCCAGCATGGGTTTATCAGGAGTAAGTCGTGCCAGACCAACCTTATCTCCTTTTTTGACAGACTTACTAAAATGATTGACTCTGGGAATGCTGTGGATATAGTGTACCTAGATTTCAGTAAAGCATTTGACAAAGTATCTCATTATATCCTTGAGGATAAGCTGGTTAAGTGTGGACTGGATGAAGCAACTGTTGGATGGATTCATGGCTGGTTGAAAAATCGTACCCAACGAGTACTCGTAAATGGCTCTGCATCTACATGGAGGGAAGTCTCGAGTGGAGTGCCACAGGTCTTGGTCCTGGGCCCGGTGTTCAATGTTTTTATAAATGACCTGGAGGAAGACATAGAGGGGATGCTTATCAAATTTGCAGATGACACAAAGCTGGGTAGGATTGCTAATTCTGAAGAAGATAGAGTCAGGATTCAAAATGATCTAGATAGGCTGGAACAGTGGGCTGAGGCAAATAAAATGAAATTCAATAGAGATAAGTGCAAAGTCCTGCACCTAGGCACAAAAAATCAAAGGCACAGATATAGAATGGGAGGGACTTGGCTTGACAGCAGAACATATGAAAGGGATCTAGGTGTTCTGGTTGATCACAAGCTCAACATGAGCCTGCAGTGCGATGTGGCTGTGAAGAAAGCTAATTCATTTTAGGAAGGATGTTGACAAGCTGGAGCGTGTCCAGAAGAGGGCAACCAGGATGGTGAGAGGGTTGGAATCCAAGTCTTATGAGTAAAGGCTGAAAGAGTTGGGTATGTTTAGCCTGGGAAAGAGAAGACTTAGAGGGGACATGATTGCAGTCTTCAAGTATTTGAAGGGCTGTCATGTAAAAGATGGAGCAGATCTATTCTCTCTTGCTCCGGATTGCAAGGCTAGATCTAATGGGTGGAAATTACGAGGGAGTCGTTACCAGCTAGATATCAGGAGAAACTTCCTAACTGTAAGAGTGGTTGAGCAGTAGAACAGTCTGCCTCGGGAGGTGGTGGATGCTCCTTCCCTGGACGTTTTCAAGCAGAGGCTGGACAACCATCTTTTGGGTATGTTGTAGGTTTTGGCTATGCTCCTGCAGAGTGCAGGGGGTTGGACTAGATGACCTGCAAGGTCCCTTCCAATTCTAACGTTCTATGATTCTATGAAATGCACAAAGGAACCACATGCACGTCAGTTAAAAGGATGTGGGTACAGAAGCAAAGTCCTGATACTAAGGTGTACTCTATTTTGCCATCTAACTTAGATCTCCAGCGTGGAGGATTACAGAATGGCACGTTATACAAAACAATCTATTGTAATAAAACAGAAATAGCAATCACAGGCTTTCAAAGCCCCGAGTGAATTAAAGCATCTTTAACTGGAGCCTAAAGGAGAACAAAACAGGAAGCTGAAATTTATGTATGGGGGAAGAGATGCCAGTGTCTGGGCGGCACCATGGAAATAGGTCTGTTTTTCATGTTGCTCCATGAAAACTCCAATCATGGCTGTTCTGCCATCTCACATGAACACATGAAGTTGCCTTATACTGAATCAGATCCTTGGTCCTTCAAGGTCAGTACTGTCTGCTCAGACTGGCAGACTCCAGGATCTCTGGCTGAGGTCTTTCACAACACCCAGCCCCTTTAACTGGAGATGTCAGGGATTGAACCTAGGACCTTCTGCATATAGAGCAGATGTTCTACCACCAAGCCACAACCCCTCCCTCTCCTCCATTTTGGCACTTGCACATTTTGTCAACTTGCACTTCTAGCACCCAGGCTAGGCAAGGGCCTCTCTCCTGTAGTGTTAAAGAACCAGCCATCTGATATAAATGGGAGACACAAAAGCAGCTGGCTTATTTTTTGAACTTCCAAAAAACTAGAACACAGTTCACATAATATTATTATGACCAGCCACAAATAACTCTGTGCCAGCTATTGAGGTATCCAAAACTCCTTATCTGGGTGGATGTTACAAAAAAGAAGAAAAGGAGGAGGAAAAAGAAGCTTCAGGACATGATGTAAAATCCTGGTGTAGCCTGCCTTGTCCGACACCTGGTGTTTGTAGGCCTGATGCTGCTGTACTTTTGGTGGCAAGAGGCCACAAATCAATTACATTCTACAGAAAACACCAATTATAATTTAACAGCTGCGTGAGGTGGAGGAGAAAGGAGGTTTTCTTTCAGGGAGGATAGCCTAGCTTTTTATCTGAAGCCAGGCAATTTGTGCTACCTTACATAGTGTTGTGTCTACAGCATACTCAGTGTGGAGAATTCTTTTAACACAGATTTCATCTGTAAAGTTCCCCTACTTTCCCCAAGATCTGCATCTTTTTCCCAGGAAGCTTTTAACCCCTTTGTTCTCTGCTCACTTATTCTCGCCTTCCTTGGGGCTCATGCTTCCTTTCTGCCTTACAAAGTTGAGCCTGCCCATTTGCTTGGGTGGGAGGCCAATAGAAGCCCATATAAGAACAAAACATATTATAAAGTCGGTCCTTTTAAAGAGTACTCGTATTTAATGCTCCCTCTAAGCTGTGGAGTCTTGTGAGCAAAAATTCTACTTTGTGAGCTACTGGCATTAAAGTTGCGAGCGAGTGATTTGGCCTCAGCATAAATTAGTTTGCTCTGGAGCCGTCCTTCCTGAGCGAAGACAAAAATGTGTGAGATGGAAAAAACGGTGAGCTACCTCACACTATTTCATCTTAGAGGGAGCACTGCTGCAGACCACCAGGGAACCATTATGCATTCCACTCCATCAGCTTGGGAGGGAAAAGAGGGCACATGACTAATTTTTTTAAAAAAATTACAGAAACACATCTGGAATTATTTAGCCTGCACCACTTTGCTATGGGTGAAGCTGCTGATCAAATTAATGGATCAGGGTGATCTTGCAACCAACCTCCAAGACTTCCCTATGTCGTTTCTAGTAAAAATGTTGATTATTAATAGTGTTGCCAGCTCTGGGTTTGAAAAAACCTAGATATTTGGGGGGTGAAGCCTGGAGAAGGCAGGTTTTGGGGAGTAGAAGGACTTCAGTGGGATATAATACCGTTGAGTCCACCCTCCAATGCATCCATTTTCTCCAGGGGAACTGATCTCTGTAGTCTGGAGATCGATTGTAATACTGGGAGACCTTCAGGCCTCACCTGGAGGCTGGTGACCCCTATTGTTAGCCATATTTATAGAATGTTATGGGCAGCTGTGTTTGTAACTGTCTGGAGGGCAATTGCCACATGCAACTCCCGTTGCCACCATTACCAGCTCCAGTGTTCCCTCTAAGCTGAGTTAGGGTGAGCTAGTCTCTGGCTCACCCATTTTTGTCTTAGCTCAGGAAGGATGGCTCCAGTCCAGAGCAAACTAATTTATGCAGTAGCCAAATCACCTGCTCACAACTTTAATGCCAGTAGCTCACAAAGTAGAATTTTTGCTCACAGGACTCCATAGCTTAGAGGGAGCACAGCTCTGCAGTGCTAAGGACTGAAGGCTGGGTCTGCTTTGCTTCCGGAACAGAACAATATCATGGGTGTTTTCAGACCATTATGGAGAAAAAAAGAAAACTGTTTAGGTAGCTTGGTTTTTCCCAGCCATGGAATGGTTGGTAGGAAGCTACCTGGCCAGGGGTACCCCAAAAAGTGACCTTGGTTTGGCAAGGCAAGGCTCGACAGATGGTAGGTTTCCCCAGAAGAGTGATCTAGTCGAAACAACTTAAGCTTGAAATAATCTGTTGTGCATGAGCAATTTCTGTTTGTAATTTTTGACCGCTGGCCCCGAGCATGTTCTTAATTTAAGGAAAACTGTGAGTCACCACACATTTATTCACCATTCTTGTAATGTATTTTGCAGATCGTTCCCAAGAAGCCTTGGAACAGCTGGTTGGACCAAACAAATTTAAGCAAGTTTCGTGGACTGTTTACTGATTCTCGGGATTCTCGTGTGTTTGTCTGAAATGGCAGACAGGAGCTGTTTGCTGGTGAAGATAAAGTTGTTACTGGAAAGACATAGGTAAAGCAGAAGCCTCTATCAGTTCCCCGCTGGAGTGATCTGTCATCACCCAAGTAATTTCCTGTCCAAGGGCTGTATTAATGCTCCGTCGGTGTTATAAGAAAAACAAGGGCATTGTATTCACTGCAGGGGGTTCTTTGCTCCACATTATGAGTAAAGGATGGGGACATTTCTTTTAATCTTTGCAGAAGAGCAGCACCGGAGAACTCTAATAAACGTTTAAAAATAATTGGACTGTATCCAAAGGTGCTCTTCTGCTTATAGGCTCCTTCCGGGAGCAAATGGTGCTTTGTGTTCCAGTGTGAAGTCCTGCACTAGCATAGGGCAACAATAAACAAAGGCATGCAGTGCATGGAGTGAGCCAGCAAGGCTTGGGAACTAACAGGATTTAAACGCCTTATCGGGCATCCCTTTTGAGGACCAAGTATGTTTCAAAGTAGGTCTTGTAACTGGAGATGTGTTTCCTTTGTGCTGTGTCTTGTTTTCAAAATAAAATCTCTGGCTTTCTTCAAGATTCAAATGTCATTTCTTTCATTTTGTTATCAGCAAAACGGAGTATAGATGTGTCTATGGTAAAAAAAACCCAAAACCCTACAATATGGCTCTATACCGATACCTGCTGACCAGTATACTAAGCTTTGGCCTTCCGTGATCACTAGGGGGCGTATTACTGTTGAACCTTGTTTGGCTGATATTCTGTATTTCATCTTAGAACATGGTGTACAGCCATATCTGGGTAAGCCATACTTCTGCAGCATATCTTTGATAGAAATTTTTAAAATTTTGATAAATCTTTGATAAAAAGTTTTGAATGAGATGCAAATTGCAGTGTAGTATTTCATGTATTCTTAAAACACTCTTCCTTTCTGTTATGGTATGATCTACGCTGCTATGTATGTCACCAGAGCCCCAGGTTCTTTTCAGGATTAGAGCAAGTCTAGCCAGATACCCAACTGAAGAAGAAGAAGAAGAAGAAGAAGAAGAGGAAGAGGAGATTGGATTTATACCCTGCCCTTCACTACCCAAGGGAGTCTCAGAGCAGCTTACAAACTCCTTTCCCTTCCCTTCCCCATAACAGACACCCTGTGAGGTAGGTGGGGCTGAGAGAAACTCTGACAGAAACTGCCCGTTTTCCAAGGACAGCTGTGCCAGAGCTTGTGACTGACCCAAGGTCACATCAGCAGCTGCAAGTGGAAGATTGGGGAATCAAACCCGGTTCTCCCAGATTAGAGTCCGCACACTTAATTGCTACACCAAATTGGCTTTCCTACACCAAACTGGCTCTCCCTCTGGGTAGATATACAGATCAAACACATTAATTATTTTGCACAAACAGCACACTCTTCAAGCCAGAGCAAATGATCAGTGATCAAATCTACAAAGCATGTCAGAGGGAGAGCCAGTTTGGTGTAGGAAAGCCAGTAGGGACAGTTGGGCTAGGTCTCAAAGATACCAGTGAAAGCTACATGGTAGCCAGCTGGGCACTTCAGAGGTAGGGGGCACATCTGGTTTTCTCAAGGATGGTGGAGAGGAAACGGACATCCACAGCAATGCCTAGTTTTGCTCCTGCAACACTGGAGAGCGCAAACACTGCTTTGGTTTCTTGAGATATGAGCTCCCATTGGCCAGATGGTCCTATTTAAAGGGAAACGTCTCTATTGCCACCATCTCCCTGCAACTGTCTCTTCCACTCATATTCCGGCAATATCTTGACCAAAAAGACAAGCTTACTTTCACGTCCATGAGTGAAGAAAAAGCTTAAGCAGGATTAATCAGTTCCTAACTATTCCCAGTCTGCCTTCCTGATATCTTTGCACATTGCTTCAAGCAACAGTTTCTTTGGTATAATTCCTTTGCTCAAACTGTTCCCCAGTTTTCCAGAAATTCATGAGTCAGAGGCCTGCCTGGACTTTTAGTTGGCTTAACCACTAATTTCTTACCTTTTACTTCTTGCCTTCAGGTACTCACCTTTCAGTAACTGGTGTGAGATATGAAATTCAAGCCCTCATTGTTTATTAGCTTGAGCTAACAGTGAGCTCCCGTCTCTAGTTCCAGCTCCTGCCAACCTAGCAGTTCGAAAGCAAGAAATTGCAAGTAGATAAATAGGTACCACTTCGGTGGGAAGGTAACAGTGTTCCGTGCGCCTTGGTGTTTAGTCATGCCGGTCACATGACCACAGAAACATCTTCGGACAGCGCTGGCTCTTCGGCTTTGAAACGGAGATGAGCACCGCAACCCTAGAATCGGATTCAACTGGGTTTTGAGCAAGGGAATCTTTACCTTTACCTTTAACAATGATGAAGCTTTTGAGTGTGTTCCAGGCCAGAAGGTCCCAGGTGGGCAAAAAGCAGAAGTCAAACATGGGGTTTTCCATTAGGCAACAAATGGCATGGTTTATTGCCCAGACCCCATGTTTGTCTTGTCAGATCTTTGGAAGCTAAACAGGGTTGGCCCTAGTTAGTGCTTGGGTAAGAGACCATCAAGGAAGTCCAGGGTCACTATGCAGAGACAGACAATAGCAAAACACCTCTGAATGTCTCTTGCCTTGAGAATCCTATGGGGTTGTTAGCCAAGTGGGGCTGTTGCCTGGTGTGCCAAGGCCCAATGATGAGCACAGCCAGTGAGATTCCAGAAGCAGACAGATCTTTATTGCAGTAAAGGGGACCTTGGCAGCAAAACCCCGAGGAATCCGTTCAAACAGCACCAGCTCTTTATCCCATGTAGTAAACAACTTTTAGACAAGTGCAGATGTCTACAGACTACAGAGCTTAAACTTCCTTTATATCTATATAAGTACATTTGCCAGGTATACATTTCTTTTGCCCTTATTTAGAACACCCCCTGTAATTTTGCAAATCCTGCAAAGTCACTTTTCCTGTTTTTTCTCCAACTGTCTTGCTCAATCGGCTGTGTTCAAGAACATCTTACCCACTTTACCACTTCCTGTTTTGCACAGCACAGTTTCTGAAATTAGCTTGCCTAACCAGCACACATAAGCACTCATAAGAAAGAAGATGATTATGTTGTTGTTGTTGTTATTTTGTTATGATGCTGATCTATATGCTTCTTATTATGATTGTGTCGGCTGTGCTGCACTTGCACTTTATTTTATGACATTGCCACTTTTAAATGGTTTTTAATGTATTCATCTGTACTTTTATTGAGTTGGTATTTTAAATGTATTTATGCTGGTTTTAGAACTGTCGTAAGCCGCCCTGAGCTGCTTTGGCAGGAGGGCGGGATAGAAATCTAATAAATAAATAAATATCCCACCCTCTCTGCAAGCGGGCTCGGATCAGGTGACAACAGTTAAAATACAAACATAGTCAATGCAAATACAAGTACAAATTCATACGAAGGTAAAAATTCCTAAAAACTGCAACAAATCACAAAAATTAGTTGTAGATTTTCTGGGCTGTATGGAAAATCTACAAGAACTAATGAACTCTGGCCGTGAAAGCCTTCAACAACAAACTGCAAAAAAAATTCAATTTCCAGTATCCACAGGTGCCTCTGGTGCTGGGCATATGCTGACACGGATAAGGACCCCCTCAGCAGATGGCATGGCGATCTCTAGAAAGGGCAGTTCACACACGCAGTATGGGCAGGGGAGGCCAAAATGTTTAGACATCCGCTGCCTCAACCAAAGGCCTGGCGGAAGAGCTCCGTTTTACAGGCCCTGTAGAATGGCGTTAAATCCTGCGGGGCCCTGGTCTCCAGTGAGAACATGTTCCACCAGGCCGGAGCTAGGGCAGAGAATGCCCTGACCCTGGATGAGGCTAAAGCGGATGTCTTTTGGGCCTGGAACTACCAGAAGATGTTGCTCAGCAGAGCACAAGGCTCTAGCAAGGCTCTACGGGGCACATAGGGAAGGAGACGAACCCACAGATACCTCAGTCCCAGGCCGCATAGTCTTGCTATCAGGGTTGCTATAAGACGGCTGTGATTTGATGGCTAAAACCCCCAACCGGTTGTTGTCGTTTCCCGTTGAAAGAACAGAACAATGTTTGCTATTTAAGCAGGCACTGGCAATGAACCTACATAACCTATGCACCTTATAGTTAATGCAGCCTGTCCATGTGTGGCGAGAAGTGAGCGAATGAGAGAATGAATGGAAGCACGAGTGCGGGCTAAGGGACCAGACAAGAAAAAGACTGAAAAGGACAGTGAAGGAAAGGGTCGGTCACCCTATGGAAAGTCCCCATTTTACCTCCACGTTTGGAGTTCTGAAAAGTGCCATTGTCATTCGAAAAGGGGAAGTCATGTGTGCTATGGACAAAGAGGCATGTCAGCAACGTTTCGTAATAGCCATGGGTCAGCAGCATCAACCCACTCATCAACAGAATCTGAGGCAAGAACCCCACTAAACTTTGAGACCTGAACAGACAGGAGTAGGAGATGATGTAGATGGCAAAACTCCCTGTCAGGAGGAAAAAGGCTGAAGCAAGAGCAGGCTATAAAACCTATGGACACTGTAGGCGGGGCAGAGTTCTCCCTTGCAGTTCTCTCCTGACTGACCAGCATCTAGATCACCAGCCTGGGCAGCCATTTGGGTTAATGTGCACATGCTTATTGTTACCCTAAGTGGTTAAGACGCTGAACTGCAGGCTGTGGAAGGTCAGTAGTTCAGCAGTTCGAGACCCGAGAGTGCCGCATGACGGAGTGAGCTCCCATCTCTAGTTCCAGCTCCTGCCAAACTAGCAGTTCGAAAGCAAGAAATTACAAGTACATAAATAGGTGCCACTTTGGTGGGAAGGTAACAATGTTCCGTGCGCCTTGGTGTTTAGTCATGCTGGCCACATGACCACGGAAATGTCTTTGGGCAGCACTGGCTCTTTGGCTTTGAAACGGAGATGAACACCGCAACCCTAGAGTCGGATCTGACTGGCTTTTGAGCAAGGAAACCTTTACCTTTTTAAGTGGTTGTGAGGGGCTCCTGAGTTTGTTGGGGAATTAGCCAGGAAACAATGCGAGGGGATAATCAAGCAGGATCTCCACCTATGTATACAGGGATTTTTCTCTCAGTAGAACTCTCAAAATGAACCAGGTCGAGATTAATGAAATTGGTTTTATTAAAGAGAATTAAATAATAAATTCAAAAACTTGTTAATGAGCACTCAGAAAATAACAGTGGTAACTTATAGAGACAGAGGGGGAAATTATTTTATGGGACGATATCTACCTATCCAAGGAATCAGAGATCTGAGAAGAAGGATGAGAAAGATGAACCATCGTCTCACTCAAGGAAGTAGGGGTACCCAATCTCATGTTGAGGGTGTAAATTAGTGGACGCACACACAGACACTCAGACACACCACTGAACAGAGTGTGGCTTAATACACCCCTTTGGGACATGACATGATTGGTCCTAGTACAATGCTGTGATGGTGTGAATAAAACAATGTTGTCTGAGCAAGGAAGCTTCATAACGTCCCCAGGAATTGCAAATGCAATTTAACATTTATGTGAAATGTCTATTGTGTTTGGTGACCTCTAATTGCCAGGACAAGATGACTATTCCAAGGGGTGTTATAGGATTAAAATGATTTTTGCTAGGATGTTTGCTTAGGATGACCAGGTAAGGAATAATCAGGCAAGGTGGGGTGTTGGTTAGATTCACTGCCCTCTCTGACAAATCAGTCTTCAACACTGATGGATTTAAAGAGGGAAGGGAGCTGCTAGAAATCAGACCCTTTTCCAGACAAGCCTCTGGTCACTATTTGAGGGCACACATGCCATGTGACTGCAAGACCTATTTTGATCCTATTTGCAGACCAGGGAGGAGTCTAGAGTGGGTGACCTTGTGAGATGCTAGGAAAGAAGGCTGCCTGCCCATCACCTTTACCAAGGTACCAGACTAGCCCTTCTGAAGGAGGAGGGGTCCAGTCATAACCTTATTGCTAGAGCATATTCTGTAATCATTAAAGCTGCAGCTGTGTTTTCAAAGCATATCGATGTCTTGTCTCTTCCATGGTGCCTGTAGCTCAAAACAAATCCCTAGTGTGTAGATTGGGCTATGGGTATGTCGCGCAGGGCATTAGTTGTGCTCAGTGTAGCCCAGGAAACAAACAAAGTGCCACCAATAGAAAGCAACACAGACCACACTGTGTAGTGCTAACTATGTACAGTTTATTTACAATATTTACCATCAAAGTGCTTCGCCATACAAGTCATTCAGAGGAAGGGGAAAACTATACACTATCAGTGCACATATATACATCCAGCAGCCAATCAGCAGTCACTGCTGAGTCATTCCTGCTAAGCACTCTAGCTCTAGCTAGAACCGGTTTGAGCCAGTGACAGTGGCTGTCATTCACTGCATGCCAACAGGGCAGAGTCTGATGACCTCTCTTCTGTATCCCAGCCTCAACTGAATTTAATGACCACAAGTCAGCAAATTGCCTTCTCAGCTCATAATTCTGTTTTTGCAGCTGGAAAGCTCCCCCCCCCCGCCCCAAACTGTAACCTTGTGAGCATTTAATTCCTTAAAGGTAAAGGTAAAGGTTCCCTTGCTCGAAAGCCAGTCGAATCCGATTCTAGGGTTGCGGTGCTCATCTCCGTTTCCAAGCCAAAGAGCCAGCGCTGTCCAAAGACATTTCCGTGGTCATGTGACTGGCATGACTAAACACCAAGGCACACAGAACGCTGTTACCTTCCCACCGAAGTGGTACCTATTTATCTACTTGCAATTTCTTGCTTTCGAACTGCTAGGTTGGCAGGAGCTGGAACTAGAGACAGGAGCTCACCCCATCATGCGGCACCCTGGTCTCGAACTGCTGAACTACTGACCTTCCACAGCCTGCAGTTCAGTGTCTTAACCACTTGAGCACCGCAGCCAAGTTCTAAATTGGCTCTTGGGCTCTTGAACCCCTTCAGTTCTCACAGCCTCTTGTCACACCGTTCACTGCACGGTCATTAGCTGTAATGTTCACAATCAGGATGGAAAACAATCTGAGTTAAAATGATTCCATGAGCTCTCAGATTAATTGAGCCAAAAAAAGCAAAAAAGAAGGAAATAATATCTACAGAGCAGAAGGTAGATTCAGGTGGGTAGCCGTGGTGGCCGGAAGCAGCGAAACAAAGTCCAGTGGCACTTCTATGACCAACAGAGTTTTATTCTGGGTATAAGCTTTCAAGCGCACGGACACTTCTTTAGATACATTAAGATAGTCACCAATCATGCTCTAGGCTGACCCTGCACTGAGCAGGGGGTTGGACTAGATGGCCTATATGGCCCCTTCCAACTCTATGGTTCTATGATGCTATGATAACCATTACATATTGTCAAAGAGAGTCCCTCTGCCTGCCTAACTTGGGCTAGGAGTTCTCTTTGTCAAGTCTGGCTAGCTACAATTACAAAGGGGTTAAAGGCACCTGTTTTACCTTCAACCAGGTAGTGCTACCACCAGTCCTTTTACGTCCCTCCAGTCCAGAGCCAAAGGACAGACTCTAGACCTTACTGGGCTCAACTAGGGAATCCTCCCTGCGAGGTTGTCTCACAGTAGGAGACCCACAGGTTATTCTAGAGGTAATTGCCAACAGTCTCAGGCACCAGATAACTTATTACAGCAGTGGAGACAGAAACCAGAATTGGTGAATAAAATATATATTTAAGTGCAGAGTATATTAATAAAAAGTGCAAATTACTTAGAATAACATTGTGGGGGATAAAACAAGAATGTTAAAGATTAACAAACTTGCTCAACACTTATAGAACCTTGGTTCTCAAACACAAAACGTTACCCATTCAGTTCTGGGTCCAGGGGTACGCCATCTTCAGACTCCGAAGGCCAGGGTGGTTGGCTTCAGCCACCGGAGCTTCCAAGATGGCCGAAAGGTGAGCAAGGCAGAGTTACATGTCAGCTTCACATGCAACTCCAACTTGCCCCCTGAATAGGTAACTTATTTATTAGTTGCTGTAGATTTTCTGGGTTGTGGGGCTGTGGTCCTGGCATTGTAGGACCTGATGTTTCTCCAGTAGCTGTGACTGGCATCCTCAGAGGTATAATACAGAAAGATGGAGTACTCTCTATGTCAAGGTGAGCATACCTTGACATAGTGCTCACCTTGACATGGAGAGTACACCATCTTTCTGAGTTATACCTCTGAGGATGCCAGTCACAGCTACTGGCGAAATGTCAGGTACTACAATGCCAAGACCATGGCCACACAACCCAGAAAATCTACAGCATCTAATGAACTCCGGCCATGAAAGCCTTCGACAACTTATTTATCGTCTGAACCCCAGACCAATTACTAGGCGTGAGTACCAATTAGGGTTCAAGCAATGTCTCCCAGATACAAGGAGGCCAATCAAGGAAAGGGTGATATAATTGGTTTCTGATTGGTCTCTGGTCATGTCAGAAGAGCAGCTGATGTGATCTGCAGTTTCATAGCACCAGGCCTTCCCACAAGACTTAATTGCTTTGGAATGTTAACAAGCCAAGGACGAGAGAACATCTTATCATGCAGGTGCAGAGATAGACACTCTTCTCTAGCACGACTGTGTGAACTAAGGAGACTTAAAGACAACATTTTTAACAAGAGCAGGCCACAGCCAGATTGAATCAAACTTTTAAAACAGACTCTGTTTTGAGTGAACCAACATTCTTGACACATACAGCCAGTTTGGTGTAGAGGTTAAGTGTGCAGACTCTAATCTGGGAGGACCGGGATTGATTCCCCACTCCTCCACTCACACCTGGCTGGATGACCTTGGGCAAGCCATAGTTCTGATAAGAGCTCTCTCAGCCCCACCAACTCACAGGGTGTCTGTTGTGGGGAGGGGAAGGGAGAGGAGTTTGTAAGCCACTCTGAGACGCCTTTGGGTAGTGAAGGGTGGGGTATAAATCCAATCTCTTCTTCTTCTTCTTCATATAGGTAGCAGGTGAGGAGGCTGTTGCCAGAAAGGGCCAATTAGAGTCAAGATGCATAAGTAACTGAGCAGTAAATATAGGTAAGACTGGATGAAGGCTATTGATAAGACCTCTCTGTTATGCCCTCAGGGTTCCATTGTCCTGAGTGTTGTAATAACTTATAAAATGGGGTTGCTCTTACCTGTAGCCATTGTTCATTGAGTGTCTTCTGTGCAGGCACACACATTGGTACTGTGTCTAAGCAGGCAAGCCGTAGAAGATTCTTTACCAAGCTTTTAGAAAAGTCCTCTAGAGGGCGCTCTGCCTCCCTTGTACCATAGTTGGCTGCTTTTTCCCGCCAAAAATAGTCACATAGTCTAAGGGAGGGGGCAGGTGGGGGGAATGTGGGGAATGTGCGCCTGCTCAGGAGACACTTGATGTACAATGGTTAGAGGCAAGAGCAACCCTGTTTTCATAAGAACATAAGAGAAGCCAATGTTGAGTCAGGCCAAGGGCCCATCTAGTCCAACACTCTGTCACACAGTAGCCAAAAATACCAGGTGCCATCAGGAGGTCCAGCAGTGGGGCCAGGACACTAGAAGCCCTCCCACTGCTGCCCCCCCCAGCACCAAGAATACAGAGCATCACTTGTCCCAGCCTGAGAGTTCCTATCTATACCTTGTGGCTAATACCCACTGATGGACTTCTGCTCCAGATGTTTATCTAATTCCCTCTTGAAACTGTCCATGCTTGTAGCTGCCACCATCTCCTGTGGCAGTGAATTCCATGTGTTAATCACTCTTTGGGTGAAGAAGTACTTCCTTTTATCTGTTCTGACCAGACCTTCAGTCTTATGTGCAGTCCCCCCATTGGGGTGTTCCCAAGCGACAGTCTAGGAGGTGGAGTGAGGTCCTCACCTTGGAGGTCACTGGAACAGGGAATGCAGCAGAGCCTGGCTAACTTCTGATTCTCTTCTTGCTTGCCGATCCAGTGCATAATGTCTCACGGATGTGTCCGAAGAGGATCAGGTGGCTGACTGGCAGATCTGAAGCAATGGGACACTTCATAGTAGTGCAGCGGAGGATGCTTGTGCTCTAGTTGAGTGAGCAGGTACCCCTAAGGGGGAAGGCAGCTTTGCTTGCTCATAGCAGAGACAACCCACCTGGACAATGTCTGGGTGGGGGTCACTGGTTTCCCTTTGTTCTACCCTCTATATGAAATAAAGGGATTGTTGCATTTCTTAAATGGCTTGGTTCTCTTGAGGAAAAAAAGCAGTTCTTGTCTGATATCTAAGGTTTGAAATGACCTTTCTGCAGAAGATGAGGGGCTGGGAAAAAACACGGGTAGCACTATAACTTGCCACATGTGAAAGGTGGTGACCACCTTGGGTAAAAACTCTAAACTAGGTCTGAGTACTACTTGTTCAGCAAAAAAATTCAAAAATGGAGGATCAACACATAAAGCAGCCAGCTCGCTAGCCCTTGGACAGAAATTATGGTGGTCAAAAAACAAACCTTGACTGAAAGGAGGCCTGATGGGCAAGCGGCTGTGAAGATATCAGGTAGCTCACCCAGTGGGTTCCCTCAGGCAGGTGCAGACAAGAAGCCACGAACTCAGATTTGTTAAAACTATATATGTAGAATTTATTTAGAAATACAAAGAAAGACATATTCAAGCCAAAATGGTTCTAAATGTCATTCAAGAAAAACAGCAAAAACTTAACTGCCTGACTAACTCCAGAGCAGGCTGCACAGAACCTTGGTTCAGAAGCACAGGCCTCTATGTAGCGTGGTCTATATCTCTGGTAATCACGAAATAGCAATCAATCACATAGAATCTCAGGCAGCCACTGGTATTATGGACACATTAACAGTTATACTTTTAGGGTCAGGGTGTAGAGGAAGAAATAAGAAAAACAGGAAATGTGCTCGGTGTCTGAAAGGAGACTATGGCTTAACCACAGTCTGGAGGGACTACAGAAATAACCTAAGGGGAACCTAACTGTCTGGAAAAAATTGTAGCTTTAGCTTAACCACAGTCTCTGCCTAGTGACAGAAAGGTCAAAAAGGTTTTTGAGAATCCCACAGGTGTAATACCAAATGCTCCCTCAAAGCTCTGGAGTCTTGTGAGCAAAAATTCTACTTTGCGGGCTACTGGCTTTAAAGTTGTGAGCAAGCTATTTGGCTAATGGATAAATTAGTTGGTTCTGGAGCCATCCTTCCTGAGCTAAGGCAAAAATATGTGAGCCAGAGGCTAAAAAACTCAGCTTAGAGGGAACACTAGTAATACCCTAATTAATATTATCTGACACACCCCGCATAGGTAAGTAGGTTATTAGCATGAACATGCAATGTATGTAGAAGTATGTAATAGGCGGAACGGTAACTCTGGGCGGAGAAGGAGAGAGGGGTGATTGGGACCGACTCGGTTAGGATAAAAACAGTCACTCAAAGGGCCGCCCTTTGAGAAGCTGAATGATTGCATTGTGCAAACTGCTTCTCTGCCCTGTTTACAAATAAAAGCTTTTATAATTCTTTCACCATTGTCTGAGACTGGTAACTTCAACTCATAGAGGGTACTGATGTGTTCCAGACCCTGGGAGTGATCCTAACAAAGGGATCAGGAGAGAATGACAACCAATCAATACCCACTGCTTCAAGATGGTTCCAGAATCTTACATCATACACCCTGCTCTTACCCCTCCCATCTCAAGGAACTGCTGTCATGTAAAACTATTTTTCGGCCATGGTGTTCTGTCCTTGAGGGATGATAAGGAAGCAGGCCAGTGCAGCCAATAAACACCACCTGCAAGGAAGAACATTAACAGTAGCATTAACCCTTAAGTGTATGATGAAATTTGACATTGCCTCACAGTGGCAGTAGGTTCAAACAGTTCCAGCATTAGCTGCAAGAGTACTAAAGAGAGGGGCTACTGCGGTACCAGCATAGGGTGGGGGGATACATGTTCATTAGTCCCTATGGAGAGCCTATGGGAGAACATGTGGCCCTTTCTAGGGTAGTGAAAAGCCAAAATGGCTGCCAGATGGACCTTTACTGAACAGCAGGTTAATCCCTGTGTCTTGTATTGTAAAATCACTGAAAGGGAATGACCCTCAGAGTGGGCCCAAAGTTGGAAATGTTTCCATTTACTCCCGTAAGACCTTCTGGTAGACGCCTTTCAAGAGTTGAGAACAATCTCCTGATTATGAGGGGTTAAAGTCATATGTTCATCAACCTCCATGCCGTAAGACAGAGGTGGGGAATATTGTGGTGAAGTAACTGCCCCAACATGAGTAGGTCTGGTGCCTCTGAGAGGTGAATATAGATTCCCTGGGACCTCTTGAGAAGGGGAGCAAATCAAGCCTGTTGAGGCCAGGAGGGTGCTAAAAGGATAGCCTCTGATTGCTCTTCCATTAGTTTCACTACCACCCTTGTCAGCAAAGAGAAGGGGGGGGGAAGGTTAGAAAGGTGCCCTCCCATATGAACTGGAAGGCATCTCCCATGGACAGGGGGCCAGTGTCCTCAGTAGAACAAAAATAGCAGGCCTTGGGATTGTGGTGTGTGGAGAAGAAGAAACCAATTGAGAAGTGCCCAGAGATCTAGCTATCTGGTGGTTCTTCTTCATTTGTGTCAATGTCTTGTCAGTGATCTTTGAGAAGAGTGTGGTACCTTCAAAAGGTAAGTCCTCTACCTTGCCTCTAATCAGGCCTGTAGCTACAGCGGGGCCTCTCAGGATCCAGCCCCCCCCCCGACTTACTGCCAAGGCCCCCTGACTTCCCATCCAGCCCAGCAACCCCCCCCCACACACACACTGTTTGGGAACAGAGGATACATTGTTTATTCTGGCTGAAGAGTGTTTGTGTTTGTGCCCCCCAAGAAAAAAAAAGTGCCCCACAAAACAAAACATCCTGGCAACGGCCCTGCTTCTAGTCTCAACAGAAAGAGTCCTAGAATGGAGCCATGCATGATGTCTGATAACCACAGAAGAGGCAATGGCTCTTATGGCAGAATCAACAGAGTGCTACGAGGCATTAATTTGCTGTTTGGATAATCTTGTGGCTTCAGTGAGAAAGACCTAGGCTAGATCCCTCTTATCTTCAGGCAAGGGCTCGAGATATGGGGAGATCTTCTGCCACAAAAAAAGTTGGTGTGCTCCCATTGTTGCCTGAAATTCTGAAACACTCAGGACAACAGAACCCCCAGGGCTTAACAGAGATATCATCTTCTTGTCTCATTACATGCACTGTCACTCTGTTCTCACTTATATCCAGAAATTAAACTTTGTTGGTCTTAAAGGTGCCACAGGACTCAAACTTTTATCACCTGTTGCTAACACCTTTAGTATCTGTATGCCAATTTGCTGCTATTTACATTTATTTATTTATTTATTTTTCCGATTTATATCCCGCCCTCCCTGCTGGAGCAGGCTCAGGGCAGCTTACACAAGATAAAATACATAACAACAATCAAATTTATCATAAAACTTTTCAGAACAGTTCATTAAAACCATGTAATATTAAAATGCTAGCTATGTTAATTTGGTATAATTGCAATGGCATTACCACATGCGTGCAGTCCATAAGTTGCTGAAGTGAGCAGCTCACTGATCTTCCTCAAGTGTGATCGGCACGCACAGGCTGTTTAACATCTACACGTGTCCCTTCATCCAACTGGTGTGGAGTTTCGGGGTGTCATGTCACCAGTATGCTGATAACACCCAGCTTTATCTGTTGATGTGCGGCCAGCCAGATACTGCCCCAATAACTTTGGCTGAGGGGCTGGAGGCTGTAGTGGGATGGCTGAAATGGAGCCAGCTGAGACTGTGGCAGGGAGATTCAGATGTGGGGTGCCAACTCCCAGCTCTTCAGAGTGTGTCCTTGAGACTGACACCAACCATCAGGAACCTGGGTGTGATTCTGGATGCTTCCCTAACAATGGAGGCCCAGGTCACAAATGTTGCCAAACTGGCATTTTTCCAACTGCACCAGGTTAGGCAACTAGCTCCCTACCTGTATCGCCCTGATCTAGCCACATCCATGCAATGGTCACCTCCAGATTAGACTACTGTAACTTGCTGTACATGGGCCTACCCTTGAGGTTGACCCAGAAACTCCAATTGGTACAAAAAAGCTGCACGGGTCCTTAAAGGCCCCGTACAGCACACAACCATCCAGTGCTGCAACAGTCAGGGACCCACATATCTTCCGAGACCACCTCTCCCAGTATACCCTCAGAAGAGCATTGCACTCAATAGATCAAAACTCAGTGGTGCTCCTCAGCCCGAGGGATGTCTGGCTGTCCTTGACCAGGCCGGAGCGTTTTCCTTCCTGGCTCCCTGGCTCCAACCTGGTGGAACTCCCTGCCACATAATATCCATGCTCTGTGGGACTTGATGCAGTTCCACAGGGCCTGTAAGGCAGAGATGTCCCACCAGGCATTTGGATGAGGATAGCAACAGTCTCATCCTTCTGGCACTCCCATCCCATCCCCACCCCCCGCTGCAGCAGTGGCACCACTGAATTCTTTAGCGCCATCTCTTAGCAATGAGTGTGTTTTTATTGTTTTAATCTACTGGTAAATTTGATCAGTGAGCTCCTAGCCCTCAATATGTATCCAGGCCCAATACACAAGGTTGCAATTGGTTCACACCAATGTTCCCTCTAAATTGTGGAATCTTGTGAGCAAAAATTCTACTTTGTGAGCTGCCGGCATTAAAGTTGTGAGCAAGCGGTTTGGCTACTGCATAAATGAGTTTGCCCTGGAGCCCTCCTTCCTGAGCTTAGACAAAACTCTGTGAGCTGGAGGCTAAAAAACTGTGAGCTAGCTCACACTAACTCATCTTAGAGGGAACACTGGTTCACACATGTGCTAGGTCTGCCAATTGTAAACTGTTGTCTCCTACAAATGATTTCTTCATTTGGTTTCTGACGAATTACTTTGAATGACTGGTATTCCTCTCTGTTGTGATCAACTAACAAATCTTAAACCAAAAAGAAAAAAGGGAGGGGGGAGACACATCAAGAGGAGGAGCCCTGATGGACCATCTAGTCCCACATCCCTTTGCCCACAGGAGGGCCCACAGGAGGGCACAAAGAGCAAAGCCTCTGGCTGCCATTGGCATCCAGAAGTGTAAATGCCTCCAAACAAGGAAGAAACGTGTCTTACCAAACGTGTTATTCCAATCTTAGCTGTCTTTATTGCTCAGCTACTTATGCATCTTGACTCTAATTAGCTCTTCCTGGCAACTAACCTGCCCAACCTGTATGTAAGATTCAAGGAAATCTGTTTCTATATATGTGAAGAAGTGTGCATCTATATAAGCAGAGTCTCTCTGTTCTCGCCTGTACCCAGGGTTGAACTTGGTTGGTCTTGGGAGTGCCACTAGACTCGGGCTTCCTTCTCACATCTCTGTGTTAGTTCTCGCATTTGTGTGCTAATTTGCTGCCATTCATTGATCTTGCCGCCTTGATGCAATCTCAGCTTCACTTATGCATCTTAACTCTGACTGGCCCTGCCTGATGCTTCCACCCCCCACCCACCCCATGTTCCTGTATGTAAGGCTTGAAGAAATTGTGTTTCCGTTTGTCTAAGGAAGTGTGCTTGCACATGAAAGCTTACACCTTAAATAAAATGTTGTTGGTCTTAAAGGTGCCGCTGGACTCGAACCTTATCCCCAGAATAAAACTTTGTTGGTCTTAAAGGTGCCCCTGGACTCAGACTTTGCTTTACAGAGGCAAGAGGAGAGGATGGGTGGGCTGAATGGGTGCATGTTAATGTGAGTGCAGCAAGGGCTGGTGTCAGCCTGCAGTGAAATGGAACAGCTGCCCAGGTGGGGAGGGCACTGAACACTACATCCCCCTCCAAAAAATGCTGTTATGTCAGCAGACTGTAGATTCCCAGTCACTTCCCACAATTAGAAAAGACGCCTTTAGACATTTCGCTGCTAGTTTGACATATTTATCACTTTACAGTTGTTGACCTTATAACCTTAACTTGTTATTTAGTGTCACTTTGCATATCTTGGGCTGCAGTCACACACTCTAAATAACCCACTTTCAATGCACTTTCAAATTGGATTTTGCCAGTTCACCCAGTAAAAATCCAGTTGGGAAGTGCATTGAAAGAGGATTATTTCGTGTGTGCGACCGCAGCCTTGATCAGCATCATGTTGCATGTTAATTTGCTGTTCATTCTCTGGCTATGAGTTTCAACCTCTTTTTGCCATTCTACGTATTTGATATAGTGGGCATGCACACGAAAGCTCATGCCCTGAATAAACCTTTGTTGGTCTTAAAGGTGCCACTGGACTCTCAATCTGTTGTACTGCTTCAGACCAACAGGGCTGACCAACTGGGTCAATCAAACTGACAGTTTAACCATCAGCATTTGACTCTGTCGTAAATTTAAAGCCATAGCCTGTTTCCTGATGTGCCACCCAAGCGTGAAGAATATCCCTGTTCTGCTGATCCCAGGCCAAGATGAAAAGCTTGAGGGTGCACCTTTGAATACCCAAGTGGTTGGCTCAGCTACGGTCAGATGGGAGGGGGGAGTCCTGCTCTTCTTCTAGAATTGTCTTTTGGATAACTGTAGAAAAGAGCAAGAGTCCAGTAGCACCTTAAAGACTCTTTTCGGCTGCTACAGACAGACTAACAGGACTGCCCATCTTGATCTTTTGGATAACGTTTTTGATTGGCTGATACTGGTCAGGGGGTCAGTGGTCCAGTTTTCCTATAAAGTTAGCTTACAACCATCTGGGACAATCTTTCCCCCCCAGCATGGCCTAATAATACCATCAGGGCCAAGAACCATCTTGCTGCATCTCCAATCTGTTGTTTTGCTACCTGTGCTGATTTGAAGGTGTAAATTACTGGGTTCAGATGTGTGATTTCAGCTCATAGTTTATTTTCAGCTCAACTTAAAGACAAACTAGCCGGTTCCAAAGCCGGCTTATATCCGTGCAGCACACAACACCCAACACACATCCCACTCCCCGTGATTGGCTACTTACAGTATCCAAGTTCTCCATAGGTTATCTCTAGGATCCAGGCAACCCTATTGGTCCGCGTTAGGATCTGCCGTGGCTATTGTTTTACACCCGAAGGTGCGCTAGACTGCATGGTCTGCTAGTGCTGGCGTGGCCATATTAAAGCGTATTGATACACAACAGAAGGTATTGTAACTTGCCTGTCCTCATGTATGTATGCGTATGTAAGAAGCTAGACTTTGTTATTTTATTGCACCTGCTTGTTCTTGCTTTATGCTTAAGGCTGAACCACTTTGCTAACCAGTTTCAATAAAGCCTGTTGCTTTCATTGGTGTGTTCTATGGTGTGTGTGAGAGTCCAAACCCAGTCTTAGTCATACTCTCCGAAGGGGATGTGTTTTAGGGCCCCAGGTGTGGGGACAGGGGAATCAAATCATCCTTGCAAGCACGTGGTGGGTCAGAACCCCCGGTCTTTGACACTCAATTACCTATGCTCTTGGATAAACATGCTGCCCAGCATTGTTACGGAAAAGCATGCAGATGGTGCATGGCAGCCCCTCCAATTAAGCGCAGTGTTTAGTGGCATCAGGCAAAGGGCATGCAGGCAGTGTGGGTAGCAGTGAGTACAGGTGGTGGGAAGGCTCACAAGCAGGGGAAAGGCACACAGGCAGGTGTGGAGTATGGGGGGTGGAAAGGAAGGTGCAACTGAGGGGGCAGAGAGGGGGCCCACAGAAACCCTCCGCCTGGACACCCCCCCAAAAAAA
The DNA here is from genome assembly GCA_029375565.1 of Gekko gecko. Lineage (NCBI taxonomy): Eukaryota > Metazoa > Chordata > Lepidosauria > Squamata > Gekkonidae > Gekko > Gekko gecko. The sequence goes on along the minus strand of JAPDNY010000005.1, from coordinate 32,604,695 downwards.
AAAAAAACTGGAACCAGCCTTGGCTGAGGAGGCATAGAGAACCCCTTCATGGTTGACAGCCAGTGCAAGATTTGCACCAGAGGGAAAGAGAGAAACTATCCCCCACTTGTAATAATCGATGCTCCGAAGAGAAACAAGGCTAAGGAAAGGGACTAGGACAGTCATTGCAACGGGACCTGTCAGTGCTAGTCCAGCAGCAGCTTTAAGAACAATGAAGTTTTATTCATTATAAGCTTTTGTGTGCATGCACGCCTCTTCAGATATATTGAAATGGAAGTTGCCAGTCCATACATATAGGCAGACGGTGAGCAGCAAATTAGCATAAGCATAATAAAAGGTGCTTAACAGGGCCGAACTGGAATAACAAGCTTTGTTTATATGGTCGCCATTTGTTTGGGTTGAATTCCAGGGGAACCTATAGTGAAGGTTATATACCAAAACTGGAGATTGATGGGCAGATGTACCCTTCTTAATTGTGGGGTGCTGAGAGTAATTAACTGAGACCCTGCCGTTATGCTCCATCTGTCTCCTCTCAAGCACGGAGGCGACCTTATAGCGTCCTCTTCTTTGAAGTGGGGTGATTGGCTCTGCAGAGTTATGTCCTCTGTCCCCAGACCAGAGAAATACATTCCAATCTACCGTTTCCAATTACATTACATTCTACTGTTCATTAAGTTACAGCCCACCTAGTTATGATCAGGTTCCAGAATGGGTGGTGATTGAAAGGAACAGAGAAGAAGAAGAAGAAGAGGAAGAGGAAGAAGAAAAAGAAGAAGAAGAGGAGGAGGGGAAGGAGATTGGATTTGTACCCCACCCTTCACTACACAAAGGAGTCTCAGAGTGGCTTACAATCTCCTTTCCCTTCCCCTCCCCACAACAGCCACCCTGTGAGGTAGGTGGGGCTGAGAGAGCTCTTTCGTGAACTGCTCCTCAGAGAACAGCTTTGAAAGAACTTGTAACTGACCCAAGGTCACACCAACAGCTGCATGTGGAGGAGTGGGGAATCAAATCTGGTTCCCCCAGACCTCTGCAACCTGCTAACGACTTCTGCATGGTGTCGCTATTAGTCTGTAGGGCAGGGCTATTTTTGGGCAGGAACGCACAGGAATGGAGTTCTGGCTGGCTTCAGAGTTGGCCATGCCCACTACAGCCCAAACCTCTATGTGCGTGGCTACAGAGGGAAGGCATGGAGAGCGACACACACACTCCCGGCAACTCTGAGGCGGGCAGGCCGGGGGTGTGTGTGGAAGGATTGGGAAGGCATTTAAATGCCTCCCCATACCTTCCCTGGCCTGTCTAAGGGCTGGCTTGCCTGGGCTCCCCACAGCCACAGGGCGCCCGGGCAAGCCAAGGGAAGACAGTTTAAACTACCCTCCCTTCTCTTCTCTTCAAGGAGGGGGGGCTTGCCTAAGCTCCCCGCAGCTACAGGGCACCTGGGCAAGCCAAGGGAAGGCATGGGGTGGGGCCTAATATGCTAATGAGCTGTGCTGTCAGGGGTGTGGTCTAATATGCTAATGAGTTCCTGCTGGGCTTTTTCTACAAAAAAAGCCCTGCTGTAGGGCAAGGATGAGGTGTTTGTTCATGTGAGGAAACAGAGAGAGATCCGTCAAAACAAGAGTGGGCATGAAAATCATCCGGCTTCTGTTAAACACTGTTTGGAGCAGACTCTTCTAACTGAAGCCGGATGAAAGACCACTGGTCTTTCTTGGATCCTTCATTCATGGGGCAATAAATGTTTGCAGCCTTAGTGAACCTGAGTAGTTTTAACTACTCCAACCACACCTTGTCTGATTTGGTATGGGGGTTAATATTCAGGGTGGCCAGAGGCATCGGAATGTATTTCCGAAACCAGTATATTTATTCCAAATGTGAGAATGCGTTTATTTCAAGCAGTACAGCAGCATAAGTAAATTCAGGTTTGCAGGCACCTTAAGCACTGTCAGATTTGCAGAGTTTCTGTAAATCACAACTAAGTACCATTGATTTCAATGCAACTTGATCTGTAGCAAGAATTCTCAGGAACGCAGCCTCAAAGAGGTGTTTTTGCTCTTGGCCATCTGCCTTTATCGTTCTAATGTTATCTCAGAATTTTATGGTTAAAACAAATAATTGCTTTTTAAAGCATAAGCAACAGGGCATGAGCCCCATCCCTGCCGTGATGATTCTTGGTCCCATCAACACAAAGAACAAATTTAAAATGACAAAATAAATGTATAAATTATTTCAGTATTTGTATTCTTGTACGTGAGCCAGTGTGGTGTAGTGATCAGAGCATCTAACTAGGCTCTGGGAGACATACATTCAGATCCCTGCCCTGCCACGGAAGTTTGCCAGGTGACTTTGAGCCAGTTGCACACTTTCAGCCTAGACTACCTTACAGGGTTGTTGTGAAGATAAAATGCCAAGAGAGTGTTGCAAGCCACTGGTGAGGAAGGTGGGGGTATAAATGAAGTAAATAAATATATCAGCTATAGTGTTCATACTTCTTCGCTTACAGAGAGTCGAAGAGGAAGCCTAAACACACTTTCACACACACTAAATAAAGCACTTTCAATCCACTTTCAATGCACTTTGCAGCTGGATTTTACTGTGTGAAATGGCAAAACTTGCAAACGTCGCTGATGTGGACTGAAATGGCATTGTTTAGCATGTGTGAAAGCGCAGTAAGTCTGCCGTGAGGATATAGTCCCAGTGGCACCTGCAGTCCGCAACTTTTATTAGTGCAGTCCCACAATTCCCTGCAAGTGGACTGGAATGTTTTCTTTGATTAAGGCTATAAAGGGTTTCCTTTGCTCGAAAGCTAGTTGAATCCGACTCTAGGGGGCGGTGCTCATCTCTGTTTCCAAGTCGAAAAGCCAGCACTGTCTGAAGACGTTTCTGTGTTCATGCAGCTGGCATGACTAAACGCCGAGCTGCATGGAACGCTGTTACCTTCCCACCAAAGCGGTACCTATTTATCTACTTGCAATTTCTTGCTTTTGAACTGTTATGTTGGCAGGAGCTGGGCCAGAGATGTGAGCTCACTCCATCACACGGCACCAGGGTCTTGAACTGCCAAACTATAGACCTTCCGGTCTCTAGCTCAGCATCTTAACTTCTGAGCCACTGCAGCCCCTTGATTAAGGCTATACTGGAGGACAAACAGCAGTCATGAATGGAAGTCTAGTTTACAACCTCACACCTTCCTACTGGTGGTGCTGATCTTGTCCAAAGAAGCAGCTCCAGTTTGAGTGTGTAGACCTTTGGGTTAGCATTGTAGTATGTCTATATACATTAGTAGTGTTGGTTTTAACCATAAAAGCATGCAGATGGTGAAATCCATAGACTTCCAGATAGGGAGTATGCTGCCCTGTAGAGTTATAGTTTAATAGCTCTTGCGTAGATGCTTAGTGTACCTTTAAGAATAGGTGCTTGTTAGTTTGATTGTATGTTGTACCAGTATGCCTCGTGACACTCTTTCCCTCTTGCTATTGGGCACTTCCTTTTCCCTCTTGGTTTTTGCTTGCCCCTACTGCATTCTTCTCTCCCTCTTCTCAAGAGGTATTCATACTTGCAACACTGGGAAAAAGTCATTGTCTTTTGACCAGATTTTTCTTAGAAGCTTCAGCTCTTCATCTGTATCTTGCTCAACTCTAATTATTTTACTGTTTCTAGTCCAGCATATGCATCATAGGAACCATAAATCTGTACACTGGGGTTCTTTATTGCATGTTGAAGTTGTGAGTAAAGTTTCACTGATAATGTTCCACAAATCGTGACTTGTGTGTTCCCAGGCCCAATTAAGAACAACATGAGGGAAGTCTCAGTGAAAAGGAATTATTATATATTTATTGCAATAAACAGGAAAACAGTGCTAAGCAATATGCTATCCAACTGCTATCTGATTTTTACAAGGAAAAACATGAGGTTTTATACCCAAAATGACATAAGCATAGGTAAGAACCTACAGGAATACTAATTGGTTACAGGTAAAAGTACATCATTTTAGTTGGCATACACTCATTGGTCAATTCCACTAAGGGGTACGGTTACATCGTTCTTAGTTGTTTACTTGACAAAGAACAAAGAGGTCTTCTTTGTCCATAACCAAGGTCCTTCCATAACCAAGCAAAAAGTCTCACTCTCAGATAAGGAGTAAGAGTTACCCCCTCACCCAGACACTTAGGAACCTTGTATCAAAGCATATTAACCTTTCACCAGGAGTAAGACAAGAAGCTACATAGATCTATTCATTTCCAGACCCATCCTCTCTTGTCCTATTAATACTATATTCAAGGATGATTAGCAGTTCCAGACAGCTGCTTCAATCAACAGCATAAATAAGAGAAGAATGTTTTCTTGTCTTGCTTGCACAGATCTGGCTTACACACTAACCAGAGAAGAGAAAAACTGGAAAGAAACTCTTAATATTCAAACTCGTGAAAGCACATCAAAACCTAAAAAATAATCAAATTAATAGGTCAATCAAATCATCATTTCCATGTCAGTGTCACAATAAGGAAGAGCCACGTTGGACTGTCTTGCAAATGAGATTATACCTCAGGGCCACAGATAGTCCTGAAGTCCATTTCACACAGTTGAACCAGAGTGATTCTTGAGCCCGGTTGAAACTGTAAACTGAGATTCAGTGGGAGAAAAGAATAGCCCCTAAAGCTACCACTTCCCCACTGCCCTGCAGCCTATTTCTGTCCCCGAAGGTGAATTTTAACTCATTTCATAGCTCATGCAGATACCATCCAAGTGATTTCAGTATTTGTACTGCAAAACATAAACCTTAAGTGCAATTGATACTGAATTCAAATTACAAAACAGTTTTAAGATTTCGGGGCTAGGCCCCTAAGATTTGTAGGCCTTGATATATAAATACACGGCTTAGCATTAAGGGAGCCATGTTTGCCCACTCTGTAAGCCTTCTTCACTTTGCAAGAAGAAGTATGGAATGGATTTGTGCTTAAGACGGTTTATCTAAAGGAAGCTGGTGAGCGAATGTCTGAGTTAATAATTATTTTTAGAACTACTGTCGAAACAAAAGATGTTGCAGTTAACACAGACTTTTCCTTGAATTGTGCAGCTGTCAGCAGTAAAAAGTTATGTAGACTCTTAGGTATAGAAAAGGGGAAAAAACAATTTGTTGTGCATGATCAGATACTATGTTAGCCAATGCCTATAATTGTCTAGCCCATCCTCAGTTGGGGGTGATCGTTTTCAGATTTGTTTCTGTGATCACCCTTGCTTGGGAAATTAAAAAGCTTTTAAACCTGCTAACCCTCCAGGGAAACAGTGGGGTACAATGCCACAGAGGCCGCCCTCCAAAGCATCCATTTCCTCCAGGGAAACTGATCTCTGTATTCTGGAGATGAGCTGCAATTCCAAGGGATCCCCAGGTCCCACCTGGAGGTTGGCATCCCTACAAGGAGGCCCGGTCCATGCTTGGATGAGAGATTTCCTTGGAATCCATAAAAAGCTTGGATTCCATGATGGAAGAAAGGTGGGATGGAAGGGCACTGTCATCTTGAGGTAGCTTAGCGATTTGTCCACAGGCTTCCATGTTAGTCCTTAGCTTACCCTTTTTCACTACACTTCGGCCTGGTGTTCATGAAAGCAAAGCAATTTTCTCAGTTAGAGGAAGCTGCTACTGCACTCTGATACATGCCTGAGATAAGGGGTATCATGTGCAATAGACACAGGTTTGTCTGTGAGAAGAGTTTTCTACAGACAGGTGTTTGACTTCTAGCTTTGCCAAAGCACAGTTTGGCCTATACAATCTATAAGAAACCTCAAGTCCCATCAGACTTCAACAGTTTGATGAGAAACTGCACAGGTGCATCCTGGATCCTTTGAAGGATAGGCATGAACCACACCACAAAGCAAAATTCACTGCAAATTCACAAGGCTAGAAGGAAGACGGGACACGCCTCAAAATGTGTCCTAGCCAGAGTGACATGTGATTCAACAAGCAAATCCTTAAAATGGACTTCATAGCCAAGGGCATTGGTGATTAATGCTATTTCAAAGTTTGAGAGTTATTTCTTGTTTAAATTTTCAGTCAAATTCCTTATGAGAATAGTGTAACCTTTTGAGTTTTTTTCATGTATATGGCTTTAAAGAAAATTTCAGAAGTATAAACAAGTAACAGTTTTCGTTATCTATTTCACGGTTGGATTTTGTCTTATTTTAGCACCACCTGAAGTCTGGCAGCCCTAAGGGAGTGGGAGACATTGTTTTAAAAGCCTCAAGGATCAAACGGCTATGGAATTCTATACAAAGGTGTCATTCACAAAACATGGGAAATCTACTCAAATTCAGTAGCAGAAATCCTTGCCAGTAGGTAACTAAGAACTCTGGGGGCTTAGAAAGCTGGAAAGCATTTAGAATTTTGCAACCCCCACCCTATCCATATTGCAGACTCCCATAAGTGCCATAGGATTGTAATTTTCAGCATGTCTGAAACAGATAAGAAAACCTCTATATTTGACCTCAAAATAAGAAGGCATTTTATCACAAAGGCTTATGTTTACAAAACCAGAGCAATAATTATTTTCTCTGAATCTTGGTGACCTTTTATAAAAGAAAACATCGGCTACATATTGGCACGCACAAGTTTGTTTTCCACTGCATTATGTAAGCCTTATGGGGAAAATATTTTTATCATTTTTGTCCCAATTTGTATGAATAAGCTCTTCAGCTGAGCCATAGCAAAATGATTTATTTACTGGCTTCAGCCAAAATCTAGATGTGCCAAAAACAAAGCAATGTGGCTTGAGTTGCACAATGTAATCCAGCATCTGGGGGCCACCAGGAGTCAACACTGGTAATTCCAAACTGTAGTGCTGGTTGACCCATTGTTGTCTTCCTTGGTTAATTCTGGGAGAGTGTACTCTGTGAGTTTGTGCAACTGACTCTGAATTTGGTGGCTCACGAAGTGATGCCTGCCAGGGTCCCCGATCAGCACTTTAGTCCCATGTGCGTGAATACATTTCTTCAGCCACTGATGAAGGCCGTTTGCAAGCTTCTCACTGTAAAACATGTCCCCCAGGACAATGATATCCCAGCTGTCAACCTCTGAACCAATCAGGTTGTCTGTTAGGAAAGGGAAGGGACTCAGGTTGTTCAGTTCACAGTTCACTGTTAAGGCAGCTCCTGCAACTGAGAGACAATGAAAACGGAGATGAACAGATGTCAAAGGATTTTTTTAAACTTCGATCCCCACATACAGCAGATCAACCTCCTACTGGGTCACAGGATCCTATGTTGGATCAGAGGCTCCTTGGCAAAATTCTTTTACGCAGCTAGCCGGACAGACAGGATATTTCACTAAAAAGCCAGCCAGACAGCAGTTTTCAAGCACCTCACTCCAGAAGAGCTGGATTCAGTACCAAAAACAGTAGAATCTAAGGGTGGGGTCATTGTTACCATTGTGGAAACAATAAAAATAGCTCTTTACGCACTAAACTTAGATCCCAGTCCTATTACAACCTCAAGATTTAAGGCTGCTGGAAATGGCTCCATGTGGATGAATATGATGTTTGAAAGCTACCAGTACAGCAGTCATTTCACATATGCCCCCAGTAGCTGCCAGCACTATGAGCCATCCAGAAGTTATTTCCAGTGGTCTCCCACTTGGTTGCCATTACGGAAGAATCAGCACTGGTGGCTCTCAAACTGTGGAATGTGGACTCCTAAGGCGGAAGTGGGTTGTTGCTGGCACCTTGCCCAACATTCTTCAGCCCAAATCATGGGTGATGAGCTACGGCTTACGGGCAACAGGATGTGCCCACTCCCTCGCACCTCTCTGTGTCCCTCCCCTGGAAACTTGGGACTTGCTGTGGCACTCTGTGATCCATCTTTCCCTTCCCACTAGCTTGAGACTGGAACAAAGTATCTTACTAGGGTCGATGTCGTTGGCAACAACGTCAGCTGCACCGCTCATCACAGCTGCTATGGCTGTTGCTCCACACCCACTGCCGAGATCTAGAACTTTCTTCATGTGGACAATGTTGGGGTTATCGAGAAGGTATCTGAGTATGTTTTGAAAGACAAAATCAGAAAGAGTCAAAGGTAACTTTACTCACTGCAAAGTTCCTCGGACGAGTCTCTTGAATGATCTCACAACCCAATTTTGGTTGAATCCAGCCCCGCAGCTGACAACTTTTTGCTCAGGGGGCCAATATTTTTCTCGGGGGGCCTGCCAGTATGCGTCTGTGCAGTACTGCCATGCCATGCTCATACTTCTAAATAATGAAATATTAAATAATAAATAATCCTTGCATTAAAGCTGTGAGCGAGCAATTTAGCTACTGCATAAATTAGTTTGCTCTGGAGTCATCCTTCCTGAGCTAAGACAAAAACGTATGAGCCGGAGGCTAAAAAACTGTGAGCTAGCTCACACTAACCCAGCTTAGAGGGGACTCAGGCTCAGCTCCTCGTTCTGTTTGTCCCCTCGTCGTCCTGCTGGGGGTGTTTCCAGGGGGCCTTCTTTTGCCCAACGGGGTTCCATCCAAATGGAAGGGGCGGAATGCAGCCATTGTGAACCCCCGGCTGGGACACAGAGTGTGTGTGGGGGGAGTCTAAGGAGCAGCATGAGAAACAAGACGCTACTGGAGTCGGACTGATTTTCTGCTCTCTATCTCTCTGCTGCTCCAGCGGTATTCTGGGGCTCTTCTACCCAGCAACAGCTGGGTCAGCACCTGGGGCCTTTTCTCATTGACTGTCTCAGCCCATCCTCTTACGCCCCCCTCCGAAGGGCCAGGACCGGATTCCGTCTGACTCTGGCGCCTCTGCCCAGCCCCCGCTGTTGCTCCTATACCTGCCTGGACCTCCCGCCACACTGGACTTCTCCCACCTTGGCAAAGGCAGCAGGAATGGGGGGCTGTGGTGGTAAGAATACTAGACTAAGAATTGACAATCAAATAAAAAATCAAAGGCACAGATATAGAATGGGAGGGACTTGGCTTGACAGCAGCACATGTGAAAGGGATCTAGGTGTTATGGTTGATCACAAGCTCAACATGTGCCTGCAGTGTGATGTGGCTGTGAAGAAAGCTAATGCAATCTTAGGATGCATTAACAGAAGCAGGGCTCTTTTTGTAGCAGGAACTCCTTTGCATATTAGGCAACATGCCCCTAATATAGCCAATCCTCCAAGAGCTTACAGAGCTCTTCTTACAGGGGCTACTGTAAGCTCTTGGAGGATTGGCTACATTAGGGGCATGTCACCTAATATGCAAAGGAGTTCCTGCTACAAAAAGAGCCCTGATTACAGAAGCATTGTGTCCAAATCACGGGAAGTGGTAGTTCCATTCTATTCTGCTATGGTCAGGCCTCACCTGGAGTACTGTGTCCAGTTTTGGGCACCACATTTTAGGAAGGATGTTGACAAGCTTGAACGTGTCCAGAAGAGGGCGACCAGGATGGTGAGAGGGTTGGAGTCCAAGTCTTATGAGGAAAGGCTGAGGGAGTTGGGTATGTTTAGCCTGGGAAAGAGAAGACTTAGAGGGGACATGATTGCAGTCTTCAAGTATTTGAAGGGCTGTCATGTAGAAGATGGAGCAGATTTATTCTCTCTTGCTCCGGATTGCAAGACTAGATCTAATGGGTGGAAATTACAAAGGAGTCGTTACCAACTAAATATTAGGAGAAACTTCCTAACTGTAAGAGTGGTTGAGCAGTGGAACAGACTGCCTCGGGAGGCGGTGGATGCTCCTTCGCTGGACGTTTTCAAGCGGAGACTGGATGACCATCTTTCGGGTATGTTGTAGGTATGTATCTTTTGGCTATGCTCCTGCAGAGTGCAGGGAGTTGGACTAGTTGACGTGCAAAGTCCCTTCCAACTCTAACATTCTATGATTCTATAATACTCTTGCCCTTCAAATCATCCCCCTGCCCCAAAGCTCACTGGATTACTTGGGGCCAGTTACTCAGCCTAATCTACCTTACAGCATTATTTCTTTTTTTCGAGGGTGAGCATTTTGTGTGTGTGTACCTGCATTCCTGGAAGACAGGGTGATTTATGACAACCCCTAGTGGGGCTTGGACATTTCAGGGAGGTGGTTTGCTATTGCCTGCCTCTGCGTCCCAGCCCTGGTATTCCTTGGAGGTCTCCCTTCCGAGTACTTGCCAGGGCTCCAGCCCTGCTTAGCTTCCAAGATCTGACAAGATCGGGCTTGCCTGGGCTATCCAGGCCAGGGCCCACTTCACAGCATTATTGTTAGGTTACACCAGAGAAGCAGAGAACACGCTGTGCTGAATCAGACCACTGCTCCATCTAGTCAAGCATACTGTTTCACACAGTGGCCAACCAGTTGTCCTCGAGGTCCAAAGAAACAGGGCACAGAGACAAAGGCCTTCCTCTGCCTCCTAGCACTGAATATTCAAAGGTTCACTAGTTCTGTATGTGAAAGTTCCTACCAGCAATGTTCTAATCCCCACCACCACTGAGCGGAGCAGTTCACATCCTGAGCAGAATACAACTGCTTTGTTGTTGTTCAGTCGCACAGTCGAGTCCAACTCTTCGCAACCCCATGGACCAGATTACACCAGGCCCTCCTGTCTTCCGCTGTCCACTGAAGTTTGCTCAATTTCATGTTCGTTGCATCGATGACACTGTCTAACCATTTCATCCTTTGCTGTCCCCTTCTTCTTTGACCTTCAATCTTTCCCAGCATCAGGGTCTTCTCCAGTGAATGCTCCCTTCTCATTTGGTGGCCAAAGTATTTGAGTATCTGGCCTTCCAGGGAACAATCAGGGTTGATTTCTTTTAGGATTGACTGATTTGATCTCCTTGCAGTCCAAGGGACTCTCAAGAGTCTTCTCCAGCATCATAGTTCTAAAGAATCTATTCTTCGACGCTCGGCCTTCCTTATAGTCCAACTCTCGCAGCCATACATTACTACGGGGAATACCATTCCTTTGACCATGCGGACTTTTGTTGGCAAGGTGATGTCTCTGCTTTTTATCATGCTGTTTAGGTTTGCCATCGCTTTCATCCCAAGGAGCAGGTGTCTTTTAATTTCATGGCTGCAGTCCTCATCTGCAGTGATCTGGGATCCCAGGAATGTGAAGTCTGTCACTACTTCTACGACTTCCCCTTCTATTTGCCAAGGCGTGATGGGGCTGGATGCCATGATCTTAGTTTTTTTGATGTTGAGCTTCAAGCTCACTTTTGTGCTCTCCTCTTTCACCCTGAGCAAGAGGCTCTTTAGGTCCTCTTCACTTTCTGCTATCAGAGTGGTATCGTCTGCATATCTGAGGTTATTGATCTTTTCCCCAGCAATCTTAACTCCAGCTTGTGATTCATCCAGGCCAGCATTTCGCATGATGTACTCGGCATATAAATTAAATAAGCAACGTGACAATATACATCCTTGTCGTACTCCTTTTCCTATGCTAAACCAATTAGTTGTTCCATATCCGGTTCTAACTGTGGCTTCTTGACCCTTATACAAGTTTCTCAGGAGACATGTGAGGTGGTCTGGTACTCCCATCTCTTTAAAAACCTAATTTATTGTGGTCCACACAATCAAAGGCTTTAGCATAGTCAATGAAGCAGAAGTAGATGTTTTTCTGGTACTCTCTTGCTTTCTCCATAATCCAGCGAATGTTGGCAATTTGATCTCTAGTTCCTCTACCTCTTCGAAACCCAGACAGTACTTCTGGCAGTTCTCTATCCACGTCCTGTTGGAGCCTAGCTTGTAGGATCTTGAGCATGACCTTGCCAGCATGTGAAATGAGTGCAATTGTGCAATAGTTTGAACATTCCTTGACATTGCCCTTCTTTGGGATTGGAATGTAAACTGACTTTTCCAATCCTGTGGCCACTGTTGTGTTTTCCAAATTTGTTGGCAAATTGAGTGCAGCACTTTAACAGCATCTTCTTTTAAGACTTTGGATAACTCAGCTGGGATACCATCACCTCCACTAGCTTTGTTGTTAGTAATGCTTTCTAAGGCCCATTTAACTTCGCATTCCAGGATGTCTGGCTTGAGGTCAGTGATTATACCGTCATGGTTGTCAAGGACATTGAGGTCCTTCTTGTATAGTTCTTCTGTGTATTCTTGCCATCTTTTCCTAATCTCTTCTGCTTCTGTTAGGTCCCTACCGTTTTTGTCCTTTATCATGGCCAGCTTTGCATGGAACGTTCCCTTGATTTCTCCAATTTTCTTGAAGAGATTTCTAGTCCTTCCCAATCTATTGTTTTCCTCTATTACTTTGCATTGTTCATTCAGGAAAGCCTCCTTATCTCTCCTTGCTGTTCTCTGGAAAACTGCATTCAGTTGGGCAAATCTTTCCTTTTCACCGTTGCCTTTAGCTTTCCTTCTTTCCTCTGCTATGTGGAAAGCCTCATCAGACAGCCACTTTGCTTTCTTGCATTTCTTTTTCTTTGGGATGGCAGTGATTGCTGCCTCCTTTACAATATCACGGACCTCTGTCCATAGTTCTTCAGGCACTCTGTCTATCAAATCTAGTCCCTTAAACCTATACCTCTACTGTATATTCATCGGGGATGCGATCTAAGTCAAATCTGAATGGCCTAGTGGTTTTCCCAACTTTCTTCAATTTAAGTCTGAATTTTGCAATGAGTAGCTCATGATCTGAGCCACAGTCAGCTCCAGGTCTTGTTTTTACTGACTGGATAGAGCTTCTCCATCTTTGACTGCAAATTATATAGTCAATCTGATTTCGGTGTTGCCCATCTGGTGATGTCCATGTGTAGCGATGCCTCTTAGGTTGTTGGAAAAGGGTGTTCGCTATGACCAGCGTGTTCTCTTGACAACACTCTGTTAGCCTTTGCCCTGCTTCATTTTGTTCTCCAAGGCCAAACTTGTCTGTTATTCCGGTTACCTTTTGATTTCCTACTTTAGCATTCCAGTCCCCTATGATGAGGAGGACATCATTTTTGGTGTTAGTTCTATGAGCTGTTGTAGGTCTTCATAGAACTGGTCCACTTCAGCCTCTTCTGCAGCAATGGTTGGGGCATAGACTTGGATTACTGTGACGTTGAATGGTTTGCCTTGGATTTGGACCAAGATCATCCTGTCATTTTCGAGATTGTATCCCAATACTGCCTTTCTCACTCTCTTGTTGACTATAAAGGCCACACCATTTTTTCTACGGGATTCCTCACCACAGTAGTAGATATAATGGTCTTTTGAATTAAATTCGCCCATTCCTGTCCACTTTAGTTCACTGATTCCCAAGATGTCGATGTTCATTCTTGCCATCTCATTTTTGACCACGTCAAGCTTACCTTGATTCATAGATCTTACATTCCAGGTTCCTATGCAGTATTGTTCTTTGCAGCATCGGACTTTCCTTTCACCGTCAGACACATCCACAACTGAGTGTCCTTTCGGCTTTGGCCCAGCCGCTTCACTTTTTCTGGGGTTACTCGTACTTGCCCTCTGCTCTTCCCCAGTAGCATATTGGACACCTTCCGACCTGAGGGGCTCATCTTCCGGCGTCATATCTTTTAGCCTTTTGTTACTGTCCATGGGGTTTTCTTGGCAAAGATACTGGAGTGGGTTGCCATTTCCTTCTCCAGGGGATCACGCTTGGTCTGAGTTCTCTGCTGTGGCCTGTCCGTCTCGGGTGGCCCTCCACGGCATAGCCCACAGCCTCATCGAACTATGCAAGCCCCCTCGCCACGACAAGGCAGTGATCCATGAGGGAGAATACAACTGCTACAATCTTAAAATGGGCAATTGTAGTGGGAAAACTGAGAAGAACCAGGGCCGGTCCAAGGTGTTCCTGCGCCCTAGGCGAGGCCAGCTTGTGGCGCCCCCAGGGGGTGCCAACCTCCCGGCGGGGCCTGGAGACCTTCCAGAAACGCCAGGTGCCACAAGCTAGCCCCCCCTCTGGCTGCTGGGCTCCCCGGAGGGGCGCTCAGGCTGGCAGCGGTAGCGAGGATAGTCCCCGCTGGCCGGCCGCCGCCATGCCGCCCCACCTCTCTCCCCCCCCAAGGGCTTCTGAAGCGCCCCAGACGGGCGCTCAGGATGGCGGTGGCGGCAGCAGCGGGGAGAGTCCTCGCTGGCCCACCGCCGCCATGCCGCCCCACCTCTCTACCCCCCCCAAGGGCTTCTGAAGCGCCCGGACGGGCGCTCAGGCTGGTGGCGGCGGCGGCAGCAGGGAGAGTCCTCGCTGGCCAGCTGCCGCCATGCCGCCCCACCTCTCCCCCCCTAAGGGCTTCTGAAGCGCCCAGATGGGCGCTCAGGCTGGCGGCGGCAGCGGGGAGAGTCCTCGCTGGCCCGCTGCCGCCATGCCGCCCCACCTCTCTCCCCCCCTCGGCTTCTGAAGCGCCCCAGAGGGGCGCTCAGACTGGTTGGGGCGGGGATGGCGGGGAGAGCCAGGGGCGCCCGTTTAGGGCGGTGGTGGGGCTTTTCGGGGCGCCTAGTGAGCGAGCCGGCCCTGAGGAGAACATCTGGGACCCTTCCCAGCTTCACAAAGCTGACCAGACAACGAGTGAAAAGGAATGTAATTTAATGACGTACATCAGGTCCAGCAGTGAGGAGTGCTCAAAAGGCTGGACCCAGAAGACTTTCACATTCACTCTTTTATACAGTTAGATAGAGTTCACATCCTTTGATTATTTCCTTAGTTACAGCAGTACAGTAGTTCATTGGCTGAAGTCCTTTGAGGCCACAACTCCCTCTGATCCTCCCATTACAGGCCTCCTTGACATGCTCCCCCCTCCCAGTACATGGTTCGCATGTGCATGTTAATAAGGCATTAGCTATGCAGGGGTGTGCCACTCAGCTTATTGTGCCTGCGTAGTCTCTAAAGTTAAGAACATAAGAACATAAGAGAAGCCAATGTTGGATCAGGCCAATGGCCCATCTAGTCCAACACTCTGTCACACAGCGGCCAAAAATACCAGGTGCCATCAGGAGGTCCAGCAGTGGGGCCAGGGCACCAGAAGCCCTCCCACGGCTGCCCCCTCCAGCACCAAGAATAGAGTGCATCACCTGCCCCAGAGTGAGAGTTCCTGTCTATACCTTGTGGCTAATAGCCACTGATGGACTTCTGCTCCATATGTTTATCTAATTCCCTCTTGAAACTGTCCATGCTTGTAGCTGCCACCACCTCCTGTGGCAGTGAATTCCATACGTTAATCACTCTTTGGGTGAAGAAGTATTTCCTTTTATCTGTTCTAACCCGACTGCTCAGCAATTTCATGGAGTGCCCACGAGTTCTTGTATTGTGAGAAAGGGAGAAAAGTACTTCTTTCTCAACCTGCTCAATCCCATTCATAATCTTATAAACCTCAATCATGTCACCCCTCAGCCGTCGTTTCTCCAAGCTAAAGAGCCCCAAGCATTTTAACCTTTCTTCATAGGGAAGGTGTTCCACCCCTTTTATCATTCTAGTTGCCCTTCTCTGCACTTTTTCTTGACCTTTCAATGTATGTCCCAAGTCTGACTAATTCGTGGGCTTCAACTTCCCCTTTCCACAGGCCTAATCATGGGACAATGGTCATCCTTTTCTAAGGTGTTTGCCAACTTTTACTGGCTGGGTCAGGAAGTTTGCTGATGCTGACGCCCAGCCCGCTTTTTATGATGGCCAAAGGTTCTTTATTATCAAGCACTGAGCATAAAGCTGGAAATCAATAAACAGATTAATTATAGTGGAAAGCACCTTGCAGCACTGAGGGGAATTTTATGGTCCCAAAGTCCATGGTTCTCTAGGTCTTGCTTCACAATGGGCAGTGCAAGACCCTGCGCGGCTCCAGACTGCTGCTGAGCGGGGCCTCTTGTGTTAATGAGCGGCCGCTCATGCACACAGCTTAGAGGGAACACTGGCTACCGGTATCTTACATTCATCTGGCTAACTCTGTCTTAAAGCTGTCTATGCTGATGGCCATAACAAAACCCACTGGCAGTGAATTCTATAATTTAATTACTCACTGAGTAATTTGGTCTGCCTTGAATTATATACATTGCCCTGAACTCCCTAACAGAAGGGTGGGATAAAGATGGGGCCCTTCAACGTTCAAGTACTTTTCAATAGCGGGTAGGAAAGGGTCACAGCTTATTTGCAGGTATCCCCCCATCAACACTCCCCATGTGCCAGAAACTTTCCCCCCTCCCAGCAAACTGCATGACAAACATCAACAGATGCATCTTTCCCATCTCCTTGGTGGAGAAAACAGCATCTGTTTAAATTTTGACTATTAGACTGCTGTTGAAAGAGCAAACAGAACAATGAAATAGCTTGCTGTATATAATTTCCGTATGCACATAAATTTGTGCAAATTAAGATTTCCATTTTGTCTAGCGCTGGCGACAATTTAGCTGGCAGCGCTTACGTTCCGGCATATGTATACGCACGCTAAGGTTTCCAAGTGTCGTTATTTTGTGTCACCAATTTTCAGGTTGTGAGAGCTGGGCCCCTCAGGATGGGCACAGGTGTGGGTTTTCCCTGTCTCCTCTATACCACTTACCACTGTATCACCTTGATGCCAGGAAAAGAGATGATTACCACAGGAAGCTGCCTTCCACAGGGTCTTTTTCAAGTCAGTATTGTCTGCTCTGACCAATCAGAAGAGTTTTCAGCTAAACATTCGGAAGAACTTCCTGACAAAGCAGTTCTTCAGTGGAACAGGCTCCCTCGGGAGGTGGTGGGAGGTTTTTAAGCAGAGGCTAGGTGGCCACCTGACAGCAGTGCTGATTCTGTGAACTTAGGCAGATCAGGAGAGGGAGGGCAGGAAGGGCTGCATCAGTGCTTAGTTCTTGTGGTCCTTTCTTACATGCCCAGGGAAATGCTAATCACTACTTTGGGGTTAGGAAGCAATTTTTCCCCAGGCCTATTTGGATCCTGGAGGTTTTTTTGCCATCTCCTGGGCATGGAGCACGGGTCACTGGGGGTGAGTCTGGAGGAGGTATCTGTGAATTTCCTGCATTGTAAAAGGGTTGGACTAGATGACCCTGAAGATCCCTTCCAACTCTATGATTCTATGATTCAAACCAGATACTCTACTATTGAACCACTGGCATTTTTCAAGCAGCAACTACTTCCTGCATGTGATTTCCAGATTTGTGTAAGTGGCTTTAATATCAATAGTTAACTGGTAAAAACAAGAGATGCTGGGGCCCAAGGTTGCCTGAAAACTATCCTTCAGATCCATCGCCTAATCTCAGATCCCTGAAAGTGGTGAGAAAAGGAGATTCTGCACATGTTCAGTTGAACTGTAAACCTCAAATGTTCCAGGACTGAGCCCTAGCATAAAACCAACATCTCAGCAGTTCAAACTGGCTTAAAAGGAGCTCAATTTCACACTCGCAAACAAAAACAATTGTCTGGCAGATAGGGGATTTAAACAAAGAAACTCTGAACTGGAGGTCTCCTGTTATTCAGACTGCAGAGCATGAGCGCCCTCCAGTGGTCACTGTGTTTATGTACCTGGATAGTCCTTGACCTCCAGGCCAGTAGATTGCCCAGTAGGGTTCTTTATATGGCCACAATGCAGCTTTTTCCGTCCAGAATCGACAGCGAGGGGTCAGCAGCCGTAATTTGATTTCTGGTGTCAGATTCCCACTGCTGGTGATTTCAGTGTTCTCTTCCAAAAACTTCCTTATCTCTAGATCAAGGAGGCTCCCGGAAGTCCTCTGGTGACAGCACCTCCAAGGCAAATTGAGGCTTCGATTCTTTTGCCCCGATGCGTTTCTGAAGATATATTTACCGCACCAGCGTATCCGCCATCTCCCGCACCAGGAAATCATGTCCTCTCATGGGAACCTCCGTTCCAACCGTTGTTCAGGGCATTAGAAATGGGGCTCTGGAGCAGAAAGTAATAAAAAGAGAGAAAAGACTCAGAACTATGCCTTTATGTAGAAACAGGTAGCAATTCCTGAAAAGCAAAAGAACAGGTGCTTAGTCTATAGATGGGGTCCTCCCAAGTCAATTACTGTGCACAAACTAGTACTAAGGAAGGCAGGCCTCTTCGTTATAGCCAACATCCCTATGCTATCCTGCAATGCTGTTAAGGTTGTAATACTGTTATTTTATAGTCTGGTTCAGAATCCAAGCAATTAGTTATAATCATAGTTATAGGTGTTAACTCTGTGAGATGTTATAAGTACGGTTCCTTTAATTCCTTTGGAATCATCAGTGTAGCTGTGCTTTATTAGAGTAGTCTTTCTGGATGTTCCTATGGAGAACCAGAGAAGCCCTCTATAGAATTGTTGACTTGTGCATTGTGAGCTTTGGGTGAGTACAGCAAGCCAGCTCTTTTTTTCCTGGTTACTGTGAAATAGTATATTGTGTTACATTGTGTTTATAATTTAGTCCCAGGAAAAATAATTTTGCCTGAAGAAGACTGCTTTGATGCTTGCTATGTTTCTTTTTGGAAAGCATAACAGCCTGCTACATCTTTCATCACTGACGACTGCTGCATCTGCCATCAGAAGCAGGATAGTCTACAGCACTGAAACCTGTCTCTGTAGCTGTGGACTTCTCTACTAGATATATAAAGTTCTTTAGGTTTTTGTACTATAATGAATAAGATACACTAGGGTCTCTATTGTATTCAAGTATATCAATATATGAAAATATAGTAGCACAATAGTGCTGTGTGTTTTGTTCTAACACGGTGTTTTTCTACACCCCAGAAATAGGACAGCAAAGGGCACCCTTATCTTGCTTCCAGACCCAGAGTGTTTTGTATTAAGTGCTATCAAGTTGCTTCCAACTGATGGTGACCCTGTGAACTAATAACTTCCGAAACCTCCTCTCCTTAACAGCCTTGCTCAGGCCTTGCAAACTGAGGGTTGTGGCTTCCTCAATTGAGTCAATCCATCTCATGTTGGGTCTTCCTCTTTCCCTCCTGCCTTCAACTTTTCCTAGCATGATTGTCTTTTCCAGTGACTCTTGTCCAAGGAATTAAAAAAAAACTTTACCAATTTCAGTTTCTTCATCATCAACTCAGAGTACAGATGCCAAAATGTCAGGGGGACAAGCAGCATGGATCAGGTCCTGAGTCTCACAACAAAATCAGTGGTCAGATAAAACTTAAAAGTTTGCAAGAAATTCATCCTGAAAGCAAACAATAAATTACTATTTTGCTTACTAGGTGACCATGATCTCCAATGGCTTTCAGTTGTACTTAAGTTCAGAATTACACCAGTGCATGTTTGTGGGATCAGAGTAGAATAAATGATTAATTATTGTTAGACCAGCTGGTGAAAGGAATGTTTGGATTGTGGGAGATAAATTATAAGACCTAAGAAGAGTGAAGCATGATGAGGAATAGGACAAGCAAGGCAGACATAAAAGATAAGTACTATCTGGGGGAGAGATTAATAATTATAAGGTGAACGATCAAAGAGAAGGGCAGTGTTCAAAGAAAGAACAAAGCATAACCATGTGTGGGTAAAGAATGTAATTGTTATTTATAACTATATGTAAAAGTGTATAAAAAGCTGGAGTTAAATCTGGTTGGGGAGACCCTGGTGTTTCTGCCTGGTCTCCGTATATTTGACTAAAACTTGCTCACCGTGGCTGAAGTCTCTGGGTGCGATCTATTGGCTCACATCACTAGCCCTGACTAAGAGCCCATGTTTATGGAGCCAGTGAGCTGCTGTGGTAAGCATGCTGTCCTATGATCAAGAGACACCCAGGTTCAAATCCCTAATCTGTCTTGAAGTTTACTGAGTAATCTTAAACTGACCACAGTCTCGGCCTACCCTACCTCACAGGTTTGTTGCAAGGATAAAGTGGGGCGGGGGGGAGGGTTGATCACATGTATTATCTTGAGCTCCTTGGAAAAGAAATTGCCCTGGATAGAAATTTAAACAATACTTTTTTAAAAACGTTCTTTTTAAAGAAAATTTAACCCCAATTGCAATCACGTCATAAACACTTTATTTATTGGACCATGGCCAAGTTATCTACAACTGGTGCCTTTTCGCCTAAGAACACTTTACACCATCATCATAAAATGTATTAACACAGAATGAATGCTAAATCACACGGAAAAACGTGAGCAATGGGTCAGGCTTTACTAAAAAAAAGCAAAAGAAAAAAAAGCAGCCCTTTCCAAAAGCATCCAGCCCGAGGAAGCCTTTCGCGCAATAACCAGTTTATTTCCGTGCGCTCCTTTATGCTTTATTAATCTGAGAACAGAACGGTATGAGATTCGAGAGACTGCTATTTTCTCAGTTTAACAATCGTAGTGACTACAGTAAAG
Source organism: Gekko gecko (assembly GCA_029375565.1). NCBI lineage: Eukaryota > Metazoa > Chordata > Lepidosauria > Squamata > Gekkonidae > Gekko > Gekko gecko. The sequence goes on along the minus strand of JAPDNY010000005.1, from coordinate 32,584,516 downwards.
GCAATTTGCAGCTGTAAAACCCAAACAGCTTCTACCTTGGTTAATATACCGGGGCCGCTTGAATACGAAGCTTTCCTGCAAATCTTTGCCTTTGAACTACAAACCACACAATCCGCCTTCCTAAACAGCTTCCAGTCGCACGCGCAAAGTTATGACCACCCAGCGTAGAGACCGAAAAAACTTATGTTCAGCCTTCACTTCCGGTTTCCGTGTGACCGTCGCCATGTGCGGGGCAGGAGCATCGTCGGGAGGAATAAATATTCAGGTTTCGTTCTGTCTGCGGAATGTAATGCAAAATCGGAGAGGCTCTTCTCCGCCATAGCTCTGCGTTATCTTGTTCTGCTTCTTCCTTTCCGATGCCTTTCGAGGTGATTGTTGTTTTTAGCTACAGGGTGCCTCTAATGTGGGCTTTTCACACTGTACTTTCGTTGAATAGATTTGGGTGAGGGGATTAATGGCTGGGAGTGGGGCTGGCTTGGCTTACTTTATCTTATCCCATCACGAGAAAACGGGACCTCTTTCTGTCTCCACTGTACTAGAATCACTTTTTTTTAACAGGGTCTCACACCTAGTTTAACAGATGAAGCTTCACGTGTTGAATTTTGACCGGTGTGGTCTGACTCAGTATAAAGCAGCAGCTTTATGTTGAGAGTAGGACTTCTAGCAGATGGCAACTTTTCTCATCTTGTGTAAGAAACAGCACCTGTCAAAGTGAAGGCGTCTGTTGTCTCTGGGTTGCTTACAGTGGCTGTATATTATTAGCACAAGGCCAAAACCAACTTCAGCCATTTCAATTATCAGAAAGTGGGTTTTTTTAAACCGTGATAATATGTTCAGGGTTGAAAATTAGGGTTGTAAAACATGTTTTGTTGCTCCTGCTCCTGGTCCCATGTACAGACATACAGCCAGATCTTCCCTCAGTTTTTCTCCATGTCTGCAAAGCATGGCCCGATCGATTTCTGCACTGAAACCTGCTGTTAAATAGAAACAAGTTGGTCATAACTTGAGTGGGAGCAGGGTCAGAACTGGGAAGTTAGCAGCTCTCCTTACCTTAAGGTTATCCTAGATGGGCCTCAGCCCTCTGAGAGGATAAAAGAAAGATGCCTTCTCCAACCAGGTAATGAATCCCAGTGCTGAACGCTGGCCTTGTTTGTACAATGACCTTTCCACTGCCAAGGCAACAAGAGTCATATGTTCTGGAACCTTCTACTGTGAAGTATAAAGTTCAGCAGACAACCTTTTAAATTACAGGTATCTTTTGGGAGACATTTGGGTTCTATATTGTTGGTTTTAAATTGCTGGGTTTTCAATTATTATTTGTAATCTACCATAAGCCATGAGGAAAGGTAAGATATCAATGTTCAAATCAGGCAATCAATCAGCAATCCTTCTGGGAGTCAGGAAGGGGACAGCTATGATGTATCTTTAAGTCCCATCAATTTGAAATGCAGTAGGTACACAGAAAAAGAACTGGATTTAGGCGTCTCCCTTCACTTCTGAGATTATAATGACACCTAGTGATCACAGATTTTAGTACAATTAGTTTCCAACTAGTACTGTGAACGCTTCAAACAGGATTAGCTCAGGGGTTTGCTTCCCCAGAAAAAAACTGAATTCCTCTTTCCCTCCCCTCTCCATTGGGGAAGCAGGGCAACGGACGGGGTGGGGCCCTTTTCCGGGGCTGGTGTGGGTGGGCAGGGGTCACTCACCTAGGGCACCAAAAATCTTTGGGCCGTCGTAGAGACACAGGGACACTTCTGTTGGATTTATTGACCAACTGTGGAGAAAAGCTGGTCAGAAGCAGTTTTTTTGAAGAAGAGAAGGGTTAGTAAACTGGTCAAGTTTCCTACTGCCCAGGACAAGATGGTGACCTGCTTCTGTGGAGAAATCAGTAGTTGGCATTGAGTTAAGTGGGATTTCTTGCTGGTATCTGTAGATGCTGCTGCTGCTGCTAGCTAGGTTGCTAGGTCCCCACCTGGCCACTGACAAGGGATGGGGGGGTAGGGTTGCCAGATCCAGTTTGGGAAACTCCTGGAGATTTGGGGATGGAGCCTGGGGAGGACAGGGACCTCAGTGGGGTACAGTGCCACATACTCCACTCTCCAAAGCATCCATTTTTCTCCAGGGGAACTGATCTCTGTAGTTTGGAAATGAGCTGTTATTCCAGAGGATCTCTAGGTCCCACCTGGAGCCTGGCATCCCTAGCTGCTACTGCTGTTAAACACATGGTAGTACTGGTCCACCGAAAAGCCTTTGTGGTAATCTAGACAAGACAAAGCAAACAGCCACCATGAAGAGAAACCCTTGGCGACACTGTCTCTTGCAACACTGCAACTCTGAACAATAACTGCAGCATCACAGGGTTGCCAGCCTCCAGGTGGGGGCTGGAAATTTCCCAGAATGACAACTGATCTCCAGGCTACATAAATTGCTTATTAATTTATTATTTATTTATTTAAAACATTTTATTCCACATCTCCTAGAGAAAATGACTGCTTTGGAAGGTGGGCTGCACAACATTATACTCCACCAAGGTCTCTCCCCTTGTTGAACCCCACTCTTCCAGGCTCCACCCTTGAGCCTCCAGGTATTTCTGAACCCGGAGTTGGCAACCCTAATCTCTGAGGTGCAGTGGGGCACTCCCACTGGCTTCCAGTAGAATTCTGAGTCAGGTTCAAGGTTTTGGTGTTGACCTTTAAGGCCTTAAGCGGTCAAGGACCAACATGTCTGTGGGACCGTCTCCTCTGGTATGTCCCCAGGAGAGCATTATGCTCTCCAGATAGCAATCTTCTAATGGTCCCCGGTCCCTAAGATGTCCAGCTGTCCTCGACCAGGGCCAGGGCTTTCTCAGTCCTGGCCCCGACCTGGTGGAACTCTCTGCCGAATACCACCAGGGCTGTTAGGGATCTTATGCAGTTCTGCAGGGCCTGTAAGGCCTGTAAGGCAGAGATGTTCCACCAGGCTTTTGGTTGAGAACAGCAACAGTTTCCACTCTAGCTGGCACCCTTTTATGCTCTCCAGATCATTTTGTCCCCCTTCTTCCTCTGCCCACGAGGTGGCTGGGCAGTCCGGAATGGGAGGGGGCATTTAGTTAGCCATCTGGAGTTTTTAATTTATCTACTGGTATTAATGTATTTTATTTTTTTATAGTGATGTTTTTATTCATTGTTGTACATCACCCAGAGCCTTGCAGTAGCAGGGATGGACAATTCAGAAATCTAATGAAGGAGAAGGAGGAGAAGGTCTGGTGGTTTTGATATAAGGATCAGCAACTGGTGACCCCAGAGCCAAGTTCATTTTTCTGAGGAATATGAACCCCATCCATGGCCTGTCTGGAAATCTAGAGCCAGTGAGCATGTGGTGATTTGTGTGTTGCACTAGAATATGGGAGACCTAAATTCGGATTCCCACTTCACTGTGAAGCTCATTGGCTCACCTTAGTCCGGTTTCCTTCTCTCAGGCTGACCTACTACCCAGAGTTGCTGTGGGGAACAACATGGGTGAGGGGAGAACCATGAATGCCAGGACTAAAGGCAGGATAAAAACATGACAGAAAAATCATAAAGAGGGACTGGCAGATGTGTCAATGGGACTCGTTGTCTGTTCTTCAGGAGAAAACGCTGGTTCACCAACTATTCCCTCTGATAAAACTAGATGTTGAAGAAAACTCTGCTGTTGAAACCAAGAAATGAAATTCAGGGTGAGGCTATGCAGTACCTCTCAGTTTCAAAGGGAGCTTTCTTACAAAACCAAGATTCATTTTTGCAGTTAATTTGCTTCCGACCACTGAAATCAGCAGATGTAGGAGAACACTGGGGCTCGGTTTCTGTTTACAAAGGTTAATAGTGAGACCTAGTGTGCATGGCCTGCATCCACACTGAACTGGGAGTGTGTAACACCATAAGAAGAGCTCTGCTAGATCAGACCAGTGGTCCATCTATTCCAGCATCCTGTTTCACACAGTGGCCAACCAGTTGTCTGGAAAGGCCGAACAAACGAGACACGGGAGCCAAGACCTTCTTCCCCTCATGTTGCCTCCAAGCGCTGACATTCAGAGGTTTACCGCCTCTGGATATGGAGCCTCCTTTTAGTTATCACAGTTCTAGTAGCCAATGATGGGCCTATCCTCGATGAATATGTCTAATTCAATTCTAAAGGGACGTATGCCGTCAGCCATCACTACGCCCATTCTCAGCAATTTCCATGCTTGATTTATTAATTGAATGAAAAACTAAGTACTTCTTTTTGTCCTTCTTGAGTCTATTGCCCTCCGAGTTCTAGTATTATGGGATAGACAGAAAAAGAACTCCAAAACATGCATAATATTATAAGTCCAAAACTTCCTGGTAGATGTATCTTAAATCCTCTGCAATGCACAAGAATTCCATGGCCAGTGTGCAGGGGGGCTCCCTGGGAGAACATAACAACATAAGAACATAAGAGAAGCCAATGTTGAATCAGGCCAATGGCCCATCTAGTCCAACACTCTGTCACACAGCGGCCAAAATATACCAGGTGCCATCAGGAGGTCCAGCAGTGGGGCCAGGACACTAGAAGCCCCTCCCACTGCTGCCCCCTCCAGCACCAAGAATAGAGTGCATCACCTGCCCCAGACTGAGTTCCCATCTATACCCTGTGGCTAATAGCCACTGATGGACTTCTGCCCCATATGTTTATCTAATTCCCTCTTGAAACTGTCCATGCTTGTAGCTGCCACCACCTCCTGTGGCAGTGAATTCCATGTGTTAATCACTCTTTGGGTGAAGAAGTATTTCCTTTTATCTGTTCTAACCCGACTGCTCAGCAATTTCATGGAGTGCCCACGAGTTTTTGTATTGTGAGAAAGGGAGAAAAGTACTTCTTTCTCAACCTGCTCAATCCCATGCATAATCTTATAAACCTCGATCATGTCACCCCTCAGCCATCATTTCTCCAAGCTAAAGAGCCCCAAGCATTTTAACCTTTCTTCATAGGGAAGGTGTTCCAACCCTTTTATCATTCTAGTTGCCCTTCTCTGCACTTTTTGATTTGATTTGGGGCTCCTGTTGGATTTGATTTGGGGCTCCTGTTGGATAAGCAGGCAGCAATGGTGGCCAGGAACCCACATTACCACCTTAAGTTGGTGAGCCAGCTGTAGCCTTTCCTGGATAAAAAAAAAAGATCTTGCCACTGTGCTGCGTGCCGTGGTAACATCTAGATTAGATTAGATTACTGCAGTGTGCTGTAGATGGGGCTGCCCTTGAAGAGTGTCTGGAAGCTGCAATTCATACAGCAAGGCTGTAGACTTGAGCAGGTCATAGGGACCATGTGATGCTCTCTGAGGGCAAGTGAACTATCATACCTGGAGGATCCATGGGGTCTTGAAAGCACCAGCACAGATGGTTTTTATTTTCAGTAATTCAATTGACAGCTCCAAGTGCCTGAAGGTGTGGTTATCTTCCTAGGACAGACTGCCAAAGCTACCCTGTTGCTGATGCTATTGTGGTTGTACCCTCCTGCCCCTGCTCCATCCAGGTGGTTCCTGCTGCCGGGCTCAGGGGTGGGCCCACCAAGCAAAAGAAGAGAAAAGAAGATTGGATTTGTTCCCCGCCCTTCACTTGTAGTCTCAGAGCGGTTTACAATCTCCTTTCCCTTCCCCTCCCCACAACAGACACCCTGTGAGGTAGGTGGGCTGAGAGTCAGGTTGCCAGCCTCCAGGTGGGGCCTGGAGATCTCCCGCTTTTACAATTGATCCCCAGCTGATGGAGATCAGCTCCCCTGGAGAGAAAATGACTGCTTTGAAGGGTGGACTCTATGGCATTGTACCCTGCTGAGGCCTCTCCCTCCCTCCCCTCCCCAAACCCCACCCTCTCCTGGATCCACCTCCAAAGTCTCCAGGTATTTTCCAGACCAGACTTGGCAACCCTAGTTGAGAGCTCTCTCTCGAGAACTACCCTTAAGAGAACAGCTCTGATAGAACTTGTGACTGAATGTGGAGGTGTGGGGAATCAAACCCAGTTCTCCCGGATTAGAGCCTGTGTTCCTAACCACTACACCAGACTGGCTCATTGCTGGGCAACCTGCCACAACGCACCAAATAATTTTCCTCGAGAAGCTCCAAAATAGCTAATGAGGGTTGCACCGTAGTATTAATTGGTCCTCAGATGAGTTCCTGGAGTGCTCCAAAGAAATGGACTGTGCATTTTGCAGCAGTGCAAAGTCTGAGGAGAAGGAGGGCTGATTGGAGTGATGATTTAACCCCTCATGTTTACGGATTTGCATGACAATAGCAGGATTTGCTTGGCTGAGAATGCTTTGCATTTTCCATAGCAGGTTCTCCCCCACCCCCTCCCTCACAAATCCCTGAGCCTTAATGCCCTTTACAAAGGCGAGTGAGCACTGCTACCTCTCTTGGGAAGCGACAGTGCTAATAACCTGAGTTACGAGAGGTGGAGAGACTCTGCTGGCTCTTGAAAATCAGGCTGTAAATTACTTGCAGTCACTGTAACATGTCAGCGACATTGTTGGAAGATGACATAGTGTCTGCATGGCTGCCTGTATCTGAATGGGACAATGACGGTAACTTGTCAGTAGCAGTGAAGTAGTAGATATGGGAAATAGATCAATGATGTCCCCTCTAGGAATCGTACTGTTGGTATGTCTGCCTTCTGAATGATGTTTGTGGTTCAGGTCACAATGCGTAGCAAGAGTACAACAGCAGCACTAGCGCCCAACCCTCCCACACACACCAGAAGCTGCCACAGCTGCAATTTTAAGCACACTTGTGTTGTATACTGAAACAACCACGTGCGATGGTATGGCCATATGTGGTCGAGTGAAGAGCCTGAGCTTCGCACAGACAAACAATAGACGATCGAATCCTAGCCCGCTCCAATCGGGAGGCTAAGATCCAAGACTAGACCTATGAAAGACTGATACTGTAAATAGACCTATCACAGGTGTTGGGGTGTGGTTTGCCTTGGGGTTATAAGCCGGCCTGCGAGCCGGCTAAAATTGTCTTGTTCCTGAATAAAGTTATGGGCTGATTCACTACTTCATGCATCGGACCCATATATTATAACATGCTTTGAAATAAATCCTATGGACTTGGAACCAATTTCTGGGTTAGTGTTCCAGAGTACAAAACAACCCGGTTTCCTGACAAAGACCTCGGTCTAGATATGCAGCCGAACAAAGTGGTATGTACAGCCCTGAGGTGGAGATAGGTTTGGCTCGATGTTTGCATGCTGACCAAGTTCTCAAGCTAGAGGCCATGATTACTGTAAGGGAACTTGGAATAATAATCCTGGGACTGCAGAGTGAAGTGGTACAGGCCATTCTAGCGCTTCAGTACTCTACCACCTCTTTCTGCTGCAGGTATAGACCACGTCAAGGTGTAGGGGCGCGGGGACGTTTCAGGGTTCCCAAATGCATTTGTTATGGGTAATGCTACTGTGGGACTGGGGATGTTTATGGGGGGAGGATTGTCACACAATAGACTGGAGAGCATAATCTCCACCTGCCATTTTGAGACACCTGAAAAAGATTAATTTCTGAGGGAAAGAGTTTGAAACCACAACTCATCTAACAGCCTGACAGACCCTTTCTTTATAATATCTCCTAAAAGGGAAATTCTACCATTTATTGATTGATTGATTGATTTGATTTCCAAATCACCCTCCTGCATACTGGGGGCTCAGACAGCTTACAAATCACCTTCCCTTCCTCTGTCCACAGCAGGTGCCTTGTGAGATAAGTGGGGCTGAGAGAGTTCTCTTTTTTGGGGTGAGTATTTTGTGTGTGTGTGTGCGCTTGTGTGTCTGGAAGGCATAGTGACTTATGGTGACCCCTTGTGGGGCTAGGACGTTTCAGATAAATGGCTTGATATTGCCTGCCTCTGTGTCCCGGCCCTGGTATTCCTTGGAGGTCTCCCTTCCAAATAGTTGCCAGGGCCAGCCCTGCTTAGCTTCCAAGATCTGCCAAGATTGGGCTTGCCTGCGCTATCCAGGTCAGGGCCTACTACACAGCATTATTGTTAGATTAAAGCAGAGAAGCAGAGAACATGCTGTGCTGGATCACGCAACTTTTGGCTTCCCCAGAATTTGATCCAGATTTAGCGTCCCATTACCCTATGTTTTCCAAATCCAATTTTTCCATGATTTCCCCCTTCGGATCTGAAGTCACAGTTTGCCAGTGAGAAATTCCCAAATTTGAATTTTGTTTCCTGCCGCCCTTTTGTGTCCTCGGTGTTGCATGTTTGCCTCACCCCCAGCCCTCCCACCTCCCCCTCATATTGTCCCCTGAGGAATCCGCTTATCTTTTTAATCGTAATTTTGATTACTTTACAATGCTAATTTTTTAATAATAATATTGCAATATAACATTAAGAGAAAATGGGCAGCAAGGTTTCATATAGCATCCGTGCAATTGCCCGTCCATGAAGTTCCTTTCCTTTCCTTTCCTTTCCTTTCCTTTCCTTTCCTTTCCTTTCCTTTCCTTTCCTTTCCTTTCCTTTCCTTTCCTTTCCTCTCCTTTCCTTTCCTGATTTGTGTTTTTTTGTGGGTAGGTTACGCTGCCTCATGCTTGTGTTGTTTCTTCATTCCTCCCCTTCTCTTCCTCGATTGCTCCCTGTTGTGTTTTGGATGATGGTGCAGTCATTTATATTTATTTATTTATTTATCACTGGATTTATATCCCGCCCTCCCGGCAAGTGGGCTCAGGGTGGGTCACAACAGTTAATCTACAATATAATAATAAATACAATTCATACAGACTTAAAATTTCTACAACTAACAGATAACAAAAAATTCAATTTCCAGCATCCACGAATGCCTCCCACAAGTGCAGGGCATATGATGACTAAAAAAGGACCCATTTAATGGATGCCATGGCAATCTTATTTATTTATTAGATTTCTAACCCGCCCTCCCGCCAAAGCGGCTCAGGGCGGTTTACATACACATTTAAAACCAGCATACAATTTTAAAACCAGCAAAAATACAAACTTAAAATACAATTGCATAAAATTCCAGTGAATTTTAAGAAAGGGCAGTGTGCCCAGGAGGCCAGAATCTTCAGGTGTCCACCACCTCAACCAAAGGCCTGGCAGAACAGCCCCATTTTGCAGGCCCTGCGGAATTGCATAAAATCCTGCAAGACCCTAATCTTGAGTGGGAGCATGCTCCGCCAAGCCAGGCTAAGCGATTGAGGCTAAGCGGATGTCTTTTGGGCCGGGGACCATCAGCAGATGTTGCTCAGCAGAGCACAGTGCTCTTTGGGGCACACAGAGGGAGAGGTGGTCCTGCAGATATGTTGGTCCCAGGCCACAAAGGGCTTTGAAGGTTAATGAACCTGATCTGATACTTGATTGGCAGCTAGTGCAATTGGTAATTGGCGTAGCACCGGCTGAATGTGTGCACGCAGAGATGTCGCAGTCAGTAGGTGCACCGCTGCACTTTGCACTAACTGCAGTTTCTGGATGAGGTTCAAGGGCAGCCCCATGTAGACTGTGTTACAGTAATCTAACCTGGAAGCGATTGTTGCATGGATCACTGTAGCTAATTCCCGGGAGGAGAGATAAGGAACCAGCTGCCTGACCAGCCAAAGATGGTAAAAGGCTGATCTAGCAACTGTGGTGAACTGGGCCTCCATTCATTATTTGATACAAATGGAATTATATAATACATATAATATGTTCTATGATTTGATTTGATAATTGTGGAAACTAAACATGTAGATTTTCCATTTTGTGGGCACTATGAATATTAACGGGATGTAATAACGTTATTATGAATTGATGCATACTGTTCAGCGATTATGGGATACTTTCCTTAGGAACTTTTGAGAATCTTCAATGGAATTTTTGAGAATCCTTGATGGCCATTTTGTAAGTACACAACTGACACAGGGGGACTTTGAAAAGGGGGTAACCATCCTATTTCCCATGATTCTCAGGCATGCGTGGTTACTAAGCAGAGAACAGAAAATCACAACATCACAGAACCTTTCCAATGCACTGGCTAGAATTCCACCAATAGCGGACACTGCTGTGTGTGGGCGGGGAGTTTTTAACAAAAGATTCTCAGCAGAGGCAGAGTGCAGGGCACAGTGGAGGCATTTTCTCTTCCAAGGACTGCGCAAATAGGCTGAACGGGCATTCACAAGATGTGAGGCAGAGTAGGATCACATTCAACATGGAAACCAAGAGAGTCTGAACAGTCTAAGCAATCTTGTTCCTGCCATATCCGTTGATGCAGGAAAACCAACACTAAAGAACTACAATACACTCGAGAACCATAGAGAAAACCAAGGATCAAAATGGAGGATCCTCGTGGCAAGCAGGGTATTTAAAGTTTAAATGGACCCAAACACCGCCCCTCACGGCAGGAATCCCAGTGGCCAATCACCACCAAGCTTTCCTAAATGCAACATTCAGACCCTTTTTTTGCAATGCAATGATGTTATGTTACTATGCATGTGCAAAAATTTTTAAAAAGGAGAGGTTTCATTGGTGATGCAACAGATGAGGAAATGGCCACCAAACCCCTTTTCGAAGGAAAAGTGAAACACATCCTGCAGGTTGAGTCCTAAATACCCTGAAGGAAATGCCCTTTTGCGGAAGGAGTGTTGCAAAGTCGGACCATCAGATCGGGGACCACAGTGCTATATCTGGAAGACCTTGTTCCATTCCCTCTTTCCTTCTCTTCTGAAGCCCCCCCCCCTTATTCTTTTGCAGAATGTAGCATGGAATGGCTGTGAATCTTGGCAGAGCTGTTCTTCTTGTGAACTTATAGAAACGGAGCTTTTTGGAACTTCTTTACCTTTGAATGTTACTCTCCCACAGTGGTTTGATGGAGAACCTTGCCTGCCGCCCCGAGTTCTCCAGTGGATCTATAGATAACTGTTCTCTTGTTCCAGTTCCAGGTTTGCTTGGCTGATGCACTCTGGCAGACTTGGACTTCAGTATCATTTTTTAAAAAAAATTAAAATGATATATGTTTCAATATTATAGTAATAAATATTATGTAATTAGCAGTGTACTTGATACATGTTTGCCATGCTTGTTTCAATCGATTTTTCACTGTGTAACAAAATGTTGGACTGCGGGACCCACTTTACTGGTGCCAAGGTCCAACAGGGAAGAAGACATTGTAAGGGTATTTGAAGTTGCTGCCCTCCAGGATCTTGAGATCCAGTTAGGGTTGCTGGTTCGGGTTTGAGAAATACCTGGAGAGTTTGGGGGTGGAGCTTGGGGAGGGGAGGGACCTCAGCAGAGTACGATACCACACAGCCCATCTTCCAAAGCAGCCATTTCCTCCAGGGGAACTAATCCCCGTCATCTGGAGACTAGTTGTGATTCTGGGAGATCTCCAGGCACCACCCAGAGGTTGGCAACCCTAGATCCAGTGAATGGACTCTAAAATTGGGATCTATATGTCCATCTGTTTCTCATGGGATTGTTAAAGGTGACATGCATCAAGAGGGTGTTTTGGGTAATATGAATGCTAAGTATGGCGTGACTTCACCTTTGTATTTACTACCTCCAAACATGGAGGTTTCACTTAGTTATCATGGGGAGCCAGAGGTGTAAAGTATGTGGGGGGGGGCATCAGGGCTCAAGCTTCCGGGATTTCCCAGAGGCCCCCCCCCCCGGGCTACCAAGTAGCATCATGAAGCTGCTTAGGCTATCAGATTCCCAAATTCAGTCAGTCAGTCAGTGTTATGTCCGCTGACCGCCACTAGGCACCAGCAGTATGCAACTGGAGCTTGGCTCCAAAAGAACAATAGGGACTAGGATCCTGAGACTCCTAGTTAGCACCTATGGGAACTGTGGTGGGAAGTTTAAACCCTCCAATGGGACCTGTGGGTGTCACCTGGAGACTGTATATAGTTGGCCGTTTTGGCTGGTTGTTATTGTTGTGTTGTGTGCAAGTAAACTGTGAGCTGATAATCACTGAGCGTCTGTCTTCGCTACGCGTCGAACCCAGTACACAACAGTCAGTCTGTCCTGCTTGTCTCTGTGGCAACTGAACAAGCTCCTAGGAGGCATTGAGCTGGTTTTGTTTATTTGTTTTTGTAAAGAGAAGGGGGGAGGACCTGTCTGTGAAGAAACAACAGAGGGAGAGAGAGAGAGAGAGAAAGAGCATGGAAGGAAAAAGGGAAAGATCAATCCATCTAGAAATCAGGAGGCCTTAGTGCTTGGACTGAAGAATGTATTCCTGTAGCCTGCAACACAAACTCTTATGTATATAGGACTACATTCAGGTCCAGTAGCACCTTAAGAGACCAACACGACGTTAGGGGTATGAGCTTGCAAGAGTCAAAGCTCCCTTTGTTGGTAACTGATGAAGGGAGCATCAGCTGTCAAAACCTTATGCTCCCAAAATCTTTTTCGTCTCTATGGTGCTACTGGACTCCTGCTGGTGTGACTTTGCGTCAGTGACAAGTTCTTTCAGAGCTGTTCCCTCAAGGGCAGTTCTCAAGAGAGCTCTCTCAGCCCCACCTACCTCACAGGGTGTCTGTTGTGGGGAGGGGAAGGGAAAGGGATTTTAAGCCGCTCTGAGACTCCTTTGGGTAGTGAAGGGTGGGGTATAAATCCAATCTCCTCCTCCTCCTCCTCCTTTTTCAGCTGTTCTCCTGCAGACCATCATGGTTACTCTCTGAAATTATATGAGGTAAGTAATGGATCAGGAGAATTATGGTTTCCATTCTCAGAGAGGATTCTAATAATCACATTATGACTGTGTCCTGGTGGCCCTGCCTTAGAGAAATAAATGGTCCCATCTCTATTTTATCTTTTGCTATAGGGGAAGAGTGTTACCAAGGGCCACCCTTCCTACCTAGATGTGTGCTGTCTGCCCTGATTCCATCCTGGCTAAATTTCCTTGGCAGTGATGTCAGGAGCTAGCAATGCCTTACTTTGGAGAAGGTGAGGTCAAGACTCTCCTTAGGCTATGCTAATGAATGGCCAAAACCTTGGGCAGGAGAATGATTCACTGATGGGACATATGCATGTCTACGCTTTGCCACAGGGGCTTGCAAAGCCAGGCACCCGCCTTAGTCTATCAAGATAATTTCATCAGCAAATACGAGTCTTCCTGAGCGCAAAATCTAATTACTATCAAGCAGCCAGGTGAGCTTATTACCTTTTGCTTATCTTCCCTGTCTCCTAGCCTATCATCCTGCTAGGAAGCCTCTACCCTGCCAGCCCTTTTGTCTACCCTGCCTGGATGCAACCTCTCTTTTTGTCACCTTTCTGGGAAAGCCCCTCCTCCCCTTAACTTAGTTGGAGCTCAGAAATCCTTAGATTCTCATCCTGGACTCACCCTGAATTCCTGCACCTTATTTCTTTGACATTCTTTTGCGCTGCTCTGCCAGCCAAAACTTCGCAGTCTCAGCTTCTCCACTTGCACAGAGGCTGCCAACTCTTCTGTTGTTGTCTCTTTGGGACATTTACTTGCCACATGGGAACACCCCTCTACTGCCTTACCTTGTTTTTCTTTGGGATCTTTGGAAGCTCTGCCTCAAAGCCCTACTCTCAGCCTGTGGATCATTGAAACAGAAAACATATTGGGAGTTAAGGTGATTTTGTTATCTGGGTCAGGCACAGCTCTCAGAGCTCTCTCAGCCCCCAAAATAAGTCTAGCTCACCACCTAATGGTGCATAACACTAAAAGAGTTAGAACTTAAGTCTACCAGACAGTCTTAGGATCTCCTGGCTATACGACACACATTGCTTTAAGATTGTTGTTGTTCAGTCGCACAGTCGAGTCCGACTCTTCGCGACCCCATGGACCAGTTTATGCCAGGCCCTCCTGTCTTCCGCTGTCTGCTGAAGTTTGCTCAATTTCATGTTCGTTGCATCGATGACACTGTCTAACCATCTCATCCTTTGCCGTCCCCTTCTTCTTTGACCTTCAATCTTTCCCAGCATCAGCGTCTTCTCCAGTGAATGCTCCCTTCTCATTTGGTGGCCAAAGTATTTGAGCTTCAGCTTCAGGATCTGGCCTTCCAGGGAGCAATCAGGGTTGATTTCTTTTAGGATTGACTGATTTGATCTCCTGGCAGTCCAAGGGACTCTCAAGAGTCTTCTCCAGCACCATAGTTCAAAAGAATCTATTATTCGGTGCTCGGCCTTCCTTATAGTCCAACTCTCGCAGCCCTACATTACTACGGGGAATACCATTGCTTTGACCATGCGGACTTTTGTTGGCAAGGTGATGTCTCTGCTTTTTATCATGCTGTTTAGGTTTGCCATCGCTTTCCTCCCAAGGAGCAGGCGTCTTTTAATTTCATGGCTGCAGTCACCATCTGCAGTGAGCTGGGATCCTAGGAACGTGAAGTCTGTCACTACTTCTACGACTTCCCCTTCTATTTGCCAAGGAGTGATGGGGCCAGATGCCATGATCTTAGTTTTTTTGATGTTGAGCTTCAAGCCCACTTTTGCGCTCTCCTCTTTCACCCTGAGCAAGAGGCTCTTTAGGTCCTCTTCACTTTCTGCCATCAGAGTGGTATCGTCTGCATATCTGAGGTTATTGATCTTTTCCCCAGCAATCTTAACTCCGGCTTGTGATTCATCCAGGCCAGCATTTCGCATGATGTACTCTGCATATAAGTTAAATAAGCAAGGTGACAATATACATCCTTGCCGTACTCCTTTCCCTATACTAAACCAATCAGTTGTTCCATATCCGGTTCTAACTGTTGCTTCTTGACCCTTATACAAGTTTCTCAGGAGACATGTGAGGTGGTCCGGTACTCCCATCTCTTTAAGAACCTGCCATAATTTATTGTGATCCACACAATCAAAGGCTTTAGCATAGTCAATGAAGCAGAAGTAGATGTGTTTCTGGTACTCTCTTGCTTTCTCCATAATCCAGCGAATGTTGGCAATTTGATCTCTAGTTCCTCTACCTCTTCGAAACCCAGCTTGTACTTCTGGCAGTTCTCTATCCACGTACTGTTGGAGCCTAGCTTGTAGGATTTTGAGCATGACCTTGCTAGCGTGTGAAATGAGTGCAATTGTGCGATAGTTTGAACACTCCTTGACATTGCCCTTCTTTGGGATTGGAATGTACACCGACCTTTTCCAATCCTGTGGCCACTGTTGTGTTTTCCAAATTTGTTGGCAAATTGAGTGCAGCACTTTAACAGCATCTTCTTTTAAGACTTTGAATAACTCAGCTGGGATACCATCACCTCCACTAGCTTTGTTGTTAGTAATGCTTTCTAAGGCCCATTTAACTTCGCTTTCCAGGATGTCTGGCTCGAGGTCAGTGATTATACCATCGTGCTTGTCAAGGACATCGAGGTCCTTCTTGTACAGTTCTTCTGTGTATTCTTGCCATCTTTTCCTAATCTCTTCTGCTTCTGTTAGGTCCCTACCATTATTGTCCTTTATCATGGCCAGCTTTGCATGGAACGTTCCCTTGATTTCTCCAATTTTCTTGAAGAGATCTCTAGTCCTTCCCAATCTATTGTTTTCCTCTATTACTTTGCATTGTTCATTCAGGAAAGCCTCCTTATCTCTCCTTGCTGTTCTCTGGAAATCTGCATTCAGTTGGGCAAATCTTTCCTTTCCACCGTTGCCTTTAGCTTTCCTTCTTTCCTCTGCTATGTGTAAAGCCTCATCAGACAGCCACTTTGCTTTTTTGCATTTCTTTTTCTTTGGGATGGCGGTGATTGCTGCCTCCTTTACAATGTCACGGACCTCTGTCCATAGTTCTTCAGGCACTCTGTCTATCAAATCTAGTCCCTTAAACCTATTCTTCACCTCTACTGTATATTCATCGGGGATGCGATCTAGGTCAAATCTGAATGGCCTTGTGTTTTTCCCAACTTTCTTCAATTTAAGTCTGAATTTTGCAATGAGAAGCTCATGATCTGAGCCACAGTCAGCTCCAGGTCTTGTTTTTACCGACTGGATAGAGCTTCTCCATCTTTGACTGCAAATTATATAATCAATCTGATTTCGGTGTTGCCCATCTGGTGATGTCCATGTATAGAGACGCCTCTTAGGTTGTTGGAAAAGGGTGTTCGCTATGACCAGCGTGTTCTCTTGACAAAACTCTGTTAGTCTTTGCCCTGCTTCATTTTGTTCTCCAAGGCCAAACTTGTCTGTTATTCCGGTTACCTTTTGATTTCCTACTTTAGCATTCCAGTCCCCTATGATGATGAGGACATCATTTTTTGGTGTTAGTTCTATGAGCTGTTGTAGGTCTTCATAGAACTGGTCCACTTCAGCCTCTTCTGCAGCAGTGGTTGGGGCATAGACTTGGATTACTGTGATATTGAATGGTTTGCCTTGGATTCGGACCGAGATCATTCTGTCATTTTTGAGATTGTATCCCAATACTGCCTTTCTCACTCTCTTATTGACTATAAAGGCCACACCATTTTTTCTACGGGATTCCTGGCCACAGTAGTAGATATAATGGTCTTCTGAGTTAAATTCGCCCATTCCTGTCCACTTTAGTTCACTGATTCCCAAGATGTCGATGTTCATTCTTGCCATCTCATTTTTGACCACGTCAAGCTTACCTTGATTCATAGATCTTACATTCCAGGTTCCTATGCAGTATTGTTCTTTGCAGCGTCGGACTTTCCTTTCACCGTCAGACACATCCACAACTGAGCGTCCTTTCGGCTTTGGCCCAGCCGCTTCACTCTTTCTGGGGTTACTCGTACTTGCCCTCTGCTCTTCCCCAGTAGCATATTGGACACCTTCCGACCTGAGGGGCTCATCTTCCAGTGTCATATCTTTTAGCCTTTTGTTACTGTCCATGGGGTTTTCTTGGCAAAGATACTGGAGTGGGTTGCCATTTCCTTCTCCAGGAAGGAAATGCTTTAAGATAATTATAATTAATTATTTGGTAGTCATGCTGGCCACATGACCACGGAAATGTCTTCGGACAGCGCTGGCTCTTCGGCTTTGAAACGGAGATGAGCACCGCAACCCTAGAGTCGGATTCGACTGGCTTTAGAGCAAGGGAACCTTTACCTTTACCTTATCCAGTATTGACTCTGGATTCTGAGATGTATTTGGAGATTCGTACTGATTATTCAGTAGGTGAGTTGTGTAGCTGCTACGGGGTTGGACTAAGACTTAGGGAGACCAGAGTTTAAATCTCCACCTAGTCACAAACCTTGGGCCAGTCACACACTTTCAGCCTAAGTTATGAGGAAAAGAGATGGGTAGGAAGCATTTCTTTCATACACAAATGAAATATTCACTCAAATTGTCTCAGTGAACCATTTCATGACATCCTTCCTTCCTCTCCTCTTTCTTTGATGGAGATTCAGCCTAATATGAGTGAGAGAAATTATATTTTCCAAACCACATAGTTAATTGTTGATGGCAAGTTGGAGCTGCCACAGAAAAAGACCTGGCCTTGGTCGATACCAGCCTGGCGTCCTTAGGGCCAGATGATTTTGAGGCCCTGACCATAGTGCTCTCTGTTCTTCTGCAGATGAGCTGTTTGGGAGGGCATTTGCAGGAGGGCTCAGACTGTTGACATGGAATTCACTGCCACAGGAGGTGGCAGCGGCTACAAGCATGGACAGCGTCAAGCGGGAATTAGATAAACATAAGGAACAGAGGTCCATCAGTGGCTATTAGCCACAAGGTATGGAGAGGGACTCTGGAGCAGGTGATGCTCTGTATTCTTGGTGCTGGGGGGTCAACAGTGGGATGGTTTCTAGTGTCCTGGCCCCACTGGTGGACCTCCTGATGGCACCTGGTATTTTTGGCCACTGTGTGACAGAGTGTTGGACTGGATGGGCCATTAGCCTGATCCAACATTGGCTTCTCTTATGTTTTAGATCCATACATTACAGACTGATGATCCCCACTCTGTGTCAGGTGTAACACAGTCAGAATGTTCCCTCTAAACTGTGGAGTCTTGTGAACAAAAATTCTATGTTGTGAGCTACTGGCATTAAAGTTGTGAGCGAGCGATTGGGCTACTGTATAAATTAGTTTGCTCTGGAGCCATCCTTCCTGAGCTAAGACAAAAATGTGTGAGCCGGAGGGTAAAAAACTGTGAGCTAGCTCACACGAACTCAGCTTAGAGGGAACCCTGTAGAGTTGTGTGTTCCCCTCTATTACTGTGTGTGATGCCTGATTCAACTCAGGACTATGCCATGTTGGAAAGCCCCTGAGATACATGTGGGGTCCTCTGATGGGTCAAATAGGGCCTCCGTCTTCTGTTTCAGGTTGGAAAAATGGCCAGAGGGGGAGGATAAAGCCCCATCTCTGCACATGCAGTTTAACTAAAGAGAATCCATGGCTCAAGTGCAATGCTCCCTCTAAGCTGTGGGGACTTGTGAGCAAAAATTCGACTTAGTGAGCTACTGGCATTAAAGTTATGAGCGAGTGATTTGGCTACTGCATAAATTAATTTGCTCTGGAACCCTCCTTCCTGAGCTAAGACAAAAATGTGTGAGCCGGAGGCTAAAAAACTGTGAGCTAGCTCGCACTAACTCAGCTTAGAGGGAACACTGCTCAGGTGTTATATCATAGTTGGGAAAAGTACAGAGGAGGGCAACCAAGATGATTAGGGGGTTGGAGCACCTTCCTTATGAGAACTTTTCAGTTTAGGAAAGAGATGACTAAGGGGGGACGTGATAGAGGTTTATAAAACTATGCATGGGACGGAGAAAGCTGACAAAGACATTTTTCCCCTTCTCCCAAAAGACAAGAACTCAAGGGCATCCAATAAAGCTGATGGACAACAATAGGTTCAGGATGGACGAAAAGAAATACTACTTTACACAGTGAGTGATTAAAAATGTGGAATTTGCTGCCAGAGGATGTAGTGATGGCCACAGGAATAAACAGCTTTAAAAGGGGATTAGATCAATTCATGGAGGATAAGTCTGTCAATGGCTACTAGCCATGGTGACTGAGGGGAACTTCCACATTCAGAGGCACTGAATCCCCGAGCCAGGAGGCAACATCAGGGGAAGGCCTTTATGCTCTGTTGTTGGCCATCCAGAGGAACTGGTTGGCCACTGTGTGAGACAGGATGCTGGACTAGATGGACCATTGGTCTGATCCAACAGTGCTCTTATGTTCTTATCTGACACAGGGTGGAGACTTCAGACCCAAATGGTGATATTCCATGTGTGATTCAATTGTGGCAACCATCTGTAGGAGGACATTATTATTTCTGAGTTTTATAATAATTACTATTTTGCTTTACTAATGTTGTATGTATTGCTGGCTGCTTTCCTGCTATTAACTGGATATTGTGTTAAGCTGTTGTTATTGATGATGTAGTTTGTTTTGCCCCCACCTTGGATCCTAGTTTCTTGGAAGAAAGGTGGGCTATAATTTTTTTTAAATAAACAAATTAGTTCTGGTGGGGGGGATGAAATTCAAGAGTAACTATCAAGGTTATTTAAACTATTATTTAAAATTGCTTCTTAAAAAAGCCTTCCCTCAAATTGGCCACTGGTGGGATGGATGACGTACTTTGGTGCTGATTAACCAGTAGTCTGGTATTTTTATGGCAAATTCTAAAAAAGGCTTTAAAAGCCGTGTTAGCTGCTTTTGGCCCAGTTTAGACTGGCATCTTCTGAAAGGTAAAGGCTTTGGAGGAGATGAAGGAAAAGGCCTGTGATGAAAGCAAGAAGTTGTAGCCACTGAGAAATCAAGACATAAAATAAATCACCGCAAGCAGAAAATGCAATTAACTGGCTTTAAGAATGACTTTACAGCCAAAATCTTCTTTCGCCAGTTGGCAGCGGGACAAAGACGTACGTTAGAATGGATGCTGCACAACCACTGCAGGGGAAAAAAGGCTTAATCAGAAGCAGACATTAAGTTACCACACAAAGTATTATGCACCTAGAATAAAGCTGAATACTAATTGCTAGGGTATTATTACCTTGTTGCACTGGCTGATAATAAATAATCCAAAGTAGCCTGCTGAGCACGTTCTCTTTGCAGGTGATAAGCCTTAAAATCACAGAGCTCAGGAAATGCAGCATTTCTGTTCTTAAGGAATGCCTTGCCTGGAAACATGCATCTTTTAAAACAAAATGGTCTCTTTCCTGCTACTGAAAAGCATCCATCCCTAGTGATGAGGCTGCCATATACTGAATTTGTCCCTTGGTCGATCAAAGTCAGTAGTGGCCACTCAGACTGACGGTGGCTTTCCTGGGATCAGGCACAAGAATTGCACATCACCAAGAAGAAGAAGAAGAAGAAGAAGAGGAGGAAGAAGAAGAAGAAGGAGGAAGAGGAGGAGGAGGAGGAGGAGGAGGAGATTGGATTTATACCCCACCCTTCACTACCCAAAGGAGTCTCAGAGCGGCTTACAAACTCCCTTCCCTTCCCCTCCCCTCCCCACAGCAGACACCCTGTGAGGTAGGTGGGGCTGAGAGAACTCTGGCAGAAACTGCTCTTTTTTCAAGAACAGCTGTGCCAGAACTATGGCTTGCCCAAGGTCATCCAGCCAGGTGCAAGTGAAGGAGTGGGGAATCAAACGCGGTTCTCCCAGATTAGAGTCCGTGCACTTAACCACTACATCAAACTGGCTACACCTACTACCTAATCCTTTTTTACTGGAGGTGTTGGGGGTTGTAACTGGGACCTTCTGCATGCCAAGCAGATGCTCTACCACAGAGCCACGGCCCCTCCCCTGTGTTTATTACATATCTGTAAGGATTGTGCAACATCTCACCAGCGGAACAACATTGGAGGCACCCCTGAGCTCCTTGTAGGAAGTGCAGGAAAGAAATGCAGTACCTCAGAAGTAGGGAAGTTTTCCACCTCTTGGGCCATGCCCTGTGCCCACTTTGGAGGGCTCTGAGTTGGATACCATCTTCTCCAGTTTTTGTTATTAGCAGTTCCCTATTGCTTTCCATTCACCCATGTTTACATCTGTGCAAGCCAGTGGTGCCAGGGAGCTACTGGAGTTTGCTGCCCATTCACCTGCCCCATTGCTCATACTGGCCTTCAAGGTGCTAAGTGTTTGTCAGGAGCATTGGCCAAGGAACTTGTGGCCTGCAGGCCGGAGTTTGCCAATGTTGCAAGCAACAGAAAACCTTCCATTCATGTGATTTCCCCTCCCCCCTTAAGCATATTTCCTCCCCTTCCCTATCCCTCACCCTAGGAGAAGCTACTTTTGAAACAGCAGGGAGTTTCAAAAGCAGTTTGTGATAGGGCAGATGTTGAGAGGAAGACAAGCCAAATAATTCCATTAGGGTCACCGCAATCCCTCTGCCTGAACTCAAGCAAGTTTATGGATCTCTTCCAAAACACATTGATACAGAATGGCTCCAGGGCTAGAAATATCAAAATGGACTGTGAAGTTGACAACAGGCTGAAGACCAATGCTCCCTCTAAGCTGTGGAGTCTTGTGAGCAAACATTCTACTTTGGGAGCTCCTGGCATTAAAGTTGTGAGTTGATTTGGCTCCTGCATAAATTAGTTTGCTCTGGAGCCATCCTTCCTGAGCGAAGACAAAAATGTGTGAGCCGGAGGCTAAAAAACTGGGAGCTAGCTCACACTGACTCAGCTTAGAGGGAACACTGCCGAAGATGTAGCTATGACTCTCCGCATCTGCCGCTTGGAAGGGACACTGGATTCTCCAGTGGCTCATCTCCAGACAGCAATCCGCATCACAAGAAATATCAATGCACCATAAACTCTTGTCAGTTTCATTTGGAGGAGGAGACTGGGACCATGTTGACTTCAGCAACCCTGCTCTGAAGTAAATGGAGAAGCAGGAATAAGTGAATGAGCAACCCAAAGAAAATAAGACAGTACAGTTCTTAGCAGTGACATCCAGGGAAAAACTACCATTTACTGTGCTGGCTCTGAACCGAAGCTAGAAAAGTGCTGATCGGGGAGCTTCGCTATGCAGTCAGCAGGAATGGCACGAAGCAGTCTCACAGGGGTGATTCCCTGAAAATCTAGAGCCAAAAGGACTCAAGCTAAAACAAGAAAGGCATTGGGAGAGCTGCACAAATGGGCCATAGCTGCATGCAGAGTGGCTGAGGAACAACATGCCCAGCAGCAGGTGACCTTGGAGAAACTCTTGCCTTCAAGGAGCCTGCAGAGTTTGAGGCTGACTCACAGCCAAACGCAGGCGCTGGGAGTTAGATGTAAGGAACTGCATGACAGTATAATGACCGGTCCTCTGCTGAAGGCTGCTTTGTATATTTGTGTTTTTCACATGGACATTTGGAATGTCTTCTACATAGCGGCAAAGTCACATTTGTGTGGCCCAGGGCCTGAAGCAAACCAAAAGTCCACCCAAAATGTCTGCCTTGATGGACACCAGATCTGCAAGGCTCTGCTCTTGAGACAGTCTAACTGGAAATACAGGGGGCTGAATGTGTGACTTTCCACATAACAATACTTGGCATTTATACAGAGCTTTCAGTGTTCAAAATGCTCCAAGAACACAAATGAAGAGGAGGAGGAGATAGGATTTATACCCCGCCCTTCACTCGGAGTCTCAGAGCTGTTTACAAACTCCTTTCCCCTCCCCTCCCCACAACCGACACCCTGTGAGGTAGGTGGGGCTGGGAGAGCTCTTTCCAGAGGTACGTGGGGCTGAGAAAGCTCTGACAGAAACTGCTCTTTTTCAAGAACAGCTGTGCCAGAACTATGGCTTGCCCAAGATCACACCAGCAGCTGCAAGTGGAGGAGTGGGGAATCAAACCCGGTTCTCCCAGATTAGAGTCCACGCACTTAACCACTACACCAAACTGGCACCAAACTACAAATGGTAGGAATGCCCCTCAACGGCTCCATAATGTGGTGGTTGAAAGTGCCCTCAAGTTGCAGCTGACTTATGCTGACCTTGTAGGGTTTTCAGGGCAAGAGGCCTGTATTGCATAAAAAATCAGAAATAATATTTAAAAAATGTAAAAATAAAAGTGCATCATCAGCCAATGAGATAGATCAAGATGGGTAGCCGATTTAGTCTGTCTGTAGCAGCAGAAAAGATCAAGAGTCCAGTAGTGTCATAAAACTAACAAAATTTGTTGCAGGGTAGGAGTTTTCACATCAGCCAATGAAACAGCAGACCTAGATTACAATCCTCCATTCCTGCAGGAGACCAAAAACTTATATGGACTAGCAGAGACATGTATTGGAAAGCTTTTTAGCACTAGGAATTCCAGAGAACTGGAGCAACTGCTGTTTGGTGTAGTGGTTAAGAGTGTGGACTCTAATCTGGGAGAACTGGGTTTGATTCCTCATTCCTCCACTTGCAGCTGCTGGTGTGACCTTGGGCAAGCCATAGTTCTGGCACAGCTGTTCTTGAAAAAGAGCAGTTTCTGTCAGAGCTCTCTCAGCCCCACGTACCTCACAGGGTGTCTGTTGTGGGGAGGGGAAGGGAAAGGAGTTTGTAAGCCGCTCTGAGACTCCTTTGGGTATAAATCCAATCTTGTCTCTTCTTCTATTCCCATCCCATAGAGAACTGGCATTTTGAACTACTTCCCTGACTGTTTTACAGTGCGATCCTAGACAGTGTGGTATAGCCAAGTGGTCAGAATGTTGGCCTAGGGTCTGGAAGACCCAGGTTTGAATCTCCATTCTACCAAGGAGGCTTTATGGGTGACTTTGGGCCAGTCGCACACACTCAGCCTAATCTACCTTATAGGGCTGTTTTTATTAGGAATGAATGGAGGCAAGGATCATGATGGAGAAGAGAAGAGATTGGATTTATACCCTGCCCTTCACTTGGAGTCCTTGAGAGAACAGCTCTGAAAGAACTATGGCTTGCCCAAGGTCATCCAGCAGCTACAAGTGGAGGAGTGGGGAATCAAACCCAGTTCTGCCAGATCAGAGTCCGTGCACTTAACCAAAGGTGTCTTTTCTAATTGTGGGAAAAGACACCTTTAGACATCTGCTAGTTTGACATATTTATAGCTTTACAGCCATTGACCCTATAACCTTAACTTGTTATTTAGTGTCGCTTTGCATATCTTGATCATCATCATGTTGCATGTTTATTTGCTGTTCATTCTCTGGCTAGAAGTTTGATCCTTGCCTGCCATTCTAACATATTTAATAAAGTGTGCATGCACATGAAAGCCCATACCTTGAATAAACCTTTGTTGGTCTTAAAGGTGCCACTGGACTCTCAATTTGTTGTACTGCTTCAGACCAACAGGGCTGACCTACTGGATCTACCCTGAATACTAAACCATGCTGGACTGTATAATGAATTTTTAAAAATTTATTTAGATATTTACTTCCAGGTTTTCTCTGAATTGAGAGCCAGTTTGGTGTAGTGGTTAAGTGCGCAGACTCTTATCTGGGAGAACCGGGTTTGATTCCCCACTCCTTCACTTGCACCTGCTGATGTGACCTTGGGTCAGTCACAAGCTCTGGCACAGCTGTTCTCTCAAGGACAGTTTCTGTCAGAAGTTCTCTCAGCCCTACCTACCTCACAGGGTGTCTGTTGTGGGGAGGGGAAGGGAAAGGAGATTGTAAACCACTCTGAGACTCCAAGTGAAGGGCTCTACAATGGAAATCCAAAGCAATTTACAATGTAATTCTCTACTCCTCCATTTTATTCTCACCATAACAACCCTGTGAAAGAACGAAGGCCGAGTCCAATAAGACCAACAAAGTTTAATTCTGGGGATAAGCTTTCCTGTGCATGAAAGGTTAGGCTGAGAGACTGACTGGACCGACCAATCACAAACCAACACCCATGGCAGTGTGGGGGATTCATACTTGGCTCGCCTAAAACCCAGTCTGGTACTCTAGCCACTGTATGGGGGGTGCCCTCTCTTTTTATGTCCCCTTATTTGTGCACCTGATGATTTGCGGCCTGGCTCAGAAAAACGGGGGTCAAAATCTATCGTAGTAAGTCTTTTTTCTTCTTCTTCCAAAAAATAGCTTATTCTCTCATTTCTCTATCCTCCTCCACCCCCCTTATATAAAGGACATTATTGCACTTTATCAGAACTTCACCCAGGTGCCCAGATAATGCACCATCAATATATCCTAGTTCTGTACTTGCAAGCTGCACGTTCATGCCTGGAAAGATTACCGTTCCTCTTTATCTCCCCCGGACTGCAGTCGGCAAACCCCTCTCCTCGCGCCCGGGGAATTTAAACATGCCGCCGAGGAGGCGGGGCGGAAAGTGGCCGGCGCCCTCCTTCGGCGCTGGTTGGCGGCTGCTCGGGGGGGGGGGGGCTGGCTGGCGTTTAGCTGGGCTCGAGCGCCGGCTGCAGCCTCAGCTGACCGAAAAGCGCCGCCGCCTGAGCTCCCGCAGGAGGCAGCCTGTGTCGGCCGTGCGCCCTGCGCAGAAGGAGGAGGAGGAGGAGGAGGAGGAGGAGGAGGCCGCCAAGCGGGCGGGCGGCGGGGCTTGCGCGATGGGAGCGCGGCTGCCGCCGTAGGGAGCAGTGCCGCGCGCGGACCGTGCCGGGAGGACTGTCGGAGGAGAGGCGCCGGAGCCCGGCTGGAGCAGCAGGAGGGATGAGCGGGAGCGCGGCGCCCCCCGGGCCCGGCTCGGCTCCCTGCCGCTTCGCCCACTACTTCGTGCTGTGCGGGATCGATGCCGACAGCGGGCTGGAACCCGACGAGTTAGCAGGTGAGCCCGCCGAGGAGAGAGGCGGGAAGGGAAGGAGCCCCCCCTTGCGCCGCCGGAGCGTCTTCCACAATCCCGGCGCCGAGTTTGCCCTCTCCGGTCGCCCTTCCCGATCCCCCCCGGCGCCTCTCCGCCTTCTCTTCTGCTGTCGCCACTTTGCATCTCCCCTCCTACTTGCTGTGCTCAGCCTCGGATCCCCCTTGAATATTCTTAGGATTCCCCCCCCGTTCCATTGCACACCACCGGTGCTCCTTGCAGAAACCTCCGCGGGCCGACCTCTTTCTGCGCACCGGCAGGTCCGCCGCTCCCCCCCCCCGTCCACTCCGGAGTCGGACACAGAGGAGCTGGTAGCTGCCGGTTCTGGTCCCTTTGGGCTCGGTGCGGCTGCCGCGCTTCCCACAGCCAGGCCCCACGCAGGCAGCCAACCGCGGCTCCCTAGTCAGGCCGCCGCGGCTCTGCGCCTTTATTTATTGTGTTTTGGAGCTCCCTCGCCACCCGCCCCCCTCCCTCCCCGCGACAGCTGCGGCTACTGTGGCGGAGGACAGATCGGCTACTTAAGGCAAGAAAGGAAAAAGCACCAGCTCCGTTGGGATTCTTTCGAAGTCTTCTTCCCCTCCTCTGTCCTTTCGCTCCTAGACTCCTTTCTTAAAACAGCTACTTTACTAACGCTGCCCGTATCAATGAGCCCCACGTTCAGTTTGCATGCGGGGGTTAATAACAAACCTTGCCGCTATTCCTTCTCACTTGCCCCCCCCTTTCCCCAAAATTGTGATGCTACCAAACTGCAGTGGCCAGGCTTGGTTATGTCATTGTCGGAGTAACCACGTTTCGGTGCAGTCTTCTTTCTTTCCCACAGCTTTGGCTTTCTCTCCCCCCCCCCCCCGCTTGTTTTTTTTTAATGCCCTGTGATCTCATCGCGCCGTGGATGCTGTTCCAAAGGTCTTGTCGGTCGGTCACTCGCTGTTGCAATCACCTCCCCCTATGGGATCAGCCGCCGCTCGCCAGGGTCCAAAGAGCGACAGCGCAGCCCTTTGTAAACTACTTGGGGGGGTTTCAAGGCAGCGGGGCTTGAAAGTCTCCGGCCTGCTTTGGCAAGCGGGGGCTGGTGGGGTGAATGGCTCTGGTCGGGGGATTAGACAGCTGAGGTGTTAACTCTGTCGCCAAGAGAGGGGAGCGATGCTAATTAATATTTCAGCGTGTGTCTGTAGCCGTCACAAAAGCATGTGCCTGCATGGGGGGGGGGAATCTTGAAGCAGAAATGTACATTTGTAGGGAAGGATTCTTTTTGTCAAGTGTGTAAATAGACTGCCTAGAAAATAGTAGCATGCGTAAAAAATAACAACAGCCGTAAAAAAAAATGGGTGGACAGCTTATCTGTAATTTATAATACACACTATGCACTGTTGCATATATAAAATGATATTTTCCCTTTTCCCTGTGTTGTCTTATGGTTTTGTTACTTAAACCAAGTCAGTCACTGTGATTGTTACCTCAGCGGGGTCTGTTGTGGCGCAGTCTTTTAAGGGGCCATAGCCCTGTAAATAAAAAAAGGAGCCCTACTGTATATCTAATCTGGCGATAGGTTTCATACAACAGTGAAGAGATATGGGCCCTTTGTACAGGTTGTGTAAAACGATGAGGAAGAGAAGTGCGGCTAGACAGAGCATTGTTCAATTTTTAAAAAATCCTTTTTAGGGTATTCTGTGTAGGATCTGATAAAAATAACTATTTTGGACTAGCTGTCAGTTTAACAACCCCCAATATCATCTATTCCACAGCTGCCTGTTACGTCATGATTAGAGGGTTGAACTAGGATGTGGGAGACCCAGATTGGAATCCCCACTCTGCCGTGGAGGCTTGCTGGGTGACCATGGGCCAGTCACACACGGTGGTGGTTGTTAAGATAAAGTAGAGGAGGGGAGACCAGTGTTGTAAGCCATTTTGAGGTCCCCACTGAAGATGGCACATAGAGCTGGAAGGTACCCCAAAGGTCATCTAGTCCAATCCCCTGCACAGCACAGGAAATTAACAGCTGCCCACCTCCCCCACTCTCTCAGTGACCCTAGACTATGCCTAGAGGAAGGCAAAAAGTAGGATGTAAATAAATAAATTGATGCCGTTCCGTGCTGCACGCTTATTTTATGTCCGCTGGGTTAGCTGAGTAGGACGCCCTTGCTGCTGTGGCAATTTGCTTGTGAAATTATTAAAACTGAGCTATCATAGTCCCACTTCTCAAGTCACTTGTGCATCTTGGGGGAAAGTGGCCATGTGTGTGATGTGTAGACTTCCACAGTCTCTCTCTGTATAAGAGGGTGTGGATGAAAGAGAAACTGAAAGATAGGTTTATAATGTCTACAAAGCCCAGTGCAGAAAGGCTTATATGAGGTAATTGCTGTGTGCAGGTAGGCTAAATGTTGCTCCTTGTATTTTTTTAAAAAAATCTACAGTATGATTAGGAAACACAGAAAAGCAGTGTTCAAACTAAAATGCGTCTCTACCCACATTTCAGTGGAGCTCTTTGTTTTCCTAAAGCTGAAGATGAAAATATTCAGAGTGGGTTAATCAAAGACAAGTAAACATGCAAAAGATAGCTCTGTGAATGGCTTGGTACTGGACCAAGTTTTTTTTATACCTTTATCATTAAAAAGTGGGGAGGGGGGAACCCTTACATCTGGCAGGTCCCTAACTTTATTGTTCATTATTAGGAGTTGGATTTGGAAGAAAGAATTTAGAGAAGGCCCTTGTAAGATTTTGTTGGCCTCTTACACACTAGTGAACCAATTTTATTTTCAATAGCAGGGGAAGAGTATCGAATGTAAAATAGCTGCTCTCAGTAAAACCCAGAGAGGTTAACCTCATTTAAATTCCTTTTAGGAAAATGCTGTTTATGGAACTAGTGAGTGTTTTTAGGGGTTTGAATTATATGCTTGTTTACACTGCAAAACATTCTAGGCCTGTAAAAAAGAAATTCATAGCGGGTTTTGTCTCAAGGCAAATGTATGCCACTCTGCATAACCATGGGTTAATGTTCTGTTAAGGAGGTCGGTGTGGAAATGGGCGTAGTGCTTAGCATGTTGGACTGGGATCTGGAAGTTTGAATCCCACTGAATGCCATGGAAGCTAGGATATTGTGGGGCAGGTGATACACTCTATTCTTGGTGCTGGAGGGGGCAGCAGTGGGAGGGCTTCTAGTGTCCTGGCCCCACTGCTGGACCTCCTGATGGCACCTGGTATTTTTGGCCGCTGTGTGACAAGAGTGTTGGACTAGATGGGCCAGTGGCCTGATTCAACATTGGCTTCTCTTATGTTCTTATGTTCTAAGTGGGTGGCCTTGGGCCGGTCCCACAATCTCAGCCTAACCTACCTCACAGGCTTGTAGAGAGGAGAAAATGGAGGAGGGGATAATTACGGAAGCCACTTTGGGTCTGCATTAGGGAGAATAAATGAAATAAATAAATTTCTATGCACCCTGATATAGATACAGCCTGTCTGTGCTATGTTGCTTTCACTGAGATGCGAAACCTCTAACTCTACACGCACACTATGTTTGACTAGTTGCAACAGTTTTAAAACATAACTCATAATGGATCAGAGTGGCCATTTTGTCAGGACTTGAATCTGGGAAGTAACTTGCAACCCCCCCCCCTTAATATCATAGAGCCTTTGAAATTATTACAACAAACTCAATATGTGACTTTTAATAAAAATATATAACTGGGTGTTAATTTTTAATGACTAAATTTAATATTAACTATACATCAGTAGCAAAACTTTTCTGTAATTTTTATTTTGCTCCCCATCCCTCAGTATCAATTTCAGTGTGTCGCTGGGCTTCCACATACATATGAACTTTTTTCAGAAACAAAATCCTGCTGGCTCCCATAACTGAAGGTGTACCAACTTTGATTTGCATAATATGACCTTTGGGAGTTTTTAAACTAGAGTAATTTCCAATTCCTCTTTCTGAAAATAGCTGCATTTACAAGCTGGTGTTGATTAGGATGGTTTTGCTACCTTCAAGTGTGAATGTGCTGACTGCTGTTCTCCAGAGCTGTAAAAAGCAAATTTGCAGTAGTCTGTTGGTTGAATGCAAATATGCACAACAGCCGCATCTGGGGGGGGGGCAACAGCTGTCTTTTGAATGTTAATCTGTCTTCAGATAATTTTTATAAGAGCTGTGTTGTTCAGGGCATCATACATTGGTCATTCCTCGGACATTTTTACCCTTGCAGCAGCATAAGGTTGCTAACCTCCAGATAGCACCTGGAGACCTCCCACCATTACAATAGATCCCCAGGTGACCAAGACCAGCTCCCCTGGAGAAAATGGCTGCATTGGAGGGTGGACTCTTTGGCATTGGACCCTATTGAGGTCCCTCCCCTTTCTAAACTCTGCCCTGCCTGGCTCTCCCTCCTTGAAATCTCCAGATATTTGCCAACCCCGACCTGGTAATCCTACATGTGAAAAAGGTTAGGCTGAAAGTGAAAGGGTTTCCTGGCGGAGTTGGATTTGAACCAGGATCCAACACTTTAACTGCCTCACCACAGTGGCTGCTAGGTGTGCCTTCATCTATTGCTTGGTTCTGTCTGGTGGGTATGTCATAAGAACATAAGAACATAAGAGAAGCCAATGTTGAATCAGGCCAATGGCCCATCTAGTCCAACATTCTGTCACACAGCGGCCAAAATATACCAGGTGCCATCAGGAGGTCCAGCAGTGGGGCCAGGGCACCAGAAGCCCTCCCACTGCTGCCCCCTCCAGCACCAAGAATAGAGTGCATCACCTGCCCCAGATTGAGAGTTCCCATCTATACCTGGTGGACTTCTGCTCCATATGTTTATCTAATTTCCTCTTGAAACTGTCCATGCTTGCAGCTGCCACGACCTCCTGTGGCAGTGAATTCCATATGTTAATCACTCTTTGGGTGAAGAAGTATTTCCTTTTATCTGTTCTAACCCGACTGCTCAGCAATTTCATGGAGTGCCCACGAGTTCTTGTATTGTGAGAAAGGGAGAAAAGTACTTCTTTCTCAACCTGCTCAATCCCATTCATAATCTTATAAACCTCGATCATGTCACCTCTCAGCCGTCGTTTCTCCAAGCTAAAGAGCCCCAAGCATTTTAACCTTTCTTCATAGGGAAGGTGTTCCAACCCTTTTATCATTCTAGTTGCCCTTCTCTGCACTTTTTCCAATGCTATAATATCCTTTTTGAGATGTGGTGACCAGAACTGTACACAGTATTCCAAATGAGGTCGCACCAATGATTTATACAGGGGCATGATGATACTGGCTGATTTGTTATCAATTCCCTTCCTAATAATCCCCAGCATAGCGTTGGCCTTCTTTATTGCAGCTACACATTGTGTAGACATTTTCAGCGAGTTATCCACTGAAATATGTCAAGTTGCTTAAGTATTTTTGTGTTTGGATGATACTCTGGGGGTTCCCAGTCTTCACAAGAATAAACATCTTCAAGTCAGGTTGGAAGATGTGATCAGGGTTTTGGCCTTCTGACATCACTGCTGTGTGCCACCTCACAGTCTGCTCTTTGAATCTCAAGGGAGTTGAAGAAACGGGTGGCTGCGCAGCATGAGAGAGGGTGCTGAAATCCTTCTGAGACACACGCAAGGCTGAAAAGGCATCTCTCTGACTGTAGCCAAAGGAGGTGGAAAGTCTGTCCATTATTCAGAGGGATGTGTGCTTGTCCGTTTTACTGCTTTTCCATTCTGCCCTTCTCCAGGCAGCTTGGGGTGGGGTACATGATGATTGCATCCTCCATTTTGAAGAAGAAGAAGAGGAGATTAGATTTATACCCCGCCCTTCACTAACCAAGGAAGTTTCAGAGCAGTTTACCAACTCCTTCCCCTTCCCCTCCCCACAATAAACACCCTGTGAGGTAGGTGGGGCTGAGAGAGCTCTTGACAGAAACTGCTCTTTTTTCAAGAACAGCTGTGCCAGAACTATGGCTTGCCCAAGGTCATCCAGCAGGTGCAAGTGGAAGAGCGGGGAATCAAACCTGGTTCTCCCAGATTAGAGTCCGCGCACTTAACTGCTACACCAAACTAGCTCTCTTCCAACGACTCTGAGAGCTTAGTTAGGCAGAGAGTAACTCAACTAAGATAATGCAGTAAGGTTCATTGGCTGAGTGGGAATTTAAACTTGGGTCTCCCAGGTCTGAGACCACCACCATACCACACTAGCCGTGTGCACAAATGACAGTGAATGTACAAGCTGTGTGCTGTGTACCCTTGATTTTTCTTAGATACATTCATTGAGTAATCCTCATATTACATTTAACTTGTGATCAAACCTGTACATTTATCCTGGCACTGGTTTCATCTGGAAAGGACTGCACATTGGCTCCTATGAACAGGAGTACACATGTACATACAGAATGTACATGTATTCACTGTAGCGTGTGAACAGGGCTAATGGCTCTCAGGAATCTAGAAGAAGTAGGTGCTAATCCGTGGTGGCAAAAATAAAAAGAGTCTCGTGGCACCTTCAGTAGATTTCTTGTTGCATAAACCTTTATGGGGTTAGTCCATAAAAGCTCACACCGCAATAAATCTTTTAACCCTACCAAAGGAATGGGGGTTATTTTGACCTCAGAAGTCATGGGAGAAAATCAGTTTACCCATTTAAAGGTGCCACAAGTTGCCCTTTGTACATATGAAATCCACAGAAAAATGAAGCATGTGAAAAGTAAAAAGAAATAGGGGCTTGTCCCAGATACTGCAGAATTGGTTGAGTTTACTCATTAATTTCTACTGATTGTAATAGTAGTAGGGAAGAGATTGGGGATGGAACACTCAAGCCTAAATTTCATGGGGACAGCCTCTATGTTGGGAGAGCAGTTCAGAAACATTTTGAATAAATTAGATTCCTGCCTGCCTGCCTGCCTGCCTGCCTGCCTGCCTGCCTGCCTGCCTTTTTGGTCAGTAGCAAATTTCTCCTTCATCACAACTCTCCTGACATACTTTGTGGCTAGTTCCTCTGTCCAGTTTGGGGGCAAAGTAGTAGTAGCTGAATAGGCCTCTGTTTTCTTGTAGATGGGAGTTTTGAAAGGGTGAAGCTGGTAGTTTGCCTTTTTACTGTAAAAAGTGGCTTCTTAAATAGTTGGTTAATTCTTTGTTGTTGTTGTTGAGTGAATTCTTTTTTCTGCTTTGGAGATGGATACCCTATAAAATCTTACTCAGTTATCTTTTGCCATTAGATTTGTGTAGGCAAAGGAAAGCATTGCAGAGAGAGCATATGTGCATCAGGTTCATTGGAGGCATGGCAATCTAACTGTAGTCCTTCCATGTGTTATGTTGTGAGTGCAGATGTTCATTTTATATGTACATACAGTGACATGTGTTTTGATCTTCTTCTTGGAGGTCAGTTCCTAGTTATACAATGTGTATAAACTGTCAATCTGCAAAACTCTGCTCTGGCTAGCTGTTGAGGGGGGGAATAGCAGTTTATGGGCTCTTAAACATCGCTCTTGACAGCTGAAAATCCCATTCACCTCTCCCCGAACACCTTCACTCTTATTTCTGGATTCCTTCCCTTTTCAATCTCATATTTTCCATTGGGGCTTGAAATTTACTTTTAAGAAAGGAAGCTTCAAGATGCTGACCGGCACTTAGGCAGCAGAATCACAGAACTGACACATACACGCTTGCAGGCCTATTGGTAGAGGTGTCAAATAGAAGCTGGAAGATACAAAAGTCTCTGCTGTCCCCATTGGCACTACAGTGTTTTTAGTTTAACCAGAGCAGCGCATTTAAGTGAATTATTCATCTAAAACACTGTTTCTCCAAACAGGGTTCATAAGGGTGCTCCAGGGAGTTGTTGGGTCATGCCGTCCGTGAATGCGTATGCTTCTGCCTTCGGAAGTGAGGTGGGTAGCAATCAGGGACAGGGCCTTTTCACTAGTGTCCCTTCGCTTGTGGAATGCCCTTCCCCTTGATGCTTGCCAGGTGTCTTTTTTCCTAAATAAAGTGGCTGATATAGTTCCTGGGGAGCGGAACTCACCATGGGGTGTGCTGCACATGCTCCGTTGTGTAATAGGTACCAGTGAGAGGGGCAGTCTTGGGAATCCATTGAAAATTTCTCATCAGGAGGGGAGGATCTTTGGGTTACTGAAGCTCGAGAGCAGCTGAGTTATCCACTTGAAGATGCTGTGGCCTTTCTTGGTGTGTTGTTTCCGGTATGAGCGATTTACTTTTAAAATGCTTTTTAATGCGTTGGCGGTTAGCTTCCGTGAGACCCATTCTTGGTCGCTTGGCAGGATATCAAATTTAGAGTGTATGAATGAATAAATAAAACTTTAGCTGATGAATTGGCTGGGCAAAAATCAATTGACCGAGATTCAAGGGCACATTTGTTTGCTTGCAAGCTGTTTCGCCTCTAGTGTTTAATTTGAAAGGGGTTTTGAAAAAACAAGTATTGGAAATGATACATGGCTATTTTGATTAAACTGGAATCTGCAATTTGTTCAGTAGACCCCCACCCATGCATAAATTAATGTCCTAGAAATTTGCAAATTTATTTAATTTATTGGTCAAAGGCCAGATGATAACCTAAAAATCTTCAGTAGGCAGGTAACCCTAGTTAGAATAGATCTTGCAGAACCTCTGGCTATTGGACTTTTCCTTGCTTGGAATTGGCTGAAGTGTTGGCATTTCAATAGAGCAAACAGTCTGCTTGTAAAGTTGACTTGGCATTCCAGGGTCATCTGGAGCTATATGAGCTCTGTTCCCCATGGCTGGGGTAGGCGGCGAAGTATGTGTTATGTTAACATTGTCACTTAAAATAGCTATGTTAAGTTATTTAGGACATTTATATCCCACCTTTAGAGGTATCTACTTGAGGCAGCATAAGAACATAAGAGAAGCCAATGTTGGATCAGGCCAATGGCCCATCCAGTCCAACACTCTGTCACACAGTGGTCAAAAATACCCGGTGCCATCAGGAGGTCCAGCAGCGGGGCCAGGACATGAGAAGCCCTCCCACTGTTGTCCCCCCAAGCACCAAGAATACAGAGCATCACTGCCCCAGACATAATGTTCCACCTATGCTTTGTGTCTAATAGCCACTGATGGACTCTGCTCCATATGTTTATCCAGTCCCCTGTAGAAGCTGTCTATGCTTGTAGCCACTACCACTTCCTGCAGCAGTTAATTCCACGTGTTAATTATGCCTTGGGTGAAGGACATCTGTAATAGCAAAAAAAGCTAATAGCTTTATGGAGTTTTCTGTTTATTTCACTGGCGCCTCCTCCTGTCCGCAAAGAGCTCAGAGCAAGTGGTCCCCCATCCAGCCACTGTTTCTGGTCAGAACGGCTTAATTGCAGCAGCAGAACTGTGTCATGTGCCTTCAGGGTGCTTGCTGGGCCAAGCTAAAACTGATTTATTAGGACACGAACCTTTGCGGCAAAGGGGCTGCTTCATCAGATAGCATTAAATGGTCTGCTGGCTGCATTACTGTGGAGGTTTAGCAAGGAGAGGAGAACTAAAAAGGAATAAGGAGAAATGCATCCCCTCACAGCAGCGTGTGAATTTGAGGCTTAAAGTGTTTGTTGGAGTATTGAAGGATGAGTGGGAGGCCATTACTGTAGCACCAAGTGGGACTCTAGGGGGAGAACCATTTTATTTAATAAGTGTTTTTAGGGATCAATAACAGGTTCTTAATTTCTTTTAAAAGGAATACACGTACTGATATGACTTAACACAGTAGGTGGGCCTGAAGCAAAGCTACTCAGACCTTCATTTTTAAATCAGTGTTGTTGGGGTCCAGGCTGCTAAATCCTGAGCATCCTGGGTGATCTATTGCTCAACGCTACACACTTCTGCATGCAAATAGGAACTGTACTACGTAGTTTCTTCTACGAACGTGTCCATTAGGACTTTTTCGTTTAGAGAGGACAGGGTAGTGCTGGAAAGTGCCATCAGATTGCGGATGACTTTATGGTGACCCCACAGGGCTTTCAAGACAGGAGACCTTCAGTGGTGGCTTGTGATTGCCTGCCTCTGTGTAGGAACCCTTGGACTTCCCAGGTGGTCTCCCATCCAAGTACTAACCAGGGCTGACTCTGCTTAGCTACCGAGATCTGACAAGATCAGGTGAACTTGTGTCATCCAGGTCAGGGTGGTGAATATGGCAGGTTTACAGAATTATTCATGGGTAGAGAAGATGGACAGGGAGAACTTCTGCTGCTGCTCTTATAACACTAGAAGCTTGTGGGCTCCCGGTGAAGTCTGTAGATTTAGGCAAGAAAAAGAATTGCTACTTAGCTCAGAGTAATTAGCTTTGGGAATTCTCTGCCATAGGATATAGTGATGGCCCCTAGTTTAGCTGACTTTCAAAAGTGGTTAGACAGATTGTTGAAGGATATATCTATCAGTGCCTATTGGTCACACGGGCTAAATGAGTCAGAGTCGTCCTTGTTCGGTGGCAGTAGCTCTCTGACTATTGGTGCCAGGGGGAGGCTTTGGCTTTGGTGTGTTGCCTGTAGTCTTCCCGGGAATATGTTTGGAGACAGTATGAAATGGGACGCTAGGCTAGATGGACCACTAGTGTGATCCAGGACAGCTGCTCTTGCGTTCTCAGCTTGCTGTCCTGAAAATGAGCCCCTAAGCATGACATCTGGCTACCCTGTCTGCAGTATGTTGCTAATATCAACCTGTGGGAGGGGAGGAAAGGCTGCAAAGCTTACAAGAGGGTAATGCATGTGAGTTGCTGTAAACAAATAATATGTATTTAAAGTAAAGTGTCTGTGCTTCTTTAGGCCAAGACTTCCTGAAGATGGGGGAGAGAACTATCCTGTGATCTCCGTCTGTTCCTGTGTTTGGGATTAAGGTCCCAATTGGGAGGCTTCTGGGGCTAGATTTGCTCCCCCCACCTCTGTTTGCTGAACTATGTTATGTCATGTTCCCCTGTGCTCGTCACTTATTTTGCAGAGAAGAGTCCCATTGATGCTAAGATGCTCCTTTTGCCCCCTGTACTTGTGGGGGATGTGTTCTCATCCTCTGTCCTTATTCCGTACCTTGTCCTGCTTTGTAGCATTCTGTTTGAAAGAATTTTCTTTTCACGCATATGTGCTATTTTGCATTTTTAAGGCATGTTTTGCAACAAAGTCATTTGATTTATTATCTGGCCTCAGCACTCTACCTGGCTTACCTCTACCGGTATTTGAAAAACAGTTTATGTGTGGATGACGTTTGTATCTTGAACGGTTCCAAGTGAACAGTCTCATAAGAATGGAAAGTGGAGATGTGGTTTCACAGTAACGTGGGAGGCCTCGTGAGCTGTAGTAGTCATTAGAAAAAACATTCCTGAGAACGTGGTTTGAACACCGGAGAAGCTCAGTCAAATTATGTGTAATATTTCAAGTTGTATGCCCTTTCATTCAAACGTCAGACTGAAGGAATTCCTTCCTTGGGAGTGGAGGAACAAAAGATAACTTTCCAGTGGAGGTCCAAAATATTTTATTGTAAGTGGGTCTTGAACATGAAAATGCAGTTGCTGTCTCTGTGTCTTGCTAGTGAAGCTTGAATAGAAAGGCTGGGGAAGGGAAGAATATGCATAGATATTATAATTATGCTGATGATATGAGAGAGTGAGTAGGATATATGACTGTGTGTGTGTAAAAAATGAGTGGCTGGAATTGATCGTTCTCCCTCCACCAAAAAACTGTTCCTGGGATGAGGGTGCCCTTGGGAACAGAATCAGATATGGCTCAGGGTGCTTCTTTTTGGAAAGGAAAATGGCAGAGATTGCCCACTTTTTTAGCTCCTCCCATGAGCGGGCATGGGTACCTATGGGGAGGTTTCTGTCAGTTTCTTTGCTGTAGCTTCTCATCCCACTCTGCTCTGGAGCATCCTTCCCACCCAACCCCCAGGAGCAGCTTTTTAAAAAGGTTATGTATAAAAGGGGAGATCTCCATTCCATAAACTTTCCAGAGGAGTTAGCCGTGTTAGCCTGTTGCTGAAAAATAGTGAAAAGCCCAGTAGCACCTTTAAGCCTAACAAACTTTATTGTAGCATAAGCTTTCAAGAAACACAGCTCTCTTCATCAGATGTGTGGAGGGTATGAAGAAACTGGCCAGAGATATATAAGTGGTAAGGGATTTTGCATTTACATGGCACTTTTTGCATCCTCTCCCCCCCTCCCCTTACCACCGATATATCTCTGGCCAGTTTCTTCATACCCACCATGCATCTGATGAAGAGAGCTGTGTTTTTTGAAAGCTTATGCCACAATAAAGTTTGTTAGTCTTAAAGGTGCTACTGGGCTTTTTACTATTAACCTTTCCATTCACACTTACTGGATCCAGGTCTTGGTTTTAGTTACCGAACACTTTAACTTTTTATGTCCCTTCAGATTTGCATTTTTATATAAAAAACTATTTCTTGTAAATACTGAGACTGGATGGAAAACAACTGGACAGTGGAAGGCAATTGCAGTTTATAGCCATGCAGCATTGAGCTTCTCATGGGAATCATAGGCGTAGCTGAGGTTTTTATACATTTTGCCAAGCACAGTTCTAATTCAGCCAGTCATATAGTCATTGGAAGTGGCTGTGGAAGCAAAATAAATTTAACACATAAGTCTAGGACTTTAATGAGAGGAGAAAAGTTCAGTATTGTGAGGTGAGGGGTTAGCATTGGGTGCTGGAAATGATGACCTGAAAATTGTGAATAGTCACTTCAGGTGATGATTTAGGTAAGGGCGTCAAACAGAAGGCCCAGGGGCCGGCTGCTCAGGAGTGGGTGGGCTGAGTCCAACTGTGACTTCAGCATGGCAGAAAAACCTCATCTGCAGCAGTCAAGCAGGCTTCACTTCAGGGGCAGCCTCACTGGTAAGCTGGGAGGCACTAAAGCCCCATTCATACCTCTCCACTCAGGCTGCAGCTCTGGGCATGCTGTCCCGAATGGCTGCAGGGATCAGTGTTTGCACATGGCGGGGGGTGCAGACGATCCTCTTTGGGGAGCATGGGAGCATCTGCCCAGTGCTGCACTGCTGGGTCTCCAGTCCGCCCGTGTTGGTTTTCCTCTGCACCCCCCTCCCAGCCCATGGGGGCCTTGCAGCGAGGACACGCGAACTCAGAGCTTACCAGTTGCTGGCCTTTGTAAAGTTTATGTCTCTGATACCCAGCACTACGTTTTATGGCACACATGGCCCAGCCTGACAAAGTGACATTTTGGGTCAGATCCGGCCCTCGTAACAAATGAGTTCAACGCCTCTGGGTATTCATACCTAAAGCCTCTTACAACGTCGCTTTCCCCTCCTCCATTTTAGCCTCGCCACACAACCTTGTGAAGGAGGCACAGCTGAGAGAGAGTGAGTGGCCCACGGTCACCCAACAGGCTTCCACAGCAGAGTGGGGATTTGAGGCTGAGTCTCCCAAATCCTAGTCCAATAAGCTGCACAACACTGGTTCTAATGGGAGGGAAAAGAATGAAAGAAGAGCAAAACTAGGTGCTATGTGTAATTTGCCCTGACCTGGATGGGGTCAGGACTACAAGGAGACTGAATCAGTCAGTCCTAAAAGAAATCAACCCTGACTGTTTCCTGGAAGGCCAGATCCTGAAGCTGAAGCTCAAATACTTTGGCCACCAAATGAGAAGGGAGCACTCACTGGAGAAGACCCTGATGCTGGGAAAGACTGAAGATCAAAGAAGAAGGGGACGGCAAAGGATGAGATGGTCAGACATTGTTATCGAGGCAACAAACATGAAGTTGGGCAAACTCTGGAGGACAATGGAGGACAGAAGGGTCCGGTGTGATGTGGTCCATGGGACTGTGAAGAGTCTGACTCGACTGTGCGATGGAACAACAACAACAACGGGTGGGCCAGACTAGCCTAATCTTGTCAGATCTCAGCTGCTAAGGTGGGTCAGCCTCAATTACTGTTTGGATAGAGACCACCAAAGGAGTCCAGGATCACTACACAGAGGCAGGCAAAGGGGGACCGTCTCTGAACGTCTCTTGCCTCGAAACCCCCCACGAGGTCACCATAGGTTGGCTGTGGCTTGACAGCACTTTCCATCACCATAGGCAATTTATAATTTGACTTTTATGGATGTTTTGCGTAGGTAATTAAAAAATCTCATGCTGTTATTTCTGGTCTACCATAATGTTTATATTGGCCAAATACACTGCAGAACTAGCACTGGCTTTTCTAAAAAGCCAACCCACAAGATCTTAGCAGAAATACATACAAATGTAATGCATTCTCAAAGTCCTGGGATGTAGGTGGGATGGACAGCCAAGTGCCCTGTGGGGAATTCACAAACTGTGCATGTTGGTGAGAGGCACCTCTTGCAGTTGTTGTCAGCAGCATCTGGTACTGGAAGGCATATTGTGCCTGAATTTGGAGAATCCATTTACAGATCCTGTTTGGCTGGGGATCCTGGAGGTTTTTTGTCATCTTCTGGGCATGGAACAGGCGTCACTGGGGGTGGGGGGAGGTATTTGTGAATTTCCTGCATTGTGCAAGGGGTTGGACTAGATGACCCTGGAGGTTCCTTCCAACTCTATGATTCTGTGTCTTGAAGCAGTTATATTGCTCTGCAGCGCTTGGGGTGGTGTCGAGTTGCTTTTATGACTGCTTATCTCCTTGTAAACATGGTCTAAGCAGCATGTTCTGCTGGTAGCACAGAGAGCATTACTTTGTGAGAGGCACTTTCTTTTCAGGCACTCGTGGAAAGAGAACTCCTTGACCACATGTGTCATTTGTTCAGACAGCTGGAAATTCTTGCTGCTAAATTGGGAGAATCTAGAATGGCAACTGTGCCTCTTGATATTCCATTTTTAGTGTTAGGACATCGGTTCTCAGCATTCTTAGCAGAACAGATAAAAATGCAAATGGGATTGGTCTGGGCAGTAATCAGAGTGATGGATTTCCAAATACATTTGACATGTCATAATGGAAGATGGAAATACCCGTGCTTCCAGTCTGTTAAAATAAAAATGCATTTCTAGGAAATCAGTTGGCCCAAATTGAGCTCATAATGTGTAGGAGCTTGATAGGTTTCATTGAACTCCTGTCTATATTTTGATCACAGTCCAGAGCACTGTGTTGCTCTTGAGTTCGAGTGAGTCTATACATATCCACATGCTAGGTTGGATTCTTTTGTTTGTAAGCCCTCTGAGTCTTTGAATTTAAAACTCCTGCCTAGCTAGAAAATGCTATCTAGCACATTCTTTTCATTCTCTTCATACTCTTTCTCTGTTGTTGCTGCTTTCTGATAAATAAGTGCAACTATGTCTTACAGTGTTACAAGTGTCTGGTCCTCCAACCATAGAGAATGAAAGAAAGACAAGGTTGTTTTCAAGTAGTGACTTTCTTGCTTGGTCTATGAGCTGGTGCTGTAGCTTTGCAGACAGAACTGTGGTGTAGAACTCTAGAGGCCAGGGCTATTTTCGGGCAGGAATGCACAGGAACGGAGTTCTGGTTGGCTCCTGAGTTGGCCATGCCCAGCAGGAACTAATTAGCATAACAGGTCACACCCAACAGCAGAAACTCATTAGGGTTGGCTACATTAGGGGTGTGTGGCCTAACATGCAAAGGAGTTCCTGCTCCAAAAAAAGCCCGGGTTTTGACAACAAACAAGGTGAACAGAATAGGTGGGTGTGGCTGGATGACTACACTTCTGGTAACATGGGGGTGTGGCCTGATATGCTAATGAGTTCCTGCTGTTGGGTGTGGCCTATTATGCTAATGAGTTCCTGCTGGGCTTTTTCTACAAAAAAAGATCTGCTAGAGGCAATTAATGAACCTCAGAAGTAACTAATTGCATTACATTTAAAATATTATTCAAGAGGAAGGCATACATTCTGACAATTTGGTGTAGTGGTTAGGAGTGTAGACTCTAATCTGTAAGAACCAGGTTTGATTCCCCACACCTCCACATGCAGCTGCTGGTGTGACTTTGGGTTAGTCACGAGTTTCTTCAGAGCTGTTCTCTCAAGAGCAGTTCTCTCAGAGAGCTCTCTGCCCCACCTACCTCACAGGGTGTCTGTTGTGGGGAGAGGAAGGGAAAGGAGATTGTAAGCCGCTCTGAGACTCCTTCGGGTAGTAAAGGGCAGGGTATAAATCCAATCTCTTCTTCTATATGGTTTGGGTTCTGTTTAATACAAAAGATAACAAAGCATCTGTTGGTGACTGAATAAACTTGCCCTTAGTGTTTTGCTATTGGGAAAAAGGCTGATAATGAAAATAGATGAAGAAGGATGGTCTAGATCTAGAGTAAGAGTCTATTATCACCTTAAAGACTGGACTCTTACTCTTTTCTGCTGCCACAGACAAACACGTCTACCCATCTTGATCTAAGGATGGTCTAGTTTTGTTTGATTTTTATTCATTTTCTTCAGGTGCCTATGAAGCTGGTTATGTACGCTTATCTGCTGTCAAGTCCATCACAACCAAACTCTGGTCTGGTGGCCCAAGCAAGGGGCTTTCAAGGCAAGCGGAAGCAGAGGTGGTTTGCAATTGCCTCCTTCTGCAGACCCTTCCTCAGTGGTCTCCAGTCCAAGGATTGACCCTGCTTAGGTTCCAGATCTGACAAGACTGGGATGTACATATGACCTTCCCTCCTTGAGGTCAGTTAGCCTGAGAGAATATAATGGGCTCAAAATCCAGCAGAGACTTGAACTGGGGTCTCAAGATAGATACTATGCCACGCTGGATCACCAAAGAACGTGGCAGATCATACAGTGTTGTTGCTATTTCGGTAGATTGGCTCTGATCAAGCTAAAAGTAATTTTGATTAAGGACAAGGGTTTAGCAAAGGGAAATGGCACGGGAGTAGCTAGGTTTGGCAGCAACCTAAAGGAAAAAAATACCCATTCCCTCTATTAGAAGCTTAATGGTTGGAAATGTATGTGGAGCATGGGGGTTAAAGCCACCTGGTAAATAACATCCCATTAAGTCCATATTAAAGAGGCAGGACATTTTTCCTATGGGCTGTTGGCAACCCCGGAAATGACTGCCTACAACACCAACAAATCCCCTTACTGAAGCGGCTATGAGCAAGTTTCATGCAATGATGTCATGGTACCTTCCCTGTCCCCATACTATTAAGCAGCAGATCTGCTAATCTTGCATCCAATTCCTTTGGAGCCAGCTTGTGCAAAACCATCTCCCTGTAATGCTGCACCTAAATTTCCAGTTCAGTCTAGTTAGAAATTTCACGCTGTCCCTTTCCGTCTCAGATTCCACCCCCTCAGAAACCACACACTTAGTACCAGTTCCTCATAGTTTTGTGGTGTTTTAAAAGGCAACTTGAGACGTCCTTTGCTGCAGTGCTGTGTGTTAACTAGTGACAGGGCAGAAAGCTGTAATGAACAGAGAGAACTGATGGAATCCATAAATCATCTCCTTGGAAAATTGGTGGTGTAATGGGGAAAGAATGGGATAACTGCGGATTGTTACCAGTGTTGTCGGATACCAATGTCATACCCAGGTGTATGAGGAGTGGCAACTGCAGCATAATTCTGGAGTAGAACCACCACCCTGAGTTGATTGATTCTCTGTGGTCCCCACACAAATAGCTTGACGGTGAACTAAAATACACAGTAGCCTACCTGAGGTGTCTCCGGTGTATCATTATCGAGAATGTGTGTTTACTAGGGCACAGTGACGTCGTCTAGGGTTGCTCAAGATCAGGTTCACCTTGACGCTCTAAGTAGGTAGCTGGGGAAAAGGGAAAACCTGGCTTCATCAGAGTTTTTTTCGTAGTTCAGCTCTTCTGTTGCAGTTTCATTTGCTCTGCATACCAAACGCAGGATGACTGGTTTGAAAGGGATGTCTCCCTTTACTGCGCATCTTGAAGGTATCACTTTGGACAGCACTTCATGTCTCGTCAAACTAAATCCCCAATTAATCATTTCAGAAGCCTGTTGCACATATCTAGAGAGTGAATTTGAAAGGTCGTTTGTGTGAAGTTAAGCACGAAGGACAGCATAAGCATTAGCGCCCTTGTGGGGTGATGAAGTAAAGGTTAAAGTAAATTTTTAGAGAGGGGCCCTCTGGCTATTGAGCTTTTCAATGTTTGTTTTATACAGAAATATTTCTGGAAGAGGACAAGTGATATTAAAAAAATTCTTTAGCGTATAGAAACTTAGTTTTAATTATAGATGGACCTGGAAAGTTTGTGGTGTATGTCTGTAAAAGATCTAAAATTTGTGAGGGAGGCAGCCTGATGTAAAACATATTTATTTCATATTAAATGTATATAGGGGTTGTAGTTTGGGACACATTACAGTAGAATTCTGTGTAGAAGCCTCTCTGCTTGGTCTTTTCATGGACCCTGTGTTTTGGGGATTGGTTTGGTGGGGGAGGTAGAATTTGTCACACACTTCTTCCACTGGACAATATAAAAAGATGTGAGGAGAGGTACACATGAACATGTGAAGCTGCCTTAACACTGAAGGTCTCTCAAGGTCAGTATAGTCTGCTGCGACTGTCAGCAGATCTCCAGGGTCTCTGGCAGGGATCTCTCACATCACTTCCTACCCTACTTGATAACTTTTTAACTGGCAGCTCTCTGTCTCTTCATGGAGTCCTCTCTGCTGCCACTGCCACCACTGCTGCCAGGGGCAATGGCAAGCCTTGCGCCGCCACCCCCAACCCCCCGCAGCTCTCTATATCCTTATGGAGTCCTCGGCCGGCAAAGCAAGCCCCGCCTCTGTTCCCACGCTGTTCATCTTGCCTGCCTCTCTTTTGCTTTCCTCTTGCTGGCCAGCAAAGCAACCAAGAAATTTAAATGCTCCC
Source organism: Gekko gecko (assembly GCA_029375565.1). Lineage (NCBI taxonomy): Eukaryota > Metazoa > Chordata > Lepidosauria > Squamata > Gekkonidae > Gekko > Gekko gecko. The sequence goes on along the minus strand of JAPDNY010000005.1, from coordinate 32,540,208 downwards.
CAACTTAATAATTTCTGGCTACAGGCCTGCTTGAGAACCTTTGTATAGTTCCTGTGTTACATACAGGCATGAAGCAGATCCAACCTAGGATAATAGATGCTCCTTTTCAATTAGTTTGTGCTCTCTCAAATCAAGTGTAATAAGATACACTGAAAGCTGTATGAATGGAGAATGAATACCTGAAAACTACCTTCTTTGACCAGAGCCTGTGTATATGGTTAAGACAGTTGATTTATGTTCCAACTGGTGAGCAAGGGTGTATTTCAAGTCATGGCTCATTTTCAGTGTATTCGAAGACCACCCACCTAAAACGATAACTATGCTGTTGATAGGTTTATGCAAGGATGAAACAGGCAGTATGTATCTAGAGCAGGGGTCCCCAACGTGGCGTTCACTGACTTCTTTCCTGGTGCCTGCCATGTGTTTTTAGGAAATGGGCAGGGCCAGCAGGGTGTCTGACTGGCCATTGGAGATTTGATTTGGCTGTGCAGATTTTTAAAAGCTGTACAGCAGCTGCCACCACAGCATAAAGATCTTCGTTGTATAACTGAGGTAAGCTACAGCTGCCATTTTGTGGTGCCCACCTCTCTGCATCAAAATTCCAGAGGTGCCTGAAGGCTCAAAAAGTTTGGGGACCCCAATCTAGAGGCTGCTGTCTGATGTGGCTTCCAGGATGAGCCAAAAGAAAGAGCAAGAAAGAAGCAGGTCTTCTAGTGTCTCAAAAAAAAAACCTGTTGGGGATGGTGTAGTTGACTTGAGAGCAGGGGTTGTTTCGTAGAAAAAGAGCTGCAGGAGCTGATTAGCATACCTAATAAGCTATTAGCATAATAGCTCTTTAGCATATGCCATGCCCCCTGACATCACCGGAAGTGATGTCAGAAAGGGAAGCAAAAGAGGGGGAGGCATCTTCAAAAGCCTCCCCTTCCCTTTTCCAGCTGGCCTGCCAAGGCGGGCTGGGGAAGGAAATGAAGAGAGAAGGGAATTTAAAGTTTAAACCCCTTCTCTCTAGAGTTAGAGAGCAGCAGCGGTGCGATCTTTCCATTATATTCTATGCGGCCGTAGAATACAATGGAGAAGCGGCGCAACTCTAGAGAGACGGAGCAAGGGGCAGGGCTTGCCGCCACTGCTATTTATGCCTGCTCCTGGGCTGCCGGAGTGGTGCTCTGGTGTGCTCTGCCCCCAAATGACCCCTGCTTGAGAGGGTGGTGAAGATAATGGGGGCCTGCTTTTCTGAGAGACCGGGTGCATCGTTAACATTTTGGTGTGGCATTGAAACATCAGTGATTGGCTTGTTGCCCTAAACCTATGTTTACATGTGTTGTTTGGGTTTATTAGCCTTGTTCTACAGTCCCATTATTTTGTCTTACTAGGAATCTTTGCTGTTAAATTCAAATGTTATCATATTTTATAATCCGCTCATTAATGTTATAATCATTTGTAATCCACTTACTGATGATTAAAAAGTTATCATACTTGTAATCTGTCTTGGGTCCCAGTGAGAAAGGTTGGCTATAATTGAGGAGAAAAAATCCACCTGGAAGAGACAGAAATGTGCCCCATAAGGCCTGTCTCAGTAAATGGGAGCTGTTGATGAATGTTGTGAATTAAATCATGTGAGCAAGGCTCATTGGAAATGAAAAGGAGAAGAAAATGAGCATGGCCAAGTGAAAAAATGAGCATGGCCATCTGAAAAGCCTTCTGGCTTCCTGTAACTCCCTTACAACAAAAGATGCTTGTTATGTCGCTATGTACTTGTTAAGATATTATCTTCTACATTTCAACAGTATTAAGAGAGCCGAGAGGCTGTGTGAAGAATCCTTAGATGCTTGATACTCTTCTACCCATTTAATCTGGCCTCTTTATAGGTTGTCCTGTTCTTGCTGTCAACACACAAAAATTCAGTTAAACGTTAGAAATATTTGTTGAGTCACATTGAAGAAGGCCTCTGTATTGGAGCAGACAATGGAAATACTATTAAGAACATGAGAAGCCATGCTGGATCAAACCAATGGCCATCCAGTCCATCACTGTCACACAGTGGCCAAAAATACCAGGTGCCATCAGGAGGCCCACCAGTGGGTCCAGAAGTCCAAAAGTCCTCCCACTGTTGCCCCTCCCCAAACACCAAGAATACAGACCATCACTGCCCCAGACATAGTGTTCCATCTATACCCTGCAGCTAATACCCACTGGTGGACCTCTGCTCCATATGTTTATTTAATCCCCTCTTGAAGCTGTGTATGCTTGTAGCTGGCACAACTTCCTATAGCAGGGAATTCCACGTATTCATGACTCTTGTACCTGTTCTAAGCCTATTGCTCATCAATTTCATTGCGTGCTCACGAGTTCTTGTATTGTAACAAAGAGAGAAGTACTTCTTTGTCTACCTTCTCTATCCCATGCATAATTTTGTAAACTTCTGTCATGTCACCTCTCAGTCGTCATTTCTCCAAGAGGCCTAACTTTTTAAAACTTTGTTCATAGGGGAAATGTACCATCCCCTTAATCATTTTAGTTGCCCCTTTCTGCAGTTTTTCCAATGCCATGATACCATTCTTGAGGTGTGGTGACCAGAACTGTACGTCGTTGTTGTTGTTGTTCAGTTGCACAGTCGAGTCCGACTCTTCGCGACCCCATGGACCAGATTACGCCAGGCCCTCCTGTCTTCCGCTGTCCGCTGAAGTTTGCTCAATTTCATGTTCGTTGCATCAATGATACTGTCTAACCATCTCATCCTTTGCTGTCCCCTTCTTCTTTGACCTTCAATCTTTCCCAGCATCAGGGTCTTCTCCAGTGAATGCTCCCTTCTCATTTGGTGGCCAAAGTATTTGAGCTTCAACTTCAGGATCTGGCCTTCCAGGGAACAGTCAGGGTTGATTTCTTTTAGGATTGAATGATTTGATCTCCTTGCAGTCCAAGGGATTCTCAAGAGTCTTCTCCAGCACCATAGTTCAAAAGAATCTATTCTTCGGCGCTCGGCCTTCTTTTTAGTCTAACTCTCGCAGCCATACATTACTACGGGGAATACCATTGCTTTGACCATGAGGACTTTTGTTGGCAGGGTGATGTCTCTGCTTCTTATCATGCTGTTTAGGTTTGCCATCACTTTCCTCCCAAGGAGCAGGCGTCTTTTAATTTCATGGCTGCAGTCACCATCTACAGTGATCTGGGATCCCAGGAATGTGAAGTCTGTCACTACTTTTATGACTTCCTCTTCTATTTGCCAAGGAGTGATGGGGCCAGATGTCATGATCGTAGTTTTTTTTGATGTTAAGCTTCAAGCCCACTTTTGTGCTCTCCTCTTTCACCCTGAGCAAGAAGCTCTCTAGGTCCTCTTCACTTTCTGCCATCAGAGTGGTATCGTCTGCATGTCTGAGGTTATTGATCTTTTCCCCAGCAATCTTAACTCCAGCTTGTGATTCATCCAGGCCAGCATTTCGCATGATGTACTCTGCATATAAATTAAATAAGCAAGGTGACAATATACATCCTTGTCGTACTCCTTTCCCTATGCTAAACCAATCAGTTGTTCCATATCCGGTTCTAACTGTTGCTTCTTGACCCTTATACAGGTTTCTCAGGAGACATGTGAGGTGGTCTGGTACTCCCATCTCTTTAAGAACCTGCCATAGTTTATTGTGATCCATGCAATCAAAGGTTTTAGCATAGTCAATGAAGCAGAAATAAATGTTTTTCTGGTACTCACTTGCTTTCTCCATAATCCAGCGAATGTTGGCAATTTGATCTCTAGTTCCTCTACCTCTTCGAAACCCAGCTTGTACTTCTGGCAGTTCTCTATCCACCTACTGTTGGAGCCTAGCTTGTAGGATCTTGGGCATGACCTTACTAGTGTGTGAAATGAGTGCAATTGTGCGATAGTTTGAACATTCCTTGACATTGCCCTTCTTTGGGATTGGAATGTAAACTGACCTTTGCAATCCTGTGGCCATTGTTGTGTTTTCCAAATTTGTTGGCAAATTGAGTGCAGCACTTTAACAGCATCTTCTTTTAAGACTTTGAATAACTCAGCTGAGATACCATCACCTCCACTAGCTTTGTTGCTAGTAATGCTTTCTAAGGCCCATTTAACTTCGCTTTCCAGGATGTCTGGCTCGAGGTCAGTGATTATACTGTCGTGGTTGTCAAGGACATTGAGGTCCTTCTTGTATAGTTCTTCTGTGTATTCTTGCCATCTTTTCCTAATCTCTTCTGCTTCTGTTAGGTCCCTACTGTTTTTGTCCTTTATCATGGCCAGCTTTGCATGGAACGTTTCCTTGATTTCTCCAATTTTCTTGAAGAGATCTCTAGTCCTTCCCAATCTATTGTTTTCCTCTATTACTTTGCATTGTTCAGTCAGGAAAGCCTCCTTATCTCTCCTTGCTGTTCTCTGGAAATCTGCATTCAGTTGGACAAATCTTTCCTTTTCCCCGTTGCCTTTAGCTTTCCTTCTTTCCTCTGCTATGTGTAAAGCCTCATCAGACAGCCATTTTGCTTTCTTGCATTTCTTTTTCTTTGGGATGGCGGTGATTGCTGCCTCCTTTACAATGTCACGGACCTCTGTCCATAGTTCTTCAGGCACTCTGTCTATCAAATCTAGTCCCTTAAACCTATTCTTCACCTCTACTGTATATTCATCGGGGATGCGATCTAGGTCAAATCTGAATGGCCTAGTGGTTTTCCCAACTTTCTTCAATTTAAGTCTGAATTTTGCAATGAGTAGCTCATGATCTGAGCCACAGTCAGTTCCAGGTCTTGTTTTTACTGACAGGATAGAGCTTTTCCATCTTTGACTGCAAATTATATAGTCAATCTGATTTCAGTGTTGCCCATCTGGTGATGTCCATGTGTAGAGAGGCTTCTTAGGTTGTTGGAAAAGGGTGTTCGCTATGACCAGCGTGTTCTCTTGACAAAACTCAGCCTTTGCCCTGCTTCATTTTGTTCTCCAAGGCCAAACTTGTCTGTTATTCCGGTTACCTTTTGATTTCCTACTTTAGCATTCCAGTCCCCTATGATGATGAGGACATCATTTTTGGTGTTAGTTCTATGAGCTGTTGTAGGTCTTCATAGAACTGGTCCACTTCAGCCTCTTCTGCAGCAATGGTTGGGGCATAGACTTGGATTACTGTGACGTTGAATGGTTTGCCTTGGATTTGGACCAAGATCATCCTGTCATTTTCGAGATTGTATCCCAATACTGCCTTTCTCACTCTCTTGTTGACTATAAAGGCCACACCATTTTTTCTACAGGATTCCTGGCCACAGTAGTAGATATAATGGTCTTCTGAGTTAAATTCACCCATTCCTGTCCACCTTAGTTCACTGATTCCCAAGATGTCGATGTTCATTCTTGCCATCTCATTTTTGACCACGTCAAGCTTACCTTGATTCATAGATCTTACATTCCAGGTTCCTATGCAGTATTGTTCTTTGCAGCATCGGACTTTCCTTTCACCGTCAGACACATCCACATCTGAGCGTCCTTTCGGCTTTGGCCCAGCCGCTTCACTCTTTCTGGGGTTACTCGTACTTGCCCTCTGCTCTTCTTCAGTAGCATATTGGACACCTTCCGACCTGAGGGGCTCATCTTCCGGCGTCATATCTTTTAGCCTTTTGTTACTGTCCATGGGGTTTTCTTGGCAAAGATACTGGAGTGGGTTGCCATTTCCTTCTCCAAGGGGGATCACACTTGGTCTGAGTTCTCTGCTGTGGCCTGTCCATCCTGGGTGGCCCTCCATGGCATAGCCCACAGCCTCATCGAACCACGCAAGCCCCCTTGCCACGACAAGGCAGTGATCGATGAGGGAGCCAGAACTGTACACAGTACTCCAAATGAGGGCACACCATTGATTCATACAGGGGCATTATGAAACTGGCTGATTTGTTTTCAATTTCCTTCCTAATAATCCCCAACATAGCACTTGCCTTTTTTATTGCCATTGCATACTGAGTTGACATTTTCTTTTTTTTTTTGAAACAAAATTTTTATTGGGATGCATTCAACATTGTTAAACATCGTTACCAATACAATTAAAAAGATTTTCATCCCATCCCCCACCCCCCTAATAGGCTTCCAACACTGCTAATAACAAAAAAAGAAAAAGTTAAAAGGTAATCAAGTTTAGACTTATAACAATCGACAAACCAGGTAACACAATTCTGATACATAAAAACCTGACTTTTTCAAACATAGTTTCCATTAAAGGTACAGTACAATCAAGTATTCATTTCACTTCTCATTCAGTTTCAATACAAATCAAGATTGTACATTTTTCCTTTCATTCTATATTCCGTTTCCATATCCAATTTCAGGCCTTCCCAGTCTTTTAGATAATGTTCTGCCATTTGTCCATTTAGTTTTTTCGTCATTTTGTCCATTTCGGCTAGAAACAACAGTTTTCTTAACCAGTCATGTATATCTGGCACCTTCTCTGCTTTCCATTGTTGAGCAAAAGCCATTCTTGCCGATGTAATCATATACCATAATAATGTCCTTTTTTCTTGTGGAATTTTTTCCATTGTCAAACCTAAGAGAAGAAGTTCTGGACTTTTCCTAATAGGAATTTTTAATATTTTCTGCATCTCACAATGTACATTTGACCAGTATACCTTTGCTTTATCACATGACCACCACATATGGTAAAAAGAACCCTCTGTTTTTTTACATTTCCAACACTTATTACTCAAGTTCTTATCCATACTTATATTAGCAATCTTTTTTGGTGTCATATACCTTATAACAATTTTCTTTTACATTAACACAGGTTGACATTTTAAAGGCTTTTTTCCACAAAAATTCCAATGCTTTCATAGAAATTTCCTTGTTCATATTTATGGCCCATTTTATCATTTGCTCTTTAACAGTTTCATCCAAAGTATATACAGTCAACAAGATTTTATACATCTTTGATATCATTTTTCGCTCTTTTTTCAACCATATATCTTCAAACTCATCATTCTTAGCTCTAAAACCAACCTCTTTACAGTCTTTTTTGTAAATATCCCGTATTTGACAATATTGTAACCATCCATACTCAAATTCTAATTCATTATTTGGTTTTAAGACATATTTTTTCCCTTCCTTTTGAAGCAACTCTTGGTATTTCAACCAATCACTACCTTTATATTCTGAAAAGGGATGAATAACTGCAGCAGGAACAATCCACAAAGGCCTCTCATCAGGAACTGTGTTCTTGTATCTGGTCCATGCATCAAACAAAGTTTTTCTTACATAATGATGCTTAAACATTGAGTCTACTTTATTTTTCCCATACCAAAGATAGGCATGCCAGCCAAATCTGCAATCGTGACCCTCAAGGGCCAAAAGTTTTCTATTATCCAAATTAACCCAGTCAGTTAACCAAGACATACATACAGCTTCATGATACAAATGCAAATTCGGGACTTGGAAGCCACCTCTGTCTTTAATATCATACATTATTTTCATTTTAATTCTTGGCTTCTTTCCTGCCCAGATAAATTTGAAAATTTCTCTTTGCCAATTTACCAGCACTTTCACGTCTTTTACAATTGGTATTGTCTGAAACAAAAACATCAACCTGGGCGATATGTTCATTTTGACAACGGCAATTCTTCCAAGAAGAGATAATCTAAGTTTTTCCCATTTTTCTAAATCACTCTTTATCAAAACCCACAGTTTTTCATAATTATTCTTAAACAAGTCAATATTTTTCATTGTAATTTCAACTCCCAAATACTTAACCTTTTTAACCACTTCACATTCTGTCAAGTTTTGTAAAATTTGTTGCTTTGTAGCTGTCATATTTTTACACAATATTTTTGATTTATTCTTATTTACATAGAACCCTATGAGGTCACCAAACTCTTTTACTTTTTCAAATACCAAAGGCATATTATTAACAGGATCTTCAACAATAAACATGATATCATCAGCAAACGCTCTTAATTTATATGAAAAACCTCTAATACTCAAACCTTTTATATTATCATCATCTCTAACCATTTGCAGCAATATCTCCAAAATCCAGATGAATAGCAATGGCGACAAGGGACAACCCTGTCTGGTTCCTTTTCTGACCCGGAACGCTTCTGTTGATTCTGCATTCACAATCACCGTAGCTTTTTGTTCTTTATATATTGATTTAATCATTCTTGTAAATTCTGCGCCCATCTGCAATTTCTCCTGAGTTGACATTTTCAATGAGTTGTCTACCATGACTCCAAGATCTCTCTCCTGGTCAGTCTCCACCAGTTTGGACCCCATCGACGTGTATGTATAGATAGGATTTTTGACTCCAGTGTGCATCACTTTGCACTTGCTCATGTTGAGTCTCATTTGTCACGTTGACTCCCACTCACCCAGCTTCGACAGATCCCTCTGGAGTGCCTCACAGTCCTCCCAGGTTTTCACCACCCTGAACGACTTAAGTGTCATCTGCAAACTTAGCCACTTCACTGCTTACTCCCAACTCCAAATCATTAATGAAAAAGTTAAAAAGCAGGATGGACAAAAGGAAATGCTATTTTACACAGAGAGTGATTAAAATATGGAATATGCTGACAGAGGATGTAGTGATGGCCACAGGAATAAACAGCTTTAAAAGGGGATTAGATAGATTCATGGAGGATAGGTCTATCAATGGCGACTGTGGGGAACCTCCACATTCAAAGGCACTAAATATTTGAATCTCAGAGCCAGGAAGTAACATCAGGAGAAGGCCTTGGCCTCTATGCCCCGTTGTTGGCCCTCCAGAGGAACTGGTTGGCCACTGTGTGAGACAGGATGCTGGACTGGATGGACCACTGGTCTGATCTGGCAGGGCTCCTCTTAGCTATATTCTATTAGCCACAAATGGCCACGATCTGCAGATAGCTAAATCTGTGGATTGGGGCCACATGGAGACTAAAGAGGTTCTTCTGTGCACATGGGATTCCACACGTGTGCAGAAAAATCTGTGCTTTTAAAAAATACACAGGGGGGTTAAATCCCATCAAAAGTAAAGGAGCATTCTCTGCTCTTATGCAGAGAACATACCCACCTCTGGCTGGGCCTGATGGCGGCGTGGCAAACTGGGAGCCATGCTATGCCCAGCAGCACAGCAGCCCAGAAACTGTACACCTGGGGCACTAACCAGGTGTGCAGAAAAATATGAAAATAAAAAGGTGGGAGTTTAAATTCCTTGAAAAGTAAACAGTGTTCTCTATGCTTGCAAGATATGAAAGCAATAGTCCCCACTCCGATTGAATTGTCCTCTAGCAATTGCCATTCAAAGATACAGTTCCCTGGAATATGGAGGCTTGGTAGTTATTATGGATGATAGAGCTGTGTAGTCTAGAAGACCTTGTGTAGTAGAAATTTCAGAGCCTGTTTCAGGCTAAAACTAGAAGGTTACATAGGTGGAAGATAAGGAAGGGTTGGAAGGCAAGCATTTTCCAATGATAAAGGCAATTGTTTCTAAATGGGAGTTACCAAGAGGCATCACTTTTGTCTGCAGGGTTCTTCTAAAGCACTTCCTGTTCCAAGGAGGGGGAGAAAAGCCGCAGTTGACTATTGGGGGGGGGGGTTAGGATCAAATGGGGGCCAGAAAACACATTGGAAAGAGCCATGATGTACATGGGCATTGTGCTGTGGCTCACCGACTTAGGAGCAAGAGCAGAGTGCTGTGAGAAAAGGATAATCGCCAGTTTATAGCAGTCTAAGCAAGACTGCTTGTTAGTTCCTCTGATTATACTGTGTGTTCACAAGAAGAAATGTGAGTGGCAGGTTTGTATGGTAGCCATCTTGGGTTGGCAGCTTCAGTCCTGTGCCCTTTTAACCGCTGCTTGGTGTGCAGATATTTTCTCCCATGCCCTAAAAAGCTTTACCGGCCGGTTCTCGTTGCTGATGTCTCAGGTGTATGTTTTGAAGAACCAGCTCAGTCACACGCTCAGCTGTTAACAGCAGAAGCCACACTTTGGAGAGAGAGAGGTTGTCCTTGCCGTGACCATGGAAAGTTTCAGTGTCCCAATTAATCTGACTGTTGTGCACTTTGGGATGAACCAATATTTTTGTCACGTTTTATGCATTCTGGGCATGTTCAGGTCTTCATCAGGTCGAATGCAACTGAGAGCTGGTAGAAAGGCTTTGAAGTAGAAGGAGAAGGAGGAACATTTTCTTGAGAAAGTGTATGTGTGTGTGTTTGTGTGTGTGTGTGTGCGCGCTTGTCTTATCCTGGAGGTAAAGTTATTTTTCTTTGGAGGGTGCCAGGTCTCTGTTCTCCCTTTGTTGAATGATGAATATTCATAGCAGCATTGTGTTGCCTGAAAGATGCTGCTGTGGAATTCCAGCAGTTCACAGGAAGAGGCAGTAATTGGATCTCTTTCATGTATTTTAACTGTTGCAAATGTGTTATTACATTTTAATTGATTAAGCAGCCTGTTATATGACTAGCTTTGTTTTTCATAATCTCTAGAGTGGAGTGGCTAAATTGTTTTGATTGAGTGATTTGGGCTGAAGATCTGCACTTGGCTCTGGAGCGGCTAATTCCAACAACAGTTCTGTAATACTGGATTGGGTCCAGTGTGGCATTTTCATGGGCACAAGGACTTTGTGGACACAGGTTTCCCAGGAGCAGGGCCTGGGGGTGGGGTTGGGGCTGTAGTAAGAGGGGAGATCCCACAAAGTTGACCCTTGAAATCCTCCTGCCTGTGAAGATGCTGCCACCATTTTATTGGGACCCACCCAGAATAATAATGGAAAGAACACTTTTGAACCCACTGGGTAAAGTCAACAGAAGCAGGGCATAGGGGGAGAGATTTCTGCCCATGATGGAGAGGTCTGCAACATACAGGATGTCTTACAGACTTAATTGGATTAGGTGGGGTTGGATACAGGAAAGGTTTCAAAATGCAGCAAAGACTACTGGGACTGAGAACCCCAAAGTGGTCATTTTTCCTTTGGAAAGTATTAGAGGTACATTGGTGGCTTCAGTTGAAGACTGTCTGAATATAGGCGAAGGCCTGGCTTCTTTGTTGTTCCTGCTGGGTTTGGCTGCAGACTTTGACACATTGGACCACACCATCTTGTTGATGTGCTCTGAGGCAGAAATAGGTATGAGGGGATGTATTTTGGACTGGTTCAAATCATTCTTCATAGACTGGACTCAAAGGCTTGCTACTGGAGACCAGTTGTCATCTGGTTGGGTTCCGCAGGGTGCAGTCCTTTGCTCCATCTTATTCAACCTTTGAATAAAGCCCTTAGGTCTTATCATACCTGGGCTTGGGGTTGGCTGTCATCAATATGCTGCTCTTATATTCCCTTATCCAAACCTCCTGGTGTTGCAGTAGATGTCCTGAATCCTGTCTGCTGTGATTAAATGATTAAGAGTGAACAAATTGAAAATAATTCCTGACAAGACAGAGGTAATGCTGGTTGGGAAGGTAGAGATCTTGAATAAGATTGCCAGTCCCCTTGTCTGGGTGGGGTTTCCCCCACTTTTGTGGGGTCCTCCTCCAGCTGGCTGGCGGGGGGAACCCCACCCACAAATGCCCCCAAACATGGTGCAATGACATCACCTAGAAGTGATGTCATCACTCCACCAACACTCTGCATTTTGGGCAAAACTCTATGGTAAATTTGGGGCTCAAAACCAGAAAGTTTTGCCCCAAACCTAACAGTGTCACTGTGATGACATCACTTCCAGGTTGTGTCATTGCACCCCATAGTCAAACAGAGCTCCTAGAGAGGAGCAAACATCCCCCCACCAACAGCAAGGTAAGACCTGGCAACTCTAATCTTGAAGTATGTGCTTCCAACTTTTGGTGGTGTTCAACTGACCCTTGCTGACTTGGTTAAGAGCCTAGGGGTTATATTGGTTCCTACATGATTGACCTCTACCCATTGCTACTAGTCCTAGAGAGGGGGGGCCTATCTCTTCCTCCACTTCCCAGATGGCTAATAATGTGGCAATGGGGCTGTTGCTATCAGTGAAACAGTGCAAGGGGATTGATGTCATGATCTTGATCTGATATAGTCTGTTTCTTTAAGAAATGCTGAGGAGATGCATTGGTCAATCTGTCAGAGCCTCATCTAGTTTGGCCGTGCCTTAACCTTGCTTTCTCCCCAGTAGGGAGGCTTTGGTGTAGTGGTTTGGTGTAGCGGTTAAGTGCGCGAACTCTAATCTGGGAGAACCGGGTTTGATTTCCCACTCCTCCACTTGCACCTGCTGATGTGACTTTGGGTCAGTCACAAGCTCTGGCACAGCTGTTCTTGAAAAAGAGCAGTTTCTGTCAGAGCTCTCTCAGCCTCACCTACCTCACAGAGTGTCTGTTGTGGGGAGGTGAAGGGAAAGGAGTTTGTAAGCTGCTCTGAGACTCCTTTGGGTAGTGAAGGGCGGGATATAAATCCAATCTCTTCACTTCTTCTTCTTCTTCTTTTTTTTCTGGTTGGGAATGGCTACTTTGAACTCACCACTGGCTTCTACTGGTGAGCTGGGAAGTGCTGTCAAGTCATGCCTGACTTATGCAGCCCGGTAGGGTTTTCAAGGCAGAAGACGTTCACAGGTGGTTTGTCATTGCTTGCCTCTGGACAGCAACCCTGGGCTTCTTTGGTGATCTCCCATTCAAGTACTAACCAGGGCCAACCCTGCTTAGCTTCTGCAAGTTGATGAGATTGGACTAGCCTGGGCAAATCAGGTCAGGTTGCAGTAGCAACATTATTTTCTCTGTGTAAATGCTGTGTGTTGCTGACCATTAAGAGCCCCAAACATAGTGAACTAAGCCCAGTCCTGGGAGCATACAAGGAGACATTACTTGCCTTTAAGCTTGCAAGCAAAGGAAACTGTTTTAACCATAGAACGAAATTTGAGTCTAGTGGAACCTTTAAGGCCAATGAAGTTTTAACAGTTTGCAGACCCCTTTCCACATTTTTCACATTGTGGCTTGCAGCCAGTCTTTAGTTAGGGGGCTGTATATTCTGGCATCATATTTAACCACATTTAAGGAAAACAAGCCAGGGTTGCTTTTCAGTTTGCTTTGTGCTTCTCTCTAGTTGTGTGTACCAGCCAGGGACCCATTGCAGGGCTGTGACACGCTAAATTTCAGGGACCGAGTCATCCTGACTGCAGGGCTTCATGAATTGTGTTTGGCTTATTAGCCATGATGTCACCGGTTCAGCCGTGCTGTGTATGCGATGGAAGCTCATTCTGTCAGTGTCTGCAGCTGCTTGTTGGAAATAGAAAGCGGGTTGTCATGTGATGAGCGGCATGGCTGTCAAAACATGTCGGACTAGATGGGTAACACAAATAGTCCTTGCGCATAAAATATTGATGGAGGGAAATGCGACACTCGAGAGCACCCTGCCAGGCTGTTGATTATCTGCTGTTTAAAAGAATTGCAGCACGGAAGTTAGGAAGAACAGAATGCGTAATGGTTCATTTCGGCTCAGAATGAATGGGTTTGGAAAGGTCTTTTATATGCAGTCTCACCATTCATTGCTGGCCTTATGCCTCTGCTCTGTACCACTTCAGAACTCCAGCTGGCTGAACTCACCTACATGAATGCTCCTCTGTGTGGAAAACTCCCAGCTATGGGGGAATTCTCACAGCTGGCAAAGAGGTGGGCTTGAACATTTTGCTCTGGTGTGCTAGAGATATACTTGAGGGGAGGATCCCCCCCTTAGAACTGAAAAGGTGGCAGGGGGGATGAACACAAAACAAATTGAATTACATACCCAAAGTTTTAAAAAACAACAGATATTAACAAATATACAGAAATACATTATTTATTTCACAGTAGATTAAAAACAGGAGCTGCGGTGGCTCAAGTGGTTAAGACACTGAACTGCAGGCTGTGGAAGGTCAGTAGTTCAGCAGTTCAAGACCCGAGAGTGCCGCATGATGGGGTGAGCTCCTGTCTCTAGTTCCAGCTCCTGCCAGCCTAGCAGTTCGAAAGCAAGAAATTGCAAGTAGATAAATAGGTACCACTTTGGTGGGAAGGTAACAGCGTTCTGTGCACCTTGGTGTTTAGTCATGCCAGCCACATGACCACGGAAACGTCTTCGGACAGCGCTGGCTCTTCGGCTTTGAAACGGAGATGAGCACCACAACCCTAGAGTCGGATTCGACTGGCTTTCGAGCAAGGGAACCTTTACCTTTACCTTTTAGATTAAAAACAGACATTGGCCAATAGCCCCAGTTGTCACTGATAATCCACAGTGTCGTCCAAAACTGACAAAATTTGACCCTGACCAAACATATTTCAGTCCAAATGACCTTCCTCAGCGGTCAGACTAATAGCATTGTGACATGACTCCTGACATAATAATTTAACATGCATTCATCATAAACTGACCAAGATATTCAGCTTGTCACTTCGGATTGGTCCTTGCATCTGTTAAACACCTTTATTATGCTGGTTGCTAATTTGCTGCTCACCCTCTACCTGTATGCATGAACTGGTCACTTCCATTTAATTGTATCTGAAGACGTGTGCGTGCACACAGAAACTTATACCTTGAATAAAACTTCGTTGGTCTTAAGGGTGCCACTGGACTCGGACTTTGTTCTGACAAAGGTGAAGTTATTCTGATAATTATCATCTATGGCCAAGAGAAAGACTATTGATCTCAAAAATCATTCCTAAAAATTCACAGCCATGGTCAGGTACACTTATTCCTATAGTGAGGATTCAGTCATTTGTGTACCTTTCTCACCTGGTCAGAAAAGTTCTGTAAAACCTGGAGCCAGTAGTGATGAGGATCCCACCACCACCAATTGCCTGCGGTTTGAAACCAGTCTCCCACCTCCGTCTTTGCTGAGTGTGTATACCCATTGTTTTATGTTGTCTTCCCCACTTGGCGTGTTATGGGGCCAAACCGTGCCATGCGCAAGAGCTCTGTGTTCGGAACCTCTGGTGTGTGTTAAGGAACAAAGATACGTGGAGGGGTGAATCTAGATAAGGGCTGCAGTGTTAGTCAATCGATTCTTTATTCGGCCAACGACCAGTACAAGTCAAGAATAGGCTGCAGTGTATTTGGGTGGGGGGATACCAGTTCCTTCTTGCACTGTTTTAGTGACATTTCCCCCACTCCAGGGCTGTTTACTGCGCTTCATGGGTGGTGATGGGGGATAGAAAGATAAGGTGCTACATGGCTTCCAGAATTACCACGTTGATTTTTTTGTTGCACGCCTGGTTGTATTGGAATCCAAGTCTGATGAGACTGTCAAGATGGTAACTGTTTTAAATGGTTATTTTAAAGTCGCTTTTAATTGTATTTTATTGAGATTGATGTAACCCGCCCTGACCCTGCTTGCAGGGAGGGCGGGATATAGATTTAATAAATGTATATATTTTAAAACCCTTAAACTTACCTGTTAGGTATAGAAAGGTGCCGTAGTGATTTGTACCTGCTTCTTCAAATTTACGCTGATGGCAACTGGTACAGGGAAGCCAGAAGAACCATTATCTTTCTGAGTCCATACCAGAAGAAGAAGAGAAGAGAAGAGATTGGATTTATACCCTGCCCTTCACTACCCAAAGGTGTCTCAGAGCGGCTTACAAATTCCTTTCCCTTCCCCTCCCCACAACAGACACCCTGTGAGGTAGGTGGGGCTGAGAGAGCTCTGACAGAAACTGCTCTCTTGCAGAGAACAGCTGTTATCAAAGCTTACGACTTGACCCAAGGTCACATCAGCCAGGTGCAAGTGGAGGAGTGGGGAATCAAACCCAGTTCTCCCAGATTAGAGTCCATGCACTTGACCACTACACCAAACTGGCTCTCACTGGAACTCAGATGAGCCAGAACAGTTCCAGAGGCAAATAAAGCAATAGCCCAGTCTTGTCAGTTCTTGGAAGCCAAGTAGGATTGGCCCTGTTTCACACTTGGATGGGGAGATAGGGTTGCCAGGTCCCCCGGGGGCGTGGGGAAACCCCTGCTCATTGGTTCCGTTACCCGCCGGCCTGGATCAGGCCACCGGATGGGAACCCCACCCCCAAAGTGCTGGGTTCACGGAGACGTGCCTGGCATGATGATGTCACCTGGAGATGGCGTCATCGCGTCGGGCACATTGTGGGGGGGACGCTCTATCATTCGAGGGAAAACTCTATGGTTTTCCCTCAAATGATAGTGGTCCCGCCCCCAACATGCCCGACGCAATGACATCACTTCTGGGTGATGTCATCGTGGCGTGCAAAGCACGCATGCAAAAAAACCTCCAGGACAGGCCGCAAAACTCCCCCACTATTATATAGGTAGGACTTCGCAACCCTAATGGGAGACCACCAAGGAAGTTCAGGGTCCCTATGCCAACACAGGCAATGGCAAACCACCTCTGAACATCTCCTGCCCTGAAAATCCCACCGGGTTGCCATAGACTGACTGCGACTTGGCATCACTTTCCACCATCAACAACGAAGGCAACATGGCAAGATGCTCAGTCTTTCTTTAAGAAGAAGAAGAAGAGGAGATTGGATTTATACCCTGCCCTTCACTGAAGGAGTCCCAGAGCAGCTTACGGTCCCTTCACCTTCCCCTCCTCACAACTAGACACCCTGTGAGGTAGGTTGGGCTGAGAGAGCTCTTTCGTGAACTGCCCTTGAGAGAACAGCACTGAAAGAATTTATGACTGACCCAAGGGTCACACCAGCAGCTGCATGTGGAGGAGTGGGGAATCAAACCTGGTTCTCCCATATTAGAGCCCTTGCTCTTAACCACTACACCAAACTGGCATAGAAGAAAAAGAACATAGAAGAGTAATACGACTGAAGATAGATTCAGGTGGGTAGCCGTGTTGATCAGAAGTAGCAGAACAAAGTCTGAGTCCAGTGGGTGCCTTTAAGACCAACAGAGTTTTATTCAAGGTATAAGCTTTTGTGTGCATGCACACTTCTTCAGAAACACTGAAATGGAAGTTACCAGTCCATACATATAGGTAGAGGGTGAGCAGTAAATGAGCATACAACATAATGAAGATGTTTAACGGATTCAAGAACCAAACAGGAATAACAAGCTTAGTTTATATGGTTACCATTTATTTGGGTTTAATTCCAGGGGAGAACATAGTGAAGGAAATAAATATGTTAAAATTGGAGACTGATGGGCAGATGTATCCTTAATTGTTGAATGCTGAGCGTAATTAACTGAGACCCTGCCATTACGCTCCATCTATCTTGTTTCAAGCATGGAGGCGACCTTACAGCATCTCCTTCTTCGAAGTGGGGCAGTTGCCTATGTAGAGTTATCCCCTCTGTCCCCAGACCAGAGAAATGCATTCCAAGGTGCTGTGAGATTTATTGCACCATGTTACATTTCTAGCTGGCTGTTTGGGGCCCGCGATCTGGTTTTGGAGTCTTTGTAGAATATGCTCCAGTTGTTAGATGGGCCATGTAATGAAGTGTTGGAATCCAGTTTGATTTAAACACTTCTAAATAAGCTTCACAGTTTTCTCCTTTTGGAATCTGGTTCACTGGATAGCTCTGAATGAGGGGAAAACCGCTGAATGGCAGAGCAGTTAATTTGCAACTGTATGCTGTCTAGCCGACAATGGCTAGCTTGCTGGGTTCTTGTTAAGGAGGCCAGTAGGAAAGGTACCAAGACTCCAGGAGTGAGTCTTGTAGAGCTGGGTTCAAAGGGAAGATCAAAATGGCTCTGGCAGGCCAGATTCTCTCATCTCTTTTGTTCCACAGGCAATGATGGATGGGGTGCAAGATATATTTCAAGCGCCCAGTAATGAGAATTATTAAAATTGCTGCTGGCAGACATGGGAGGGGACCAGAGAAGAACATTAATAAAATAAACAACTTGGTATATTTTCAAACTGGATGAACAAGCTGTCTCCCAGACAAGATTGTACGAAATCTGGAATCCACTGGTCACTTTTAAAAATGTATTTACAGCTTATGTCTGGGTTCACAGTATTTCAGAGTGTGCTGGGGACCATGGTCTGAGAGCTGGTTCTGTGACTTGGCTGTTTCTTGGTGTGGGGCTGTCTCCACTCTTGCTGGACCCAAGTGCCAAGGAGGCACACGCCTCAGAGAGACTTAATGATAGTGCAGGGCCGTGTTCCCTCTAAGCTGAGTTAGTGTGAGCGGGCTCACAGTTCTTTAGCCTCCAGCTCACACATTTTCATCTTAGCTGAGGAAGGATGGCTCCAGAGCAAACGAAATTATGCTATCGCCAAATTGCTTGTTCACAATTTTAATGCCAGTAGCTCACAAAGCAGAATTTTTGCTCATGAGACTCCACAGCTTAGAGGGAGCATTGGCGCAGGGTATGCATACCTCACCGAGTTTGTGCCAGCGTGATGTAGTAGTGGTTAAGAGCAGTGGATTCTAATCTGGAGAACTGGGTCCAGTTCCCCCTCTCCCTCCGCATGAAGCCTGCTGGGTGACCTTGGGCCAGTCACAGTCCTCTCAGGACTCTCCCAGCCCCACCTATCTCACAAGGTGCCTGTTGTGGGCAGAGGAAGGCGAAAGTAATTATAAGCCATGGGGTATAAATACCAACTCTTCTCCTTTATTTCAGGCAGGAACTGGCCTGTTTAGAGGCCGTGTGCTGCATCTTGGACTTGGCATGGTCTTGCATCGTTGAATGTATACCCCAAAGCCCTTTGTGCAGGCGCTGCAAGATTGTGAGGCATTCCCTCACCTTATGGTCTTGCCTCTTCCTCCTCCCTCCATCCATGCCCTCTGATTAAGGCCATTTTGAAATAGGGTTGCAAACTCAGGGTTGGGGAATTCCTGGAGATCCTGGGGGCAGAGGGTGGGGAGTTTGGGGAGGGGAGGAAGCGCAGCAGGGCATAATGCCGCAGAGTCCACTCTCCAAGGCAGTATTTTTCTCCTTCCTAACTTCCTAACGCACAATAGGTCCCGTGCACAGTGGGCTTCTGGACTGGAAAGGTTGAAGACCACTAGCATATACAGGTTGATTAGGATCGCGAGAAGGGAGGGCAGGAAGGGTTGTATTAGTGCTTAGTTCTCGTGGCCCTTTCTTACACACCTAGGGGAAATGCTGGTCACCACTTTGGGGTCAGGAAGCAATTGTTCTCCAGACCAATTTGGCCAGGGATCATGAATGTGTGGGTTTTTGGGGGGCCGTCTTCTAGGCCTAGAGCAGGGATCACTGGGGGTGTGGGGGGTGTATTTGTGAATTTCCAGCATTATGCAGGGGGTCAGACTAGATGACCCTGGAGGTCCCTTCCAACTCTGTGATTCTATGATTCTGTGATTGTCTGGTCATTAGTGTTCCAGGCTTGAATAACTTTTCTACATATTGTAACTATGTAGTCAAGAGTTGTAATTTTCAGGGTTGCTCAGTCTCTCTCTCTCTTTTCAACAATGGTGGACTGCCAGCTCTTGGGCCAAATCCAGCTGCCACAGAACTGCCGCTTGGCCCAATATGTTATCTGTCTGCGTGTGCAACTCTTACTCCCACTTCCTGAAACAGCTTGTCTGCTCTCTCTAATCCATTCTGACGTGCAACGAAGACCTCCTGAATGGTGGCACAAGAGGGTTCAGTGGGACAGGGGGAGTGGGAAGACCCTCTCCGTTTTCTGCTGCCGCAATGCATTACATGGGAATATGCAAGAGCACGGCACGCTTTGTAGCTTGCTGTGGGTTTCTCAGCCGGCACCGTCACCATCCTTGTTAATGCCAGATTCATCTGTCTGGTTCAACGCGGTGACAGAAAGCAACAAAATGAATTTGTTAGGGTCACTGCATCACAATGCGAAGCCTGACTTTGATGGGCAGCGGGGTCTAGCTTGCATTCTGCAAACAAAAGCATCTGTGGGCCTCGCAGGCTGCCATCTGCTTCTGCAAACCTTTGTTCGCGAGGAGCGGTAATGCAATTTGCATGCAAAACAATTTATTTTTTTTTGCTTGAACGCAGAAGGGAATTATTCTGAGCCTTTATGTTTAGAAGGAAAGTAAATCTTAATTGAAGAGTCCACTAAGGAGAAGACTTCTCCAAAGAAAACGACGGTCGAGATCCCTTTGAACGCCCATCGCAATTGGGTGCCTGATTCACCTCTGCTCCCTTCGTAATTGTCTCATGACGATGTGGTCTGAAATGTCTACTTCAAAGCTGCTTGGTTAATTTCAGAAATGACCCCAATCCTGACAGCTGGCCTGATCCAAAGTGTTGTGCAGAAGCAACAGACAAGTCTGTGATACTATCAAAATACATTTTCTAGCAATTGCATTAATTCTTCTTTGTAGCGTGGTGGTGGCAAAGACTCCTCATATTAGCATTGGGTCAGAATCCAAGTATTAACTTCAGACTGCATGACTAGAAAAATTATGTGGCTGATTGTTATCGGTACCTATTAGATGGTTCCAGTAGCCCATTGGCAAGTCCTGTGGTTGCAATTGTATGCAGAAGCAGATTATGTTTTCTTATGGTATACCTTTCCAGTCGTGTATACAGAAGCAGCCCTGTGGTATGTGAACAGATCCCGTTCTGACAGTTATTAAGCCCAAGATCTCGCTGCATTTAGCCTCCTTGTTGCATAGTTGGGGATGCAGACATGTAATTTTTGCTTACATTTCTCTGGGAAGCACTGGTGGATGCAGAGAAGGGCAACTATAATGATAAAAGGGTTGGAGCACTTTCCCTATGAAGAAAGGTTAAAGCGCTTGGGGCTCTTTAGCTTGGAGAAACGATGGCTGAGGGGTGACATGATCGAGGTTTATAAGATTATGCATGGGATAGAGCAGGTTGAGAAAGAAGTACTTTTCTCCCTTTCTCACAATACAAGAACTTGTGGGCACTCCATGAAATTGCTGAGCAGTCGGGTTAGAACAGATAAAAGGAAGTACTTCTTCACCCAAAGAGTGATTAACACATGGAATTCACTGCCACAGGAGGTGGTGGCAGCTACAAGCATGGACAGTTTCAAGAGGGAATTAGATAAACATATGGAGCAGAAGTCCATCAGTGGCTATTAGCCACAAGGTATAGACAGGAACTCTCACTCTGGGGCAGGTGATGCACTCTGTTCTTGGTGCTGGGGGGGCAGCAGTGGGAGGACTTCTAGTGTCCTGGCCCCACTGCTGGACCTCCTGATGGCACCTGGTATTTAGGCCGCTGTGTGACAGAGTGTTGGACTAGATGGGCCACTGGCCTGATTCAGCATTGGCTTCTCTTATGTTCTTATGAGTTCTCCCTACAATAAACTGTAGTATGGGGTACTGTAATGTCGCTGTAGCCTTTGAACCTGGGATCTCTGAGTAGTGCTTGGATTTCACCCTGTATTTGTGCATGACCAGTTCCAGATTATTGTGAATTTCAAATTCCCAGCTCTTTGACATTCCCATATTGCTATCATTGTATGAATCCCTTACTAGGTTTTCCTAGAGATACCATCTGGTTTGTTCAGCCACAGTCCCTTCTTGTTGGGCCGGCATGCTCTCCAGACTGGCTGGGTTTTTCATTATGTGGGGTTGCCAGCCTTCAGGCAGAACCTGGAAATCTGGATTATAGCTGATCAGATGACGGAGATGAGTTCCCCTGGAGAAAATGGCAGCTTTGGAAGGTGGACTTGTATAGCATTATGCCCCACCCTTCCCAGCTCCATCCCCAGATCTCCAGTTTGGTGTGAGAGCCAGTTTGGTGTAGTGGTTAAGTGCGCGGACTCTAATCTGGGAGAACCGGGTTTGATTCCCCACCCCTCCACTTGCACCTGACTGGATGACCTTGGGCAGGCCATAGTTCTGTTAGAGCTGTTCTCAAAAAAGAGTAGTTTCTGTCAGAGCTCTCTCAGCCCCACCTAGCCCACAGGGTGTCCATTGTGGGGAGGGGAAGGGAAAGGAGTTTGTAAGCTGCTCTGAGACTCACTTGGATAGTGAAGGGCGGGGTATAAATCCAACCTCCTCCTCCTCCACCACCACCTCCACAGATTTCCTAACCCAGAGCTGGCAGCTCTGTTAATTAGGCTTCTCAATTCCTGATGTGCCTGAACTCATGCTTTTTGACCAGAGGCTTCCCTCCAGTCCTTTTCTGTCTTCCATTTGAAGAAAAGTGTAGCAAGCCCAAGAGCCTGGTGCTGCTCTGTCTCTGTGGCTTTGTTTTCTGACATGAGTGTGTATGCGTGTGCTCTGTGCTTCTTTTACCCTGTTGCTCTCCTGCTATCTCCACCAAAGGAGCAGCAGCAGCAGGGGCTGAAATGCCGTGTCCCATTTTTAAACTGGTGGGTGGGGGCGCTTTCTCCTGTAGGCACTTGGTGCACTGGAGCATCGTTTACTGCCATTAACTACTGCT
Source organism: Gekko gecko (assembly GCA_029375565.1). NCBI lineage: Eukaryota > Metazoa > Chordata > Lepidosauria > Squamata > Gekkonidae > Gekko > Gekko gecko. The sequence continues at coordinate 32,517,995 of JAPDNY010000005.1, read as the reverse complement.
GTGCACACATGGAAGGATGTTTCTTTATTTAATGGCATATATTTTTAGACTCTCCTCATCCCAGGTGCTCAGACTGGCAACCCCTGTTAAACCGCAGCTGAATAGAACTCAATATGCAGCATGTTTGTATTGTAAGCTGCAGGTTACAATAACTGAAAGTTGACCTAAAGATGAATTTCACTTAAAAGCCTTATATACAGAAGGTCCCAGGTTCAGTCCCTGACATCACCAGCTAAAAGGACTAGGACTTGGGTGATATGAAGTTCCTGTGCATGAGACTCAGGAGAGCTGTTGCCAGTCACAGTGGACAATGGTCTGACTCACCATGTTACACTGAGCGCCTGGACAGTGTACATTTGATTTTCCTTTATATGTGTAGTGAGTCATTCTCAATTTTCCATTTGACACATGTACAGCTGAACATGTTGATTTAAATCCTGTATTTATCCAGATATTGGTTCCCAGTTTCAATTGTAAAGCGTCTTTTCCCTCCCTCCCTCCCTCCCTCCCGTGGAGGCCCAAAGCACCTTTCATCATTCTCGCCTCCATTTTATCTTCACAACAGCCCTGTGAGGTAGGTGATTTATTTATTATTTGATTTATATCCTGCCCTCCCCAACGGGCTCAGGGCAGCTAACAATTAGGGCTCGAAGCCATGATTAAAACAACTAAAAGCAATATAAAACCAGAAATGCCAAAAAAATGTGACTAGCCGAGTGAGTTTCCATGGCACAAGTGAGGATTCAAATCTGGGCCTCCCAGACACTAGTCCCAACACTCTTAACCACTACACCACACTGTCTCTTACTTGCAGAGGTATGCATGCACATGCAGGATGAATTTGTGTTCACTGTGAAATATGAACATGGCTGGTATAAGTTAGTTTCAGGTGTTCAAGAAATCTTAAGGTTAGATGTTGGAGAATTTACAAGGGCAAGGAAGTGTCTGTGTGTATGTTTATATACATTAGATAAACCTGAGTGACGTGGTAATGCCGATGAAAACCATCTCTTGTGAGTTGCCTTGGCTTTTATCAAGTGGTTTTTTTCTCTGAACATTGAAGGTTGTCAGTCAAAATGGTTGTGCAGCTAAACAATCGTAAAAAAAAAATCCAAGCCATTTCTAATCTCCCCCAGTCTGAGGGAGGCAGGGAAATCCTGGCAACCAAGCTGTGTTCCCTACTTCTTAATGGACCCGCATTGGTCTCAAAGGAAAGGAAACAGCAAGAATAATAATCATTATCTTTTTAGAATGTGCACGTTTGTTTGAATGATTGCATATTCAAATGTGTGCAACTAAAAATTATAAAATATTGCCCAAATAATTATAAAATATCAGCAATCAATGTTGTTTGCCTTACTGCAGTAAAAACGGCAACGTTTATTCTTTCATAATGTATGAATTTTCTTTATTTCTTGCTGGGACTCAAGGTGATTTACAGAATTTCAAACAATGCAATTAGTACAACAGAACATAACAACTGATAGTAAATAAGGCTGTTACAAAACGAGAGAGCAATGCACTGAAACAGTAGAATACATAAAAATAATGTAACAGAACTGAACTGCAAAGTAGGTGAACAATGCAGAATACAAGGAACAGAGCAATGGAAACTGACTAAATTTCACAGACATTATGCAACCCTGTTCCCTATTATACAAATGTTCTCCTGAGCAATTTTACACATTCTCCGGAATAAGAGCCACTCTGTGGCTGCCTGCAGATCCCAGTGTAAAAAAGGAGGTTTGTAGAAAGCACAATGCTGCAAGGAACCATGGGATACCACCTGGATCATGAAAAACCTTTGGTGGAATCCAAGGAAGACATGTGGTCACCCTGTGATTGTGGAACAGGAATGCGATTTTATCTCCACGCTGCTTGTATGCCCAATCTTGATGTAGGGACTCACAGCAGTAGTATGTGAATGTACTTGTAGAAACAATACTGCCTGGTTAAACCCTCAGTTTACAAGCTGACTGACGTACACCACTCTCAGCTCCTTGAAGGAAGCGGTAGAATCAAAATAGATTACCTCTCTGCAGTGCGCCATTTGTATTAAATGATTTTTCTTCCAGCGTGGCTTACTTCTGGTGCTGGAGCTAGACTGGGGGAGAAATACATTGATTTTAAAGTATGCCCCCAAGGTAGGAAATAAAACAGTTCTCTGAAAGCAGATGAGAGGCCTGTAACCAACCACATTCTGCAGGAGGAGGGAAAAAGCCATTTCTGATTCATTTCTAATTTATTTCTTGTTCAGCAGTGGAATCCGCTGCCTATGGAGGTGTTGAGCTTCCCCTCACTGGCAGTCTTCAAGCAGCCAGCGGCTGGGCGAAACCTCGTCAACGATGCTCTAGGCTGATGTTGCATTGTGCCAGGGGTTGGTCTAGATGACCTATGTGGCCCCTTCCAACTCTGTGATTCTATGACATTTATTTCTATACTGCCTCCTTGGAGTCCTGCTTGGCAATTTAAAAGGGGGGTGATGGCAGTTTCCACTGCTTCCTCTTCCCCCTCCAGACCCCACCACTGTGCTGTTGCTGAGGGTCTGCTGGAACAAAAAGTGGGGGGCAAGGCCTTGGGGGACTTCCCTGAGAAGGGGGAACTGGTGTGTTATGTATTGAAGAAGAAGAGGAGGAGGAGATTGGATTTATACCCCACCCTTCACTACCCAAAGGTGTCTCAGAGTAGCTTACAAACTCCTTTCCCTTCCCCTCCCCACAACAGACACCCTGTGAGGTAGGTGGGGCTGAGAGAGCTCTTGACAGAAACTGGTCTTTTTTCAAGAACAGCTCTTATCAGAACTACGGCTTGCCCAAGGTCATCCAGTCAGGTGCAAGTGGAGGAGTGGGGAATCAAACCCAGTTCTCCCAGATTAGAGTCCACGCACTTAACCACTACACCAAACTGGCTCTCCTGTTGAGCCTGAACTGTACTTGCAAAAAGGACTTAGCTTGAGGACGCATAACAATGGCTTGCTAGGATCCTAGAATGGACCAGTAGGGAGACAGGGATCCTAGAGTAAACCATGTGGGAAACAATGGAGTGTAAATAGCCAATGGTTGGGAGTAGGGTGTGTTTTGAGTGTAACCTTTTTCAGGCATAAATACCTGGCTGGACAGCCAGGGTTTTCAGTCTTCTTCCTCTTGCTGAATCACTAAACTATGAGCTGATCACTTGAACGTGCCTGAACCCAGTATATTTCATGGTGGAAATTGCAGCGCCTTCTAGCGAAGGTCTAAGAATTTAAAATGTACATCCAGCAGTGGAGTACAATGGAGCAGGGCTTGGATATCTTTCATTTCCCTCATACATTTTATGACTTTTTAAAAAGACCCACCCTCTGCAATAAATGCAAACAAGGTGAACACTTGACTGTGTGGCTGCTTTCCCATCACGGTGCAAGGTAGAGAGTTTTAACCCTGAGTTTCAGCTTTGCACCTTCTCTCCCCCCCCACCCATCAACCAACTGGTGCAGCCTCATCTTCTTCCTGCTTTCCCCCATCACACCTCGCTTGGTCCTAAGCTAATGGAAATTAGTCCCTGCAGTTGATGCTTCTTAATCACATCCTTCTGCTTAATTCTTCTTTGAAGTATTTTATTCCTTCAGCCAAAATCTCTTCTCAAGCCTGGGTTAAGAAAGCAGGCAAAGACCAGCATGGAGTTGCTCTAGCTAAATGTTTAAGCAGATTTGTCTAGATACAGGCCCTGGAGAGATTAGCCCATATATTAGCACTACTGTATTAAGGCAGTCTAATGCTAAGTCTTTTGAAGACTAAAATCACTTGTCATTGTGTGTGTGTGTGTGGGGGGGGAGAGATTCTCTTTTTTGCAGCGTACCTGCACGATTTTTTAAAAATATGAACTATTTTTTATTTAGGGAAAACAATTTTAAAAGATATAGCATTTAACACTGTGTCTTCATACGGTTATAGCTTTTATTTGGATCCTTTTGGTTCAAACGGGACTATGGGAAGAGAAATCACATATTTGCCTTCACCTGTTGGTGGACTGTGAATCCTCAGTTCCCATCCAAAATCGTTCTGGAGCCTGGGGACACTTAGATCAAGAGACCCAGACAGTCAAAATACTTTGTGCATAAGAGCTGTTAAGATGCAGGTGCATCTGATGTAGGAGTTTAGAACTCTAAATTTAGGAACTTAGAACTCTACATTCCAATTTGTAGGGGTTTCCTCACTGTTTTAGTAGTATATGTGTGTTTCTCACTAGAAAACCAGAACTAGATTAAGCTTTGATGGTGGAACCTGCTTAATTCCAGTTCTGTTTTCCCGCTTCTATGCTAATATCCCGGAAGCGCTCATTCCAACATCCTCCTGCATTCAGAAATCTGATTTCTCAAAATCTGTCAGTGCCGCTGCTGTGTGCAAATTTATATCGGGTGCCCTTTGCAGCTGAGTGAACTGTGAACGCTGCTGTATCAGTGCCATATTGTGGCTTAATGAGGGCTCTGATCCATGCTCTGCAGGATTAAATTGAATCTTCCCTAGCTCTAATCCTATGTACATTTACTTGGGACTGAGTCCCATTGAACCCTGTGAGACTTATTTCCAAGGAACCGAACTCCCCCTGTATTGCTGGAATGGTTTTGCGGTGAAGGATATTTCTTGGGCAGATCTGGCCACAGTAATGGGCCTTAAATCGACTTGGTGAATGTGAGGTCATAAATGCATATGGAAAAAAGCATGGATTATAGCTCTCCCCCCACCCCCTAGAGTCAATAAGGGATAGGAAGGCTGGCGACATGTGGCTATCCACCTCACTTAGCTAAATCAGAAATGCAATTACAAAAATTTTGCTCTCGGGAGCATCAGATGGTTTTGATGGCCCTTGGAGGGCATGAGTTCAGAAGGCAAAGAATAGATCACTTTTGTTCCATAAATCTAGCTTCCAAAGTGTGCTATTGATCCTTCACTTAACCTCTTTTTTCCAGAACTCCCATTTATCTCGGAAAACAAATGTGGCGGAATGGAAATTACTTAGAAGAACACAGCGGTGATATTTTGCATCTAGGGTTTTTCAAAAGATCTAGGACCACCTTTTGTCTGTTGCTCTGGTATCTCTAAGACAGGGGTCCCCGATCACGCTGGGCCTGCCCTGTGGGCAAGTTTGGAAGGACCAGCCGTGGCTGCTGTGTCAAAACGGCTGCCACAGAGGGAAAATCCAAAGGAGAACGAAAAATTGGGGCTACACGCAGCAACGTGCCAGCAAAAAAGATGACAGGTGACAACTTTATTGCCATACAAAACCCCTACATGGTTCGCTGTACAAGCTACATCGGAGGTCTATTAAAAAAACATAAGTTTACATTAAATACAAATAGTAGAAGGACCTCACAATAAAATTATTATGGACTACCAAAATTAATATCAGTTTTAAAAAGGATCAAAATTAATCTCAAGAAAGGACACATATTAATTAGAATGCAGAGTAAGATGAATCGACTATGCATTGGACATGAAGCAAGACACTACAAATTGGTGAATATATAAAGCAAATATTGACCAGAGAATTCCGTAGAGGGCGGTCACAAAATGGCTGACGTGGGGTGCTGAGCCCAATCACAAAATGCTGGGAGATTGCAAGTAAGATTAGCCACAGTCCTGGAGGAAAATGCTCTTTCCTTTCCATGGAAGCTTAATGCGTGGAAAGAGGCAGATGAAGCTTTTCATGTAGGGTTGCCAGATCCCTTCAAGATGCCGGCGGGAGGGATGGGGGAACACTCTGGAAGCAGGCTTGTAATTTTCAAGACTTGAATGGAAAGTAGAACTTGCTACATGCAACACGTTCATAGGTGTACAATCATAGAAACAACCCTGGGGATTTTCCCTTCATTTGTATTTCTTAAAGGCACAGGATCCTCTTCAGTATCTGAACCTAACAGCCTTTACTACCCTTTACAGAAGTCTTCTTCACTTGCTGGCAGAACACAGTGATAGAAGGGGACAGACATAGATCTCTTGGGGAGGGAATTCCATACTTTTGGTGCCATGACCGAGAAGGCCCTTGCTCAAGTTGCCACCTGTCTAGCCAAAGACTCAAATAAGGGGCACCTAAAGGTGACAGCAGTCGATGTATAGGTTCATATGGGAGCAGGGGCAGTTCTTAAAGTATCCTGGCCCCGAGCTGTCTATGGCTTTAAAGGCCAATACCAACACCTTTAGCTGTGCCTGGAACCTAACTGGGATCCAGTGTATGCGAAACAAGACTGGAGTCATGTGGTCCATATGACCCACTCCAGTTGGCACTCTGGCTGTGGCATTCTGCACCAGCTCTAGCTTCAGAACAGTCTTCAAGGTCTGTCTCACGTACAGTGCATTGCAGTAGTCTAATCTAAATGTTACCAGGTATGTACCACAGTGGCAAGATCTTTTTTGCCTAGGAAAGGCCACAGCTGGCTCATCAGGTAAAGCTGGTAAAAGGCAACCTTGGCCAGTGTTCCCTCTAAGCTGAGTTAGTGTGAGCTAGCTCACAGTTTTCTGGCCTCTGGCTCACACATATTTGCCTTAGCTCAGGAAGGATGACTCCAGAGCAAACTAATTTATGCCGTAGCCAAATTGCTCACTCACAACTTCAATGCCAGCAACTATCAAAGTAGAATCTTTGCTCACAAGACTTCACAGCTTAGAGGGACCATTGCCCTCGGCCACTTGTTTATCCAATAGAAGGTCTGGGCCTAGCAGCACCTCCAGAATAGAAATCTGCTCCTTTAGGGGGGGTGTAACCCCATTCAGAACGGGAGATACCCCTGTTCTCAGTAGCACCTCTGTTTTGTGTTTGCAGCAGCGATGACAGGGAAACACAAAATCCTCGCAGTGTGGATGCAGCCTCTATTTGAAGAGGACGTTTAACGGTAGTTAACACACATGCCATCTCCTTTAAAGAAAATTTGTTTTGACACAAATGCATTTATCTATATACTCATAGAAAGCTGTTATATCGCTACACATTGCTGGAAATATTTAGTTCACGGCTCATTTTCACTCTTTCTGGATTCACAAATAGATGACAACTGGTGACTTCTTTCCCCCTCTGCTCTGTCAGTAGGGAGGTTTGTATGTGCCAACTAGAAATATGAAAATGGCAATAATTGTAAATGTAGTCGTTATTTATCTTTTGCTGTGCAATTAATGTAAGAAACTAGGAGATGGAGAATGGCAAGGTAATCAGTGGCTCTTGTCTTGAAGTGTTGGCCCAGAGAGTTATTTGAAGAAGAAGAAGAAGAAGAAGAAGAAGAAGAGATTGGATTTATATCCCAGCAGCTTACAGTCTCCTTTCCCTTCCCCTCCCCACAACAGACACCCTGTGAGGTAGGTGGGGCTGAGAGAGCTCTTTCGAGGACTGCTCTTGAGGGAGCAGCTCTGAGAGAACTTTTGACTGATCCAAAGTTACACCAGCAGCTGCATGTGGAGGGGTGGGGAATCAAACCTGATTATCCCTGATTAGAGTCCACGCTCCCAACCACTACACCAAGCTGGCTCCCAAAAAAGAAGAGAAGAGATTGGATTTATACTCTTCCCTTCACTTGGAGTCTCAGAGCAGCTTCTTCTAGATCAGAGTCCATGCACTTAACGACTACACCAAATTGGCACAACAGACGTGAGAAATGCTCATACTTCTGTTTACTAATGAGGCAATGTTTGAACCCTTGACAACCACTGCTCCCACTCTACGCTTTTGTGTGAAATTACTGAGCAGTTGGGTTAGAACAGATAAAAGGGAGTACTTCTTCACCCAAAGAGTGATTAACATGTGGAATTCACTGCCACAGGAGGTGATGGTGGCTACAAGCATGGACGGCTTCAAGTGGGAATTAGATAACATATGGAGCAGAAGTCCATCAGTGGCTATTAGCCACAGGGTATAGATAGGAACTGTCAGTCTGGGGCAAGTGATGCTCTGTATTCTTGGTGCTTGGGGGTGGGGTCAACAGTGGGAGGGCTTCTAGTGTCCTGGTCCCACTGCTGGACCTCCTGATAGCACCTGGTATTTTTGGCCACTGTGTGACAGAGTGTTGGACTAGATGGGCCATTGGCCCGATCCAACATTGGCTTCTCTCATGTTCTTATGTGTGCGTGCACACTTCTTCAGATACTGTGTGCATGTATATGAAAGCTTATACCCAGAATTAAACTTTGTCTTAATAGTGCCACTGGGCTCAAACTTTGTTCTGTTGCTTCAGTCTGACATGGCTACCCACCTGAATCTATCTCTATAGTGTGTCAGTGATACACTTGAACCACAGAAGAGCTTTGTATGAGGTATGTGCATATTGGTAGGAAAACGGATGCTTCGCGGGTATTTCTTTTATGTGGGAAAGTGTTGTCATTGAGTTGCAACCGACTCAAGGTGACTCCATGACGTTCCACCTCGTGAGGTGTTCAAGGCAAGAGATGAGCAGAGGTGGTTTGCCCTTTCCTTCCTCTGCATAGCAGCTCCAGTCATCTTTGGTGGTCTCCCATCCATGTACTGACCTTTTGTCTTAGCTTTCAAGCTCTGATGAGAGCCAGCTGGTTTGGGTTACCAAGGTTGCGTTTTCCTTCCTTAACCAATGCACTGTTTGATTTGACAATAATTGAAAGTTGTCCCTGAATAGTGAATAGAGCTGGTGGGTCCCTTGGTTCTGTACAACTTAACTACCAGTTAATCCTGGATTTTTAAACTTTCTAAGTCCAAATGTGCACACTTGATACACATGTGGAATACTGAAAGCCTAAATCCTTTTGCTGTTTCTATGGTAACGTGAGCAGGTTTCGAAACACATGTCGCAGGGTGCACAGAAATCACAACTGTATTATGACTCTATAAATCTGAATCTAGGTTTGATTGTTTTTTTAATCTGACAATGAAATGGGAGACAAAAGTCTCAGTCTAATGTTCCCTTTATTTTGTACTCTGCTATTAGTAATCATGTCGTGACTCTTGACAGAGAGACTTAGTCACTGGTTATACATATCTCTGGATTTACAGAGTACATCTGTGTGTGGATAGTTCTGTGTGGCCAGAGAAGTTGCCAAGAATATAGGAATATTAGTACAGCATGTCCAGGTTCGTCCCCCCCATAAGACTATGCAGGTTGAAGACAGAAGATCATATTTATGGTACGGAGCAGCTGAAGATAACTGCTTCCACAAGGGAAAACTAGCATCTCGAAAACCAGTCTGGTGAAATAATGTTGGAGTAGGATTTGGAGAACTCGTTCCAAATTCTCTTTTCAGCCATAGAATCATAGAATGTTAGAGTTGGAAGGGACCTTGCAGGTCATCTAGTCCAACCCCTGCACTCTTCAGGAGCATAGCCAAAAGGTAGCCCTACATACCTACAGCATACCCAAAAGATGGTCGTCCAGCCTCCACTTGAAAACGTCCAGGGAAGGAGCATCCACCGCCTCCTGAGGCAGACTGTTCCACTGCTCAACCACTCTTACAGTTAGGAAGTTTCTCCTGATATCTAGCCGGTAACGACTCCCTTGTAATTTCCACCCATTAGATCTAGTCTTGCAATCTGGAGCAAGAGAGAATAGATCCACTCCATCTTCTACATGACAGCCCTTCAAATTCTTGAAGACTGCAATCATGTCCCCTCTAAGTCTTCTCTTTCCCAGGCTAAACATACCCAACTCTTTCAGCCTTTCCTCATAAGACTTGGATTCAAACCCTCTCACCATCCTGGTTGTCCTCTTCTGGACATGCTCAAGCTTGTCAACATCCTTCCTAAAGTATGGTGCCCCAAACTGGACACAGTACTCCAGGTGATGCCTGACCATAGCAGAATAGAGCGAAACTACCACCTCCTGTGATCTGGACACAATGCTTCTGTTAATGCATCGTAAGATTGCATTAGCTTTCTTCACAGCCACATCGCACTGCAAGCTCAAGTTGAGCTTATGATCAACCAGAACACCTAGATCCCTTTCACATGTGCTGCTGTCAAGCCAAGTCCCTCCCATTCTATATCTGTGCCTTTGATTTTTTGTGCCCAGGTGTAGGACTTTGCACTTATCTCTATTGAATTTCATTTTATTTGCCTCAGCCCACTGTTCCAGTCTATCTAGATCATTTTGAATCCTGACTCTGCCTTCTTCAGAATTAGCAATCCCACCCAGTTTGGTATAGTGGTTAAGTGTGCGGACTCTTATCTGGGAGAACCGGGTTTGATTCCCCACTCCTCCACTTGCACCTGCTGATGTGACCTTGGGTCAGTCACAAGCTCTGGCACAGCTGTTCTCTCAAGGACAGTTTGTGTTAGAGTTCTCTCAGCCCCACCTACCTCACAGGGTGTCTGTTGTGGGGAGGGGAAGGGCAAGGAGTTTGTAAGCCGCTCTGAGACGCCTTTGGGCAGTGAAGGGCGGGGTATAAATCCAATCTCTTCTTCTTCTTCAGCTTTGTGATATCTGCAAATTTGATAAGCATGCCCTCTATGTCTTCCTCCAGGTCATTTATAAAAACATTGAACAACACTGGGCCCAGGACCAAGCCCTGTGGCACTCCACTTGAGACTTTCCTCCACGTAGACACAGAGCCATTTACGAGCACTCATTGGGTACGATTTTTCAACCACCCATGAATCCATCCAACGGTTGCTCCATCCAGCCCACACTTAACCGGCTTATCCTCAAGGATATAATGAGAAACTTTGTCAAATGCTTTACTGAAATCTAGGTACACTATATCCACAGCATTGTCAGAGTCAACCATTTTAGTAACTCTGTTAAAAAAGGAGATAAGGTTAGTCTGGCATGACTTATTCTTGAGAAACCCATGCTGGCTACAACCAATTAACTCGTTCTGTTCAAGGTGTTCACAGACAGAGCGTTTGGTAATCTGCTCCAGAATTTTTCCAGGTATTGATGTCAAGCTGACAGGCCTGTAATTTCCCGGGTCTGTCTTTTTCTCCTTCTTGAAGGTCAGGACAACATTCGCTCTTCTCCAGTCTTCCGGCACAACACCAGTACTCCAGGACATCTCAAAGATTAGAGCCAGAGGCTCTGAAATAACATCTGCAATTTCTTTTAGCACCTTGAACCTCTTCAGGTGACTTTGAACCAGTCACTCTGTCTGCCTAGTTTACCTCCCATGGTGGTCGTGGCATTAGAGTGGAGGAAGGGAGAGCCATGGAAACACCCCCCCCCCCAAGCTCCCTGGAGAAAAGGCAGGATAAAAATCTGGCCGATTCAATTACAATGGAGGGCCAGTAGCCATTCCTCTGCCATTCGAATATTATTAGTTCTCTTTCATATGTGGGAGAGAATTCAAACAGGCGATCCTCCCTGCAGTTAGAAATGGTATAGCTGAGCAAAAGCTGTATTTCGTGAGTCTCTCTTATGCAGGTCAGCTCTGGTTCTCCTTGTAAGTGGAATTCACGGCGTGTAACACATTCATGGACCGGTAACAGCTTTAGTGTCCCCTGAGCTGGAATGAGAAGTGCAGCACATATATCCTTTTTAAAATGCAGCATTAAGTAATGCCTGATTTAGTCCTCTGCTAACAAGGTTAGACCTGTGCTGTAGTTTTACTCATTAGTGATTATGTCAGTTGACCTCTCTCTCTCTCTCTCTCTCTCTCTCTCTCTCTCTCTCTCTCTCTGTCTCCCCCCCCCAAAAAAAATAAAAATAAAAATCTATGCTGGTTACTGGAAGGAAAAGGAGCATTTGGAAATGACACGAACCCTCTAGCCATGAATTGCTATTTTGACTGATGAAAACATACTGGTTCCTACTTCAGTCCTGTCTGTAATAATTGGAATGCTGTCAGTATGCATCTCTAAGTGAACGTGTGTGAACTCTCCAGGACTAGGAATGTTTCCAAATCTCAGTGACAGAAAACACAGTAACCTGATGTGAACTAAAGTGCCGAAGGCATTCTGTCCCAGTGTTGTTTAAAATGGCTTTCTGGGCATCACTGAAGGATTTTGAAGCTTCTCAGGGCAAAGGACACACCTCCCTGCATGGGAACTTCTTTGCCATGGTGCGATCCTATGCAGTTGTAGTATTATATCAACCATGCAGTCATTTGAGCAGGGCTAGCCGGTATCCTCCCTCTGAGCAGCTGCCAACTGGGTCAGAAGATATTAGCTGGCTAGAAGCAAGACCCTTGTAGCTGGCCTTCTCCATGTAGTTAGGCAGTGTAGCCAAGTGTCAGGTCAAGGTCCACAAGTGCATTTACTGGGACTGGAGCCAACAGTGCAAAAGTTTAGAGGCAGAGGGCGGATTGCATACTCCTGCAAGGAAGTGGAGCTGCAAGCCCTGCCTCTCCAGGGACATGCTACTACTTCTTAAAGGCATTGTGGCAGTGAGTGCTCTGCTCCTTTATGAGTGGGGTGGCTCTTGGCTTTGTGGGGCTGGAGGAGTCAGTTTGAGGAGAGACAGCTGCCACCGCAGTCTTGGGGGCTGGTTTCAGAGTACAGATCATAGAATCTCAGAGCTGGAAGGGGTCATACAGGCCATCTAGTCCAACCCCCTCCTCAATGCAGGATCAGCCTAGAGCATCCCTGACAGGTGTTTGTCCAGCCGCTGCTTAAAGACTGCCAGCGAGGGGGAGCTCACCACCTCCCTAGGCAGCTGGTTCCACTGTGGCACAACTCTTACTGTTTTTGCTAATGTCCAGCCGGTACCTTCCTGCCCTCAATTTAAATGCATTGTTGCAAGTCCTATCCTCTAAGTGACAGCCCTTCAAATACCTCAAGGAGAACAATCATGTCCCCCCTCCACCTCCTCTTCTCCAGACTGAACATTCCCAAGTCCCTCAGCCTTTCCCCGCAGGGCTTGGTCTCCAGGCCCCCCGACCATCCTCCTCGCTCTCCTCTGCACCCGCCCCATTCTGTCCACATCCTTTTTGAAGTGCGGCCTCCAGAACTGCACACAGTACTCCAGGTGCAGCCTGACCAATGCAGTGTACAGCGGGACTATGACATCTTGTGATTTGGATGTTATGCCTCTGCTGAGAGGAAAGCTCATCTCCCTGGTAGAAAGCTGTCTCAGTGTCCTGGTGTTTCTCCCACATGCAGAGGGGGCTCCTGATGACAACTTGGCTGCTTCTCCTTGGGGTGGGCCCAAGTGCTCATCTGCCTAATGAGGAGGAGTTAGTCCTCTGGTCCATGTTGTCATGTAGGATGACAGCAGGGGGAAGCCTTTCTCACATAGGTGCTGATATATGTGAAGGAGGCCTCAGGCAGGCGATAAATGCCACTTCGTGGTGGGCTGAGGATGGGTGGAGTTTCTTAGAACTATGCTGCCTGGAAGCGGTATACATCAAAAGTAACCGTTTGGTGAATTTTAGTGTAGCTAACGGCTGGTAAAAACATAGTCCACAGGAAGAGAAATGGAAAAAGATGAGCAAAAGTGTTCCTCCTGAGTGTTTGAAGCAAATGAGATAAATCAGTGGTTCCCAAACTTTTTGGTATGGTGGCCCACAAGTCCAAATTTACTTTGTACAGTGACACATCCAGGGCTGGCCCAGGTTTTTTGGCGCCTTAGGCAAGCTACAACCTTGGCCCCCATCTAGTATAGTATTCCATTTTCTATAGTATCCAAACCAGGTGTTTTTGAGAAACCAACAAACAGCACACAAGGGCTGCACCTACCCCCACTCTGAACTCCAAACAAGCAGGAATTTGTTTGGTCTTCCTCTGCAGCCTGGGCCAGAGCTGGAGTCTGAGAGGGTGTGCTGGGAGGGGGGCCCTGGGCTGAGGAGATATGCTGAGATTGTAGATGGTGTCGGTGGTGAAGAGGCCAGGAGCAAGGGGCTCAGAGCAGTGCATCTCCCGCAGCGGGTAGACGACAGTGAGGCATTGCAGGGAGCTCACGCAAGAAGCCGGCCTGCTGAAGGAGCAGCGCCAAGGCAGAGCCCACCCCCTTTTTCTAGCCTCTGGTTTTTCCTACTTACTCGCCCAGCCTTTCACCCCACCCCGTAGCCAGGATTTTGTGGCTTGTGGGACAAAAAATTTTCTGGTGGGCTTGCGATAATTTTTATGTCAGTTCCAATCCACCCCCAAGCCTGACTGCTGGCAACCACCCCCTCCTTCCTCTCCTGCAAGATTTAAAGGGCCCTTCAGCTGATTGGCGGGGGGCATGTGGCCCGTTGATCAGCTGGAGGGCCCTTTAAATCTTGCAGGAGGGGAGGGAGAAGGGTGCACGCTATCCTCCCCATTCTTCTCAAAACATCTTGTGGGCTGGCCCTTCAAGGAAGGGGGTGGAGCCTCCACTAGCCGCACTGTAGCTACAGGCCAGCAACCCACCCCCTTCTTTCAGCTACTACTGTGAAGTTACTAGTTGCTGGGTGACTTTCCCCCCTCATTATTGCCACAAAGAAAAAGGAGGAAATCAGAATGTGAGGAGTTGACAAGGAAGAAAGGAAGAGAAGGACGCAAAAGGCAGGAGCTGCCATTAGGGAGGTGTCCTTGGTCAGGCTGGGCATAGGTCGGGGTCATGTAGTCAGGATGCAAGTGAGGCAAAGGCGTAAACCAGCGGAAGACAGGAGGGCCCGGCGTAATCTGGTCCATGGGGTCGCGAAGAGTCGGACTCGACTGTGCGACTGAACAACAACAACAACAATTGGGGGTTAAGTACCATCTAAATAGAGTTTTGAATGCTTGTGTCTGAATGGGTATAGATCTCGAAGTGTAAATTGAGGAATTCCAGATTTGTTTCCATTGTTGTTCTGAGAGAGTTCTATTTAGGTCTTTATGCCAGGCTTTTTGTGATGGGGTAAGTATAAAATTTGGATCGGTTAGTAGAGCTCTAGATATTAGCGAGATTTTGCCTTTTATAATAATGGATCTGGACAACAACAATTTTTCGTTGTTCCGAGACAGAAACAAATGTGAAATCTGTAGATATTCAAACCAAGGCAGCTTAGTGTTTTTAGAATCTTCCAATGTTGCTTTTCCTAGAATTAATCCCCGTTTGGAAATATCAATGAATCTGGTTAGATTAGCAGACCTCCATTTGGGGAAAGATTCAGGGCTATAGCCAGGGGCAAACCAGGGTTGCACTAAGAATGAAACAATTGGAGATCCAGTTGGAGTTAAGACCTTTCTGAATTTATCCCAAGTTTTGAAGATAGAGCTAAGAAAGGGGTGTGTATTATATTTTGTTAGTCTAGAGTTGGGAGATCTCCAAAGTGCTTCTTGGAAGGATCCTGTGCGCAGATACGTGTCCTCAATATTCTTCCAATCTGCCTTGTATGAGTAATGATAGTGTTTAAGTAAGTTGGAAAGGTTGGTGGCTGAATAATAAAAGTTAAGTTGACATGGATTTGAAATAACAACTGCCATTCCTTAATTTGTCAAAAACAAGACAGGCTTTGGTATGAATACAATAGGAAAAAATGAGCTCACCAGAAGAAAACCACTCTTCTATAACTTTAACACACTTAGTTAATTTTGTAGCTACATGCATCAAACAGTTTTGGGCTTGAAGCATTTGGAAACAAAGGCAAAGCAGTTTGATATTACAAGTTGTGAAAAGAAGTAATTAATGTTGGACTGTACACGATACAGATTTTATTAAGAAACAAAAATCATGGGGAATGGCTGCCTTTCTAGTTCCATCGTAAGAGTAATTCATAAGTAAGCGTATATCTGCAGGCAATTGGACTGACATGATATAAAAGATTCCTCCTACCAGTGCCCTCACTTCTAATTTTGTCCAGAGGTTGTTATGGCTACTGATGCTTCGTCAGTGGCTGTAATTGCAGGCCATTAAAAAGGCACGTCTCTTTCTCTTGGAGAAGGCTTTTCTGCATGTTGTGTTTGCGTTCATAAGCAATGAGCTCATGTGTGGTTGCGGATGCTGTGGGTGAGTGTCTGTCCACCTGCTGCGCATTCCACTGTGGTGATGCAGCTGGTGGAGGTTGGTGGGTTTTTTTCTAGGACCCGCAGTAGTCTTCTGGATATTGTTCACACAGAGAGTGATTAAAATGTGTAATTCACTGTCAGGGGATGTGATGATGGACACAGGAATCTACAGCTTTAAAAGGGGATTAGATAGATTCATGGAGGATAAGTCTATCAGTGGCTACTAGCCATGGTGACTGAGGGGAACCTCTGCATTCAAAATCCCTAATCCTCTGAATCCCAGAGCCAGGAGACAGGTTGTTGGCCCTCCAGAGGAACTGGTTGAGCACTGTGTGAGACAGGATGCTGGACTAGATGGACCACTGGTCTGATCTGGCAGGGCTCCTCTTATGTTCTTCTTAACCAACTAGATCTACACCAAACAGGCCTAGATTCATTTGGGAAAGACTGAGTTCTTTCTTCACATCTTTCAAAGAATGCCTCCCCCCCACCAGAAACTACTGGGAGGAGATCTGATATACTATCAACAATTTCTATAATATATGAGTAGGATGGAAATGTGAAGACAACGGCTTTAGACATTACCTAGTCTCTGGTGAAATAAATTATCTTATCAGCCTCCGCTCACCTTGTTGGGTCCATGAAATGTGTATTTGGGGGTGGGAGATGGGTGTATCTCTTGCGAGGTGAATGCAGAAAGTCTCTTTGTTGTGGGGGAAACCCTACCAGAGAAGCATAAAAACACTGGATCTTTGAAAAGGCCTTTGAACTGATCTTCCCATGTGCAGTTAGAATAATGCACTCTTGCTTTGAAGTCCTGCAAAAGCTTGCTTGTTAATCATTTCATGATGAAGATGGTAATTGAAGGGATTGGAAAAGTCAGATTATTTGTAAGGCTTATCCAGTTATATAATCTTTACATAATTGAATGAGAAGCACCATTATCTATCTACAGCTTATCTCTGATTTTTAGCAAAGAGAAAGATGGCTGAAGACATCATTTCTTTTTGTTCAAAGCTGACTCCATGAATATCAAGCAGGATTTAAGAAACAGAGCCTTCTCATGATAAACTGATTTTTTTTTTTGCTGTTCTGTTTGGTAGAAACTTTATCCAAAAGGCTATTTAAATTTCAGAGGTATAGGGAATTAAAGTGATGCAAAGGTCAGGGGGTCCAGAGCGTAGTCAGCTGCTCTGATCTGTTGTGTGTTTCTTTCTGCCTTTAACAGCAGTGCGTTCAGGCTTGTTTTATTCTCATAAAACCATAAATCATAAGACCGCAAAGTCATTACAAAACGGTATTCACAAAGAGAGTTCATGGAAGAGATTAATGTAGATATTGTATCAGTTTGCCAACAAACCAGAAAAGGAAAGCCTCTGCATCATCATGTTACATGTTAATTTGCCGTTTAAGTCCCTGTCTATAAGCTGAGAACCTCGTCTACCATTCCAATGTATCTGAAAAAGTGTGCCTTGCGCACAAAAGCTCATACCCTTGAATAAACCTTTGTTGGTCTTAAAGGTGCCACTGGACTCTATATTTGTTCCTATGCATACCAGATTTTACCGTACTTGGGAAAACTTAAGCTAAGCTGCTACTTTTACAGCAATGGACTGCTTGTAACAGAGATTTGGGCAAAGTTAAGTGGCACAAAGCAGAGTAAGGGATCTTTCCCCTGTTTTTACGCTGCCAGTCCAGAAGCTATTGTAGGCAAGGGAGCATTTTCCTGAGAAGTCTGGCAGCAAACAGAGGTCATGTTTGCAGGATGCCTCCCTATTACATGCTGTGAGGGCTAGTTAAGTGATTAGAGTGTCAGACAAGGATCTGAGAGACCCAGGTTCAAATCTCCACTCTGCCATGGAAGCTGCCATGTCAGATAACTAAAGTTACTAGTTGGCAGATGCTCCCCCTCCCCCATGATTGTTGCAAAGGGGAATGTGGAGGTGGGAACGCAAGAAGTTGGCAAGGATGGAGAGGAGGGAAAGAGCGATGCCAAGGGCAAGAGCAACAATTAGGGCTGGCTGGCCTGCAGCCCACTTTCAGAGGCTTTGTGACCCATTTTCGGGTCCTCCTGGACCCATAGCTTGGGGAATACTGCCATAGAGACTATGGGATGACCGAGTGGGCTGGTCTACAAGAACTTGTCTGTTAGGAGGGTTACATGCATGATCATTTGTATACTGTATTGTATACTGACATGGTACCATACGTACAGGCAAATCAGGCTCATGAGAAACCAGATTTTACAGATACATGGTTTTTTGGTGTGTTTTTTTTGTATTGTATGTGTCTGTGTCTGTGCTTGCAAGCCTGGAAGTCATGGTGACTTCTGGCGACCCCTAGTGGAGCTAGGATGTTTCAGAGACGTGGCTTTGATATTATCTGCGTCTGTGTCCCAGGCCTGGTATTCCTTGGACATTGTTCTTCCAAGTACTCGGCAGTGATCAGTTGCATGGCCTGATGCTTACAGCCCTGAATATTCAGAGAAGGGAGCTAACTGTGGTTGTGATCATCAGAGTGTTGCTGCTGCGCAACCCCCCATTCATTTCCTTTAAAAGTTCCCACTGCAACCAGGAGATGTTATTTGGTGATGTTTGTGGGTTGTACCCTGTGCCTGTACTTAACCGGGCTGGCTTCTGCAGGTTTTATGTGGGCTCCCAACAACATTAAGCAGTATGTGTGAGGATGAGTAGCACAAGCCTGTGGTGCGCTCTGGGAACCACTGATGTGCTGCAGCATTAAGCAGCTGTGTTTGCCGAGAGGCGAAGCTTATTCTCCTGCAGGGCTTTTGTGAGATAAATGTTGGTTCCGAGCCTCTTCGTTCGTTGTTCTGATATTTATATGTTCCATTCCTCTTTAAATAATGCATTAAAGCCGTGTTCCTATTTTGGGAGAGAATTTCAAGGATCACGGTGAATCTCATTTCTCCGCCGCTCCGCTCACCCAAAAGCTTGTTCTGACCTCTGGCAGTCGTCTCAACTGCAGTGACCCGTGTCCTTCCTCAACACCTCTCCGTGCTAACTCCTCTGGCGTTCCAAGATTTGTGACATCCATATGCCTCTCATTTTCGCCTTGGCCTCTGTAAGCAAGAGAAGAATTCTCCCGCATTGAGGGAGAATGTCTGCAGCTGCTGGCCTGGACCCCGTACAATCCCTGCTCTGCTCATTCTTTTCCCTGGCAGGGGGAGCCTGTGCCAGAGCTGTGTCAAGACGAATCGGCATCAAGCCAGCGCCGCGAGGGCTTGCAAGGAGCCTGCCCGCAATGGAGACAGCAGCATCAGTGTGGGCTAGGGGAGAGGTGGGAGAATTAATAGGGGCCCTGCTTTAGATGCAGCCCTGTGCATTCAAGTGGGTAAGGAGAGGCACTGTGAGAACTACTTGTCCTGGCATTCGTGGGCAGCCAAGTCTCTGTGGCTTCCCAGCAGTTGGTTCATAAACAAATATGGCATGATCTGTGGGAGGGAAGGCCCAAAGCTGGGGCCGGCCACAAAAGGCCATTTTCCCATTTGGAGAGTGCTCTTCTTTCTCCTCCTTAGCTTGTCCTCCTGTTGGGGGCGTGCCAGATGATGTTGCTTTTGGAATGCAAATTCTAGCCCTCCACTTCCGAAGCTGCCTGCTAATTAAGTTAGTAGTGCCAATTGAAACAGATCCGGATGGAGAAGGAATGCCACAGCTGGAGATTTGCTATTAATAGGTTGCTGCTTCTTCCTATGGTAAACTTTTTTTCTGTTTGTGTTTCAAGTAGCATGTATCTAAAGACCCAAAGGTGGAAAGATGAGTACATGTAGGGTTGCCATGCCCCCAGTCAGGGCGGGGTTTTCCCCATTTTCGGGGGCTTCAGTCCACCGCTGGCAAGCTGACTGGTAGGGGAAGCCCCACCCTGAACAGCCCTTTCCTGCACAGATGTGGTCGGCATGATGAAATCAGCTGGAAGTGATGCCCTCATGCTGGGCCCATTGATGATCTAGCATTTTGGTCAAAAATCTATGGTTACCATAGAGTTTTTGGCCAAAATGCTAGAGTGTCGGTGTGCCTGGCATGATGACATCACTTCCGGGTGACATTGAAGAAGACTCCAGGATGGACTCAGGAGGCCCCCCCCCTGCTAAAAATGAGGTGAGACCTGGCAATCCTAAATACATGGGATTTTGGTGACAAGTCAGTGTTCAGGAAAAGCCAGTGCTGTTTTCTCTCTCTGTTTTCCTCAGCCATCACTATTCTAAACATCTGCTTGAAGCAAATTCTTAGACTGATATCATCCTTCCAATGTTTTACAGGGTTTTTAACTTTGATTTTTTTTCATCTCATCTGAGTAAATTGTATTTGAAGTGTTCTTAAAATGACCTGCATCAAAATCGAAGAAGGTTATGCTAGAACTAGATGTGCCTCTGTTTCTACAGAGTATGGTTGCTATTCCCCAGTTGTGGGTGGGGGATTCTCTGGTTTTGTGGGCTGCTTTTCGCTAGCAGCCGGTTGGCCGGTGGGAGGAAATCCCTCCCAAATAGCAGTGTTGCCAGAAATAAATGTGACTTGCCTATGTCATCTGGAAGTCACTTAGGCACGTTGGTGGCATTGGGGGAGGTAACACTCCTGTTTGAGGCCAAACCCTATGTTTTGAGGCTGATTTTACCATAGAGTTTTGCCCAAAAACCAGAGCGTTACCTTCCAACGCCACCAACATGCCCACGTCACTTCTGATGACGTAGGCATGTCGTGTGACAATGCTCCCGTCTCCCGGAATGTCTCCCCCAACCCCCCAGTTGGCATTTCTGACAGACCTGGCAACCCTACAGAGTCTGCACAAAATGTGTGGGAGTCCAGTAGCAGTTCTTATTTTCAGTTGAGACTAGGTGTTCAAAAACAAATCTTAAAAGAAGTCTGAGAGCAGAATGGCCAAGGCCTCTTATTTACATGAGTCTCTTCCCTCCTCTCTAGAATCTTTGTATCTTTGAGACAGGAGTGATGTGGAGCTCTGAACCTCTGGTGCCATTTGGTGGACATGAGCAGTGTGTGGATAGGAAGAGGGTGGCCTGGTCTCTTTCTATGGTGCATTGCCCTAGTGCCTGTCTTTGCAAGCACAGGAGTCCAGCTCAGGGTTCCCCAACGTGGTGCCCATGGAAACTATGGCTCTCTTGGTGCTCGTCGAGCTTTTCGGGAAGTGAGTGGGGCTATTTTTATTGGCTGCGCTCAGTCAAATGACGGTTTTTGACAGGGAAGGATCAGGAAGACTGGTAAGCACCTAGACTTCCCTTAGTCAGCGTGTGGTTCCATTCCCCCTTCGGGCTTTTCTTCTTTTCAGGAGGTGTGAGGAGGGGAGTTATTGCTTTTGGCTCTGCCTCCTGTGACAGACATTTTGAGGTGGGACTCCACCCCATCTCAAAATTCCAAAGCTGCCCACAGGCTCAAAAAGGTTGGGGATCCCTGGTCCAGCTGATACATAGGAAGACTTCGTATTACTTCCTCACCCAAACAGGAGTTTCTATTCCTTGGGCCCGAAAACAAAAAGAGAGAGCTCATCTCTGCCCTCCAGTTAGCAGGCTGAGGCATATCCATAACAAATAGGAGCCAATGCTGCTGGAATGCCAGACTGCCACTTTCCCTGCATGTGTGAGTGCAGGATATTGGAAGAAAATCAGAGCTTTTCAAAAGATAATCCCCCTATATTCTCATAAATCGCTTCTCTTTGGTTTATTTTTGGCAGCTAAAATAACAAAGACAAATGAATGGAAACATGATACTTCCGTGTACGTTAATGGGATGGGGTGAACAAGATCTGGGAGATCAAGAGTATACATACATACATTTATGTGTCACAAGAGCATGCAGCTAAAGTTCTAGGATGCTAACAAATATTCCATGGTTCCCGGTTTGCTTATTTCCTCTGGCACTGAATCCCCAGAGGAGAAGGAACGTATTCCTTCACAATGTAAATGTACCTCTCTGTTTGACATTTTTGAGTTCCTATAGCTCCTGACTGTGTTTTTCAATGTGTGAACCCTATGTTGCATAATACATACCTCAGTTTTTGTAGCAATAGTTCCTAGACTCCATTATGAGTCAAATGTTCACTGATTGGCATGTTTATGCATTTTTTAAAACTGTGAAGTGTTTGATTTTTGCATTGTTCTTGTTATGAACATCTTTTCAGCCTGTATTTCTACAAAAGCTTTCAGAGTTCAAGGGATCGTGCTTATTTTCTTTACAAGTGTTGGCACATCTCTCTCTTAACCACCAGTCCCTTCCCATAACATCCCTCTTGCTTACCAGTTTGGTGTAATGGTTAAGTGCGCGAACGGGAGAACCGGGTTTGATTCCCCACTCCTCCACTTGCATCTGCTGATGTGACCTTGGGTCAGTCACAAGCTCTGGCACAGCTGTTCTCTCAAGGACAGTTTCTGTCAGAAGTTCTCTCGGCCCCACCTACCTCACAGGGTGTCTGTTGTGGGGAGGGGAAGGGAAAGGAATTTGTAAGCCGCTCTGAGACGCCTTTGGGCAGTGAAGGGCGGGGTATAAATCCAATCTCTTCTCTTCTTCTCTTCTACCAGTGGTGCATACCCTGTCTCCCTTCCACTACACTGATTTTTTTCCCCAAAGAAGTGAGAATTGATATAATGATACAAAATCTCAAGTAGTATGCAGATCAGAGGCAAATATGCACAGGCGATACAGATTTGCGCAACTGAAGATTTTTGTTTAGCAGCTCACAAAGAAGTGTGATGTATGCCTGTGACAAAGCTCCTCTTGTCATGAAACACTATGACTCGTACTATGTATAATTGTTCTTCGATGGTTTTCAGTGTTGCAGTCCAGTCCCCATGTCCTTCCCTGCCACAGTCTCTGTCTTCTCGTAAGGTTAAATAGCAGAGAGCTTAAGTTTAAAATGTGTACAAAAATTATTTGTTTTATTTATGCCCCCCCCCAGCTGCCTCTCCAGAGTCCCGCTTGAAGCAGCGTGGAAGAATAGAAGAGGTTTAGAGAAAGTACCTTTATTCTCAGTCACATTATTTTTAAAATCACTATCCATCATTGACATTAAAAACAGCATAAAGGTACCTGTAAAAAAGACCTCAGACCAGAAGCAGCCCATAAACTGCTAAAAGAAGTCCTTAGTTAAAAGCCCAGGTAAAAAGAAATGTCTTGGTCAGTCACCTAAAAGACAGTAATGTAGGTAAGGTTCAAAGACAAGGTGCCACCACTGAAAATGCCCTGTCTCTAGTTCTTGCCTGCCTTACCTATAAAGGTGCAGGTAGAGAGAGGAGGGCTTGGGAGGCAGAATCTTAACTGGAGGGCTGAACAGTATGGGAGGAGGCTGTCCTCCAAGTAAACCACCCTCATGCCATTTAGGCCCTTAAATATAAAGACATTTAACTTTGAGTACTTTGAATTGTGCCTGGAAACAGACCTATAACCAGTGCAGGTATTTCAGCATAGGAGTGATACAGTCCTCATAACCAATCCTTGACAGTAGCCTGGCAGCCACATTTTGGCCCAACTGAAGTTTCTGTACAATTTTCAAAGGTGGCGACACGTAGAGTGCATTTAATTAATGTAATCTGGATGTGCTTGAGGGTATGGAACATCGTGGCCAAATCATGCTCTTTGAGGAACAGCCATAGGTCATCACTGAACCTGAACCTCTAGCCACAGGCTAGGATCCAGCAGCATTCCCGAGCTGTGAACCTGCTCCTTCAGCAAGTGGAAATCCTTCCAGAACAAGCAGATCCTGTGGTCCTCAAGCAGTTTCTTCATTGATCAACAGCGCCTTATTTATTTATTTACTTCATTCATACCCAGCCATTCTCCTCAGTGCGGACCCAAAGCAGCTAACATCATTCTCTTCTCCTCTGATTTATCCTCACAACAACCTTGTATGGTAGGTTAGGTTGAGAGTGTGTGATTGTCCCAAGGTCACCAACAAGCTTCCATGGGAGGGTGGGGATTCAAACTGGTATCTCCCAGATCCTAGTCCAGCACTTTAACCACTACACCATGCTTGGCTCTCAGTCCTTAGTCTTGTCTGAAAATAAGTTTGAAGAATATTTATTTGTACAGAGAGGTTTTTACACCTAAGAAACTATGATTTGGCTGTAGTGATGGTGGCATTCAACCAGTCCTTATGGTACACTTGATAAAAGGTTGTAGACAAATTACCCACTTATTGTTTAGTACCATAGATATCAGCAAATATTTCTCAGCATGGTGATTATAGTGATTTGGAGCACGGTAATAACTTTAATACAAAGCTGACAGAGTATAGCGAATAAAAATACTCAGTTCATATCTTGCATCAGCTTACTGGTCATCGTTAGGCAGGTTGCTGTTCTGTTAGCCTTCGGCCCTCTGTGTGACATGAAATCTTGCATAAAGAGAGGCAGTGGGCTGGATCCTGCAGCTCTGTACCACCTCTGGTGGAAATGCTTTTGTCTGGTGGAAGAATCCTTTCCCTGTTGCAAGACAAGTGTTGCAACAATCCTTATACAGGAGGAAAGTACTTCCACCAGAGGAATAGATCTGCAAAAACCAAGTAATGGGTGTAGTGGTTAGAATGTCATAGAATCATAGAGTTGGAAGGGACCTCCAGGGTTATCTAGTCCAACTCCCTGCACAATGCAGGAAATTCACAAATACCACCCACTCCACAGTGACCGCTGTTCTATGTCTAGAAGACGACAAAAAACCTCCAGGATCCCTGGCCAGACTACTAATGGCTGGTTCACACACACAGCAAAATCCTTTAGGTAGGGATGCCAGCCTCCAGGTAAGACCCCCCTGGAATTACAACTCATCTCCAGACTACAGAGATTAGTTCCCCTGGAGAAAATTGAAGCTTTGGAGAGTGGACTCTATGGCATAGTAGCTCACTTAGGTCCCTGTCCTCTCCAGGTTCCATCCCCAAACCTCTAGGAGTTTCCCAGCCTGGATCTGGTAACCCTAACCCTCCATCCCTTTCCAGTGGCCAGGGGGGACGTGGCAACTCAACCTTGAGGGCGACCACAAGGACTTTTGATCAGGCATGCCCTGGGAATTCCATGCCTGGAACCTCATTCTCAGGCTTGTGGGGCCCAATTTGGATTGGGACTTTGACATGTAGGAGGCCTCCCCCCCCCCCCCCAAGATGTCATTTTTTTCTGACCTGAAATGGGGATTTGCCCCAATGGGATAACTTGTGTGTAGCCATCAGTACACGTAAGTTTCCTCAGTATGGCAAAAAGCTCCCTGTGGTGTTTCAGGTCAGAATAATGGTGTGTCAGGAGGGAAGGCTTAAGCCGCCTCTCCCCACACTCCATGGTCTTCATTGGGCCTCACGTGCCTGGGATCTAAGTCCGGGTACAGAACTTCCAGTCAATGGCCCATGTGGAGGATGAATGGACTTAGTAAAGTATGACTCATCCCTAAGTCTGGGGGAGGCCTGTGTTCAGGTACCCACCCTGTCCTGAATCTCACTGTGTGACTTTGAGCCAATCTCTCTCAGCCTAATATGTTTCATAAGAATCCAGTGGCACCTTAAAGCCTAACACATTTAATTCTGGCATGAGGTCTTGTGAGTCACATCTCTCATAATCAGATTCACAAACCATTAGTCAGATGTATTTATATTAAAAGCTGCAGACTAATGCAACTATCCATCTAGGGCATACCTCATAGGTTTACTTGAGGATGATGATGCTGGCAGGAGGGCCAAGAGCTACATGTGCTGCTTTGATGTGGGGAGGGTGAGATAAAAAGTGTGACAGCTTTGGTAGGATTGTTGAGAGTTCATGTGAAGCACTTTAGCATGTTCAGGGTGCTTCTAGAAATTTTTTTAAATTGTAATCAGTCTGAGAAAGTAACTGGTAATGACACAGTGTTCCCTCTAAGCTGAGTTAGTGTGAGCTAGCTCACAGGTTGTTAGCCTCCAGCTCACAGATTTTTGTCTTAGCTCAGGAAGGATGACTCCAGAGCAAACTAATGTATGCAGAATTTTTGGTCACAAGATTTCACAGCTTAGAGGGAGCATTGGTGAGTTGCCTCAGCACTGTGAACATCTGGCCCTGATTATTTTTTAGCACTCATGAGGAAGGCTTGATATCCTATGTTGTTGAGAATTCACGTGAAGCTCTTTAGTGTGTGTTCAGAGTGCTTTTAGAAGTATTGTTTTTATTGTGATCAGCCTGAGAAAGTAACCATTGGTGACAAGTCACCTCAGCATTGCAAACAAGTGGCCCTCATTACTTTTTTAGCGCTTGTGAGGAAAGCTTGATATCCTGTGTTGCCACCATCTAAAAGTATTTCCTGGGTAGCTACTGCAGTGTTGGGTTTAATTGTCAGACGGCCAGATAATAGGCAGATGGCTCCATCTCTGCATTTAGGTTTCTTGGCAGCGAGCCAAACTGCTCATTTTTTGTATTAAAAAAAATACAAGATAAGCTTCTGGAAAAAAAGGAGGGAAATAAATCTCACAGCTGCAGGGTCTGTGGCAGTTGTTGCAGCTGATAAATATGTAGAGTGCCTCAGAGCGTTCCCTCTTGTGTATATTGTGTCTGCGTAAACGTATTTGGAGAACAAATAGGCAAATCCCTAAGCAGTCATCTTAGACACAAACATTTCATCTTTCAGAAAACCAGCAGTTTCCTCTCCCCTCTCCCCAATTGTTGCTCTTATATTTATGGGGCGGGTGGGGGGTGAGGAGTAGAAGAGAGACTGTGCCCTCCATCTCATTGAAAGAGGCGGGTGCTGGCTTCTTTGTAGGCAGCGTGTACCCACAACAAGTCCTAGGGTCCAGGAATGGTGGCCTGCCAGCACTGTGTTGAGAGGTCCAGGGCATGAGTTAGGAGCTGTTAAAACTCTATGCCTAGCTGCATGTGAAACACTTCATGGGGAAATGCTTTTCTTGCATCCCCAGTCTTGTGTAAATGGCCTACCCATTTGTATCCCACTAGAGTTCTGTGGGCGGAGTGAGCAAGTCTCTTCTTTCCACCCTTGACTATCTATCAAGTGTCCTCCCTCCAATATCACTCTTCTGGAATCTCCTTGTGTGCTACCTGACAGACAGTTGGTGAGGGGAATGGATAAGGCCTGGAGTACTAGAGTTCCTTTGTGTGCAGAAGGCATCTGCCTTTGCTTTCACAAGCAACCAGTTTCACATATTTCATCCTTCCGTTTGCTGCTTTCTCAGATGGCCTGGTGGTTTCCAACTCTAGACTGCTGCTTCTTTTCTTCTGGTCTGCATGTCTGGCTACAGGCAGTTCCTCACAAAGTTGTTCAGAGTCTCACTGGAGGGTTCCAATAAGGCATCCTTCCTATGAGGGCATTATAGCTCCTTGGAGGCTCTGGGGATTTTGATCTCTTGTTAAGTCCTTTATGTTCCAGTGGTTCTCAACCTTCCTAATGCCGCGATCCTTTAATACAGTTCCTCATGTTGTGGTGACCCCCAGCCATAAAATTACTTTTGTTGCTACTTCATAACTGTAATTTATGTGTTTTCCGATGGCCTTAGGCGACCCCTGTGAAAGGGTCGTTCTATCCCCAAAGGGGTCACGACCCACAGGTTGAGAACCGCTGCTCTAGAGATTGCTTCACTAGGCAACTTCTCCATATCCACTCACTCTTGGGAATCTGTGTTATGGTCTGTCCACTTGCTCCAATCGCCTCCTCCAGTATAAGAGAATGATGCACCCCAGTAGAATTTCCCTGGTCTAGATTGCCCTGGCTAGCCCGATCTCGGGAGCCAAGCAGGGTCAGC
Organism: Gekko gecko; assembly: GCA_029375565.1. Taxonomy (NCBI): domain Eukaryota; kingdom Metazoa; phylum Chordata; class Lepidosauria; order Squamata; family Gekkonidae; genus Gekko; species Gekko gecko. Next base: position 32,490,464 of record JAPDNY010000005.1, on the reverse strand, counting down.
CCTGGTTAGTATTTGGACAGGAGGCCACCAAGGAAGTCCAGGGCCACTCTGCAGAGGCAGGCACTGGCAAACCACCTCTGTTCATCTCTTTCCTTGAAAACTGTAAGTCGGCTGCAGCTTGACAGCACTTTCCACATGGTAAGTAAAGGTTCCCTTGCTCGAAAGCCAGTCGAATCCGACTCTAGGGTTGCGGTGCTCATCTCCGTTTCCAAGCCGAAGAGCCAGCGCTATCCAAAGACATTTCTGTGGTCATGTGACCGGCATGACTAAACACCAAGGCGCATGGAACGCTGTTACCTTCCCACCGAAGTGGTACCTATTTATCTACTTGCAATTTCTTGCTTTCAAACTGCTAGGTTGGCAGGAGCTGGAACTAGAGACAGGAGCTCACCCCATCATGCGGCACCCTGGTCTCGAACTGCTGAACTACTGACCTTCCACAGCCTGCAGTTCAGTGTCTTAACCACTTGAGCCACCGCAGCTCCTGTAGAATTTACCTAATTGTGGCATTATTTCTGTGTGAATGAACCACTGTAGATCAAGCACGACAAGCATGACAAGATAAACGCTTCATACCACTCCAAACAATGTGCTTCCCTTTTGACTCACAGAGAGAACCAGAAGTATTGAGCGATATACAGTACATTAAAACCCGAACCAGCCCTTTAGAGCTGCAAAGCCCTTGTTTGTCTCAGTTTTTCCTTACATGGTTAGCATTGGCAGTGTTGCCGGTCGGCACTATGCAGACTGGATTAGCCGATGCATCTTGATTCTGCCTGTGGCTTCAAGTTCTGATTATTTAAATCCCTGTCATATTCCAACAAGATTCGGTGCATGCCAGCCTGTCTGTTGTAACCAGCTGTTGATAAATGCATAAATGCATCGATGGAAGATAACATCTGCAAATGCAAGCCTGTCTTCCCGTTTATGGATACCTGTAGTTAGCCATTCCTGTTCTGTATCTGATCACATCCTGTGCGTTTTTCAGAATTTTTGGCTTGAAAGAGAAGCATTTTTCTAAATAAATTGAGAGATGAAAGGACTTGACAGCTAGTTCTGAGTGCATACCCTGGATTAAAATAGGTTTTATGTTGACGGGAGCGGGGAGGCCAGACAGGAACGCTGACTGCTAGAACGAAATAGCTGACAGGCCCCTGGAAAGGAGGTCACGGAGCCGTGGATTAAGAAGTAAGGCATGGGGGAAATCAACTCTTACCTATAAGCCTTTTGGAGCTCTGTTTGGAGATTTAGAATGTTAAACAAAGCAGAAATAATCCTGGCATTATTTGTGATATTTTTTTCCCCTGTACTTCTCACTCCCTAATGGAAACCCCCAAAGCAGGATTTAGGAAATCGTGAGCATGGCTTCTGCATACTGAATGTGTTCTCATGAATATCCTCTTCCCCCCTCCTAAGATTGAAAAGAAATCGGCTTCAGCTCAATGCGTGCAACTTTGGTTAAGGGAAATGCCTGGCGATCCAGAACCCCAGCAGGCCTGGGGGTTAGAATTCCGCTGCATGGCTCTGGGCTTCTAACTTGTTCACCGCTGCTGCCCGTGATGCTGTGCGTGCACTTCAGGAGCAGTGGAGGCAAGAGCACAGGGCCTCACTGACATCTCTGGTCAGGGCTGTGGTAAGAAGGGTCCCTGCCATGGAGACTAGTCGAGGAGGGAGCAACAGCTGAGGGTTGTGACTGGTTGCTTCCTTCGAGGAACCGTTTCTTCTTCATTTTAGAAATGTGTGTGGATTTGTTCCATAACTACACAGAGCAGCTCCTAATTTAATACCATTACCAGGTGGTGTATTCAAGGTTCTTTCCGTGTTCTGGCACACATAGGATGTTGTTTTCTTGCTGTCCCATAATGTGTTCCTTGTCTTGGAGCTCTTGGGGAGGCAACCCGACAGGAGTCCTGATAGGTTAGTGTGATGGACAGGAGGCTGTCCTACCTCGGAAGGGGAAAAGAGCCAGTCAGATGAGCCAATGGCTGTGCAGCTCCAGCACCCAGTCACCTTTCGGGGGGGTGGGGGTTTGGAATGTTGGAGGGAAGCACAGCAGGAGGTTAGTTCAGGCCTGCCTTGGGGAAAGTGCAGTGATAGTTTTGGGTCTGCCTCAACAAACACCCCTAGAGTTAGAAGGGCTGCTCTGCCTGGCAGTGTGGCAGAGAGGGTTTAGCTCTACCCCTGTTTACAGTTTAAAACAAACCTGCTTCCCCAACAGATGACCAGAGTGGACAGGTAGATTCATATGGAAGTAGGCAGTTGTTTAGGTATGCTGGTCAATATCAGCACCTTGAATTGGGCCCAGAAGCAACCTGGGAGATAGTGAAGATTGAACAAGGCTGAAACGATAGGGTCCCTACGACCTGCTCCAGTCAACATTCTGGCTGCAGAATTCTATACCAGCTGTAGTTTCCAGAATTCTGTACCATCTTCAAGGCTATCCCCAAGTAGAGTGCATTGCAGTAATCTAATCTAGATGTTACCAGAGCATGCACCACAGTGGAAAGGTGTTTTCCACCCAGGAACAGCCGCAGCTGGTGAAAGGCACCCCTGGCTACCTCTGCCACGTGTTTGCCCAACAGGAGGCCTGGATCCAGGATGACCCCCAAGCTATGAACCTGCTCCTCTTAAGGGGAGTGCAACCCCATCCATAACAGGTGACCTTGCAATTCCTGTCTCAGACCTTCCCTCCGTTTTGTTGGCATTGAGTTCATCCTGAGATCCTTGGAAGAAGATTAGGATGCAGATAAAATTAAATGCAAGACACTTCAGATCATGCCTACAAGACGTACCTGTTTTCCTTGCAAGAGCAGCAGCAATGGCTTTTTAAAGGGGTGTATATTAAATGCCAAGGGTGCTTTGTGTGTTTTAAGTAAAAGACAATGTCAGTGATCCGTACTTAGAATGCAGCCTGCTAGAGCAGAAACGCAGCTTGGCAGCAAAGACGCAAACGGCTCAATTCCACACATGTTTGTTACAGATAAAAAGAGAGCTCCAGGCTAGAAGAAAATTGCTCCATGTTTAGAATTCTCTGCACCTGCCTGCAGATGCCTCTTTTTGGAAAAGAAACACTGCACCCTGCAAATGTGATAGCTCAGTTAAGAAAGGCAGCACAAAATTGCTTGCGGCTAAACGCAGTGATATTTGGGGTTGCAGTCAATGTATATGTGAAGTGGACATAATTGCATCTTAAGAAATTAGGCATATGATGATAGGATGTGAGTTTTTCTTAAGGCGTAGCACATTTATTTCCGATCTCTGAACAGCACTATCACATTTGCGTGTCTTTTACTCAGGATATTGTTTTGGCTGAAACGTTTGTTTTAAGTATTATGCGGGGGCTGCTAGCAGTCTTCCAGCCTTGGTTATGGAGATAGTCCACACCTGTATGAGCAATACTGAGGCACCAGGGGGTCCCAAGGCCATACTCAGTACTCACTGAAATGCCAGCCTTGGTCTGCTGTTCGGCTAGATGTTTCCCTTTGTATATCCCTGTTGATCTGCCAGCTCTTGAGTATGCAGCTATATTAAGAAACCAAAGCTGTTGGTACATATAACATTACTCTCTAGACAGGCAGTGGAGATACTTCAATTGAGGTCAGGAGGAGGGAGGATGCAGAAGGTGGAATTAAATGCCTGTGCCGAGTTTTATTTTTAAAGCTATTGTGGTCCGGAAGAGTCAAATATCTGCTGTGGGTTGGCTTTTAAAACACACACACAAATCCTTTTAAAAGAATCGATCGCCGTGAGTTGTGTTAACTGTGAGACTGATTAATTCCAAGCACTTTATATTTTAATGTATCTGTCCATTATAATGCTTTCCCAATCATGACACTCTGCTTCTGGGGTTTGCAGAGATTGTAGACCTGTTGGGCTGAGCATTCGTAGTAAACTGCTTTCTGTGTGTCTGAACGCATCCCTCCTAGCAAAACGGGGCTGTTCTTGATCATAAACCACTGGCTGCCATTCCATCTATCAGAATTTTTAAGGGTCTTAACAAGGGAGCTCTCTTGGAAAATATTGAGGCGCCTGGTCCCCTAAGGCATCTATAGATCTCGCTTGTGTGTATCTCAGTTCTGTGTAGATGCTAATGAAAGCAGAATGACTTGTAGTAATGAGATCTCAGAGGCCATGTAAATGCAACCACTTTGTAGTGAGAGCGCTGCCAGTTTATTCATTTCCATTGGGTGACGCGAAGTTTATTCTTGTGAAAGTTTAGCCTGCCTTGTCAGACTTAGGTTGGTTTTTTACATACTGCAGAATTTCAGTGAAACTGCCTTTTGTTTGTTTTTGGAGGATGCTAAGGAAAGAGGCTGCAGTGGCTCAAGTGGTTAAGACGCTGAACTGCAGGCTGTGGAAGGTCAGTAGTTCAGCAGTTCAAGACCCATGGAGTGCCGCATGACGGGGTGAGCTCCCGTCTCTAGTTCCAGCTCCTGCCAACCTAGCAGTTCGAAAGCAAGAAATTGCAAGTAGATAAATAGGTACCACTTCAGTGGGAAGGTAACAGCGTTCCGTGCGCCTTGGTGTTTAGTCATGCCGGCCACATGACCACGGAAATGTCTTCGGACAGCGCTGGCTCTTCGGCTTTGAAACGGAGATGAGCACCGCAACCCTAGAGTCGGATTCGACTGGCTTTCGAGCAAGGGAACCTTTACCTTTTACTTTAAGGAAAGAGGCTGCGGTGGCTCAAGTGTTTAAGATGCTGAACTGCAGACTGGAAGATCGGTAGTTCAGCGGTTCAAGACCCGAGTGCCGCATGACAGAGTGAGCTCTCGTCTCTGGTCCCAACTCCTGCCAACCTAGCAGTTTGAAAGCAAGAAACTGCAAGTAGATAAATACGTACCACTTCGGTGGGAAGGTAACAGCATTTTGTGCACCTCAGCGTCTAGTCATGCTGGCCACATGACCATGGAAAATTCTTTGGACAGTGCTGGTTTTTCAGTTTGGAAACGGAGATGAGCACTGCACCCCTAGAGTCAGATTCGACTGGCTTTCGAGCAAGGGAAAACTTTACCTTTAAAAGAAGAGGATAGTTTCTGCTTAAAGTGTGAGATAATTTACAATTCAACAAATTATTTAAGGGCAGCTCCACGCCTCACATGGCAGTTATGTTCATTGTGTGTATATGTTAAACATACATGATCCTTCAACGCCAATGGATGTGCAGCTGGGTATCTGGGATTCCAGGAAGGCATGTACAGGCAGGGCTATTTTTGGGCAGGAACACACAGGAACAGAGTTCCGGCTGGCTCCCAAGTTGGCCACGCCCAGCAGGAACTCATTAGCATAATAGGCCACACCCAACAGCAGAAACTCACTAGGATAGGCTACATAAGGGGCATGTGGTCTAACATGCAAAGGAGTTCCTGCTACAAAAAAAGATCTGGGGTTTTGACAACAATCAAGGTAAACAGAATAAGAAGCAAAAGGTGGGTGTAACTGGATGACCACACTTCTGGTAACATGAGGGTGTGGCCTAATATTGCTAATGAGCCATGCTGTCAGGGGTGTGGTCTAATATGCTAATGAGTTCCTGCTGGGCTTTTTCTGCAAAAAAGCCCTATGTACAGCGGTGTTTTGAAGCCACCTGTACATCATCCCTTCATGTTTGTTTGTTGACTTCATTTGTACCCCATATTTTTCTCCATTGGGGACCCAAAACAGCTTACATAGTTCACCCCTCTTTCATTGTATCCTCACATGGCTATTGTAGATCAGGTGAACAGTGTGAGACTGGCTCAAGGTCACCCAGCAAGCTTCCATGCCAGAGTGGGGATTCGGACTTGTGTTTTCCAGGTGCACTGCAGAAAGCAGAGGTCCATCAGTGGCTATTAGCCACAAGTTATAGATAGGAACTCTCTGTCTGGGGCAAGTGATGCTCTGTATTTTTCATGCTTGGATGGGGCAACAGTGGGAGGTCTTCTAGTGTCCTGGCCCCACTGGTGGACTTCCTGACGGCACCTGGTATTTTCAGCCACTGTGTGACAGAGTGTTTGGAGTGGATGGGCCATTGGCCTGATCCAACATTGGCTTCTCTTATGTTCTTATGCCCGTGAGCACACAGCTGCTGGGTTGCCATCCTAACCTAAAGAGGGGGAGAAGCATTGAGAGCAAGGGAGCAAGAAGTTGGAGACTCGACAGTACCAGGATTAGCTTCTTTTGTATGAGAGTGTATTGGTGACCTTTGGCATTTCTTTTCAAATATACAAATAGAGTCTAAATGAAGTCAAAGAGGCACTCCTACAGAGCAGCAGCTCCAGTAGCCCACACTAGATCCCAAGAGAGAGACCCCCATCCCAATTGCTTCACCTTTCTGCTAATTTAGGGTTTCCTCTCTATGTCCATTTCCCTTCCTGTTCTAAACACAAATTGCTGTTTTTCATGAATGCTCACACACCTGCTCTTAGGTGGGAGGAAAGGGCATTGCCTTTCCCAAGCAGTCATTCAAGGACAGAGCTAGGATATGGTTTCCTTAGAATTAGCTTCCACGGAGGAACATCAGCATTCTTTTGGCATAGGTTTGACTCCCGACTGCCATCATGTACTGCCATCATGTACCGCTTTAGGCAAACCTGGAGTGATAGACCCACTCACAGTGCCTGGGCAGAAATCTCCCAACAGTTTGTGAATATAAAGGTGAAAGCCAAATGTTTTGCACTTGTGCTAATGACATTCCAAATGACAGATGCTGGCATGTGCCCTTATAGATGCGCAGCGTTTTGGGATCCATTCTGCAGTCAGTTTTCTTAGCTGGCTAACCACTGAGAATCTTAGACTGAAAGGCAGGGAAGATATTCAGCACATTTCTGGCTCAAAAGCTAGCATGAAGATGAGAGAGACAATTCATAACTCTTGTCTATCTTGCAATATTCTCTTGCTGATTTTTCTCTTCCCTCCATTTTTGCATAACTTTTCCTCCAGTCTTCTTGTCTTCTTCCAGATTGTAGCTGTTAAGCAGGGAATATTTAAAATTCAAATAACTTAGCAGTACAGTGTAGGTTTTTTTTCTCACGTTCTGTTCCTCACTTCCATAGCACTCTTTTCAATGTATGAAGTGCTTTTTTACACTTTTGGGCATGTATGTCATGTGCTCAGGGCTGTATATGCTCACACTGAACCTTGGCATTGTGATAAATCAGACTCTGTACCAAGCTGAATTCTGCAACGTGTGTAGATGATGTATTTTAGAGCTGAGATGCATGTACCTTATATCTTTTTATCATGGATGATTTGTTCTGCTTCTGCCTGTCACTAGGAGAATCAAATTGCTGTGCAACACATGGAAGCCCTTCTCTGGACAGAAAATGCAATGCCCAGGGGCCTCTGCCCTCTGAGACTTCACCAGGCATTATCCTAAAACTTTGTAACTATACACAGTCAGAAGCTCCATTCAGGCACCATGAGAAACCATAAACCCCAGCATGCAAATAGTCCAACAAACCAGGGTTGAGTGTTTTTGGTTTTAGTTGGGACCGAAGTGAGGTTTCCAAGTATGATTTATCACTTTTTGGTCACTGCAGTTGGTACTAATTTTTGCTTGTTGTTATTCCACGCTTTGTACCCAGTCCTCAGAATAGCATGCCTGTAGTTAGTTGATTTATCCCCATGTGAATCTTATTTGAGATAGACTCTGCTGAGTGGGAGAGAGAGGGGTTGACTGGCTCAGGGTCATCCAATGAGTTTCATGGTTAAGCAGAAATCTCAGTTCATGTGTCCCAAAATTTACCATACCACTGTTTTTCAACCAGGGAGTGGAAGGCGCTGTAAGTTTGTAGTCTGCTGTAAGAGGGAGAGTGCATGTACACTACAAATTTATTTTGGGTCAGATCCAACCAGCCTTTTTTGCTAGATCTTGGTCCCTCTTTATTACAGTTCCCCTTCCACTTGGCAGACCTCATGGTCCCAAACATTGGAGTTTTTGATGGTTAGAAGGGAGCCCCTTCCTTCCATTTTCACGAGTAGGAAAACTGTTTTGATCCTGCTTGTTAGCTGAACTGCTGTGGGCGGCTTCCCTCCATCCCAATATCCTGGGGACTGTCGTTTAGTGCAGATGCAAAGACTTGTTAGAGATCCACCATCCTGGTCAGTATCCAGAATTCTTTAGGAGAGGGGCAAGTACATTTAAAAATAATTCTATGTCCCACTTTGTCTGTTTAGGGTTAAATGTATTTAGGTACAGTTTGGGGTAAAATGTCAGCTTGGGTCTTAAATGTATTTAGGTACACATGGGACACCTCTCCGCACTGTCTATACCCTGAATGTAATAAATCCATGTCCTTTGGCTGTTTGAATTAATGGAGATAACTGAACAATATGTGGGCTGTTGTAATATGGGAAATGACATTTTATGAGATACCGCTGTTGGGCGAAATGCTCTCTAGGGGTGAAGCACTTCGCCACAGGTATAATTACTTTGGGATCTTTCGGTCTATGTTTACGGGGAATGGGCTGCCACGGGAACTTCCCAGTAAAGAAGCGAGAAACAAGGCTTCAGAATAATGTTTTGTTTACTCAATAGCAGTTTCACTCAACAAATACAGTTCACACACACATACATTCAAGGTCTAAGAATAAAAGATAGATAAAGCACAATTGCATGAGCAGGTTATCGTTGGTTTCGTTGAGGGCAATATTTACCTCCAAGGCGCGGCTCCTAAAGTCTTCCAGCGAGTGGAGTAGGGTAGGGTAGGAAGTATGGAAGAAGGGACACGCGGTCTAGACCAGCTAGCATACACGTGTATAATTCCAGCGGCCGACTGGAACAAAGCGAGGCAAGGGTTCGGGTACAGGATGGGGGCTTAAGAGGGTAAAAGCAGACAGACAGAGGTCGTGGTTTCCGCAGCAGCAAGGTGGGGGT